>CM024183.1:1625000-2317500 GCA_013433145.1 Ascaris suum | reverse complement strand
TGGCGGAAAAATTTTCGTTGCTACTTTCTTTTATTGACAGCTAGAAAGACCCCTCATAATAATCAAATTTTTGAATTGGGTGTATAATCGAGACGCTACTTTTTTCTCTCACGAATATCTTATGCTAGCTTTTGTTATTGAGCAATTACTATGTAGATAATTGCATATTAAATGAGTTCATTATTGCCGTAAGCAATAATAAAAACGCATCATCATTGCTTACTTTCGAAAAGGCGTTCCTTAACGCATCCAATAATTTTCCATTCTTATATTTTCATTCTTCCGTTTAGAGAAGAAGCATTATTCGAGAATTTCAAATCAAAAAAATATTCTAGCATTTTGCTCTTATACCGAAGAAAATGTTGTAGATTCGCATCGGAAATCTCAAGTCTAGGGGGAAAAATGCAGATGAAACGGCGCTTCTGGATTTTCTCTGCCTTATTCTTTTTTTTGGGAAAACCTATGCGCCCATTGGTCATCATAAATATTTTCAAAACAAACGGTCAGTGCTAAAAGGATTTTTTTGTGCACTGATCAGAAAGCTCTTGTTGCTCTAATCCGACCAGCAATTGTAACAAATGTCAATCGATCTGTATGCGTTCAGCTCCTTCTCAGGCAACTAGCTGTAAATGCTCTTAGAAGTAAGCTTTAGCTTCAGCTAAAATTTGCTAATTTATCTCTCTTGCTTCTCGACGAACTCTAGAATGCTCTACGACTCTATCATGTCAAAAGTTCTCTTCACTTCCGCTATTTACTCTATTTCTCCTCCTCTCCCCACAGTTGAAAGCATATCCCCTAAATAATCATGTGTAATCATGGGAACACAGTACGTAGTCTCTTTATGTCTATGTTCGTTCACATATCCACTCCCTTCTGGTATAATTTCCACGAACGCCTGGAATCTCTTCATTTTATAACGCCTCTCATATCTTTTATAGAACAAAACTCTGCTTAGCGAAGCACTTTTCAAACTGCCAAATAACAAGCTCCTCAATCGTTTGCTGAATTTTAATGAAAAAAAATCTGGCAGAAAAGTACAGATATTCTTTTTTTCAGTGAGGTTCATTCAGGCATGCACAGGACAGGTTCGAAATAAACGAGCGTGAACAACTTCATATTTGCTTGATGAGTGCATAATGTGTGCCAAAAAATGCTGTTAATGCTCTGTTGAATGGCTCCTCTTTGAAGTTAAAATAATCTCTTCTAAATTGCTCGAGGCTTTTTTCACACACACTCTGCGCAAATATGGGATATTTCGATTGCTATTGCTATAAGGCCAAAGTGTTGGAGAGGAAGAACATTTGAAGTCACATCCATCTTATAAGAGCAAAATTTCGTCCTCTTTTTTTTTTCAATAAAGGCCATCATTTCCATTCATGTTATAATATTCGAATTTAAGCGCATGTTTGTTTGATGATCGTATTTCTTATATGAGGTTCTTAGAAGGCAGAAGCACTTGTCGATTAAGGAGCTTCCAAAAGAATACGATAATTAAATACTGTACATGGCACGCAAGAATACTGTAGATGATTACTATTTTTACATTGCTGTGGATCTCATATATCAATCGAATCGAAATTACCGTTTTCGTTATTTTTATTTTTCATTGAGGCCGTTGAGATATACTTTTTTGAGGAATTATGTTTAGTATTTCTAATTGCATTATGCAGTCGTAAATTTGCTTACGATGGCCGATCTGATATTTCAGCGTTATGCACAATCAGTAACAAAGTATCTATCATTATTAGAATAAAAGTGAGTCTTAGATACTCTAAGTGAGTATGTCTTAGACATTGATTTACTTCTACATTTGTAAGTTTTTAAAATCTGCATCCACTAAAGCAAATATCAGACGTCATGCACTTGGTTCAAATCTCAGCCAACATCTTTTTTTTTTTCAAAAATTTTGCTCTCAGCCTTTCCAAATATTTCGAGGTGCAAAAATTCTAGTGCGGAATGCCGACTATCTTAAATATCATCAAAGGAGGTGTCGTTTTGTGCTGAACGTGAAATATCGATGAGGAAAGTTGATCCGCTCAGTTAATGAGGTTGTTTTCCGCTATTTCTCGCTTGTGTTTATTTAGCTTTTTCTCGCTTTCACTATGGCAACAAATTTCCTCTTACTTTTTGAAAATTATGAATAGAGTGACTAATCGGTTTCCTTTCTTAGTGCTAGCTTTTGAATTGACTTCTAGATTACGCTTATATTTTATGTTTTATGCCTCATTTATTGTGCATACCATATCAAACGCACTGATATGCTTATTGAGGCGCGTATTTGTGTTACCATTTCAATTCTTACGCATCATTTGTTGACGAAACCCTTCACGAATGTATGCAAACGTTATCGCTGTGTAATCATATTCATTGCTATCCTCTATTACTAGTTAGTTGTTACATTGAGCAAATCGTCTAGTATTTTTGTTATTTTATTTGGTATTTAGTTTTTACTTAACTGTTTCTCTGTGTTAAATCAATAATCACGTTATGGTACTTGGAACGTTTGAAAGATACAATGACTCACTCATATATTCAACAGTTCAATATTTCACCTGCTTAAGTGTTGATGTTTTTTTATTTGAAGCAACAATATCGAATTATGGCAACAGCTAGTACTAGAAACTTTTTTTTTTCGTAATTGTGTTATGGCTTAAGGACTGACGACTTCCGTTATAACACACTAAGCTTTTAAAGTTTAATTACGCAGTGTAGATTTCAACGATCGCACAATGTGGCTCTAAAATTCGCTATGAGCCAATAATAGGTTTCATAATTTCCTATGCATTGCTTTTTGCGTTTGTCACTTATGAAACATTATTGTCGCTATTTCATAGGTGCTTAACTTGAGGATATTTCTCTTCACCTATTCGATCAGAGGGCGATAGTCGAATAGCTACAGAACAGAGCAAGCCGAGATTCTAATTCGAGGTACAGGCACTCTTTGAGCGAAAATGCTTAATGTGGTCTCTTAATTCCTTATCTCTATTCTTTTCTTATATTGCTCGATATTGCAATAAACAAAGTTTTATACCTGCTTCTATTCACTTGTTACACTATGCATTATTGCTTTGTTCCGGTACAATTTCATTGCTGTACCTCACGAATGCATTATTGTTGACATGTTTCATTGGTCATTTTTTAGGCTTTTCATTTTTATCATTTCATTGATGAACTCAAAATTTACACCCTATATACTAATATTTTTCGAAATTGAGTCATTGTTACCGGAAGTGATTTATTATACTTAAACATTTAGCCGGAGACAATAGAAAGCATTTCTGTGTTTTATAGTAAATTTCTTTTAAGGTATAATATCAAGCAATAATTCAGCATTAGTGTATGAAATAAACTGAGTGAATTAGATTCTCGGAAGCAAATTTCCTCCATGTTGTGACAGCTGAACTCATAAGACAGTAGAAATTTTCGCCTTTATATTATTATTTTCAGCATTAAATATATACTAGTTATATTTTTTCCTCTTCCATTGCTAGCCGTTTCATCTTAACCGCTTGTTCGTATGAATCTTACGAGATGCCTTGCATCTTATTTATAGGCATTCATCTAGTCGATATTGAGTAAAATATATAGGTACTATTCGTCATGTTTAGTAATGAAAATTATAGAAAATGATAGAAATCGTTAATATGAATGATTTATTAGATAGAAGAGATGATTTAACTTTAACTAAATATCTTCAATTCGTTCAAAATGTGATCATCATTTGCCATTAAGCATTTCATTTTTTTTTACTGTTAACTTAATTGTCAAATGATTTATACTTAGTAACGCAAAATTCTAATTCACAATAAAACAATAACAAGTATTTCAATGAAGCGGTAAGAAATTGCTCATCAACTTAACTTAGAGAAATTTCGAGGCAATTTAAGTATCATATAATTCCGATTATTATGAAATACTCATAAACTCTTTATTCATTATTATGCAACTCAAATTTTTTAATAGATTTCAGTTTTTTTTTTAAATTTAATATAATCAAAAAGATTATTCAACAATACTGTTGTTCGTCAATGAATATATTTTTGCTTACTCTGAATGTAGACTATGCCTTAATTATTCTACTTATGAATTGAGTTCTATGAAATGTAATTATTCTATCAATTTTAGAAAGTGGAATTTCTTTTTTTCTGGAAGGGACACTATAGCAGGATAATCCCTGAAGTTCGACTGCGTGGATTAGCTAGTTCTTTCTCCCTTGAATGCTAAATTTTCATTTATTCTTAGACTCAGTTGTGCACTATTTCATTGGGGTACTTTTGCACTATACGTCATCTACCTTCTCGGTGTTGTAGTTTTGTGCTACTCGCCATGCAGCCACTAGGTCAATAGGTGGTCAGAAACAAAGCGATAGGTGCTGTTCGACCGGTTAACTTTTGTCAAACGTACCTGGTAACCGATATGTGTGAGAATCGAAAGTTGCCTATGAACTGTTGAATTGTTGCCTATGAAAAATGAGAAAACAATTCTTCGACGTTTTACACTGTGAAAATTTCTCTTCGAGAGAATTTTCTGTTGCGTCATTTATACTCGATCGGAACTTCATTTGCTCACTATTCGCCTCAAGGCTTTAGCCTACAACCAAGATTTATTTGAAGTGGATTACTCCTCACGAATGTCGAGACCGAAAACATTCGACTGCAAGCAAAAAGCCACTATTCAAACCGAATCTTTGAAAAGTGGTTATACTACTAATATCTATCTATACAGTTGAACGAACATCCACATTATCGTACCTTTCATATTGAGAGTGATCGATCGAATTTATTGCTGTAATTTTGCTTTGAAATAATTGAAACGAACGCAAAACGCAACGATTTATTCAACAGTCCATCATTTCTTTTTCTTGGAAAGTAGCATCATAGCGATCGTTATTTCAACGTAAATATCACTATGGTTTCTGCTTATAAACTTATGATGCGAATCGTTGTATCTGATTGCACTTATTTTTGCTTCACTTTTTTTGCAGTTGCACTAATACGAACATAAATGATGACTAATTTGTTGAGTATTAAATATATGTATGCAATTGAAAATAATTGAGAAAGACAATAGTAATGAGACAGGAGAATCCAAAGGAAAAATTTCCTACAATGTATCATATTTGTCATCGGAACAATGCAAATAACATTACCCATTTTTCAAGTTCTAATCACCAATAAGGCCATAGATATGCACTATATTTCCTCGTAGATCCTCTCTAAGAGTGTATGGAACTTTTAGTACGTAAACCATAATAACAATTTGGTTTTTTTTTTGGTAGGCTCTTTCGTAGACTCTTGGTATTTTATGGTAGACTCTTCGTAAATACTATAATAATAACAATTTGGTAGACTATTACTGCAATTGTTCTCAAAGTACATCAAATGCAACTATTCGATTATGATGAGGTATTCATAAATTGGATAAAATTTTGACGGCACCATTATTTCATCAATATTAGAGTGCTTTTGTTGTTTTTTCTTCTACCAAAACTTTCCATTAATATATCCTTTATTATCTTCACAACCATTATATTAATAGCACTCATTCATTGCTTCTCATCATTCAAGTTGATTATTTCGTTTCATTCTATATGAGATAATTTACGTCAAATTCTTTCATATGCCATTAACAACGAAAGAAGCATTATATCATCAACCTGTTAGGAGTATTTGTTGGTGCTAATTTCTTAGCTTTCTCCTATGATGTTGTGCGGTTCTGAAAAATGTTCCAATCATAGTTTTCAACGGCTAAACAAAGCAAATTTTGTCTTTTTTTTTCCTTGACAGCATCCGGCATATCTCTTGCTTAATAGTCACCACCTGAGTTTCTCGAAGAAACATTTTCTGTGTACCTTGCGACTCCAACTTTCATAGTAGACTTACATAACCAATTTAAAGATGTTGCTTGAATAAGCGTTATTTCAGACGGTAGGTTGCTATGGAATATTCAACTTAGTGTTCATAACGAGCTAAAAGACCTTCATGTTACACGTTAGTTTTTTGCAGAATACGAAATGGACTGTCAAGATGATCCAAAATTCTTCACCGATAACGACACCGTTATTCTTTCGATTGTAAATGGTCTTCATCAATTTCAAGTGTAATACCATTTGTTTCTTTTTTTTTTTGGAAATTAATATATTTTATGCGCTTTAGCGAATTTGCTTGTGTAAAAATTGCGTGATGACGATCCCGTTCTTATGTGCATATCTGTCTGTATGTCTGTCCGTCCAGCATCAACTCATCACTTCCCAAAATTATAGCCATAAAGTTTTTCTCCTATAATGTACGATCTGGGTTGACCACCTATTTGAATTTTCATATTGATTCGTCAGATTTGAAAGAAATTATTGACATTCGAAGGTGCCTGAAATTCTAATCAATTTCTAACCGGGAGAATGTTTATTTTACAACGATAAAAACGCAAACGATCTAATCTTTCGTGGAATATTTGTATGAGTGGTTGGATAGCATAAGAAAGGGAAAGGGAAAGGCGAGGGAAAAGGAGAGAGTAGGATAAGGAAGGGAGGAGGAGAAATGTCTCACACAAGAACTGGTGCCTTTCCTAACAATGAAAAATATTATTTTTTCTCATTAATCGACTTAATTATTAATCATACGATTTTTTCTACTCGATGTTAAGATTTCAGATTTTATCGCTCATTTCATCGATATATTAGTCTATTGCTTTGTTTATTTGGATTATTTTTCAATTTTGTGCATATATGGGTATTAACACGACCACGTATGCTACAGTCATCAGTACATACCGTACTCACATGTATTGCTATTGCCGATATTGGAACAATGACCTCGTACTTGGTAAGCATTAGTCATATACGGATACTTTTTTTTTGATACCTTCACGCAAGTCTATGACTTCACCTAAGGGAAAGTGGAACCCAGAGGAAAAGATATTTGTTCGTAAAGAATGCTTTATTGATTAAAGCAAATAATTACACCTAAGATGCACCTCAGATTGACCACGCGACCTTTCATTTGTCTTTTACATCGTTTTCATTTCCATGACCTTTTTTGATCTGCTATTCTAGAATATTTTACTTCTTTGTCACATAAATGCGCAAAAATTTCGTCATTTATTATCGTTTTCCTACGCTTTTGTGTTTGGATCTTTTTTTTTTTTTCAATTTTTAATGTTTATTCATGCAATAGGCAAAAAGCAACATTAAAAAAATATTCGTTGTTAAATGTTTTAGTAATAAAGAAATTGTTGACTTCTTAGAGGAAATTCATCTGCAGATTTATTTATTACGTTATGAATTTTCTCGAGATGAGGAAAATGGCTATCCATATGGTTGGGTTCTTTTTCTCAAAATACATGCCGTTACGAGTATTGCATTGCATGCCGTTTCGCTTTATCTAGTCGTTTTTATGGCCTATATACGATTATGTGCTATTCGAACAACAAATAGTCGATGGCTACAAACACGTTTAGCCGGGTTTGTCGTTTCACTTTTGAAGTGAACGTTATTCTGAAATTTTGCCATTTCATATAATCCACATCGAAGTGTAATAAAATCAAAGTTTGCAAGCATATGACGGTTTCCTGAAAAGAGCTAAAGAAATAGATGACAAACGTGTTAAGGAACAAATTGCCTATAGAAGAGAGCGATGGGGGGGGGGGGGGGGGGGGGGGGAGGGGGACGAACGAAGGAAGAGTTGAAAGTTGAGAGAATTGATGAGGTGGAAGTTCGTCATCAAAACTCTTTTGTTATAGCTTAGGCACATCATGGCAAATGCTAATAAGCCTAAAACAGTGCGAAGCAAAGATCTCATAATGCTTCCGAAAAAAAGTTTATGATCGAAGGAACGATAAGCATTTAAAGTTTTTCATCTCATCTCACCTATCCGTCTCATTTCCCCCATCCGAGCAATTCAAGCTCAATTCTCAATTTTCTCTATTCTCTTCTACTCATAAAGAAATCAGAAATTGCTCCTATTTATGTGAAGGGAATAAGCTAATCGCATCCATTTCCTCTCATGGTTTTTAAATGTTATTTGAACTTCGTTAATAAAAACGATAAACGAATTGCATCGAAGCGCATTAGTACTGCTAACAAAAAGCACTCGTCGGATGTACGTCGAAAATCTGCGTAAATGGTTTTTAAAAGCAACGAATTGCATAAGAACACACTGAAATGTAAATTATGTTCTTAACGGTTGCTATGGTTAAATTCGATTAGCATAGAAATGAATGTAGGGAGACGCGGAATTTCTTTCGCATCTACTTCCTTTAGTGTCTATGAAAAGTATTGGAAACGAACAGCTAAAGAGGAATGATGCAAGCTGATGAGGGATTCTAATGTTGCATTATCGCAAAACATCGTCATAGAATTGACGCAGTGCAAATATTCATTGATGCAATAGATTTTCATCTGCAGCCTTTATTTTTTTCACTTGTGGGTATGTTTTTTATCGGCCGGCTTTATTATGATTCAATCGCTATACTCTTAAAGACTGCATTTTCACTACTTCTATATTCGTTAACTCAGGTTTCAGCAGTTTGGTTTTATAAAAATATATATATATATATATATATATATATATATATATATATATATATATATATATATATATATATATATATATATATATATATATATATATATATATATATATATATATATATATATATATATATATATATATATATATATATATATATATATATATATATATATATATTTGCTTACAGATCCATCGCCATAAACATAAAAAACATCATGCATTACAAACGTATGATTAAAACCTTTCAAGTGCATTTTGTGAATGAACTCTCCCAATTTTTCATCGAAAACTCAACTACCACCTCATAAACACGCTTAAATCTTTGATCATTAACGATTTATCAGATGAACTAACAGGCATCCAAAAAAGTTGGATCGGTAAGGTGGATTCAATGGATCGAAATTAACGAGAGAGGCCATCTAAGACATTTAGATGTGCTTCGAGCAAAATTCATTAGGTATACACGCTTCGTTTAATATGCCTAGTGAGAAAACGACTACATATTTCTTCATATTTTATTACATTTATCTGCTTTTATTGGAATCCACAAAGAAATGAATGGGCAATAATCATTGCTCTCAATATGAACAAACGGTGCCATTATTCGTGCAGACGAATCGATGGAGACACAAAGCGCAACTTGCACTTCTATCATCCTCTGCCTACCAATGAGGGCTGAACATGTGTTAACTGCATATAAGCTAAGACTATCGCTCAAATTCATAACGACATCAATAGGGTTACCTGAATGGAAGTTTGACAATAAAATGGCCGTATTTCCTTGCGATGCTTGGTTGAAGAAAAAAAGATGTCGTTGAGGAGATGACACGATATGTGCTTTTCCTTTTTCTTCTACCCTACAACAAGTTTCGTAGTTTACCAGTAAAATACCCAATGCCCCCTTTCTAGCTGATCGAGCGATCAGGAAAAACTTCTGCAAAAGGTTTTTCGTGATCTATCCGATATAGAATGACAAGTCGATTGCTATGAAGTGCATGTAACTTTTTTTTCACCTTAGAATGCTCATTAACTTGAAGAATCAATGTTGAATGTTGCATGAAAGGTCATTCCGAAGTTTACATTGTATTCAGCACCTCATAGCTCGAGCTTGAGTGCAACTAAAATTGAAATTGCTGGATAGACTGATGTACGTGCACGCATACGTGTAGGCGCGATGTTGCCATACTTTTATAAAGCATTCCCATCCGTTTCCATCTGTCACTCTAAAAGTTTTGATTCGTGTTCACAGTTGTTTGTAAATTGCATAAAAATGGTGTTTCCGTTGCCGGTTTCGTTTCAACTGGAATGTTTCATAAATTTTTAGCATTGAAACGATTTGAGGGATGCGGGGGGTTAAAAATCAGCATTCAAAATTCACTTCTCACAAAACCCTCGCAAATTTCAAACAACTTTCTTCCTCTTGTTTTCCCTTCTCCCTCCTTCCTCATTATCTCCATCTCTTCGAAGAGCAAGCAATAATATTTTCCGGGCTCCATAGCGGTATCAGAAAAGTTGTGCTGATGGGAAAGAGTTGATCATTCTGAAGCATTCACTACGGCAAAGTCGTTAATAAGTTGCTTATCCACAACAATTCCAAGGTTCCATTCGGTGCGTCCATAAGCCTTTGACTGCCAGGTGTCATGATAAAGGTAACCTCCAAACAGTTCATGCTGTCCTTAATACTTAAATCATAACAGGATCAAGCCATATCCTTTACAGGTTTACATCACTAATGATAGCACTTGTGGTATTTATCCTATGTGTTCCCACTCTACTTGCACATGAAATCTATGCTCAAAAGCGTACACTGCAATATTATACGACTGTCACCGAGAACGAGCATACATCGAGTAGCGAATATAATCAGGAATATTACGATAGCGTAGATGCCAAATATAGTATCGGTTTTTCGGCTATGGTTCTACAGAACAACTGTATGTTGCTCAAGATGAACCTTTGGTTGACTGGCATTATGCTGAAGGTGAGCTCCACATACATTATGCTCATCTCGTTATCACGACCGGAAGGAATGGATGTAGGATCTAAAGTAATTCGGTAGAGAAACTAGTAAACTTCATAGCTCACTGTAATTAAAAGGAATCTTTTATTGAACGGAAAATATTTCCAGAGATTCACGATTTTGCGCAACGCATCTCTGGATCTCTGGATTGTGTTATGGAGGTAAACCTGTATGTGCCGCGGAAATAGGCAAACCATGCGCAACGCTTACGCGAATCTTTATTTTTCAAGTTGAATTTCCGTTTTGTACTCAACAGATAAATTGAGTAAAATTTTCAATAAAGAATGCAAATATTTCAGTATTTTCTATCTTATTCACTACCTATTGCGTTGCTGTGGAATAGTATTTTCCAACTCTTTTTTTAAAATAATAATATCTGTGCTAAATTTACAAATATGAGACGAATATTGTTCATCATAAGCAAAGAAGATTTCATTGTTTTAGGCAGTTCCATGCTTCCTTCTTCTTTGGTTAACGTTCGCTTTATTGGTGAAGTTGCGAGCAAACAGTAAGAAAAGGATGTTACGTTTGGGTATGAAGAAAGATAAAAGGAAAGATGGTTCGTTACGTGATCGTACAACGTCGATGCTACTTCTGATGCTTTGTGTATTCCTCTCCACCGAACTGCCTCAAGGTGTTATGGCTGTTCTAAACGGTAAACGAAAACGAATCATTTTTTTGTCTGTTATTTATAGCAAACACCCGTTGAATAGAAGATTCTTTTATAATTCTTTAAATATGCTTATTTAAGCGTATAAACTCACCAATTTTTGCGTACATTTATCTTTACTGGTATTTCCTTTTGAACTATTTAATCTTTTTTATGCCATAAAAAGGCAGAATTCTGAAGCAGAATGAGTTACGTTAATTCGTAAGTATGGTTAGATAATAGATTATATGGAAAAGATGACGATGAATATTATTTAATTTACTTCTATTTTCTTAACAAGATAAAAAATTTATTCTTATTTCTTTAGACGGTAATAAACTTCTTCACTTTTTGAAAAAAAAAGCGTAAACGAATTACTTCTGATCTATCCTGCTAGAAAAATTTCTAAAATTGTTCAGGTAATCTTCCTTTTCTCCTTTTTTTTTCAGCAATCTACACGAAACAATTCCATCTATTTGTATATCTTCCTCTCGCTGATGTACTGGATTTATTATCACTCATTAACTGCTATGTTGGATTTACCGTATTCTTTTGTACTTGTACGCGATATCGTCAAACACTGTTAACGCTATTTCCTCAACAATGGTCAGCTCAGTTAGATTTTGAATTATTACTATCTTCCTTTTCACTGTCGTGGCACAGTAACCTATTCATATTAGTGCTCCATTATCAGAAATTATATAGTCATTAGCAGAAGTATGGGTGAACAAACTGAATCCCATAAAAAAGTAGAGAAGAAGCTCCTGACTGTAGAGATAGCTCGTTTCCAGAACAAGTTTAAAAGGGCTACTTGCAAATGCCACTGTTAAAACCCGAACATTGCAATTGGATATTTGTATTTCGTGGGACAACATTTTTATTTAAGCATATTTTTTAGGTCATCAATATATGGTACACTTGGAGATGTCGAACAATGTGCGAAGACTGCTTTAGAAATCTATACATCAAAAAGTCATCTTTAAAGATCCCCTGAAGCAACTCATGAGGGACTAAATCATTCCTCCGCTTTTTATCCTAGTCTATTTAGATAGGAAAATTGATATAAAAATTCCCTATTTGAAATATCTAATGCATCGAAACGCAACCACATTCACCTCAAAAATTTCACAGAAATCTTTCTAATATCTAACAATAATTGCGACCATTAGTTTATCTTAGAATCATTCACGTTTAAATATCCGTAATATTTTAGTGGCTGTGTCACGAGATCACAAACGCCGACTCATAATAGTATGCTCTTACAACAAGGAGTTCCGAAACGTTATTATACTCCACAAATAGATGAGCATCTTACAAGCAAGAACATCGCTCAAGTGTCCATTATGTCAACCATGCAAACAACTGTTACGAATGGCGTGACAACCATCTTAGCAACTGAAGCTGATGCATTCGTCTAGCATTTTCTTTTCTATTGTAATTTTACTTAGGTGATAATTATATGATTGTTAATATTAGTGCGAAATTTTGCAGTTGAATTTTGCATAGGAGTTGTTAAGACCTCATCCAAATTACTTAATATTATAAAAAGAAGTACCAATAATAAACGACGGGGAGCGGCTTAGAAAAATCGCAAACAGTGATTGTGTAGCGAATTCGATTTTATATTACACAAGTAATATTTTAGCATTTAAAAAAATCATTGCAGTCAAAAAAGAGTAAGTATAATAAAGAGGAGAGCAACGGGATTCCTTTATCTGAATGTCCTGTCACTGATAAACGATTCCCCATTCGAGTAAAATTCCTTTGAGAAGTAAAGAATAGGAATCACTTATCTACAAGATGAGTTATTTTAATACTATTTGAAGTTGGCATATAGAAATCAACCGGCTTATCAACCAGACATTCAGTAGGAATTGCAGTTCATCGTCCTAGCAAAATTTCATGTATTTGTGAGTTTATTATAAATGACCTATATTGCAATAAGGAATGCCCCTCCTTTCCCTATAATCCCCTCCTCACCGCCACTATAATGCCGTATCCTTTTTTTTCCGTTATTTATTTCTTGCTCAAATATGTGTAATATGTGATCGCTATATCATCTGGCCGATATATTTTCATATTTTCGGCGATTATTCATCGTTCTTGTTTGCTGCCAATAAACAATCGTTCTATATAGAAATTCCTACAAATAGCAATCAACGCTTTTGAGATGCTACACCATAAATATTCTCGATAGAGAACAAGGCAACATTCTAATCAACTATAGAGTATAACGAACAGCTCGAAAATCCCTTGCAGTAAGATGCTACACTATAAAAGTGAACGTGATATTGTAATCTTTACAGTGTGATATGAGCTATGAGAGAAGTGTACGATATCCGAATAAACATTCATAATGTGAGTATCCAAGAAACGCAGACGATATCACTTTTACCGTCCGCCGTTTGCATGTTGTTACTATGCTCAACGATGAAAAAACCTCTCCACTCCTTGTCTCCCTTCACTCCTCAACACTTCTTCTATGCCCTCTGCGGGACCGTACCATAAGGATTATCTGATCATGATATGTGTTCGTTTTAGAAAATGATCGATACTGTGTTGAAAATACGAAAATAAGATGGTGGGTGTATATTCGTTCGCGATTGTTTTCCGGTCGAGTATTCAAGTAAACTGATGAACTCGTTGCTAGCATAAACAGCGAGCATATGCTCTCAGCATTTATTCACTTATAGAAATCACAACCTCGGAAATGAGCCAGTATTCAACTATAGTTCGAGGTATAACCACCTGCAGTTGGAGTAGTTATCAAATCATACTTGCGTGCGTCTGCCAACCCACTTCGACAGCGCGAAACATAGTAGTAAACCGCCTCCTACGTTGTATTGCTACGTGCGAAACCATTGCTGCTGCAATTGTCTCCTAGCACGCCGCCAAAACTGTCGGGGAACTAATTCCAGTGCAGGCAATATGAAATGGGTTCGACAGCGCGAGAAGCAGAGAAAGTGTGAAATAAATACACGTATCACTGAGCCATATGCAAAAGATGAATGAGTCACTACGTGGTCATTTCCAGCAGTTATAGCGACAGTAACTGACTTTTTTTTTGCAAAATTCCAGCATCACAAGTTCTTTTCGTTCTTTAACTGCGAAAGACCTGATGAGACATATGGAATTCCTTCTCACTATGCATAGTTTGCTGGTCATCAGCAACAACTCTAGAAATGTTTTATAGCGTTAAAAACCTTCAACGGAAATGAAAACAGTAATAAAGTTGTATGGTCATGCTATTATATCGATGACGCCTATGGATTGGTACATAAATAAAATGCCCACAAATACAACCACATTTCTTCTCTATAAAGCCTTTCGGCAATCAATCGATCGAACTCGAACAACACTTGGCACCAGACGTTCAACGCGAAAGTACTTAGATTTCTGGGCAAATTTTCCCTCAATATGTGAAATTTGTGTTGAATAATAATGGTATAATGTCATGCAAGCTATACTCCATCACCTCTTCGGGGTGCGGGACGGGCAACGGTGCTCTGGGAGGCCATACCAGCGGAGCGTTACGCTTTGTCAGATCCTACCATATTGGAAAGGCTGCCAGTAGGTCAGGGGATGACGACTGCGTGTCTCATCTTCAGTGGCCATCCCGGCTAAGTGGGGAAAGGCGAAAAGCGGCTATAGGGGCACGAGGGTTAGCAATGCGAACGTCACTGCCGCAAAACTTAATTGCCAGAAAGCTAGATATGCGAGTGCAATTTACAGATCCCCGCCAACCCTTATCGAATGGACGGATCGTAAAGCAAATCAGTTAAATAATGGGATCAAACAATATGTACCTCACAACTGTTGGTGATTGTCGGTGCATACGTCGTATGCTCGTGTGCCGCCTGTCCAACCGCTTATTTGCTTACTGAAGTAGCATTCAAGCGGTCGAGTCGTTCTCAACTGCTTTGCCGAATTACACACTCACGAAGACTTTACCTCGCCGTCACTAACCCTATCTTCCAACCAATAAAAAAAATTTGCATATTTCACAACATGCCGATTCAAATGGCATTTCACTCAGCTGCCGCCATTTTTGATGGGTTGTACTAGTCCATATAATATTTTCTAGCATTCTTATGCATAGCATAGTTATGTTTGTGTGTGCATTCATTTGTTCGCATGCCTGATCATTACTGATAAAGTCATTTACTGATTCTGTAAACACAGCAACTATCATTTGCGGATTCTGTAAACACCGCAACTAAATTTGCGTACTCGATTGGAATTGATTCGACAGGCTTCTCGCTTAATCACAAGTCAGTGAAATGAAAGATCTGCAGGTATGAGTGAGTAAGTATCAAACACCTGGATAGAACCTCTGTTATTTCTAATCGTTCTTCACAGCATCTCACTGTTGAACTAACAAACAACAATGAGAAAATTGTTGCATTTAGTGGGCACGCCCTGTTTTCCAAACTGCTTGTAATCTATACCCCCTCTTCCCGTTCCTCCCACATCCCCACAGCTCCCCCCTCCCACGCAGGATTTTCATCCTTGTTTAATTCAAACTTCCATCATTTTCTCAAATAAGCTTGCACCGTCACAAAGATCATAGGTTCATACCAGCTATCGGCTTATATCCCAGCAGCAACATCAATTTGACTCAGCATTTCTGCACAATTATACAATCAACATGGCAAATAAAGTACATAAAATAAACTTTCGATTGTTAGTAATTCAACTAACTGTTAAAAAATATAAGATTATCTTATTTTTCACTGTCTAAAACGATCTGAAAAATATGAAGTGAAAATTGTAAATTTTAGACGAATTATGACAAAATGTATACTTCTTTTTTTTTCGTTTTATTTTTATTCTTCATTTCAAAGTTTATTTTTCGAGAATGCAAAACGGAAATTTCCATTTCATATTTTCTCAATCACAAAAAAAAAATAGAGATTTATCAAATTGCATTTGCATTTCATATTTAGTTTATTGATAGAGATTGGGTCGTTTAAACAACTTTTTATATGATTTAACGATAAAAATTAAGAATTTATGCGATAAACATATATTATTTATCATAGTGATATTCGATGTTCAATATCATGATATCATAACGTTCAAAAGTTTTATTACAAACAAACAAAAGAACATAGAAACGTAACGTTCGGAATTGATCTTTTCATCGGAATATTTCGCCGTATCTTTCAAACTTTTCAATTTCATTCAAATTTAATTCCACTTCAGCTTTAATCATGTGTTTTTAATTATAAGCGTTTTTTCTTTTAGGGAAAATTTTTATCCACCTTAACTGCTAGCAGAACTCACACCTTATAAGATGGCCTTACAATGAGGATTCGACGATTTGCTTGCAAACGTTTAACAAAACAAATTAGCCAAAAAAAAATTGCTTTCCATTCGATTGCATACAGTTAAGAAATTTTATGCTCACAGAACTGCGATATCTCTTTCCCATACGCGTTTATATCTTCCATCTATCTCAGTTGCAAGTTAGCTTAGCTAATATATTTTGGTGGTTCAGCCTGATAACTATCATCTGAGGCATTTATACAATTCAAACGGTCGAACAACTTCCAACTCTCTATTCACAGCCCAACAGTCGCTTGAGCCGGTAGATGTTGGCAATCAGGGATGACATTCAACCAATCTTTTTGAGCACCCACTTAGGGGAGAGGCGATTTCCCTCTCCGCACCCCCCCCCCCCCCCTCCGCCGTACATAAAATTCCTTTCACTCTACATACTAAAACGGTCCCTGTTCATACTCCCTTTGTTGTCCCCATCTGCTCTTTGGTGCCTGTGCAAAGCATAGCAGACAACAAACACTCGTAAGTGAATGCGGTATTTGCATATATAGTTTAAAAAAATTATTCTGTAGCTATGTATGCTCAAAACGTACTCCAAGAGTTCACGCATGAAAATATGCACAAAATTTCGTTGGCTATGCTGAAGTTTGCATGCAGCTTTCTGAGGAAAAGACCTGTCTCCGCATCGACAGACAGTGATGCGAGAGGAACAATCCATGCTACGGTGAAGCTTTTCCCTTCTGAAAACCTTTCTTACCTTTCCTCTCTTCGTGTCAACTATTATCACTCTCTGTGTCAGCTGTTATCACTGCTCTCCTCATGGCAGTCTTCATCGGTCCCTTTTGTGCCTGCCTGCGCTCCTTTGTGGCAGCGCCCATCAAATCCTTTCTACTCTCCCTTGTCGTTCCCGTTCATGCCGGCTCTCATCACACCTTCCTCATGCCAGTTCTTAGCATGTCCCGTGTCACCTCCCCCCCCCCCCCCCCCAATCTCCCACGTGAGCCAAAGGGATGACAGATGACTCCAAATTATACGAGAGCATTGATGTTTAACTGAACTTGATCAAAGAATTACCGATAAATATGGAGCCATCTAACCTTTTTGACCGACCGAAATATAAAACTGTCTCTTAATTTTTGTTGTTCAAAGTATCAAACCTGGTCGCAGTATCCGTACGAAGCGTACAGTTTTCCCATTTTCGCACTTTGTTCTCATCAAGCTATTCGTTCTTTCTTGATTTCTATTCATGCATTCATATGTTTTATTGATAACTTTTATCCTTTTGAATGTGTAAGGCATTTCAGGAACAAGAAATGAATTGTACTCTTCACTGCAGTCTTCTTTGTTCTTCTATGAACAAAAATTCCTTCCTGAGTCGTAACGTGTGCACTCTTGATAATCGAACGGATCACTAAGGGTGGCCATATCGATTCACACACATTTGCATAATTGAGGAACGCAATTCGATGTGTTTGAAGCGTATTGAACAACAAAGCGACTCGAAATATGATTACGTCTTCAATGTGTATTGCCTTGTGCTACACATTGTGCGCTCTTTAGACAAATATTACTACGTAATTAATGCTCAGTGTGACATCTGCCCATTTCCCGCATCGGGTAGAAATTTTATATTACCCACTGTTCCGCATAAATGATGCCTGTTTAATTATCTATTTTCTTATATTGTTCCTTTTAAAGAGCTTTTAACGTTCATTATTTACAGCTGTAGTTGGCAATAATTTTCGTCATCAAAAAAACTAAGTACTATTAGTGCACTAAATATAAAGCTCACGATGTAAATATTCTGGTGGAAAATGATTGAATAGTAATATTTTAGCCTTTCAATCATCATTATACCATCGAGTAGAAATGAAACCTCAGAAGATATTTTTGCATCGAGAAATTTTCATTTAAAATCTAAACGACACTCTCGAATCGATGAATAAAATTTGCCTCCATTTAGAAAATTCACCGAAATTTCAAACACTTTCAACTAAGTAACAAGTAAGTCGTTCTTTGAAATATTGAAAACATTCTAAAATATTAAAAATATTTTGTCGTTAAAATAAAATACAATGGATATTTAAGTAGGCAACGATGTGTTATATAAGTATAAGCGCTATTTGTGCTTTTGTAATTCGCATATTCGATTTATCAACTGTATAGTTCAATATCAAACATGAAAATATACTGAAAAACATTTCATATTATGACATATCCGATCGCTTGTATAGATATTTCAAAAGAATAAAGGAATATTTTAGAGGAATCGAAGAGAAAGGAATTATAAATTAGCAAATATTTATAGAAATCGATAAATGAAAATAAAGAAAACTCTTACAAATATTTTAATATCCGATCGATATTTAGTGAAAATGTGAAATCATACGAAATGGCTATAGGTTATTCGGGAAAGAATTGAATATCATTGACCTCTTTCGAAATTGATGGATCAATTTGATGAATGATATGAGACGCTCTTCTTCGGTTCACGTTATATTTTTTTAATTTTTTGGATTCTTTTCTCAAACTTCAATAGTTTTGGAGTCGAATTTACCGAAAAGATAAACACACACGTAATCATAGGTATTCATAAAAAAATTACAAGTCACAAGCAATTATCGGAAGAGTAGATAAAATTCAGTTATAGGTTGCATAGTCTTCGGTATATCACTGTTTGGCAAACCATATATATATATCGATATATATATATATATATATATCGAGGTATTTTAGTACACTTGCGCACATGTATGCACAGATAGATAAATCAAAATCACCGTTCAAAAGCTTCGGCAGTTACAAGTGCAATCACATAAAAATTAACACTTACCACTGAAATAGAAATTAATGAAAATTATGGCAGTAGAGAGGGCAAATAAAACTGCGAACAGTATATAGAAGCAGCCAAAAAAGGTCTTTGTAGAGGACGAGAAAAAACTTTATTTGTATATAACTATGTGAAGAATTATGTAGTGTGTATGGAAAGTTTGATATTTGAACGTGTGAGTGTGGCTGAGACAATGAGATGGAATTTAAATGCCTTCGGGCGTTTTATAAGAGCAATGTGCTTCCTTCCACCGATAATCTGAGGTCAACTCATTCTAAAAGCGAATTCCTCTGAATTGAAACGAACTGATAGCAGTACTGGGTTACATGACCTGCAAGAGATGAGGACTTCGCATTGGAATGGAGGCGAATGAGAAGAATTTATCAACTGCGATATCTGAAAGCCCTATGCTTGCATGTTGTCGATTGCTTTACAGATAGCTACGTAGAATTGTGACGAATAATGAAACCATACTGATAATTCACTAATGGAAAATTTCGCGAATTTATAGGTTTAAACAAATGCGCTTTTCTAAATTTGAATGAAATGAATCACAGCAAATATAGGTCCCAATTTTTATCAACTACGTCTTATCGCTAGGAGCACTTGAAAGCAGAGAAATGATGAGGTGAAAAGGAGCTCGAAGTAGAATAGCGAATTGCGGAGGGGAAACGGGTTGACGGGATAAGGAAGAAAAAGCAAGTATGCGTTTCGTGTTTGATATTGTGGGAGAAGTTAAATGAGAAGATGGATACTCGGAGAAGGAGATTTGTCTGCCTTCACTTATGATTTTATTCCGTACCCCTGTAATGTATCGTCGTCGCGTTCCTCTATCATATTATACCTGTTCTCTATCTGCTTATGTTATCTAAAGTGTTTCGGATGAATCGAGCGATCCCTCTATATCGGAATGAAGCGTTATATTGATAAGTGATGAGCCGTTCATTTGAAGCGGCGATCAACGACACAGCACATTGATAAGCTGGTTGTGGTGAGATGGCCGACTAGCCGACTAACTCGTCCGCAGCGTGAATGCTCACTCGATTGACGCAAAAAAGTGCATGGAGCATTAATGAAGGAGGCTATGAGATGGGCTAATAAAGCATATTCGAGTCGTTGTGTACCACGCACAAAAATTGCCCCACTATCACTTACGGAACCATTAACACCACATAATTCTCTCATTTCAGCTCTCAACTCCAATTTTCTCCGTCTAACAAAGCACTTTTTACAATGGAACTTTGGAACACGAGCCTATTCATTTGTATATATTTATTTGACAACAGATACTTTTTCTTTTCAGGCAAGCTTTAGCCCAATTAGAGTAAATTATTCCAAAAATAAGGAATAACTCTAATTCAGCAGCACGATCCGTGATCGATCCTGTTACATGAAAGGTAGACAAATGAAACCCAAAAAGTTGAAATCGTTGCTCACAAGACCCTACATACCACCACTTCCTTATGAAAAAAAAAATCATAATTTCCTATGAAGTTGGGCAAATTTCCTGCAGAAATCCACTGCATTTCTCACCAAGTAATCGTTACCGTCACAGAGGTAACCAATCGAAAAGGGCGCTCTTTTTTAAAATAGCGCACTGAATGGGTTGAATGCGTTTGCTATTGAGATGTTGTATTGGTTGGGGTTGCGGTTGGGTATGGCTCTGAAATGAGCCACAAATGCTTCTAATTAACCGAATCCCAAAAGATCGTATTCGGCTGACGATGCAATTTTGGCAGTCTCATTTTTTTTGTGAATTTATCCAATTTTCGATACATCATTGTGGATGCACATTTGAATGCCATCGATCCCCCTCCACCAATGGTTGTAAGCCTTCAATAATGCACGGATCCATTGCATCAATTAGTTGTTATGCATAATGCATACCCAATCGTTAATGCTTTGCTTGCATTGCTCGCAATTGCATCATTGCGATATTTCATTCGAACGTTTTGCTTTTTTCTTTTTTTTTTTTTTTTTTTTTAATGCGTTCATTCCACTCAATTGTGACCCATTTTAGTTAAATCGACCCATCTGCATATGATGCGATAATTCTAATTGAAGTTGATAATGAAAATTCACGTCTTTGATGATATACACTCTCATTTGCAAACTTCATCTATGGTGGTCACTAATACTGCTGCAAGAATTTGATGGATGAATGTTACAAGTTCTTAATTAGTAACGGTGATTGTCTTTTGTTTTATTCACTTGTTTTGTGATATTGTTGTTAACGAAGAAAAAATATTGAAAAATTAAGAGAAATACGCCAAGAGTGGTCGGCGACAGTTACGATCTTGTCTTCGTATCTTCACAAGGAAATATTTCTAATATTTGAGATACTTCGATGAGTAATTCTCGTAAATGATGATGTGTAGAAGACGTTTTTGCGTTCGATGTTTGAAGTGTAAAGTTCGTTCAAAAATTGATTTGCTTTCTTGAAGAATCATAATAGACATCGAAGCGATTTCATAAAGCAGTGAAGAAAATACGTTTTGATAAGGAAACTAATTGAACTGGTAAGGCAGTTCAATATGACCATGATTTATAAAGGACAAGACAGAGCGCTCTTAGAGGAATATTTAGAGGAAGCAAATGAAATATTCACATGTATTCACATCATATTTTGCAGTATTTAACTGAAATACTCATAATAATAGAGTAGATGAGAGTGAATTGATGAAAAAGAGCATACATCAAGGACGAAAAAAAATTGAGAGGGCTCTTTTTTCCTGCTCGGATTTTTTTACTAATCGTAGTTTTTGTTATTTCCGAAATTTTGGTAGAATACTGTGGGCCTCATTTAAGCAAGTTTTTCAGTATTCATTTTTTTCAAAGGTTCTTGGATGAGAGTCGAATGATTGAGTTGAGTATGCTGTATCAACTTCGCGTTGCAACATTTCAAATCGTTGTCGAAGATATTAGACGTTGGGTTTGTTAGGTGCATGATGAATGCTTTCTGTGAGGTTTGGTGCAATTTTTATCGCTTGCCTCTTTTTCCATTTGGTCGTAATTCTCTAATTTCCTCTCAATGATGGCCGCATCGGCAGCCCGACAACGACCTTCTGGATCGTTCGATAGGCCAAAGTGCCGGCTGCAGGAAGTGCGCACAAGTCGTCGCGATAGGGCAAAGAGGCAGCTTCCCGGTCACGCAATGCCATAATGAAACTAGACCATGCGGGGAAGTAATTTTCCGGGACAAGCGCCCATATATTTCTTCGGTAGTGGATGCCTGCCGCTTCTTTTGATACCCCGAGAATTGCCTTCATGTGCTCTACTCATTACTGGGTCACTCTCGGAAGCATTTGAGTATGCAGCATTGGTTGTATGCTATGCGGAGAAAATTTCTGATTAAAAGTGATTGAGGCTGAAAGTAATTACATGAGGAAGAACCCCGACCGGAAAGTCGGAAGTGGTGAAAGGGGACAAAGAAAGGGAAGAGAAAGGTTAGATGGCTATCCGATCGAAAAGCACCTCAATTACTTGCACGTGAGTCTGAAAAACCGATAGAAAACGACACGAGAATTGTTTTCTAACGGGATCCGTTATTTGTCGTTTTTGTTAACGATTATTTGTCAGCATGGCGTTTTTGAAGTTTTACAAGGTGCGATCAAAATAGGAAATTGAAACGCTTTCTGTGTGAATATGAGGGTAAAATGTCTTGATGAATATGAACATAATATCTCAATAAAAATACTAAATGAACAACAGCACATAGTGAGTTGCAATGATTCGGCATTTCATTCAACAATATATCTTTGCGTTCCGACACACCGATCCTCGCAATATAAAAGTACTGTACAAAACGCTTTTCTTCATCTATGATGTCGTCTTTCATGTTATACCTTTATACAACGTATTCATTTTATAGCATACAGTAGCATTATACGTCCTAACATTGAGGCACTATTCACACACTGTTTCGACGATCTCCTGAATACAGGCATGGACATATGTAGAATACTGGGGCACTCTGAGGTGTAGGTTATGCAAAAAAACCTTAACGATAGTGAAACCGATTCATGTTGTACTTGTAAAGGCTGTAAAAGTTGAAGATTTTGAAAATCCATTCTGAGCGCTAATTCATGATTATCACTTCAAAATTTGAGTCGCTGACACAGAACTCGAGCTAACGAGGACACCTTGCAAGAATTTGGCAATTTTTGAAGCCTGTTTTTGATTTGAATCGTAAAATACATACTCAAACGATCCAATATGTTCGCAAAAAAG
This sequence comes from Ascaris suum, assembly GCA_013433145.1. Classification (NCBI taxonomy): domain Eukaryota; kingdom Metazoa; phylum Nematoda; class Chromadorea; order Rhabditida; family Ascarididae; genus Ascaris; species Ascaris suum. The sequence continues at coordinate 2,293,960 of CM024183.1, read as the reverse complement.
CCTTCCTTTGAAAGAACACTTCATCCTGGGCCTAAATCCTAGCGTACGAATACTCTGAAAATCAAAAAGAAGCTATCGAAAATGAAAAATAATCCTACAATTAATTCATATATATTCTTCATTTTCCCACAACAGAACTTCACTTTTCGATTATAATCGACAACAAATCTCAGCAATATAAACAACCCACAACTATGGTACTGATGTTTCTACTCGGAAATCTAATAGCCCACTTACAAATTTATTTTTTATTCATTATATAATAATTTTTGAATATAGACTACCTACTAGTTCCAGTTTTTCGGTACTGCAGTTATTAGCTGAAAAAGTGACAACCGGCTTAAAATATTGTCATGTTTCACTTAAACATTTGCAACATAAGAGGTAAGCAGTATTCACTAGCAGTGTATAGCGGGTTGCCATTTCAATGCTTCGATTCCATTTACGGATGCATTTGCTAGTCAAGCTTACGACGACAACGAGGACGCGTCGCGTGTGATCGGCGCCGTGCAGGATGACGGTGATGATGCGCCGCCTGCAGCGACATCAGTACTTGCAGAGAGGGTCCACTAATTACGTTTGCCCCTATCTATCGCAATAGCTATGCGCTGTTTTCTCTTGCTAGTTCCTCACCCCAACAATGGTCCTATTGCTTGTCACTACTTTGTTACCCTCTCATATCCTTCCCCACTATCGATATTGCTACTTATTATGTCTCATTGTCGGTAAATTCAAACGATATACCTGAAAACCTTTAATTATCATCTGCACTATATGAAGAAATTTTGATTTTGTGGCACATTTATGTGAAATATATTCATAGTTTTATATATATAAATATAAATATAAATATAAATATAAATATAAATATAAATAAAAATATAAATATAAATATAAATATAAATATAAATATAAATATAAATATAAATATAAATATAAATATAAATATATATAATATATATATATATATATATATAATATAAATATATATATATATATATATATATATATATATATATATATATATATATATATATATATATATATATATATATATATATATATATATATATATATATATATATATATATATATATATATATATATATATATATATATATATATATATATATATATATATATAACACACTCTTCCTTCAGTGACTGCACAAAGTTCTTTCTTCATCGACCATGAATGAGCAATGAGAAAATGAGGCATTAAAATGAGACATAACTAGAGGCGTTAAAATTGTTCATATACGCATGATGTATTTTTTTGAACTCTATAATATTTACTTCTCGTTGGGCATTTCGACTGAGACCGACGAGTGCAGTATTCAAGATTGCTACCGCGAAATGCTTTCTAGATTCGTATTCCCTTAAATAGCATCTGTCACTCTTTTAGCTAACATTAATCCAGCATAATATATCTGGCATTTGGAAGAGAATTAAAACCAGGTTTCTATGCTAGCTAGAATTACTTTTTCTTTATGCTAAACGACAATCACTAAAAAAATCCTCTAGATGGTACATCTAGATGATCCCGCTCTAGCCGGAATGCTTTAAAGTTGTTACTTCATTATTGTCTTATGTTAACTTATGTGGACTTCTCATCTATTGATTTCACTTAATCGAATATATGTTAGTGAAATTATTGAAACAGTTTGATAATAATGTCAAATTCTCTTCTCCTTCCTTAGACTCAAATATATTAGGAATATATATTCACTGTAAAAGTATTAAAAAGTGAATAAATGCATTCAAGTAGTTGCATCTTACCGAAGAGAAAGAATTAAGACAATAAAGAAAAAAAATTTTTTGCATTAAAAATCATTTAAAATTTTAAACTCGTTACTTCATTCCTAAATATTTGAAACTATACGGTGAATGATTAAGAAATTTAAAAAAAAAATTTTTTTTTTGGCACTTGGAACACGTAGCGATAGTTTAGAGCCGATGAAATAATAAGAGAATGAGACACTTCACATTTTTATTATATCTATATGCATGCTCTCTTCTCCCATATCACTTATGAATGATATAAATAATTCTGATGTCAAGTCGCTCAACCAATTCCATTCAGAAGGGAAACTTATTGAAGTTGCATCAATATCGAGAATAGTTTAATGCTCTTCTCGATAATGCTCGTATTTTTATGAAATATTCGTTTAAGAACACTCATCATATAAACATATTCTTTGTCGAATACCTCAACTAATATACCTAAAACTAGACCAGGTATTTAACATCTCGTTTTGCTTGCTAGAGAGTAGTTTTCAGCTAAAACTCTTCCTTCTAAAGTCTAATCACATACAATGAAGTTTATAGCGATCTGTATGCGTTGATAAATAGAAGTCTCAAAAAGCAATCAATGCAAGTGATAGCAGTGATTTGCTAATTTTATCTAATCGAAATTTTTCGAGTTAGATTTAAATTTAGATTCAATTCTAGTGTAGTTTACTCAATGGATTGAAATTAACGGGATGTCACTTTGGCAGTCTTTAACGGCCCTCAATGTATACGTTATACAACTATCTGTCTAAAGTAAATACAGAAAAGACCGGTTTGTCTATGACTCAAGACAAAGTCTGCAAATCTAGTAACGCTATTGTTATACTATAACATGGAGTATGTATGAATAATTGAAGAAAAAAAACCGCATTTGTTTTTGGGATATCCGTTCAATTGGATTCTGTTTTCGACCTACCCAATACACTTGAGTTATTTAACAGTTGACAAATTATATTCATATTATTCGATCGAATTCATATTATTATAACAGTAGACAAAAAGCAATAAGTTATTCGATCGAAATGCGATCGAAATTCTAAAACAACAAGTATTTTATATTCACATTCATTTTTACATATAATCAGCAGAGATGCTGATGAGAGATAAAGCTAAGCAAAAGTGAGTGAAGATGATAGAACCTTTTGAAGGCTCTTTCGTATTTTCATCCATTGCAGGAATTTAAAGTCCATGAAAATGAAGATTTTGGATTTTTTGCTTATAGTAGTACTTCTGCTGAACCTCATTTGAGTGGCAATTTTATGAAATACGTCTATAAATGAGAAATCTGGTGAGAACAGAGGGTCCGCAAAAGCAAATTCAGCGTGGTGAGCGTTTGTTTGATTTTAATTTTTTAAGCCAATTTTTCAGAGGAATAGAACTGCAGTAGTCTTTATAGAAGAGAAGTTATTCCAAAGAAGGTTTGGAAGAAAGGGAGGAGGGGGGGAGGGGGAGGATTATCGCTAGGTTCAATGTGATTCAAAAGAAGCTCTAAAGAACTTTAACGGAATATAAGCAACCTTTTACGCTAATGTATTGGGTCATTTTTTTTTGAAACTAAATGGGTCCTTATGTTACTTGAAATAGAATTTTCCAAGAAGGAGTTTTATTCTTAAAGATAGCTTCTCTTGGCAAAGATTACACCAAATTTGAGTGCAAAATCTGAGAATTTTATTGAGATTAGCTTTTATTTGGCGTTTAATGGTGTGCTTCTCCAAAAACAGATGGACAATCGTTGAGGAGTTTCTAACTGTAAACGAAGAAGGCGGAGAAAAGCTGCGCTCATTTCGTATCGTCTTGGCCAGTTTCCTTTTTAGCCGTCTCCTAATCAAGCTTTCGTCGTTATCATTTACTGGTTAAACTACTGCGTAAGCAACGTTGCTTACTCTCATTGAAATTATTGAGATGTGCTTGAAATATCTGAAATTTACTCAAGGTACGCTTTAAATTATCCGTAATTTAATGGCGGCATGTCCAAACCTTAACTATGGCACGTAAAAAATTGTCTGAGGTATATTTGCGCTTTCCAAGGTATCTGTGTAGCATTCTCGACGAAAGCTTGCGAACAGAAGAAAAGCAATGAGTATTTCTTATAGAATTTTCAACTAGAAGGAATATGCTAAATACATAAGATTTAAGAATGAGAAAAAATTAAAATGAAAGCGATTATGTTGAGGAGGGAGCGGTGCGGTTTGTGGGTTAGCTCAACTCATTAATGAGCTAATATTTTTCTTCGAAATATTTCGATGAATATACCCTAAAAGTAGCTTTTTTTTCCATATTTCTAAAAAAAACTTTTCATTTTCAACGGGATCCCTAAGGCAATTGGCTAATAATGAATTGCCTCTTGGCTTTTGCGCCCCTATTGGCACTTACCGCTTAAGGGACTCTTTTTGAGAAGAAAATGTGTTATTCATTATTAGGAAATATGATGTTAAAAAAGAGATTTTCCAAAAGAGTTTTAATAAAAAGCGACACTTCGATCATAAGGAAATTGAACTATGTTGTTGGAATATTGTTTCGTAACCAGATGATAGATCTATTTCAACATTCCAAAATGCGAAATTTTTCCGCTACATTAGTGTTGTGGGCAAGGGTGGTGGAAGGGGAGATAAGGGCGTTTTTTTTCGATTACACGAGCTCACGGGCGACGAAAAAGCGGTGAATAGAGAAGGAGAAGGAGCAGCGAATATGAAGACATCAGAAAAAAAAAATTGAAGCCTGTAGACATGGTTCCCTGTCGCCAATCACTGAAATTTCTCCCGCTATCGGCACAATATTAGATCGACCAAAAAACGGCAACAAAAGAAAATCATTTTTGTGGGGTTATATTGTTATCGTCTAATTGACAGATAATTGTATCGTTTTTAAATTTATTTCAAATGAGTTGGAGTTCCATCAAATATATCTAAAGAATTAGCAATTAGAATCAAATTAATCGATATTATGGGGAATGAAAATTTGGCAACACTTCACAGCTATAATGTATAGGATTTATAAGAATCGATTCTTGATTTAACTAGCTAATAGCACATTTATTACAAATGAATTCATTGACTTATCTACGAGAAATTAGCGAATAGTTGCGAATATGTAATTTACCTATACCTCTAATGTTAATATTTCAATGGGAGGAGAAGATTTCCAGAATTAAATATGGATTTTTTTAAACGAAATTCACCATAAGTAAGGTTGAATAAGTTTCTCTTATCGAAATCGATACGCCTATTGATGTCATTCTTTTTAATAGAATTTTATGCTTTTATTCCATATATCCTCATTCATCATATCGATTATTTAATTCACTTCACAAAGGTCCTATCGATTTAATTCAAATACAATGGAAATTCAACTAAAAAAAATTTCAGGCTTCAAAGTGTTTGAGTTTCTAGATTCAACGGTTACTACATTCGTTTGTTGTAGCACGCCATCAGGACTGAATTGAACTGAAATGAATTGAATTGGGCTAAATTGAATATGTGGACATCTAAATCATCCATAGACTGTTATATCAACCAGGATTTGTTACGATAGGATCGTCGAAAATCTTCTTATTTTTCTTCTTACCTATTCGACATCCATATATCAGGTAGTTCTTAACTGTAATTTACCACATCAACAAAACTACTCATAAATAAAGGTGAAATATCCGCAAGATTACTTTATTATTCACTATTGTTGAAGCGCTAAATATTTTATCAAATGACTCTATTTTCAAGCATTTTGCAACGATGCTATTCATTTTGTTTATTTTATTTATTGAATTAGCTTACATTGCAAAAGCTCTAATTATATATTTTAGTAACTAAGCTGGCACATCTTTTGAAAACTTTTCATGTGCATAGATTCGTTTAGAAAAATTGATAAAGTGCGCCAAAGGAGCGTTCACAATACGCGCCTTTGTATTTCTTTCACTTCATGAACAGGTCTACTATGTTGGCAACAAACAAATCTATTTGAAGTAATGCCTCTTAGATTGAAAATCTTCCTATCACTCATGCAAATCTTTTATTAAAGATCCTTTTTTTTTGCAATCTGACCGTTGTAAAGTGAAAAAAAATGCGTGCGATTTTTCCCTACTTCAAATATCAATAGTTTCTTTAAAGTTTATGGATCACTGTGAAATATCGTCTCCAGGATAAAGTATGTTATATGAAGTTGATCTATGATAGGTAATATGTTCACCGACTTTCTTAACTGGTTTCATGAGTCTTCAACTCAAAAGTACTTGACGACATACAGATACAGATACAGACAGGCACTTGCATCCATACACAGAGAAATGATGTCGCTATGATATGTTCTTATTACGGTTGATATTATTTTTCTTTCAAATTGCGTAAGGAAGTAAAGAAATGTGATAATGACGAGAATATATCAATGAAGGATAACCCTCGTGAAATTTCGGATTTTATTAAAGAAGTAAAGCAATCGCAAGAAGGCAGTGAAAATTTGGGATTTTAGGCGGATTTCGCTGACAACTGGAAATACATCATTTGATTTGCCCTGCGTACCGTGAAGAATTATTGCATGTGTTGAACAACGTTACCGTGAACGTGATCCTACAAATGAGGATGTATTCTTCACCAATTGTAGATGGAGATGAGACTCACTAAAATTCAACGACTCAGCTACAAAACTTTTTTTGTAAAGGGATGTGCGATCTGCGGTAATCTGTCTCTCCATATATAACATCCTGGTATAGATATATGCCCTTTATATGTCACATCTTTTCACTGTATACACTTTTTTGTCTATACAAGTTATAATCTGTTGATAGAAGAGGCGAGTGTAGCCCGAACCTTTTCGCCCCAGAAGCCATCCATTGCACAAGGCGCTCACTCGGGATCTCATATCTTACAGGTGGATGACAGTTGCAACGAGCGCAGTGTGTTGATGGTGGTCTGTGTTTAGAATGGCTGAAGCAGCAAAAGGTATTCTCCGGTAATGACATAGTGCATTGAAAGCTGTTATTGCTTGAGAATACAAATTGTTGTCCGGCCAACAAACTGTTCAACAGTGCCAATTTGTCCAGTTATGGTCAAGCTGGTGTGGTAACTTGTGCAACTAAGTCGTTCGGTCGTCGTAAGAACTCAAAGAGCCCGGCTTCCTAGTGAATGGCACCTGCCTCCCTTCATTCCTTCCTACTATTCGTCATTGTAATCTCTACAGCATCACGTTCGAGAAAGGTACGTTATGGATGATTTTCATTTTCCCTCGCTAACAGCTTTCTGAGTAGGTGGAGTGTATTCTTAAAGCAAGCTTCTGAATGCACTTCTCGTATTTTGTTTACTTAAATTGATGGGATTGGCATATATTCGGCTGTAAGTCTACTCTCTCTTTATTTCTTCGATTTTCATCTTTCATCCAAATCGAAAAACCAGATATCGTTCTTCGCCATCTATAAGCCCCTCTCTCATAACATCTCAAATTATCCCCTTATATTGAGTGCTATGAAATTACTTCCCACTTTTCTTGCAAGTACGCAAGAACGAATTAAGAAATTTCCCAAAAAGTGTAAATTTTTTATAAAACTGTAAATACGCTTAAAAAAAAGAAATTCCTAAGTTTTCCTCACAACATCCTTCTGTTTCTTTCGCAGTTGTTTCATAAAAACAGCTTTTATAATGAGCAACTCGTAATAAGTATAGGATTTTTTCGCGTCATCTCACCTCAACCGTAGGTTATTCCAATTATTTCTCTATATAATAGGTGTAAAATTTTAAACACATAAAATTCATTTATGTTTCAATTCCAAAAGGAGATTAATATTTGGCATGTGGGAAGTCTCCATACTCACAAATATACGACTCTCGTACAACATAACAACATACATTTACTTTCCACAAACCAGAAAAATCAGCCATTTGCTAAAAATTTAATCGATTTTTTACGCATTGTACAGTAGGTTAATCGTTTTAGGTTCCAAGAATCTAAACAACACGATTTTTTATTTTAACCTAAAGAGTTAAAGTCTCTTCACATCCTCTATCGTCACATGTTAGCCGACGTTAGATGAGAGAAGTTAGTACATTTTACTAAAGAATAAAAAATTTCTTAGGATCGAAAGTTTTCGAAATTTTTAGCGGACGAGTTTCCCTTCTATCTAAACTATTTATTTCTACCTTGAAATGGTATTGACGCTCTTCTGTCGGTAATCCTAAAATTAAAATAACCTTCATTTTAGACCGCAAAATCGAGGTGTTAAAGTATCGCTGTGGACTTTTTGGTTGCCCTTTCCAAGTTTTAGATATCCCATTCTTAGATAAGAACTTCCTCCGAGATTCTAATCAACTGTTATCGTTAAAAGCATTCCAAAATCCGAACTCTTCGTCTGCAAATTAAACTCAACTTCCGATGAATTTGTTGGGATGGCGCGCCACTATTAAAGGAAGCGCTCACGCATTGACTCATTTCGAGGTCGTGTAATGATACGCGTTCTTTCTCTGCTTCTGTGCCTGTGCATTATCAGACCCGTTTGCCTTTAGGTCCATTAATGCATAACCATCATATAACCGGTGGTATGTGCGGTTGTGATGTGGTACGCCCTTGAATTGTACTACTCATGTACTTGAACCCTACGAGACATCTAGATGGTGGTGCAGACGCGCAATTGATGGTTTGTGGCTTTGCTGCTGACCAGTGTTGTATGTGTTTATCCCCATTCCCTCCACATTTTCCAATTAAATACTCTGGTATTGCGCTATCAAGAATCGGTCAGTTGACTGAGGTGAGCCAGCATACGGAATCTGGAGCGGGCAACGTTTTGGAACGATATGCAGAATCGAATATCAAAAAGACAAATTTTGCACGAAACAATGTTAAATGTCTCTATTAGTGTGATGCTGTCTTCAATGTGTTTACTGTAGAGAAGATGCGTATAGGAAAATAGTGAAAAACAATAAATGGGCGAACGACGGGCATTTGGTTGTTTTTTTTTTTGGTATTTTTAACACAGCACAGTATACATATCACACGTTTCATCCACATATAGTGCATTTATGTGTTTGGAAGGGAAAATTAACGGAAAAAGAAATTAACAAAAACAAAATGTTTGGTCATGCACACCACAACTTACACCGATCACACAACCAATCTGTTCGCTTAATTCTTTATTACATAGGCAATCCTTTTGAGACTCGCCAAATGTAGTCCATTTCATGACCGTAATCAAAATTAGTCCATTCATTCATGATCAGATAGAATAGTTTAGCCATAAATGAAGTGAACTTGCAATCTACACCACATTTTATAAAGATTCCACCTCTAATCACCTCTATCATCGTATACTTATCGCATCGTGGTCATGAAAGTAAAAATGGTTTTTCAGTAGTAACAGGTTTAGCACATCACTCGCAACTTGCTCATAATTTCTTCGCAGTTGTAGCATTTATGCTGCTCTTATCCTAAAATGCAATCTAAGTTTGTTACATGAGCATTTCTGTGACTGCTCATTTATTCATCGCCTATAAACAATGAATTTGTATCATTCCAACGAATCCCACGCAAAGGAACGCACATTTTAACCGTTACCACTGTGGATATTGAAATTTTCAAATGATTCCCATTACTTGTATTGCCGGATGTACGGAAAGAAAGAAACTTCAGTGATGGCTGTGTCATAGGACAAGTGGCCCATAGAGAGACCCAAAGATGAAGTCCTTTAAAGAATCTTCGTCAATTGTTTTGTTTCGAGCATGATTTATGCCAGCTTTCCCACAACACAAGTATTACAAACTAACCGCCCGTCTCTCAACTCCTCAATTTCGCAGCTCCTTATCGAGCCGCTATCCCATACTGCAAAATATCGCCGAAATTCTTTACCAACTGAAAATGAATGGAGAAACGAATACTCCGACATACAATTTGAACAACGAAAACTGTTGGTGGTCTCTTTTGTGAAGGATTCCGGTGCCATAAACCTACAAGAGACGCTATCTTTAAAACTCTTTTGTGAATGTTTGATTGATTTTCAAGGGTCGCCATCAGTTGTAGTATCGGATTGGCGTTGAGTGCGAGACCACTTCTCATGTGCAATCACATCGGTGGTATTACTCGGCATTTGCACCGTATCGGATTTGCTATCGAGCGGTGATTCTGGTCGGCATCTTTTACGGCTCACTACCATTTCAACGTTCGTTGTTGTTACTGTTGCCGTTGGTGGTGCGTTTGCTGCCGAAATCAACTCATTACCTGAATCGGCGACATATTCCTCTGGTGGAGGGCTCCTATAAAGTAACTGCAAATAAAAACTTAACTTCAGAAGGCTCACTGTACTCGCATTTATTATGAAACTTGAAAACAGTGTTGAGTTCTTGACAACGAAATTCTGACAATTTCAAAGAAAGACCCATGTAGGCTATATATAAGTCAGGTAGGTTCCAACTTTCCTACCGGTAAGACCTTTATATCCAGTATTTCGACAAACGTCACTCGCCTATTCAATGAGAAATAATATGCATATTCTTTGTTGAGCTTTAACATATGATACTCTTCAGACGTCACTGAGATGAACGGCTGTCGTTTTTGTTGTAGTGTTCCAAGATCACGCTGAACAGCAGCCTAACCGACCCAAATTATTCTGAATGCAAAAGAAGCAGGAATTTCTGTTCCTTAGTAAAAATTGGAATTGCAACCGCTCTATCTCCTCACCGCTTATTCCCTTCCCCTACCTCCTCCCTCCTCCGCCACTTATTGCCAGAGTTAATGTTCAATCCGATCGAACATCTATAACACTTTTCCACATCTTCCAGTAGTTAGCATTAGAATGTACATTGTATCGCTAGCGCGTGGTTGTGGAACTTGCAAGCCCCATTTTTCATGAGATGACAAGGAAGGGAAAGTGAAGCTTTTCATACATCTGACCAACCGCAAGTGAATTGCTGCAACAACCACACTACCAAAAAACTGCACCTGTTCTCAAGATCGGTGAGAGGGAAAAGCGAAACAGAGTCAAATATATCCGCAGCTCAACATCACTGAGAAAAAACTGCTTGCAATTTTATCAACTTCTGTTTCATCTGCCACTCTTCTTTTAACATCCTTGCAAAAGCTTGTTAGTTAAAAAGTTGGACGCAAATGAAAAAAACTTCGAAGGTGCATACTTACCCAGCAGAGACTGAACTTTGTGGTGACTGCGACGGCTCACTTGTATAACAATCTGGTGGCACTGCGAGACGCTTCCTGATCTCTGCATCACTCTTCTTCATACCTTTCACATAGTTGTAACCCGCGTCTTTCACCACCTACAACTTTAGCGCTGATATCTGAATGCAGAATTCAGCGATTATCTTGCACTGACGCTTCCTTTCATTAGTAAAAAAAAAACAATACAAATCGATCAATTTAGGCTTTCACTTGAAACATATGTGCGGATGCGGATGACAAGGAGTTCCTTCAAATTAGTAGAATAATTTGGAGTTATTATACAAGAAAATACACATGAAAAATTGCAGGTAATGACTGCGTCAAAGTTGCAGAACTCCGATGAAATAAAGAGAGTTTGAATGAGCGACGTTCCAAGGGAAAGGAATATAAATAAACGATATTTGAAATAAATGAACTTCAATAAATGACTTTTTAAATAAAGGGAACTATAGTGGGCAAAATTAATGACGTTCTAATTAAACTCAAGTAAACGACTTTCTAAACGGAAAGAACTTAAATAAACTTAAGTAAACGACATTCTAGAATGAAGGAACTTAAATTTGCTTAAATGAGTTACATTCTAGATGCAAAGAACATATATGAACGACTTTCTTATTAAAAAAAAAAAAACTCGAATAAATGATATTCTAGATGGAAAATAAACTTCAAATAAACGACGTCCCAAATGAGCGAAACTCGAATGAACGACTTTCTAAATGGAGGAAACTTTGATAAATGACTTTATACATGCAAAAAACTTGAACTTGAATAAATAAAATCCCAAATGAAATAAACTTCAAAAAGCGATTTTCTGTGCTTTTTTTTCACTATTTATTTCGTTATTAATTTTCTAATAACTCCATTCTTTAAGTTATTTCCGTATTGAATTGAACGCTAAATATTAAAAAAAAAAACGCGAATAAATCATACACGTTGTACACAAGATGAAACATACAATAGAGACGTGATGGAATTGAATCGCATCGAATATAAGAGCGATTTTTTTTAAAGACGAAAAGCAAGAAAATATACGAGTTGTTTGTGACATATGAAAAATCACTTCCTAGTATTAGCTCTTTTCAACTGTAATTTTTTTTTTTTTTTGCAGCGAAAAGCATATATTACAACGTTCTACAGGCATAGGAAGAATAAATTATAAGAGTTGTTTTTTACCTCATTAGGGGATCCAACTTGAAAAATATTTAGATCGTTGCTAAGTTCCATAATTTAAAATTCTGGAGTTTTGCGATTATATAGTGAATTCCCCGTAGAAGTGGAAAAGAACTGTAATCACCTCTTCAATCGAAAGTTCTTAGGTCTTCCTAGCATCTGATCAATCACAAACCCGACCTCGTTGAGAAATCTTTCACGACTTCTTCCACTGTAGCACATACTCGTCGCTTCAAGAATTGAATAAAAAGAGGTCGCATGGAAAGATATTGGTTGATCACCTTATCAGTTACCGTACATACTTCATTCTACATTCATAAAAATAAAAGAAACCGCCTGCTTCACTTCATTCGCAAATAAAGAATCCAACAAAGAGGTTAGAAAACTAATATGCACTTTTCCTTTGTTATAAAAATGATAGTGATCTGTAGCGTACCTGTCTAGCAAGTGGGAAAAGTTCGTCGCGTCTGGTGAGGAGTGCCGGTTGCCTGAGGCACAACTGAGCTGCAGCCTCATTGACGGACACCTCATGTAGAGTAAGTGGCTTATCTGGCTTACGTTTTGCATCGAAACGACCGTAGATGGCTGAATATTTACGATATTCTTGAAGACGTTGAGGCGAGCCTCGTGGTAACTGCATTACGTCCAACAACTCACTAAAATGATTTCAAACTTCAGTGTGAAATATTACGAATTTGTCTGATGCTCAGTGAGGTTTTCGACGATGGGAAGGAAGTGGATTGAGATCAGTAAGGAAATAGTTTGATGTCAGGATAGGAGCATCCGAAAACATAAAACAGGAATAATTTATTGCAATGCTGTGTCAAGAAGCAATTTACTTGAAGCGGAGACAACATCGAAGGATCGATGACCTCGCCAACTCCCTAATGGAGATCTTCTTTCTCAGTGAGTAATGTTAGTGAGAAACGAAAAGTATTCAGTCACTACTTCTTTCTGTAGGAGAAAAGACTTGAAAGGAAACAGTCTTTGAATATAATATTTTGTAATAATAATACAGAGGCATTTAATTCTATTTTCATCAGTTGTTATCAAGTATACAAAAATAAAATGACATAGCGATATGATCAATGTTATCGAAAAGAGATGCGTAGAACATAAGCTTAAATCAATCAGAGATGTGCAATATTTCACAAAATACATCGAAACAGTTATAGAAGTTAAAAGCACAACAAGTCTATAACTAAGTTATATATCTATCGCAAACAAAAAAAGCCTAAAAAGTAATCTCTTACTTTCCAATAGAACTATAATTAACAAAAAAAAATTAAATGCTAAAAATAACCTACCGACTGATTTTTTTCTTATTTTGAATCAGTTTCGGTTCCAATTGTGGCATCTGATCGATCAGCCTTAGTGAGCATTGTGCTAATCTTCCGATTTGTGCTTCCGTTAATATAGGTGTCTCGCTTGCTGCAGTTGCCGGTCCTATAAACTATGAATTTGTAAGTTTCAAGAATTTCTACTTGTAAATCTAGGAGTTTCGGATGAGATGTCTTAACTTCGATAGTCCAAAGAGTTACGTAATTCCATGGGGATATTAAATTCTTAATGGGAAAATAGTGTAAACAAGGCTAAAAAACAAAATATTTTCTGCATTTTCATGTTGCAAAAACGAAAAATATTTCAGAAAATCACTAAAAATCAGGAAAAGTTTCATTCCTAACTGGGTTCCGCTGAGAAAAGTCGACTCAATGAGGTGTCAACATCCCCTCTCCCACCCCTCCTACCCCTCCAACCCTATAACTTTTAAAACCTCAGCGTGCCTACTGCAATCTTTAAAATATTGATGATTACTGCAAACGTCATGTCAGTATTGCATTTCGAAAGAATTAAAAAGACGCTCTCTATTATTCCATTTGTGGAGCAATCAACATTGCATGGAAACAGACGACTCTCTGCACGGAACACTAAGCATCTTAGCATATGCATTAAGCCTTCAGATATATGTTCTACGAAATGCCACGAAGCTTTCAGATACTCCTATAGAAGAAACTTTAGATAATACTTGCAGATAGCAATTCGAAGAAATTAAAAATCGATCACAATACAACGATCCCATACACAATCTGGACTTGTAATTCTCTCTTGTTTTTAGTATTTCCACTTTAGTATTTTCCCGGTTTTTTGGAGAGAGCATATCTAGTGATGACATCATATGTCGTCATTTTATATATAAGGATTTTCAACATGAATAGCATGAAGTTAATAATTATAATGGCTTTACAATTTTGGATAAGAAAAAGAAAACGAAAAAAAAGAACCTTCCAACGAGACGATTATTTTGAGGTGCTCTATATAAGGGAAAGTTTACTAATAAGAAAAGTGCGCATGCTTTAAACGATTCCAAGAAAAAGTCAACGAAATAAATCAAAAATCAATCATTATTTGAGGAAATTTGAGGGAAAAATAATCTTCGTTAATTTCCTCGATACATCACTGTAATTAACGTTCTGAGGAAAAAAAGCTATAATAAACACCCACATGTCTGAACAAAACGATATCAAAAAAACCGGAAATTGTTCTAACGCTTGTATTTCCCTTGTTACACGTACAAGTGAAAAGATGAACCTAGCTGCTCAAAATCGGCGGAAGTGTCCAATGCGGTGGAGGACGGACTTGTTGCCAGTGGAAGCCCAAACGTGGTCTGACTGGAGTGATTTGAAGATCCAAGCAACGATGCGATTGTCGTCGTCGGTAGGCAATTGGTCACTTCTGAAGGATGGAATGGTGCTGCAGTGACAGCGCTTGAATGTGTCGCAGTAACTAGACTCGTTAGCAAATCTCCCGGTAGTACGTTCGCCGTTGCACCTACTGAAGTTGATGTTGAAGCGATTGGTGCAAAATCGTGCATAGATTCCGTTGCTGAAAGAAGATGTTAACTATCTCTGGATACCTCCAGCATAATAGTCCGTGGCGTCCAGAGTTGATGAAAATCATTGAGCTCATCCTCGTCTAATGTTTTGGCGCAACGCTCTAATATTATGGCGCTATATAACTTTTCAAATAGTCTTTTCATCCACACCTTAGAATATATCTCAACAGTTTCATCATCATAAGTTACATTTCTTCCATACAACAGCAACAATGACATCATAAAACAGATAGAAACTGCTAAGGAAACAACCCAATATGAGTTTCGCCACAAATAAGGAAAACGCCACTAAAGAAGTCGTGTCATGTTTTCCCCAGCCTCATTGAACATATCATTCATGTTTCTCCAACTATATATATATATATATATATATATATATATATATATATATATATATATATATATATATATATATATATATATATATATATATATATATATATATATATATATATATATATATATATATATATATATATATATATATATATATGGGTAACAACAAGAAAACACATGTCACAACCAACTTCTAAAGTAGATATTTCTGCGTAATAAGTAATCAAAAGCTGTTTACAAACTGACTTGAATAACCAAGAACACGAGTTATCTACCACATATTTAGCAAATACAACACAACAATAGATTTTGTTTCAAAATTTCTATTTCATTATTACTGAAAGATACCAAATTTTGTAGCGGCATTAGTCCATCAGATTCACTTGATTTATAGTTAGATTCAAAAAAATTAGTGCATCTGTGTAGTGTCGTCTTGCCTGATTTCCATTACAATGTAGAACAATCAAGAACAAGTTCCTCTCAAAGAAATATGACATGTGAGAACACATATAACGATGTCTTTCTTTTACCGAATTTGTTGAACAGTTTAAAAACGTTGTAAGAAGCAAAAAAAAACTTTGAAGACAAAATTCAACGCACTGAAAGTGTAACCAATGCTTTATTTCTTATTCTTTATGTACTCGTATCGTTGCTAAAAATGAAATGATTCCTTGCATATATATATATATATATATATATATATATATATATATATATATATATATATATATATATATATATTCTTATTTCTAGTAACTAAGTTGTTTTATTTTACGAATTAGTTTGCATATAATTTGTTACTGTCTGAATAAACTTCTCTCCTTTAAGAAAAGAAATTTTCAACTTCTGAGGGGAATATTTTAATTAAGGTATTTCAGACAGAACACACACTTAGGCCATATGCCGTATCCGTACTTCATACATGACATTTTACAGAATATTTATGTAGGACACCTACAGTTGGAAGAACGACTTGTCGATTGACTTTGCGCAAGTCCTTGAGATGTACCACGTGGTGAACCACGATCGTGCTAAAAAAAATTGCATTCATTTCCTGTTTTATTTATACCTCATTAGCAGAAATCATCTGACCACAACTTTATAAATTTGCAGAATGCCAAGGGAAAGTTGGACTTTAAAATATATTTCAAGCTAACGCACCTCTATAATTAGGCAGCAGTTACGTTGATGTGCAATGAATTGCTGAGTCAAACATTGTAGCTGACAACAAAACGGTATAACATTGGTGCATAACGTTTTAAAGACTTTTTTTTTTGTATGCCCATTTTAGGCGACTTTTGGCTGTGACCGCATATTGCTTTAGTTAGGTGGGATAAATTACTCACTTGAAATATAAAGAAACGGTGAAGCATCGAAAGAAGGAGGCAGGGGGTTAGGAGAGAGGGAAAGGAGGGGGAGGGCGAGGGAGCGGGACAGAAATAACAAAACTGAGAAAACAATTGCAAAAAGAATACTATGTTCTTTGATAGTTGGGAACACGCATGCAGATAATAGGAACTACAACTGAGCTATGCAAATTTTTTGCCTGATTCCTGTCAATTTCAGTACGCAGATAATGCTGCACTAGTGATCATCAAAGGCGATCGCTATCATCCGAGAACGAGGCAAACGAAAAAAAGTTAGCCGTAACAAAGAACGTTAATCATGTATCTGTAAGAGCATTTTGTTCTGCTGATGCTAGTTCTACTCTGACTGTTGATGTTGTACACTCATCAGATGTGCTGCATTAGGTATGCAGTAGAAGTGATAGGACCTAAGCAAAAAAAATTGTCGATTTGAATCGTCTGTATAGCTCATCGCTATCGCATTGGGCGGGTAAACGGCAAATCGCGAGTTCGCACTTGTATGCGGACGACATCTTTATTGGCCATTAAAAATGACATTATCATCTAAATCTGAGCCAGACTAGAACATCTCGCTATAAATGAGACGCTGACTTATAAATACATAGGAAATTAGGAATTCTGAACGACGCACGAAAATGACGCTTTGTTGAAGAAATACAGCACTCTCGCTTCATTACCTCAAAAACTTCGATTTCATTTACTTTTACCTTTACCTTTACATGCCAAACTTCAAGTTCATTACGCATACTGTTTGAGTAATCCTTCATTTCCTTTCCCCATCATCACAATCATCGATAAATAATTGACGATTTTTTGAAAGTAGTCCTTTTGAGCTTTTTATGTGTTGATGGAAACCTGCTGCTTTTATAGATGTTAATCCATTCCGCGTATCGAAAGGCAACAAAGAAATTGTGCCACTATCGCACTAGCAAATGAAAAGCGGTGGTATCAGTCAGGTTGATGTCAGAGTTGTCAAAAATGAAAAAGTAAACGCAGAAAAAAGTTTACAAAAGCTATAGAATAGATAGCACATGAGAGGAGATAAAGCACAACGGCCATACAAATCATAGACGGAATAGGAGGGAAAACAACGATTACAAAGATCCCCTAGTATTTATCAGACTTTGAAAAATACGTAAGCCAGAGGTGAATGAGAATCAACACCACCAACCGCTGGTGAAAAAAAAGTAGACTATTTTATCCGTCAATTCTTTGGCCAATTTTTAACTAAGAAAAACTAGTTAGCCAGTTCAGAAAATTACCGAATAGTAGGTAAAGAACTAGTGAAATCGCTTCAAGTACCACTTCAAGTACCTATTAATTTCCAACTTATAAAAGCACCCAATTCAGCACTACCAACTTTCCATCATATTATGCCACTCGTTCCTATAGATATTGTTTTAGATCTACTCTAACATCAAATAAATAAGTATAACTCATCGCTGCATCAAGTCCAGCACCAATCTCCTTTTCAACACGCCTCTTGAGTAATCCTAAAACTTATACTGGATCATCCTAGAATTTATATTGGATTTTAATGTACCACTTATGCCTCTCCTTTTCGTGCATCTAGACAATCTTGCGACAGGTTGCTTGAGTCCGTTAACGATCGATATTCATCATTTGTGAGGAAACCATAACTTTTATATCATACTTCCCATTTGTAAGCTTCACCTTTCCGTCTATTTCAGAGACCTGTGAACGTCGCAAAACCGTCAAGCTGGAAGCGATAGAATACTTTTCTCAGAAAAAAAAACGAGAAATTCAAACTGGCTAAAGTGGAAGAAAGTAAACTCACTGTGATGGAAGGGCTTGTGCTAGGCAATGCTGCAGCCACTGCGAGACTTGCTGCAGCGAGTCCTTGCGACGATAGTAGAAATTGCAACGCTGCGGCAGGATTTGGTGCAGTAGCGGAAGAAGATGGTGGTGCAACATAGCCTGCCATTGGTGGTACACCGATTTGTTGTATGGCAAGCATATTGAAAGCATCAGGATCCTTACTGAATTCCTTAAAATATTCGCATCTCATTACGCATAAAACAATAAACCAAAATTAAACCTAATATTTATGTGAAGCATTTCAGTGTTCAGTAGAGATCAACAAGATCACAAAATCTTCATCAGGGATACTCTCTAGAGCCACCTTTATTTCCACTTGATCCGTAACCTTGGGGGATTTCGCTTATCACCGATTCACCCTTCTTCATTCTCTGTCGCCTAAGTAGTGGACGATCGATTTGCCATTTTAATCGCGTGAATCGATCTCATGAGAAGGCGATTAAACTGCCAACAGGTAAATGATATGCTCGGTCCGCCCTCTTTAAATACACATAGCATTTGCAGGCGTTTGACAGACGGACATATCGGCAGCCAAAGCGACAATTTTCGTATCAAACGCAGTCGTGGCCATTCGAATAAACCACTGCCGAATGTGACTAAGACTTTCGAAATGCTCTAAAACCCAAAAGTTTCATCTCTTATATTGATTTCACGAAATCAACATTAATGAGGCATTCTACTGCAACTATTCTTTCTGAAATATTCTAATCGGCTAACTGTGAACAGATGTGGTCGATCAAAATATTTGCATATCCAGATCGATGGAAGCAAAATTAGCATAAACGAATTGATGAAAGCAGAATTAGTATAATAAGTTGTAGATAAAAATTAGCATAATCGAGTTAAGCAAAATCCTCTCAGAAATCTTGCTAGAGATTCAACGATATAGAAGTTTTGAGGTAAAGAATAATGAAGACAACTTTAATTGACAAACGTACAGTTAGTGTCCTTTGAAATCGCCTGACGTGTAACGGTTTCGATGCCATACCAACCACCGACATTATTTCAAGAAATTCGTGCTCATCGCATGTCATAAATTGATTAATATCATCACCACCTGTATATGCAAATTTATACGTTTATAATGCTCTATTTACATATTTCAAAAAAAGTGCAACATCTCTTGACGTTTGCAAATCTAGCTCCAAGTCATGAACAAAACGCCATCATCTCGAATTTCGACAATTAGCCATGCGATGCAACAGCTATTGGTGGTATTCCCTATAAAATTTCCCCCCCCCCCCCCCCCCCCATCTGCATTTAAGTTCAAGGGGAAATGGATCGAGGAATGGTTGTTCATGTATGCTCATATGTTGATATGTTTATGAGTACATACGACGTTTCCCAATCCAGATTCTACAACAGCTGTGCAAACTAACACACTTACATAACGTACGTTTAAAGCTCGTAAAAAGATATTATCATACTAGTACTTTACAAGAGGCGATAGAGGTTAACGATAGATTATTCTAGGATAAATTGAGAAATTCATTTTGCTTTTTATTTGATTTTTTTAAAAATTGATTTATTTTATCATTTACTATTTTTTATTTTGTTTTTTGTTTGTTTATTTTTTTTTATTAAAAAATTTGTAAATGATATTTTATGAAAGTGCACAGAAAAAAAAGATTCATTTTATAAAATAAAATATAGTTGCACTTAAATTGATTAACAACTGTACTAAATAAATATACAATACTTACCTTGGGCAATAAAATCATCATAATATTGCAGAAGATTAGCTCGATGAAGAACTGCAAGTAATTGCCACTCCGAAAATGTTGTTGGTTGCCGCCCAGTTGGCCTAAAACGCTCGTATTAAATATTGACATATAAACTTCACTCATATATAAGCAATTAAGGCGTAGATAGAAAGGTACGTTAATGGATCAAAGTCGTTACTTACGTAGTCAAAAACCTTGGATGATCAGATCCTATCCTGTTCTTGAAATCTTTTGCTACCGAGAAATCACTCATACCAATCATATTCTTAAGCACTTTTAACAATAGCGAGTGAATAACTTCCGATCTATGAAACGGGATCATTCAATTCATTTATGATGAATTAAAAATTAAAATCGAGATGCATTTAACTCTTTTGTTGTATAATTCGAAGTCAAAAAAAATACCGCTACTCAATTACCTGAAATATGTTCTATCATATAAGGTAAAATCTCGTAAATTTTAAACGAGTTTAATTAATTGATCAACGTAAATAATAGTTGCAAATAATCTCACAGTTTTAAAATGAAGGTATTCATTAATTATGATAGTTAAATATTTCAATGTTTTATAGATGTGTTGAGAAATGAATCATTTCCCAAATATTGATTTCTCATCTATACGAGATCTGAGATATAAATATCTGTGATCTTTTTTCTATACCTTCACTTCTTTTGTTCGCCGATTTCTTTTCTTTTCAACTAGATGATTCTATTCTTCATTGATCGAGGATTAATGCTACTAGTCGTTAGGTAATGGTCACAATTCATTGTTGCGACTTAAATTTTACTAACGGTAAAATAGCACAAAGGAAATGAAATATAAACCTTGGCTGATGCCTTGGCGGTACGACAAGTGAAGAGGACGGACTCGGGGTACTTGGCAGTTCCGAAATCTTGGCTGCTTGGTTAGGAAGTGAACCCTGAACCTTGACTAGCAGATTCAGGACTTCCACGTTTGCAATATTCAATAAAACAAAGATAACAACAGTTGGGAATTACTTCCCAATGAAAGACGACGTCAGCCGTTCAACGGCAACACACAAGCCGTACGGGAATAAACGACAAGTGTGAAAGAAAACCAAAGAAAGCAGAAAATATTCAGTGGAGTAGTCTAGAGACTACATCAAAGAGGGCCTCTTCGAATAGGATGAGATCTGCTGAACCCTGATAGTTGAGTGCGCTGGTGCGTTTGTGTGTGCTTGGCACAGAGGGTGCATTCGATGCTAGCGAATCGGAGTAAATCAGCCCGGAACACTATTTGATAGCGTTCGGGTATGGAAGTGCCCTTTGGCGTCACCCTATATACACCTGCAAAAACGTTTCCTTATATATTAAACACAACGACGAGAACGTCATAGACCATGAACGTGAAATCTGCTTTGGCTAGATGCAAAGCCACAAATCGCCAATGTCAATAAGAAGCTAAAAAAACCCATGCTGAAACAAAACAGTTCGCTGTTCGGAGGATGCGAGCTGAATCCGGCCTCGATTCCAATCACGACACCACTCTTAATGAATAATGCTTGCCGCAAGTAAATTACTTTGACGTTCAACTTTTTATACGATTTACAAGAATCAATATCGCCTTATCCACTAAGGATAACTTCTGAAGCTTCTTGAGCCGATATCAAGTAAGTGTCAACGATAGATTGTATTACTGTTGCTTGGACGATGCAAGCGGAAGGTCAGAAAACCTTGTGCTCAAGCTGCATAAAGGCATTTATGTGCAACATATCCCTGCAGAAAACATGCTTCCTTTGCCTTAAAGGCAAACGACGGAAGTGCTCTCAACGGCATGCGCGCATGCCTTACTCTTTTTTCCCTTCTAAAACTTGCGCTTAGAGAAGAAAGCTGGCTTACTCACCTTTCTAATTCATATCCTCTGGTAAGGTATTCGATAAGTTTTATGCATAATGTAAGCATTCAAAACTTCAACAAGTCTTATATATATATATATATATATATATATATATATATATATATATATATATATATATATATATATATATATATATATATATATATATATATATATATATATATATATATATATATATATATATATATATATATAGCCCATTTCTCATTTATTATTAACTTATTCGTAATAAGAGCTCGGATGCAAAACAGAATGAATCAAATGTGTTTATTTTTACTTGACTAATTTGCGCACCTTCAATCAGAAACCTTGAAAACTCTGTCGATAATTCGTCCATGAATTCCATAGGCATTGGATGTTTTATTTTAATTATTTCCAGACATCATCCGTTCTGTGTAATTTTGTTCTTTCTAATCTTTATCCTTCACTCATATACTATTAAAACATTGCGTTCCTTTGCTATATAAGGATATATGGTCAGTGTTATGCATGTGAGTGGTCCGATTTAAATCGAACCATTGCGCTTTTTGTGCACAGCTAATTAAGCAGTTCGACTAGCACTAAAGAACAACAGTAGCGCATATGTATATGAACAAATACGAATGGTACTACTAGTAACCCCCCTCTCCGAAGAAGAATCCCGTTCTTGTTGAAAGGGATTTTGAATCTACAATCGGTAAATAGTTTCTAATTCTCTACAGCGATGCGTCTGGGGAAAACATTAGCCAACAGCATTAGTCGCCTCTATGGTTGATTTTCACAACGAAGGAAAAGCTGACATTGCACGACGATAGAGGCTTGCATACCTAATCCATCATAAAATCAGATAACTGCCACAAAATAGCGAAGTGAAAAACGCTTTCTTTCACTCAAAGTGAGAGACATATGGCTTGCACTCACGTGCACTAGCAAATTGAACCACCATCACCCACCGACGGA
Source organism: Ascaris suum (assembly GCA_013433145.1). Taxonomy (NCBI): domain Eukaryota; kingdom Metazoa; phylum Nematoda; class Chromadorea; order Rhabditida; family Ascarididae; genus Ascaris; species Ascaris suum. Next base: position 2,270,878 of record CM024183.1, on the reverse strand, counting down.
AGCTTTATTCTCCATATGCTTGCCGTGCTATCGCTTTTTTGCCGTTGTATGCCATTTTTGAGAAATGTTTCGTCAATATGGTACTTATACAACTTTGAAAAAGCCGATCACTGCACTATGTGGTTCAGCGAGTCTCTAAAAAAATCCACAATACAGTGCAGTCTATCAGCCAGAAAAGATCCTGAACAATCGATAAAGGTTTCGCATATCTTGTCGTCCCCGTTTGTCCTTCACAGTTTCTTTTCCGCTGAACTATGAATCACCTCGTACATATCCAACCTCCTATGTGACAATGGGCCTAAACTAAATTCACTCATCAAAGGAGATCAATTTAGCACAGACTGTATGATAGTCCCACATATACTATACCTGTTTTATGACATCTCATGTCTACTAATATTGAAGAAACGTGAAATTGCTAAAGGAAAGTAGGGGGGGGGGAATGAAAACGAAAGTATAGTGTGGTGTAATAAGCAAACCGAATGAAGCAAAGTAGATAGCAAAAAAAAAAGAGAAGGGACCGAGTGGCGGTGCTGGGAGGAAGATGTTTTAATAAATAAAAAGTGGTGCGACTTAAACCAGTCGTTTCTACTAGTCATCACATCATAAAAACATCTTTACTCATCTATAATTGCTATTATGGATAATACTTCGAATTTCGTAATAAGCAATAATCCCCTTCCAATATAGCAATTAAAAAAACAAAAAAAAAATGAAATGTCCTCTTGAATGAATAGTATATCTTTGTTGATAGTATTCATGTGAAATATTCTCACATTGCATATATTTCTCCGACTATACTCACTAATATATTCAAATTATATGCTTGAGAAATATGCTCTTCAGATATGCCGCAAAAGTTGGCATAAATAGAGAAAGAAACTTATCGAAATAGATCATGCATTCATCTTATGTCGTTTATACATGCTCAAACGAAGTCAACGACCGAATTTCTAAAGTTACGTTGAATTTTCATACAACAAATCAGTCTGCCTGCAATGAGAGAGAGAGAGAGAGAGAGAGAGAGAGAGAGAGAGAGAGAGAGAGAGAGAGAGAGAGAGGGAGAAAAAGAGAGAGAGAAGGAGACGGAGATATACGAATGACATGATCAAATTATACACCATGACCATGTTTTGAAGGGTAAAATATTGTCTGAGCATAAGTTGGTAGTGAAGATGAACCATTGCACGAATAATGTTCATCAAAATACTGTTTATTTGTTTTTCAAAAATTGCTCAAAATGGAATATAGCTCGTTCGATCTTTCCTCTATGTTCTCATCTCTCTGTTTTTCCCCATTCCCTACCCCCCCCCCCCCCCCGCCCCACCAATTTTTCTTCCTTAGAACTTTCCATATAAATGGTATAATGCTTCTCGAAACATTTTCTTTTTTTTTTTGCATCAAATATAAAATACTCCAATAGAAATATTCTATCTTCACGAATTTTCCATCTCGTAAAATATGAATTTCGTAAGAGACCATTTTTTTTTCTCTCTCAAATTGATTTCATTCAGTTTAATAAATATGAGGAAATTTTCCGGAGAATTTATTTTTGAAGAAAAAAAAACAGAGGAAAAATCTCATATGAGAAAAAAATTCTCTCATAATGAGAAAAATGAAAATTTTCAATGATGAAAAATAAAAGTAGAGAATATAATATAGCTAACGAAACATTTTCACCTATCAGACGATAAATAATCGAATCAAATATTCTGCAAAACGTTTTTTTTTCTTATCGTTATAAATAATTGTAATCCGTTGTGCGAGAGTTTCATGTTTCCTTTCCACCATTCTATTTGAAGCATATAACTCATTCTTGTGAATATCTTTAGCCAATCGTTCGTTTATTCGTTCGTCTATTAGTTTTAGATTTTTCTATTACATTCAATCAACAATTATACTAGTTTACATATACTTATATAATTGTATATATAATTGTATACTCTTATTGAAATGAATTCTCTCGAAAATCATTTCATTTGAGTGGAAATTTAAAAAAAAAAAGATCTTCTTTCATGAAAAAAAAAATTCAAATAATATGCGGATGATTTAAAGAATTTTAAAAATTTCTCGAAAATTAATTTATTTTCAAAAATTGAAATAATTCTTTCATAAAAATATATTGTTATAAATAATGAGTGAAAAATATATTCAACATAAATTCGCCAATGAAAACATAAAACTGAATTCTAATTTTTGTGGGAATTTATTCTCTTTAATTTTTTTTTTTTTTTTGAAAGCTGCAGTATTGAAATTTTGCACATGAATTGGGTTGATTTCTATATAGATCTAGTAACAATTGTGTAGATGAGGTAGACGAATTCTTTATTGCAAAAATTAATCGACGCTTTCATTCCATTTACTTGATGATAATAAAGCGACGACAAGATAAATGCTTGCATTCCGAGATTCGACGATGGATACGGGTGAGAAATCGTTTCCCTAGATTGACTTTAAAAAAAAGGCCACAAAACGGCCAACTCAACGAAGACCTAAAAAGATGTTGCAGTTTTACACGTTAGTTTGCTTCAAAAATACCGGAAAAGACAGGCCAAATCCCGGTTTAGGAAGCATAAGATAATCCCGGATAGAACATACCAAATATTGAACTCGATGTTGGGAAAGAAACAAAGAATTATAAAAAACGATGTTGATGTAATCGAATTAAATAAGTTTTTTTACCACCTTCATAATCATCGGGAAGTAAAGATGCGATACCTTTCGACTAAAAAAAAATGAGGGGTGCAGTTTTAGTTATTATGAAACCAACTGCAATATAACGTATAAAGCCATTAAAACATGAAAAACATAGAAGACACTGGACCCACATGAAATAAGCTGCAAAAATAATTGAACTTGGTGCATTTTCTCAGGCCCAAAAAACTGCTGCACGTTTTCAGCTGCACAATCGAAAGTAGATGGTATAACGATGAGGACGTGACAGCTGTTTAAGTGCTCAAAAAAGGCGACCTCCCCCTTCCCATAAGATCCGTCTAGCCATCGACCAATAACGTTATAATCGATCGTACTAAAAATATTTGGAAGATCTATCTATTCTTAGCTCTACACAACAACTGAACCACTTATACTGATATTCCAGCAAAATTTTCGAGCATAAAATTCCATTCTCGTCGCCATAGACGAAATAACTGAATCGCTAGTTGAGGAAATGATAACGATAAGATTAGATATGTTTTCAAGTTTGATATAGAAAACGCATAGAAGAACTTCAACTTTAAAATAACCTCCTTTGTGGCAGACTAGTAAATTCATGAATAAATGATGTTTGCTCTAACAAAGGACTAATGAAATCTGATCTCTATCACGGATAATTTTTATCATCGCACCCTATTTTCTCATCTTCGTTGCTTGATTTACTAGCGTCGAAACGCATAGGGAAATTAGTTTTGTTTTTTTCATAATGTGCCAATATTTTATCAGAAAATGGCTTCAAATGAACGATCGGTAATGAATTGTATAGTCTAAAATTTTGCTGAAATTCGAAAGCATTTGAAAACGTTGTGTATGAAATTTAAGCCTTCGAAAACAGTAGTCAACAACTAATGCTCCATTCGTCATCGCTAAGATTGTTCCAGGCCTAAATTTGGTGCTAAATAATGATAAACATATCAAAGTGGATCTTAGACCTGTTCTTGGGACAGCAGTTAACATATCAAATGCAGCTTAACATGAAATTAAAACACTGTTCCACCATGCTATGCCATTTGGGCGCTACTAGGCTCCTTTCTGATGCTCATGTCGTACTATTATTTAACAGTCTGGTGCACTGGACTGTGCATCTCGGTGATAATGACTATGCAGTAAAAGATCTATTAATTTTTCAATGAGTACTAAACCATAACATCCAAGTTATACACCACAAAAAAACCTGAGAAAACCGGGAATCTCAAGGCGAAATGCTATTAGCCTAAGATCTGTAACTCTGTGAATAGTGAGTTTCAGAAACTGGTAAAGCACATGCAACAATCAAAACTAATATGAGGTAGAGGTCAATAATACATCGTGTGAGACAGCTTTTTAACTTATATTGTCAACATAATAAATGAAACAATAATGTGGAATAAAGGTAAACTGTTGTTTAATCATTAGGATAAACAAACGAAAATAAATAAACAAATAAATAAATAAATAAATAAATAAATAAATAAATAAATAAATAAATAAATAAATAAATAAATAAGTAAATAGGTAAACAAATAAACGAATAAGTGAATAAATGAATAAATAAATAAATAAATGAAAATAAACCAAATTTTGTGCAATAATGAATCTCAAAATTATGCTTAGAAGAAAAAAATCGATGCAATGTTCATTGCTTGAAAGGTACTTTCTAGTGATCAGAGATTGAGCGCTTCTTCCAACGATCAATCTTCAATATACATAAATCAAAGAATTAAATATATACCTATATATAATTTTAAGTAATGAAGGATATGATAATAGAAAAAAAAAACTATGGTAAATGAAAGAAAAAAAAATAGAAGGAACAATTGATAGGCAACAATAGATCATAACGAAAGGAATATTCATTTTCAAATTTGAGATGTTTTATCAAAGAGAAAGATGAACCACTAGTGAGTATTAAAATTCAAATGAGAGATAATTTTTCTACTGTAATTTTCAATAATTCTATGAAAATTTCTTCTCTAAAAATTTTAATAACATTTATATAATATAAATATATTTCAATATTTCGAAGAATTGAGCAAATAGAAATATTTATCTGTTATTAAAAAAATATTTAAATATAGCATTAAAAAAAATTTGTTAATATAATTTCCATTTCTATTATTGTAGATGAATGTATTGGAAATGCTTAATTATGTTTTATTTCTCGTACGTTGATTTCATATCGTATAAATAAATCAAATTGCTTATAAACGAAATGATGAACGAATACATTCAAGAAATAGTATGCGTTCAGGAAATAGTATGCATTTGAATTTATTAGAATATATAAGAAATCTTGTTGAATAACATCAAGCAAAAGCATAAATTTATGCAAATTATTGAAATTTTTGATAGGCGTTAATGTGGGATGCTTAACGAAGATTTAAAATGTTCAACGCAGATTTCGAATCGAATGAGTAAGGCAATGACATAAAGTGTTTCGCAAGAAATTCACGAATATGGTAGTGACAAACATCATGAACTTTTGTGGATCTTGAGCTCAAGCTGAAAAGCCCAAGGAGGATGAGGTAACAATAGACATCATGAACTGTTATGGATCTCAAGTTCGAGTTGACTATTATATGAATGACGTGATGATGCACTTCAATGAACCGGAAGCTTAGATTGAAGAGACCATAAATGAAACAGTAACAAATGTGATGCACTCTTATAATGTGAGAAGTACAAAACAATCCATTACTATATCGTTCCACATTAACAATTCATCAGAAAGGAGTAATAACAGCATTAGCGGATGTGAACTTCTTTGTAATGATGCATGACAACCATAAGCGAAGAGTGCAGTGAATTTCCTCTCCTGAAGTTATAATTCAGAGGCAAGAGATGCAGACATTAGCTAGTAGTGGAATAAATTTCAAAGATCCGAACATTGCGTTCAGATCCAACCCATATTGAACAAAGTTGTAGTGGAGTGAATTTCGAAGATCTCAATATTGACTTCAGATGCAACCCACACACATCACAGCTAGTCGTGGAGTGAACTACAAGAAGCTGGACATTGAGGTTCAGATGCAACCTATACATATCACGATTGAAATCCTACTTCTTCAAATTCGCACTGCATTTGTCACCTGAAGTTCTTATATGTAATTTTTATTGAAACAACGATCGCCAACTAATAGCACCAAATAAAGTCGAGGATTGCACAACAAAATCCGGATGGGAAGCATAAAATGAGATCCGTCCGTACGGGCAATAGCAAATGAGCAAAAAAGCGATGAGCAGCAATCGTGCAAAAATACTGTTCAATCATATGATGAATAATAATGGTGGTTACGTCTCAACCAGAGGCATGCCATCATTACATATATATAAAAAAAAATCAACGCAGGTCCTATAAAAATATTCCACATCGATCGGCATAAAAAAAACGTTAGCTGTAGCCTAGACGACGACCAGCTGAAGCGACTATTTTACTAAGCAATAATGCTCTCAACATTTCTCTACTATACGAAATAGTTCATAGTTTCTTAAATAATCTCTTTTTAATTTCTAAGATTTGAGTTAGTGAGATAAGAGGCTTTTAGGTGACAACCGAATTTTTCTAGTAATTTAGGCTTCTTGTAATTGAATAATGCTTCGAATTTCGAATCCAGAGATTTCAGGATGACCACAATCAGCAAAAAATATTAATTCAACGGAATAATTGAGGGAATTTCAATTAGAAAAGGATTATAAGTTGACAAGCTGCAAATTTTCTCTGTCAGAATTTAATATGAAATAAGAGGCATAAATAATGCTACTTGTACATAACTCAAAGCTATTTTTCAGTACTGAAAATTGTCGAGAATTTTGATGAAGTAATTTTACATTATATATGGGTGGGTGATAATGTGGACAATAGATTAGCGCTGGCTACTAGCCACAGGACACTTGCGCCACATATTTCACGCTGATGATTTGCTCCGAGACATATTTCATTTCTCACTAATGAATAGCGGAAACTACAAATCGCTTAGTACATATTTGGTTGGATATGGCTAAAGTAAGAACGATATCTCTTTACCCTCATTGCATAATGGAAATTATCGCTACGGAAAAGCAACAGTAAGAGTTACCATGGGATTACTATGGGGGAAGCGATCAAACGTGACTATAGCGAGAACCGAAAACTGCATAGCAGAGATGTTGATATCACAGCCCTGGGGGAAAAATACCGCGCATGAAAAGTAATCTGCAAAACTATTTTTTTTTTGTCATCGTTACAATATGAAAATCATTCTATATGCAAAAAATTTTTCTTGTTGCACGGTTCGTGAAAAATATAAGAATTTGAGGTAAAGAAAATGTTGTTATTGCAACGATTGTTGAATATATTGAGAAGAACTGTTGAGAGCAGAAATTCTATTAGCTAAATCAAACGTGCCTTATCTATAAGAAATTAAAAATCACTCGATGCAAATTTTTTTCTTCTCGCAGCCATATTTTTGTAATAAATATTTACTCATATGAAAGTAAAAATTCTTTTTTTTAGTGATAAGCATATACAAAGAAAGAAATGAATGTAGTTTCGCGCTACATCTTGCAATCTTCGCTCGCCGCATCAATGTGGTAAGCTACACTTTATGAGAAGCGTTAAGTCGACCGAATAATGCTCGGATGGAAACGGGCAACGCCCGGGAAGGGGAAGGAAAGTTATTTCTGCTTCAGATTCTCGTTAAAACGTAAGCAAAACGAATCAGTCCACACAAGATGAATTTTTCTGAGTTATTTGTTCACTTTTTGAATCATTGGCGGAGCAGATAATTGTACCCAAATCGAGGAGAACCGTATGTAAATCTAACCCGGCCTCCTCATCGGGGGGGGGGGGGGAAACTACACGATATATTCCGATTGCACGGTATGTTCTAAATGTACGGTATGTTCTGACCCGACACTATATTTTGAATATATTTATATCTCTGCTAAACGATATTTTCCAACTATACGATATATTTTCATGAATGTTAAACGACGGCCTACGAGATTGGACGTAAAAATTTGTCTCAACCTTAACTAATAAATGAGCTATTCAGAACTTTCAGCGAAAGTTAATGTAAACAGTACTCGCTCCAACATTACGGCAAAGCTTACTTTTAATATAGCACCAACCATGTTAACCATTATTACTAGGTTTGGCCACCGCATATCCACCGTAATATCAAATTCATCCAAGAAATTCAAAACAGCTAATCGGCGTCATTCACTGCAATATCTTTTCAAAATTTTCTATTTGGATAACAATTCCCTCATTCATATATTTGCGTTCTAATCACTAGAATATCGTTGTACTCAATTCGTTTTGCTTTTTTTGTTTAAAAAAAAGTTGCAAAGGGCTTCCTCGATATTCCCATGAAAAGAAAAGTCTTTCTTTAACATTCTCACGAAAATAATATACATATTTGCTAAACAAATAATTGAATATGCATTTTATAGCTGATTTGTAAAATTTGCACATTGAACAATACATTCAATAGCTCTCAATTAAGAACTATGGAAATATGAAATCGACTGCCGGAAAGTTTTGCTGAAGTCGAAAAGTCGTTTACTTTTATAAGGTAGCCTGTATCTATCGATCCGCATTCCATTTATGAGAATATTATACGGCTCCGATCTTATATAATGATTTGTTCATTTAAATGTAAGCATTTTAATAATATATCTCATTTTATCTCATACGATCATTGCTGTAATCGTTTATAAGCTTTTCTTTGACTTGAATTAAGAATTTACTAATTAAATGTTGTATACCGACAACGTACAATATCGCCGATATGAGGATTAATCGTTGACAAATTTTCATGAATAAATCATGTCGTTGATAAGAGAGATGTGAGGGAGGGGGGGGGGGGGGGGAAGTTTTTAAATACCGTCCTTTGAAAATCCAGCAATTACGAAATAACGATTACCGATAAGCGTCAATTTTTCTCTTCCTATTTTCTATGCTTTAGTTCGTCAATTTTGATTTGTTTCATTTGCTCTTGCGTAAAAATTTTCACCTCGATATGCTCGTTTTAACTACTTTATAAACGCTTTAAACTGATATCCTTTAAAAGTAAACCTCAAAATAATAAAGCAGATTTCATCACTTGGAGCATCTGAATTACCGCTTCATCTCTACTTCTACGCTATAGTCAAGTGACGCCAAAAGCTCCTTACCAGTGTTCGAACTTTTTACTCTCCAAGCAGATCAGATCTCGGAGCAACAACTCGGAGTTCAAATAGATTGTTACGAAACAACTTCCGGTCACATTTCGCTGGTCATTAGGATGCTTTCAGGATCCACGCTCTCGACGGCTTTTGCCAAATCTCAAGTCTGATAATCCTGGATAGTAGCTAGTTTTTAGCAGTTCGATGCAACTTCCTCCCCTCACGAAAAACTCACCAGCGATCATAATGTCAAACAAGCAAGAGAAGTAGAGAAGGGAGAAAGGATGTGAAGGGAAAAGAATGCAGAAAAATAAAACTATAGAAGAGAAAAGGAAGACGAATATGAAACAACGCTTCGTATTGTGCATATAAGTTTAACAGTTCTAAGGGGATTCCAATCCTTGGAATGCTCCTCTGCAGTAAAGTTCTGCTGAAGGGAAATAATATGGCCTGAGAAGGAGAAGAAAGAAATTTTAGGCAATCGTCGATGCGAGGAACGATTCGACGGAAGAGGAAACAAATCGTTGTCTTAATGCAACTGCGCTCTGCCACAGACCTAACTGTGAGGTACTAAATCGCGTCTTGAAATGATTCAAAGGATAGCTCACCGAGGTAATCACAATAAACCAAGCTCTTTATAAGTTACATCAAGAGGCCAGGATTTAGCTATCTGTAGGGGATAGGAAGATAAAGTTGGCAGAAGAGAGGACAAAATGCTCGAAAGATTTACTCTGCTTTAGACCCAAAATCGCTCAAGCCTATCTGCATGCAATGGTAAATAGTACTGTGGGTTCTTTTCGGCTATTGTGATCTATGTGAAGCAATAATCAGCTAAACTAATCAATCTTTTCAGTAAAAATTAGATATTAAACTAAATAAACAAATAAGAATTTATCATATATGTGGCAATATCGCATTACTGTAGATTATTAATGAGGAGAGAATTTCAAGAATCCCTATCGCTATCTCTCCCCCCCCCTTTTTCTCCTCCCAATCTCTTATTTTTTTACGAATAGGGGCATCACTTCTCATAGTAGATATTTCACTCGTTTTCGAATCGGCCCCTGAACTGTGCTGTCCATTTAACGTAACAGAGGGTCACAGCACTTTAACACGGCCCAATCTCATTAATCTCTCAATGAACCGTTGCACATCTATTTGTTTCCTAGCAAGTGAACCAATTTACACCAACATGTTTCTCAACAAGTCAACCGACGTACACCCAAATACATCTCTTTTTTTAGCACAAGTCCTATTTCATCACTAAAATATCGTCATCAAGTCAACCGAAATTATTACAATTCACAAAAGTCATTGGCATAACGATGAGAAGTTAAATGGTCGAATTGTGTTGCATCATCTTTTTATTGCGCTCTTTTTTGTGTGTTTAATTACCTGTCCGGTTGAGTGGATTTTTTTTCTCTACGGTAGATTGCTTTGTCTCTATTGCTTAGCGCACGTCAAATAATAATTTATTTCTAGCTTATTGTATTGCTTCGTTTTTTTTTTCTTTTCTTTTTTTTTTACTTTCGGTTTCCTTAACAATTTTTCAAAGAGACCAACGCAAACAGTGAGGGATACGGTAACAGTCAACTTTATGATTTAAAAAATCCATCAAATAAGGCAAAAAATTTGTTCTACTGGAAAAATAAATATATAATATGTAGTGAAGAGGGAAGGGTAGAAGGAAATAGGTGAAAAATCTCATAAACCTAGATAGCCCAAATTGCTGGTGAGGATATGGTCCCTGGAATCTTTATCGTCTTCCCCCCTCTCCCCCACCCCCCTTTCTACCATTTTTGGAATATTTTGGATATCCCCTCTCTCGATTCGAATCGCACTACTTGCCGAATCGACCCCTCAGTTATGCCGAATCGACGGTAGAAATGATATGTGCAGTATACTTCTTAATAAATCTTTATAAACTTATAAGTCAACGTTGAACGAATATTGTTTGCTACAATTTATGCAACTTTTACGACCGTTATTGCACCCAACATTTTTTTTAAATTGTAATTTCGTAGTATTCGACTAAAAGTAACATATATATATATATATATATATATATATATATATATATATATATATATATATATATATATATATATATATATATATATATATATATATATATATATTATATATATATATTACAACAAATTTGTTCCTCGTTTCTACATCAAAAATGTTTGGTATAGTCTTCACGAGAGCTTTAATAATATTCCTTCTATTTGTTTCACTTTTTTTCCCAAATAAAACTGTTAACTATTTTCTGGATCTCTCAAGTTGTAATCGTCTATATGCAATAGGTCACGTAGAAACACCAGAAAATTCCACCACTTGACGTCATCCATAACTAACGCAACTCAAAGATATATCTTGATATATATATATTTTTAATGAATGAATAAAATTTCAGGTTATGGCAATTATACGGTATTTTCAGCGTCTATATATGTGAGTACTTTATCAGTGTTTCTATATTTCTCGGCCGGTTTTATTTCTTACCTAGCTGCTTGTACCTATGTGGAGATGGGGGACGATATACCGTATAAAGCTGGATTATTCTCCTTTAATTGTGCTATCACGGAGCTTATCAAGGAGGAATCACTCACTTGAGATTTCTCCTAGAAATTCTTAGGACTTTGTTCGAATGATGCGCAGGAAGTTTGTAAAGAGATGACGCGATAGAGCTAATTTTTGCAGCTATGTTATACTCCTTTCCATTGAATGTAGTAAGTGATTATATTATCTATGCAAAAACAGTAGTAATATTAAATGTTGCAACGAGACCTCCCTCTCCTCTCTCCTCTCTCCCCTTCTCTTCATCTCATCTCTCCCCCTCTCCAGCCCCCCCCCCCCCAAATGTTAGATGATCCTTCTATAATGACAAATGGTCACCTTTTGAGAGATCGTCGTTGCGGTTTCATATTTCGTCATCTATCATATTGGCTGGCAGAGGGAAGTGATGCTGCTCGTCAAGTTTCGATGCACATATGCTGAAGAATTTCGTGCGAATCAAATCACCAAAAAAAAAGAGAAAAACACTGAATGCAAGTAATGCAAGACGAGCAATGGAGACAACTTTCCAGTCGGCCATATAAAAACTTTGCAAATCCAAATGGCGCGACATAAGAGCGAGAAAAAAAAATATCAAAAACGATGACGAGACGCTCGAATGATTCTTTAAAAGATTATGAAAGTTTTAGAGTGTGCAAGACGAACGCAGAAAAAAAAACATATTTAAATAGTGATGCATTATGAGAGAAATAGGAAGGAAAATCGTTGAATAAAAAAGGTGAGTGTCGGCGAACGATTAGTGAGAGGTGCTTTTGATAAGAAATGCTTTAAATGAAAAATGTCACATCATGAAAAAATATCACGGAAGTTTTCTGGAATTCATTCTATTGTAGCAATGGATGAATGTCTATGAAATTAGGTTCGTCACCTATGAGATCGTTTACGAATACCTGTGAGAGATTTTTTAAACGTTTCGCTCCCTATGAGGCCAAATTTGCAAATACCTGTGACTGATTTTTGAAAGGGTTCGTTTCCTATGAGATTATTTGCAAGTACCTGTAAAAGTTTTTTTTTTTTGATTCGGTCAACAATAATATGAATCAGGTTAAGGAGCAGTATTACGAATAATTTGTTTGTTTTTAAGTTAGATAGATTGTATAACACCTTTTTTTGCGCGCGCGCGCGAATTACAGTAAATTCATATTAAAACGACAGCATATTGAGAGGTGGTTTTTTTTCTTCTTGTCACAATTATGCCAAACAATTATATGAGAATATTGAAAAAACACGCAAACATTGAAACATTCAACTATAATGTAATAGTAATAACTTCAATGAAATATAAGTAAGATTTTTATTCACCTATATAGCGTTCATATTGAAACGAAATCAAAAGTTTCCACTAATATACCCGTTAACTAAATTGAAATGAACCATCCCTCCCGGTTATCAGATCTTTTTTTCAGCAAATTATGTGTTTTTATTAGCGCTAAACAAAATATTCATACGAGCGATCAAAATGGTAAATTTCATCCCTTCATTTAAAAAAAAAATCATCAAATTTAAAAGTTTTCTCAATGAAAACCTTTTTCTTATGTTGTATATGTTTATATGGCATAATTTCTCTGTACCTATCGAATATTTTTTTTTTAGTCCGAATCCCTCAAATAGAAAATATTCGATATCGTATCTGTCGAATATTTTCCATTTTACGATAGCTAAATCCCTAAAAAGATTTCAGCTCCAAGCTGGAGATATTTGAAATGTCACGGCGTGGAATTACCTACGAAGCAGCTAAATCATAAAGGTGCCCTTATAGTCCAATCCACTATAAATCTCCAATATGTGATGCGAATATTCCTTCTTTAATTTCTATTTTCAACATATCCGCGCACGCAATCGTTTTTTTTTTCACCGCAATGTTTGAGCCGCCAAATTTAAATACAGTTTGTTAGTGAATGACAAATTTAATCGATTTGCTTTGAAGTTTGGAATTGTGAAGTTCGCCATAGGATTTTTGCAATCTTTTTTTTTTCAGCGGAAGTAAGCGCCGTGATGTTGGTGATAATTGCAAATGGTAAATGATATCCAATTTATGCAAATTTCCTCTATGATTCCCATGAATGTATTCATTTAATGAATCTAAATGAAACCTTTTAGAAATAACAAGGAAATAAAGCGAACGATGGGTTAAGTATGTGAAAATAGAATTCCATCCATCAATCATAAGATAGATGGAAATGAGAGGATCGAGCACAAAATTTATTGAAAGTATTTAAATGGCTCGAGGAAAGGTGCACTTCAACTTGATGAGTCTATCTCATTCACTAATGATGTAGATATGCTTGAAAAGCAATCCGTTTCAAGTTTTGATGCAACTGCGCCCTCATTACTACCCCCACCCCCCACTCCACCTCCTCCTCCGATCTTTCTCTATCCCCTACTATCCGCAACCTCACCCTCCGATCTCTCTCTATCTCCTACCACGCCAAAAAACTTCTCCCTTCCCTCACGTTCCCAAATACCAATAGGGAAAGTGCATCAGTATGAGAATAACGATGGCTGCATATTTTCTATCTATTCTCTTCTCAAATTATGACCGGCAAAATTCAGTCGCTAAAACGAAATTCTTTCCATATTTTTTGAATCACTTAAGTGCTCTAGCAACGGAAATTTAGTGACGGAAAGAGTTATTGATTTCTTATAAAAATAAAAGTGAAATAAGGAGAAAAAAAAAATCCATCTACATCTAATGTACATAAATACGGAGAAATGATTGCGATATACATCTGTTGCAAACTCACATTTTTGAATAAAACAAATAAGAAGAAAATAAAGAAATTATTTTTTTTTTTCATAGAAATAAATGAGATAATAATTAGAATGTATGAAAAAGCGATTCGCTGTTTATTTCTTCACTTTGAAATCAACTTCGATAGAGATTATTCCAGCTTAGACCGCCTAGATTTTCAAGTAAAATTCGTGGAATAAACTTTACAATTTACTAACGAATATGAAAAGATTGCTTTCGTCTCAAATAATAAATAACCGATTGAGTAGTAATGAGTAGAGAAATAGACCAATGATAACTTATTTCTTTGCTTGTCAAATCTTAGCGGTTTAATCAACGTTCACTATTTACTTTTAGATTTGAGAAGAAAGGTGGAGAAAATTTTTCAAAAAGTGTCTTCCTATATTGATGAGAAATTGTTTACATTTTTGATCCTTTTCTCTCATATATTGCTTATTGCGAGTGCAAAATGCGCTTCAAAAACTCTCCTAATCATATATTACTTGTAAGATCAAAATGTAAGTATTAGTAATACAAGTAACATTATCGAATGAATAGTCTTAGAAAAGCATCTTTGGTATAAATCAAAAAATTTTTTGAATTATCTGAGATGATACTATATAACACTCAATTTTTTAAAATTATATAATCCAAGTTTTATGAAGTACGTACTATTATTATGGAATTCTGCAGAACACTAGTGAATCATTATAACGTTCTAAGAGACGAGAAAAAGAAATCATAGTATTACATATCACTAAACAATCAAACGTTACTTACTAGGAAAATTCTGCAAAATAAGGAAGTAAGTAAACCGAATATCGAACAATTTTATATACTTTAAAAGAGTCGATATATTTTATATACTAAATACAAATAAATACTTTAATGTCTCTTAAATGTAACAATTTTTAATGAAATATTATTTAGTGGCATTTACTTATACTTATAACAACGTTAAAGACATTATGAATAAATGAGCCTCATATGAAATGATATAGCCTCCATGCAGAGAAGCTGTAAAAACACGCATCATAGATGGGAGATTCTAGTATGCAAAACAAATATGCTAATTATGCTGTTGTGTCATTTATTCAACAAATTGTTGTCGTCATATGATACCTGTGGGAAGCAATCAAAAATGAGCGATGATTAAACGCATTAGTAAATGCTATTGTTTATTGTTGTATTGTTTTGAATATGCAAATTTTACAACGCAATATGCAAATATGCAAAACAAAGTAAAAGAAGTAAATCCACACATTATTGTTTAGGCATCCTATTGAATATGCAAATTTTTGCTAGCAAAGCGATTAAATGGGTAATCGATTAACGAAGTTCCAATTATTACGTATTATGTAGAACTTTACGAACAATTCGACCGGGTTTCGCCAACTAATTTATCCAACAAACGAACAATTAGACCGACGCACATATAGACGGGAGGAGATCGACAACAATTTTATAGATGAAGCGTTTCGCGTCTATGACTATTTTTGGAGATGATGCTCCAATAAGCGGAGAATTGCTCTGCATATTGCAATCTCATCTATAAATTACTAAATTGCATTATCAAGATTAATTCACCTGCTAGGAGTATGATCATTAAGTTTAAGATACTTAGAGAGATCTTGTTAAAACAAATAATTGACGATTTACCTAGACGCTAAAGACAAGTTGATCTTTGATAACTATTACTTCTTGTTCGATATATCTTAGTCTTTCTTTTTCATGCCTTCAACTTATTTGATTTCTACTGTTTTTCTCGAGTGATTATTAGTTAAAGAGTACAATCGATAGAACACACTGTTAAAGAATGTTTAGCAATATCAAGTTTCACAGAATATTTCATCCCCTCTCGGCCATGAAGTTTTAGATTTATAAGCCGGAATAAGCACTAGCAATGGCATTCAAATAAAGTGCCATATATAACCGGAAATCAAAAGAATGAAAAAAAAAGTCCCGTTCAGCGGATCCATTCGAAGACGCCAACGTTTAGTACAGTTTACAATAACACCATATGGTGAGTATAATCTGGCTGATATTTAAGAGGACTTATCGATAGCTTCATTCACGATACAAATTCGACAGGAATACACATACTGTATGATAAGATGAGCTATGCGACATTTGCGCCTCCAATAATTTCGCCCTTTGAGAATGGAATGTGGTTAAATGATCCGAAACGATAAACGCGATGCTGAAATTTAGAAAAAAATTTAAACATGATCCTAAAGTTAAGCGTTGAAATTATCAAGGCATACTAGTCGAGTGCACAATTCTCGCAGCATCAATGAAGAACATACCACCCGGGTGAATAGAACATAATCAAACCGCTTCGCTTCTTGAAGCAATCTCATCAAAAAAATGCCGCGAGGACGTTATTTTCATATGCTGATTATGTGCAGAAAAAAATATCGATGGTGTACATACCGTGCCATCCACAAATGGCTATCAATCACTATACCTCTTCAATATCTTTTCTCGTCAAATCCCCTTTTATAATGACTTATACGATGTATGTTCGTCTGTCACTCTTTATTCGGCTTAATCTCTCACTATGAGATGCAAAAAACCCCTCCATATATAGAAGAGCGGGGCCGACTATGGTAAGAGTACCACTTTTTCTAGGTGCCCTTTTTTTTTTTAAAAACGCTTCGCTATAGCGAACCGATGACGATGGGAATTGGTGGTGCAATGCATCGGTCACAAGGTGCAACCATCCACCAACTAATAAACCGTCGTTCGAACTTGTTGGCACTCAGCATAAATGTTCCACGACTAAAAATCGGAATAAAAATATCAAGTAGAAAGAATTATGCAAATCAGAAAAAATGGACTAATTATATAAGGTGAACTATGCTGTATGAAAGATCTCAATTTCTTAAATTAAATGATGATTGTTAAAATAATAATATTTTCATTCGTTTAAATATTCCTCAACGATAAAGGATGTGAGAAACGGTGAAGAAATGAGCACATCAAATTGTGTTTCCAATTTTTCGAGAAAAAAAAATTGCAAATATTTCGAGAGAGGAATTGCAAAAAAAAAAGATAGAAATAAATGTGATTCGTTGCATGACCTTTTGAATTCTTCGCTCTCTTCGCGGTTATCCCATATTTATTCCAATGTATAAAGCAAAAGAGTTTTTGCCAGTAGTTATAAGACGGTATAGTAGAGGATGCTACCGTAAAAATCAAAGCATTACCGCATGACGCTCTAAATTAAGTTCACATCGCCTTATTTCAGCAAAAACCTACTAATGATCGCTTATCAATATTAATACGCGATATATAGTGGATTATCATTAACTTTTCGCTTGATTTATGCATCCATGTGTGAAGAAATTTTCAACACAGGGTCAAGTTGCAAGAAAGATGGCAATATGCCATAGGCGCCAAATTTGAAAATCAATAAAGTGCAGCAACAATTTTCGGAGATGAAAATTTTTGAAATTCATTTGAATAAGAAGAAGACTTTCTAAACAGCATCTTTTTTGAACAGCTGGTAAAATATTGGATCGATTTGAAAATATATTTTCTTACTAATCTCAAGTAGAATATAAAAAAAAGCGAAAGAAAGTAAACAAATGCGATGGAGTGTTAGCTATTGGCTGCAAAATTCGATTAGCGAGTTTAATGGGGCAAATGCAAAACACACCTATGACAAGAATTTATGTCAATTTTTCGTTTTTTTTTGGCAAGTTTTCAAATATTTTTACGAATTTCAAAAAGAATTTTTTTTTGCTATATTTTCAAATGTGTTTTTTAATACAACATCAACGAAAATCTTTCAAGCGTTTGCAATAAACCTTCGAAAAAAAAAAATCCAATATGCAAAACTATCGAAGAAATCCTTTCAAATAAGAAATTCCACTTTTATAGCTTATTCAAAATCTTCATCGTTTTCAAAATGAATCCGCAAAATTTGTTGCAATTTTTATAAAATAATCGTAAATATTGATTTTTTTTTCAACGATTTGCTTTTTTTTTTAGTCTATAGCGTATTTTTAGTCTGTTATTATTGAAATTCAAGAGAATATATGATAACAAGAGGATTTATTCTTCATAATCATTGGATATACGCCAATTGTGCAATCATTAACATTCAAGCGGAAATGTCTCAATTTTCCGATTTAATATATTCAACAACAATTCAACAATATATACCTTCAATGAATAGAAATGTATCAAATATTGCGATATGAAGAAAAAAAACGAGAAGAGATTTTGCTTTGCTTCATTCTATGATGAGATTCTATTCCTTCACTACGAGTTTCGTATTTTCATTTGCTTGAAAGGAAAACTCAATAAAGAACTTAAAGTGAATATACCTTTCTATGAATGAACATTTGCGCAATCTTTCTCCCTTGCGTGCCTCCTCTCTCTTCTTCATAAGTGGGGATAAGGGGGGAGGGGAGAGAGGAAGATCGGAAAATTTCAGTGTAACACAAAAAAGAAACGAAGAATAAACGGAAGCATAGAGACGTTGATGCCGATTGTGAAAAAAAAAATGAATGGGTCGTCAATGTGATGCATTGTGGGTATCCATTTTCTAAGGAGCTATTATCGAGAACATTTGCAATGCGTTTATGCTCGCAATTTCATGATTCTTGTTGAAGGGATTTTAAGGCGAAAAAAAAAATCTCACAAAAATTTATCGTTATTCAATAGTGGTGATATGAGAGAACGAGGAAATAAACTAAACGTATTCATTTTATTCAATAAAAAAAACTTTAAAAAAAAACAATGAAGAATTAACACAAATTGTTAAATAGAAATAATCTCGATCGCTTTTCTCACTATCGAATTTCATTAAATTCAACTAAAAGAAAAGATGCCATCGATATGAGAAGAGGAAAATCATTCTAGATTTGCACAGGAATTATTTTTATCCCCTGATTATTTTTTAAAAATTAAAAAAAATAAATGAAAAAAAAAGAGACTTGAAAAAAAGAATTGCAAATAAAATTTCCGATCTATAAAATCTTTTCTTCATATTTAAACTAGACCGTTGATAAATCCTTTCTCGTCTCCTTTGTTATGCTTCTTTCTTAAATAAGAACAAAGATAACGCGTCTATTATGCGCTTGAGTAACAAATATGAGTATTACGCTAACTACTTAAAACCTGTAACGATAATTGCGCCACAACAACTAGCCAATTGCGCATTTCCATTTCTTCGCTTTTTAGTGCAAAAAATTGTCCTAGATGCTCGAGGTTTTTATGCAGCTTTCTTTTCGACGAATATTTGAAACTCCTGACTTTACATAAAAATGTAGTCTAATAATACGAAACACTGCAATAACAGCAGAATGGAGCAGGATTGCAATAAGAATTGCATGGACGAATATTGCAACACGGCAATTGAAGGAGGATTGCAATAAGAGCACTACGGAGGATTGCAAATAAGAGCACATGAAGGATTGCAATAACAACCAAATGGAGGATTGCAATTTGTGCAACAGGAATGAACGGTTGCAATAACAACAGCAATGAAGAAGATTAACAACGAGTTCAGTTTTCGCCTCAGTAGAAATTACGCACTATTCTAGAATCTCGAAATAACATTTCTATTCTCCCATTCTTTTTCAATCCTTCAACCATTTATTATCAAGGTAAATCTTTATTTGTTTGTTTTTCAAGGTAAACTTGTTTTAAGTAATCAAGGTGAATACCAAGGTAAATTATAACAACTAATGTGAAGAGAACTGTTCTCCGTTTGCACGAAATATGACTGAATTGAGAATATTCATATACAACAATTTCTATGGTATATTATCGTTTAACAAAAGCTCGTAACCGCCAACAAAAGATACGTTTAAAGAACTTTTTAATTTATTATATTAAAGCCTCATATTCTTGTCAAAATCATTCATAAAGATAAATTCATGCTCGAATCACATATAACTGTATATCATAGATTTTTCTCATAGAATTTCTTCTACTCACTCAAAGATTTTCCTACTAAATGAAGAATATAGAGAATTAAAAATTAATAATTCTTCTATATAATAAATAGAGAATTAAATAAAACTGAAAGATATGCACAATAATGGATGTAAATAATCATGGTGAATTATAGATGAATTTACAACATAGAGTTTGTTTATTGCAGCATTAATAAAAAAGAAAAAGAGAGTAGGCTATATTGAAGCAATGCATGAATCATACTCTACCATCGTTTATCATCTTCTTTGATAGAATTTATGCATTTCAAAGCGAAAATAATGAAATTGGATTCAATGTTAATTTATATTCTTTTTTAAATATTATAGTTAAATTATGATTATTTTAGCATTAAGGAATGCTGATCGATCAATAACTACATCCTCTGTACATATTAATTTCTCATCCATTCATTTCCTTGAATAAAATTCCGTGCAAGACGAAATCGACTCCTAGAGATTTTCGATGTCAGCATATTGAGGAAATTGAAGAATTTCATTAAATTTTAGATGAAATTTTGATTAGCTTGTCTAATAAATGCGGATTTATAATAGTACAGCAACATTAAGAAAGATCTAGAAGCCATCAGGCTAGCCTATTTTTTCAACAAAAAAGGGTTGTTTCGTCCAAATAAGGTGATCCTGGAAGGTAGGTGAAGGATCATCGCGGGTGTTGGTCGCTGCCGCTGATGGCGCCTCACGTGATGACTATGAACGCTCAGCCCCGCAGCACTGCCGAACAGCCATCATAAAAAACGCTTGTCGAGAGAGGGGAAGAAAAGCGACGCCTAAGCGCTGCAGCGGCCACAAAAAAAACTGCTCCGGCGAGCGTCGCGATATGCTCGTCGCGTATTTAAAAAAAAGGATTCGTTCGCTTTTGCGAACCACCCATTCTTCATTCCTCTCAAGCTGCGCAAATTTCCATACTTTTATTGCTTACCTGAAGCGGTAATTTGCATTTCCACATATGTGATTGCTAAGCTTTAAATAAAAGTGTGCTGATCGAAAAATTGTATTCGTCTCATAGCACAACAAATTGAAATCACCTGATCTTAGCTAGCGACGAAGAGGATAAACTGGAAAGATGCATATTTTTGATTTGAAGCGCAGGTAACATCCGGCATAATCCTATCAATAAAGGTGTTCCGATACATTCGTGATCACTTGTGAACGTAAATCGGTTGAAAGAGCTGCCAAATATGAGCACTCTGCGTCTATCTGGCATACTGTCATACGAAATAACCAGCTCTAGTGTCCGGTTGGGCAGCTGGTCGAGTTTAGACTAAATTATAGTCGTTATAGACCAGAAGTGACCGAAAGCTTGGGCCACCACGTTGAGGGCATTTGAAAGCCTTTAGTGATAACATACGATGCTTCCAACGAGTTTTGTCATTGAAAGGTAATTCAAGCGATTTCCCACTTGTGAATCTTGACGACGCCCGGAGCTCAAGAATCCCCAACATAGAAAAAGTATTTAAAGTCGAGTTTCTATGGGTCCAATTTCTCCTCCCTCTTTGCCTACCGTTAAAGCAGCATACACTCGTACACGCTGATCACTAAGCCAAGTTGGATAGTGACGCTCGAGCGGCATCACATACGATAGCAATGATCCGTCAGCACCCATTTGCAATATTAGTCAACCATCCTTATGCAAAGGATTTGCAGTCGCACTGAACTGGAGCCTAAGGATTTAAGCATGATTTTTGCCACTGTCCGTCCTGCCCCTCTCTCCTCCCTCCTCCGTCCATTCCATTCTACTAACGAAACTTGACCCGGACACCTCGCTGATGAAATACCGCGCAACATAAAAAAGCGCAGTTGAACACATCTATAAATATTGCATGCTAATTTAGTTCAATGCTTGTACCGTGCTAATATTGATCAAAATGATGTAGCCGACTATTCCATCAAATAAAACTTCAACTTAGAGCCTCTATTGCATGTGTTCGAACAGGAAATATTATTATTATTATTATTATTATTTTCTTTACATCAAATCTAATTGTATATTTTTTCGAATGCTTTTTTCGTTTTTGCAAAAAAAAAGTTTATTTAATTATATATGAAAACAGAGAAATAAGAAGAAGAATATAGTTATTATTATTTGTATCGTATGAAACGTCATTGTTTGCTCAGTTCGACTAATAACAGTCAAGAGCAATGTGATTAGCCGTGAGAATAGAGAAGCGTTGAATAGATCACTATAGCCGGCTATTAGTATCCTTTATGACCTTTAAGGTATTTCTTCATCTATTTACTAACTTCTTGTAATAAACCATTATAACCTTACAGATGTTCTTTCACATACCTAATAACATGCTGTAATATACCGTTGTTTGGGTCAATTTTGCTCGGATGCCCGAATATTCTCTGCAAAACTTTTCGTTATTTATTTATTTTTCTGATGCTATATTTTTGATGTGCCAATATTGTTTATGTCCCTGCAACTGATGATTATGCTATATTTTAAGGAAATCTAAACAAAAAAATAAACTTCTGTATAAATAAATCGTTAAAAATGAAAACGAGCAAAGTGGATGGTATTTGAGGGTTGATGATTTCCAATACTACTGCTTCCAAGTTAACTGTTACTATATATTATCGGCTCCATGTCTGTATTTCTAAAATGCTTACATATAAGTTGAATGTTTATAAATGGTGATAAATATGTATGGCAATTAATGGGCAGAAATTACCAGCATTCCAAGACTGTCTAAAGGAAAAATTTCGATTGCGAAAGTCTTTGGATATACTTTCAAGAATTCAAAATCAATCGTTGCGAAGATGGTTACTCGCCTTTGAAGAAAATCCTTTCAACTACTAATAGCATTCCCGCTCTCTTCATTTACCTTAACTCGAATATAGGTCACTTTGCACAAAGCTCCGAAGCCAATGAGGCTAGGAGCTCCGAAATTGGAGAAAACATAATATTTTTGTTAAGATTTATTTCTTGACTTATAAAATTCAATCACCTTTTCCCAACAAAGAATACAAGGAAGTATAGTACAATCATTAGCGTCGTATACTTTTGGCGCTTTTTAATGCATTTCGATTATGTCATTAGGCTAAAATGGCCGATTTGCATCATAACAATTAGAGATTTCAAGTAGGATTTACCCGAACAAAAAAAAAAACAACACTGTGAAATTTGACTCATATCTTTTCGGTTCTAATATTTCTCTTTTGATAAAAGTTTTGATGTAAATTCGTTCGAAAATTTATAAAATATAAAAATAAAGAAATCAATAATACTTTTTCATTTCCATCAAAAAAAAAAAATTCGTAAATAATTTTTGAAATTATCAGATATTTATGAATAAAATTACACAAAAATACTATAAATTAAACATTCAATTATTGCTAATGAATAAGATATTTACACGTGAATTTATTTTCAATTTATTCTATTATATAAATGCAAATGTATTCGCATTTATTTGCACTCATCATCTGCGAAAATTCCACTAAAAGTAAGTAAACTTGTAAGAAAAAAATAGAGAGAGAGAGAGAGAAAGATAGAGAGACGGAAGAACTCAACGATTTATGATGCGTTAGTAATGATTAGAGCAAGAAAAAAAAAAATTCTTTTTTTTTCTGCTTTTGTTGACAATTTGATTTGCCAAGGTCATGTTTTTCTTTTTTTTTTTTAACAAACGTTTTTTTTTGTGTTGTATTCTTTTGAAAAGAGCAAATGCGTTTGCGTATACCCCCTAAAACTAAACGCTAGACGTGCCGTCCAGACTGTGATTCGCTTCCTATGGTTGGTTGCAATGATTCTTTTCAGCCACTCGAGTCGATGATCAGCTGAGTGCGATCTGATATTATTACTCGTTCATTTATATTTTTGTAGTTCTTTTTTTTTTTCACCGATTTTGAGTTTATTTGATTACTTTAAGTGAATTTATTATAAATAATACGATTCCATACCTTTATTATTTCAAAATAAATCGATTATCACCTTAACTGGATTTATTCATAAGCAATAAGATTATTTCAAAGTTTTAGCGTTTATTGATTGAAAAATTTCATTCGATAAGATATTTTCTTCCCTATGAATGAATTTCATTTAAAAAAAAAAAAGAGAAAAGAATATGAAGCAAAACTTTTCTCGATAATATTTTCTCATAATAATAAGGATGTATTTCATTTGATCCGTTTTTTTCTTTCTCAACAAATTTCATTTTCAAATTCATATTTATTTTTTCCTCGCAAATTTTTTTTTTTTTGCTTTTATTGAATAAGTTTTTTCATTGTTTTTGAAAGAATAAACTTCAATTTGAAATGAATAAGAAAAAATTTTGTGATATTTTTACTCTGTTTTTTTTAATGGAAGTTTTTTTCTTTTTTGATAACTAGTTTTTCAGTCTCCCCCCCCCCCCCCCCACTCCCACTCCCACTCCCCATCCCCTCTTCTCCAGCAATAAACATTATCGCTCTCTAATAACTCTTTCTTTGGAAAAGATTATAACAGTTATTTATAATTGTATTTCCTTTTTGAATTTTTAAAATTTTGCTATTATTTTTGCATAAAAATTATTCCCTTTTATGAATAAGTTTGACGGATAAAATTTGCATATTAACTAAAATAAAAGAGAATGGAATGTATATAAAACTCGTTGTCGGGGTGAGGTGATAACAGCAAGAAAATTTTGCGAGAGCGAGCCAGACACACCAACGCACACATTCGCATACACAAAAAAACTTGGTGACATTCGCGTCTGAGTGCGCTGCGCTGCGAGATGTTTTGCTCATGTGGAAAAAAGAGCGAAGCGCAACGGTGCTGCGGCTCGATGTTGCCGTTGAATACTTGCGGCTTGACTTGCAAAAATTTATTCAATAAAACCACGTTATGAAAATCGATGAGCTTCAAATCTCCTGTCATGAATTGCACATGAAAAAGTTCGGGAAGTGGGGTTGAGATGAGGTCAGGCGGAGAGCAGATTTTTTTTTTCTTGAAATCGGGTGTGATACTTTAATCTTTTTTATATATTCTACGTTATTTACAGTGCTGTAGAATATTATGCAATCGGTTTAATTGTTCGTGCAATAGTTTGGGCGCTATGCGAAGGAAATCCGTATGTTTAAATTTGCATCTATATTTACAACACTAAAAGTACAGCTATTTAGTTGGTTGGTTTATATTATATAAAGAAATGGCTCCATTATTTTGTGAAAATATACCATTAAATAAATCACTTACAGGTGTAACAATTAATGAATGTAATTTATAGGTGTATCAGGTGCAATTCTTCAATTTACAGGTGATCGTAATGGAATATAACTGAGGTAAGTTGATTTCTTATAACCGATGTTGTCAAGTTACTTT
Source organism: Ascaris suum (assembly GCA_013433145.1). NCBI lineage: Eukaryota > Metazoa > Nematoda > Chromadorea > Rhabditida > Ascarididae > Ascaris > Ascaris suum. Next base: position 2,245,452 of record CM024183.1, on the reverse strand, counting down.
TGTGACAGTATCGTACGTATTGAAATGGATGTAAATCTCTTTATTTGATAGCAGAAATGTTTGTGATTTTCGATGCATCTGTGTTACCTGGAATCCGTGCAATATGCTAACCTTTCTACGATGGGCATTGATGGGTATTTTATTGCTTATATTAATAGTGATGAAAAAAAATTTCTAAATTCTTTTACTTGGCTACTTTCCAAAATATGAGGCTAGTGGTGGTCTTACCTGTTTTTCGTTTCCAAATGTCGTATTTGTCTCTCTTTTCGACATGGAGACGCGACGCTTGATGCAGCTACCTCTCGGCTGACGCGTCATTGCACTTCCTTTTTTTTATTTTTTTTCTAAGAGAGTGGAGCGCATGCGCGCGAGGGCCATCTTGTTTTTCTAAGCGTTAATAACCTTTCATTGCCCTGTATTGATTCAGTTCATCGATGCACTATGCGCTGCTGCACTTCAAAACTCACGAAGCATTCGCGAATGACGTCTCAGATGGAATATACAACGATGCATCTATGGAATCGTTGAGGCACCTCCCTCAAGCGGAAGTATAATGTTGCTTTCACAGCTTCAATCTTGACGTCCATATCGAGGGACTACACGACTATATGCACTCTCTGCTTGTTTTGGTTAGAACTTCATTACGTTCCTAAACGATGCTGGATTCTTGGGCATTATGGGTCAATCACAGCGATGTTTTGTATGAAGGACAGAACCGGGACAGAGTGCAAATATTGCCTCCCACGGAGTAGGGGGAAGGGATTGGGGATTGTGACGGCGACGGGAAAAGGATGCGGACATTCCCATATAAAATGCAAAAGTGACTTATTCGGCTGGCATCGTTCTGCGAGCTCAGAGGCACATTTGAGTTTTATTTAGGTGGAGTGAAAAATGAGGGGGAATTATACGAAGAAAACTCACATTTTTATGTAGTGCTATATTTTAAATGAAATATGACTAAGATATGATTAGAATTTAAAGTCGATTGAAAGCACCATCAAACGATATCGCTCTTGAAAGGAAAGGTTGCATAAGAGCGATTTCTCTTGACTACTGATAGATATTTGCATTACTCTAGCATTAAAAAAAATGTGATTTTAAAATATAACTTCGCTTATATTGCTACCACTACAGCATGCCACCTCTTGAACTTCAAGTCAATGCTGGAAAAGCATCAAAAGTGCCGAAGTATTAGCATCTAAGTCGGGAAAAGAGGAAGCTTCCACTCGCAAGTCAGGTTGAATTTCAATCTTATCATCTTCCACAGATAGGTATGTCGATAGTACATAGAAGTGATTGGCATGTCCTTGTAGGGCGGTTAAGAGGGAAGGGGAATGAAGGGCAAAAAAAGTCCTGGATAGGTTTTCGGAAAATTTAACCAGAGGAAGTAAAGCTATTGCTGATAAAGTGGAAGGTTCAAAGAAGTCTCTTTCTTGTATTAAAAACATTCTTTCGTTTCCTCAAAGTCGATACTTTTCCCCGTTGTAGTTCCCTCATGGGCAGTGATCACCTTATAGGACCGAATACCAACTGTATTCAATCTATCACTGTAATAAACAATTTACAACTATTCATCTTTAATAAATCTTGTAATATCGTACAATTAGGTAATTTCCATCTTTATTAGTGCGCACTAAGCACGATACCCCAATCTGTGAATGGATGCAGCTGTGTCGTAAACGTTTTTTCAAGACCTCCGTTCTCCCATCTTCGAAAAATTTTGCAACTTAATTTTCTTCGCATTTTTTTGTGCAATTCGTTCGTTTTTCTTGCAAAAATTTGTGACCCACTAATTAGCAAATAGCGAGATGTCACCTTTTACAGTGGAGCTTAAACTTGAAAGATCAACTGCTAGAGTTGGTCTATTTCAGTGAACCGATCTATAGCTGATGAGTTTTTAACAAGTTTCGTTGAAAAAATTATTTAAAATTAAAAAAAAGGTTTTTCAGTTTTTTTTCATCATCATATGACAAATTCTCTATAGTTCTTTGCCGCTTCTATTTATCATTAGATTATGGCAATTTCTCGACAAACCTCAGCTTCCTACTTGATCTTCATTTTAGTTAGGAGAGCGGAAATGCCGGGAAAGGTAGGCTGCCCTTTTAAATAGTAATTTGCATTTCATTACTTTCTACTTTTCGATCTTTTAATTTCCAACTCCAAATCCAATTAGTTCGTTGGTTGATTTCGACGATGGATTGTGAATGATCAGTGATCAGGTCACTACTTTCATCAAGCTTCTAATCACAAACGGAATGCTCGGAATCGATTCGATTGATCGGATTGCTTATATCACATTTTTGCTTGGAAATTTATTCCACTATATTTAATATGCATTTTATGTTATATATTACAAAATAGTAATAAATCACTGATTTTATTAATTGTTGCTCACCAATACCTTGCTAACTTATAATAAATTACCTTGCTCATCAATAGGTAAATAAATCGAATTCTCTGGCTAAGGGACTGGTTGGGATTCCATTGGTCAACTCTTGTAAAATTGTGGATTTTTAATGATAATTTGCAGCATAACATTATCATCGATGTCTCATTTGTTTAACATGATAAACCACAACTACCCAAATGTTTTTTTTCTTTTGAAAACGTTTTAAAAAGCAACACGTAACGTCATTGAAATTGATGTCCGATGGGGGGAAGTAGGTTCGCTACATGCCCGCAGGCATAATGATCAACGTTTCTGAGGCTTCCTTTTCCAATATCAATCTATATTGTTGTAAATAAAAACCATTCGATCGAGAAAGTTCTGAAAAAAAAATCGATGAATCGATTGATACACCGATCACACGAAACTATTAAACTAAGAGACACATCCATATGCGCCGACATGCAAACAAATCTGCGCGCATATACGTTTACAGGGATAAAATTAATGCATAGCACATTTTATTGGTTGAATTTTTTTTTTCAAGTTAACCTGCTTAAAAAGTTTGCAGTATAAAAGAATGAAGAATACTAAATAGTGATGTTAACTTTAAACTTGAAAAGAAAATCTAACAACTCTCATAGAAAATGCTCATAATATGTAAAAATAACTTACCTATTTTTACTAATAAGAGAAAGAAATAGTTTTTTTTTCTTGCATTGTGCATTTCGCAATTGCCCACACACGTCAATGATGTGTTCAATACTTTTTATTTGCACGTGTTATCGGACTCAAAAGATGTTTGTTGGCTGCAGATTTGCACAAAAAAAAAGTTCGTTGAGCGTTGAAATGCAAAGAATTCGTTGGTTAATGCTTCATATTGCGCACCTCATCGCAATAACGCATCATCATACTTGTGAACATCAACGATATTTATCTCGAAATATCTGAATTCAGGTAATAACAACTCACCTGAGGTAGAAACTTTGAGAACTTAATATACCTGATTTTAAAAAAAATCGATTCTCTTTTATACTCAATAATTTTTGTTATATATATATATATATATATATATATATATATATATATATATATATATATATATATATATATATATATATATATATATATATATATATATATATATATATATATATATATATATATATATATATATATATATATATATATATATATATATATATATATATATATATATATATATATATATATATATATAGGATGTAAAGGAAAATGATCGTGATGTGCAAAACGTCTCAGTAATAATGTCGATAGCAATTTTTAAAAACTACTTTCTGATGGGAAACGTCGAAATGGGCTCATAAAACCTCTTTCACTGATTCGTCGAATAAAGAAATGAGTCCATCGACTGGCGCGCATAGGGCAAGTTTTAAAGAGGGATCTTGATATGCCCGGCTAGAAAAAAAATTTTTTTTTTGATGTGTCGACGACATCATCGCGACTTATGACATTATGAGAGCAACAGGCTATGGATAAAGTATTTGAAAGAGCCTGGATGCAAATCCACAAAATCCGTAGAAGCATCGAAGGATAGCGATCATTGAATAATCAGCTGTACGGTCTCTGGGTCTCCACATACTACGAATCGTTCAAAACTACTAAAGAGACGACAAGCGCGGGCAGCAATTCTAGATGTGAGATGGAGGGGGTGGGGGACAGGAACACGTAACAGCGAATGGATGTTGGGTCACCAAAAAAGATATAGTAGCTCCAACTTGGTCATTTTCTGCAAGCTATCATTGGTTCTATTTCCATCTGCAATATGCAAATTTTGTTGAGCAAGTTCCAGGTTTCAGTCCATCATGTTAGGTTGGTTTAAATGGTTTCATGGCGGTAGCAACCGATTTCCACTAGTGCCTATATCAATCGTATTTATCAGCACTGTTTCATTTTAAAAAAACTATTAAGAATTACGATTTTTTTTTTGCTGAACAATTAATTCAAAAACTAGGAGTGGCTTTACTGACACTCTTATAAAACGACGCCGATGTCCGAACTATACAAATTGCTATATGACTATTATGGTACTACTATAATTTCATTAACGTCAGTTTTACCTCAGTCATTACCTTTGCCCTTCTGAGTATACTTTTCATTAGCGGCTTTTTTAGTAATCATGGTGAATGCAATTTGTATGTTTTATTATATTGTGATAAAGAATCCAAACTGTTTTATTTGAATTCAAAGGGCCGAATGGATATAATTCTCATATTTAGGATTGAAGGACTGAATGAGGGCTACTCAACTAGATTAGTCGAAAAACTTTCACTTTGCCATCTATAAACATCAATGAGAGCACATATTTCTTGATGCCATCCGTCTACTGCAATCCGATTTGAAATCACTAACTTTCTGTAGCTTATGTAGGGAGTGGGCATCAATCAATTTTCTTATTGAAAAAATTGAATAAGCCGATCACTGATGCCTTTAATATTAGATTGTTCCTTCGGTAATTTGTCTTTGCAAAACGCATAATAACGAGGTCATGTTCATATGCGCATATCGGTCTATCCGGTAGTTCGAGCTCAACGATTTGATGGTGGAACCAGAAAATGTAGGATAACCTGGACACAAATTCCGAACTGATCAATTAATACTGAAAGCATCCGGTGCGTATCGGGAGATGTAAGCTATTGCTAACCGTCATTTATAACTTCAAATACAACTAACTGCATGTTGAACTGCAAACAAAAACAACCAATAATGTACTCATTTTTTGGCTCGTCCGACTGATGGATGAATCTTCCAGAAAAAGTTTTTTTTTCACGACACGCAATCTGCACAAGACAAGGATCCGATCGGTTGAAAAATATGAGCAAAATTTTCGGCATATCCCATGTCCATGTCCATAACGATTTCCGAAGGCGAGAACTCGAGTTAAAGTTCATGTTGTGCAGGGGATTACTCACCAAACTTTGCAGATTCTATGGTCTTACATCGGAACTGTCTGTCAGACAGCCAGCCAGATAGGCAGACATATGCATAAGCATGATGTTGCAATAAATGCTATTTTGCAAAGGCTCATAAAATAGCGCAGAGCACAATTCATCTCTTGCACAAGCTATCAAGCAAATACAATCATGAGTTGCACGCAATGCAACGAAAAACAAGAACGACGTGCGCTCAGACACGCCTCTGTTTGGGGCAAACGATTGCCCAACGATCCAATATGCCGACAAAAAAAAGGACGATGACCGACAAAAAAGTTGTGGGAACGAAGTACGACAACAGTTTTTTTTTTTGCTTTTCATTGAGCGTTATCGGGTATCGTTCAATTCTCGATCTTTAACAGTTTCACATTCCATTTCAACAGCCCTCAAACATTAATACTGTCTGATGTTGAAATTTCGACCGACTTCAAGACAGACAAACAACAGACATCAGTGATCTTAATGATAAGTCGTTTTATAATAGATACAAATTATGCTAGCAACTAAACAAGTTTATGAAAAACACTTTTACAGCTTTATTGTTGAAGAGTGGTTTTATTTTTTTTTTTTTTTGCGGCAACGATTATTTTTATTCACCAATATTTTTATAGGTTATAGCGTTGTGTTTGCATAAAAGTAATTTATTTCATTTGTTCATACATCAAAAAAAGTAAATAAGAAGTAAGCATAAAGATGCTAAAACGAGAATTTTTAATGAATACTAGTAAAGCCTTTTTTTTGAATAAAATAACTGCTGTAGCGATCATTTCATCTGGAGAATTCCTAATTACTTTTAGAATTATCATATTTTCTGTCTCGCTTATCGTCGATATGAGTTCAATTTTTTCATTCAATAAATAATGTCAATATCTACGTCAAAACAAGAGATTTTCAGCAGAATATCACTAAGAAACTAGCCGTAAATATCACGAAGAAAAGACAACAGTTACGAATTTTATAAAACCACCTAAGTGATATTTAAAAATGCTTTTATTGAAAAATAAACCACTAATATTTCGAGAGCAAAATATTTCCTCATGGAAAATTTTTGAAAATTTTTACTCTCATTGTTTATTGAGAAATAAGGAATCGATAGCAATTTTTGCTAAGAGCGTCGATATACTTCTAAAGACCAAAATTTTTCGATGAGGAAATAAGATTAATTGGAGAAGTACATGTAAACACTACCTTATAGAATTTAATGGATCGATATTTGAATAAAGAAGTTTTGACAGATTAAATGAGAGTTATTCTCAATTAAAAAAAGGAAAATAACGCTTATAATTCTTCGGATCTTTTCAATACAATAAACATTTAGGAAAAATAACGTCTGAGAGGTTCTTTTAAGTGGATGGGAATTTAAATTCCTGGATGGGAATTTAAATTCCCCAATGGTGATATTTTCTTTTTTTATCAATTATTTTTCCTGAAAATTTTCCACCATATATTATAGTATTCCGCTCAATTTTATGCTACAACACATTATAGGGTGAAGTTTTGTTGCGTTGTTTGATTATTTTAGTGTATTCTTTGTTTGGAGCAAATTTTCCAATGAAAAAAAAACGTTGAAGAGAAAGCAGTTGACGATAGTTACATAGTGTAGGCGTAACCCTAAAGAACATATTTGCGAAACTAAAAAACCCCTCTCTGAGATAGACGTTGACCGCGTTCGTTATCGCTATTTTTTAGTGCTCTATGAACGCGTAACGATGGCTTGTCACCTATCAACACAAATACACACCACATCAACACCAACAAACATGCTATATATATATATATATATATATATATATATATATATATATATATATATATATATATATATATATATATATATATATATATACATACATATGTAGTCTAATAGGGAAATCCAAAGTAGCGCTGAAGAAGCCTTAGATGATGCGCCACGATTATATATCCACAAGTGAGTAATATTTCTTTGGATGGTGTTATTATGCAGCAAAATATGAAAGATATGAACTAATGGACGCCTTGCAAAAAAATTCTATGGAGAGAATGTTTTATGCAACGTCTATGTTATTTTTGTCATTGTATTTTTTTCTAAATATTTCATTATAACGCAAATATTTAATAATAGAAATTTGCTATAAATTTTATGTTAAATTATTATAAAGACGGGGGATTGATGGATAAATTTTTAAAAAATGCTTTTAATTAAAGGCGAATTAAATCAATTGAATTACAAAGAAATAATCAAAAAATTTTCCATATTCTATAATTCTATGTGTAGCCGGATATGCCATTGATGAAATATTCAAAAAGTATATCAAAAAAAAGAGGCAAAATATTAAATGTGGCTGCTTAGTAACGAAAACGGTTGAAGGAAATGCGGGTTTTCATGCACGCATTAATCACCTCTACAAGCCACGTCTTAAATGTGAATGATATCTCTTTCAAGAAGGACCGACGAATCGTCAGTTTCAATAAAAAAAAGCGCATATGTTGATTAGAAGTGAAATATTGCGTTGGACGATGAGAATCTATCTACTCAAAATTGTGGGTAGTTTTGACGACTAAACGATTCGGACAGGAGGACTGAGAGAGAAGAGGGATGGGGAGGGAGGAGAGAAGAACAGAAATATAGGAGAAACATAAATATTCTACTATTTCTATGAATCTTAGATTTATATGAGTAAAGAATACAGTTATTACGTCAATCATATAAATTAGAACTAACATAAGATAAATTCATCGTGAGGTGACGATCCTTAGAGGCTTTAAAAAAATGCAAAGATTTCGTAAACGTTTCGATGAGAGTTCATTTTGAGTTGCAATTATTCGAAAAATAAACTATGCATTTTGCATATTGCAATTGCGCTCTACAAATATTTTTCCATAGTGTCAAATCGAAGAAATGCACAAATTGCATTCAAAAAATATTTTTTATGCATTTTATACATTGGATATAAAGATGCGAACCGTTGTGATTCATCTTTCTTTATTTCTTCAAGTATCGTCTTTTATAAAGAAAATTGACGGACTATTTAGCATGTTTTAAACGAATATTTGATACTACTGAAGCGCAATTATTTGGTGACTTCTAAAGGAAGAAAGATCGTCAACAACATCAACATTGGAATATTCAACAACTATGAATTTAATCCGAGCCTAGTGAAATCTATGGTAGGGAGCAAAATCTCAATTCTAAACCTTCCACGATTATGCATTCAGAACATATTTCAGAAAAAGGCTTCATAAATTTGTGAAACTAGCAAAAAAAATGAGGATATATAAGCTTGGAAGGCTATGAGATCTACAATCTCCTCACTCAACCAACTAATGTTGTAAATTATGGTAACAACTGATACAACAATATGCGGAATAGTACCTTCAAATTTAACAAGCCCAAATAGTTCTAAATAGTAAATGAAAAAGGATAAAATAAACAGAACAAAGAGCCCCTTATAATTTCCCCCCCCCCCCCCCAAAAAAAAATACAGCGGAATTGGGTATAAAATGAAGAAAAACCGATCAATGAAATAAAACTCTAAATAGTATAGCACTTTAAACATTCATTAGTTCCATCGAATTTGATGAACTAATAATGCTGCAGATGATCAGAGAGATCAATCAACGATTCATATTATGATCAGCAAATTTCATAACATCCACTTCACTAGCACTTAAATTAAAACTGAAATAGATAACCAAAACAAAGTATATCGAAACATATCTGGCGAAAGATGCAACCTTAATCGCCGTATGATTTGTAGTGTAAATTCCCGCAAAAAAATGTAAACGATAAGCTGATTGAAATTTTTCGCAATCGTCTTTTAATATTATAGGTTATTTCATAATGAGTAATCTCCACGCAATCTATTGATGAGAATTTTCATTGTTCATCTCTATTCTATATTATTAAACTAAGCGCACCATTATATATTATTGGAAAATTTCAACTCTTATCTTCTATTATCTCCGTTTTTTTTTTGTTCTTCAAATAAACGCAAAATTGGATATTCTAACAAAATTTAGCAAACCTTGACCATCTATAAATAAGGGAAAAAATGAGATGGGAGTGGGAGGGGGGGGAGGGAGGGAGGGGGGAGGGAGGGAGGGAGGGAGGGAGGGAGGGGAGGGAGAGAAGAGAGTTCTGGGTATATCATTATTTAAACGAATGATGACAAATGAGTGATACTGTATAAACTAGTACAGAGACGAATTTATTACAGATGCTTTTCATTTGCTTTGACAACGAAAAATGTGACTATGTGAAATATTCGGAAGCTTAGCATATTGAGAGATAAGCTCCTAAATTCAGTTCTAATGAGCCGTTAAATTATAGATCTTCATTATTATCGACGTTAAATATTGTTTTTATTATCATTATTATTGTTGTTCATTGTTATCATTGTTATCACTGTTATCATTTCTGTTATAATTACTGCTGTCATTATAAAAGTCTTTACCATGTTACTATTATTATCATTGTTTTTGTTATTATTATTGCTCTAGTAGTTTCGTTTTTCTTATTACTTGAATTACTTATTATTACTTAATACTCTTATTATCATTTTATTTTTTATTATTAGTATCGTTATATTACCATTGTAAATACTAATATTATTACTCCCATTATTATTGTTATCGCTTTTGTTACTATTACTATTATTATTGTGCGAATGTGAATTGTCCATTGTCGATATTGTAAAGAAAGATTCCTGAATGATTTCGCTTCCGTGATCGCGTCTCATATTATAAAGTTGGTATGTCATCATTAAAGGTCAATACCCTTGAAGCACTTCCGTTCTATAGCACAATTGAAAAACTACACAACGTCGCTTTAAAAAATTACATCTTCACAAGAGTGACCTTCAAAAGGGTTAACGTTTTTTTTGAAATGGAGGATCATTCACGTAGTTCTCATAAATCGCCTTATCCATATTCGAGAATCAAAAATTACAATGGAATATTTTGCCTTAATTATTGAAAATAGGTGTAGAATTTTGATTATTAGATTGAAAACGATACGCTAAATATCAGAGTAAATGGTTAAGTATGTTATCATAACACATTTCTCTTTTAAGCTTAACACTTAGAATGTGTTATATTTTGCTCTGAACGATTTTATTTTAACGCAATATTACTGAATGTTATTTGGCATTAATTGAGCTCAATATCATGTTTTACAATTAGTAAATATTAAAATTCCTAACGAGGATATATGATCATCTTTATCACCAATTTTAGTATTATGATATCACAAACATATAATCTCATATACGTATCTTCATAACTTCACTGCTTTCGGCATTTAGCATGTCAGCACAATCGACTATAGCACTCCGTCGAAGGTTTCTATTGAATGCGAAATACCAAAGAGTACCATAGGTACTGCTTCAAGCAATTTTGGTGATCGTATTGACGTTATAACAAGGTAACCTATAGTATATATACAGCAAGCTTTTTCAAAAAATACGCAGGTCAAGAAAGCAAGCCTCATTCACCATCATGGAGTGTCCGATATCCCGTAACCGCTTTCCCATCGGCAAGTTTTTGTAGAAGCCAGGTTTTGGATTCAAAGTAGCTCATATGCAAATTAAGCATGCACTAAGCTAAGCTTACAGCCTTACACTACCAGGTACGATTAAGATGGTCTGGGGCGTGAAATTTGCCTTACACCAAACGGTGATGACTTTCGGGCAATATGGGCTAGCGATCGTTGTATTGCGCACGGCCATTATTCGTATAGTATAGAAGACATACATAGATTCAATGGACATCTTGCGGTACCGCTTCGTGCCGTCAACACTCTTGGCATAACTCGGCAAAAAATGACCGCCTACAATGCACCACAACGTTGAGGTGTTTTTTTTCACCTCGTAGATATCTCAACAAAGAAGTGTGCTCTCAGTGCTGATGACCCCAACAACCTACACCGCTGTACGGATTCGAAAAGTGCTGAGGGACCCAGTATTTAACGGTGCGATGATACCTACGCCTGAAATAGCTCGCAATCCTAGCGCTCCTCACGAAGAATATGAGAGGACGGATGGAATGAAGGAGACGGCTGTGAAAAAAACAATCAGTGTTCAGTAAAAAAATTTTCTTTATCATGGCAAAACGGTAAAGCCACACAGCTGCTCTTTCACTTAGGTCTATGTGCCGTTAATAGGAATACTAAAGCTCAAAAGTTACAACTTTTTATATGATTATAAATAGAGCTGCTTCTGACTTTAGACAAACAGCAAATAATATCTGAGTTTAATTTACCGCTCATAAAATGAATGGAATTTTCAAAGAAATAGAGGCAAATAATAAGAGTATTAGTTAGCTTTAGTAAATATCAACATAATTGATAGTGATTACATATTATATTTCGACTTTAAACCTTGATCATTAGTTCTGAGATCTTTAGTTATTCACCTAAATAGGCGAAATAAGCATAATTGATAATGAAATCGGATAAAGAAATTTAAAAAGAAATAATCTTTTTGTAAGTGAGATAGGCACTAGCGCATATCAACAAAAGGTTGATCTCTAGATGGAGATCTCAAGTGAGAGTAGACTTGAAACTTAAAAAGGATGTAAAGTTTGAGGCATTGAAGTTGAGAGACAACATCATACTTAAGAGATCGAGCTAACAGTAATTCCTAGTAACTGTACGCTTAATATTGATTTCAACATGAACGTGTAAAAATTTCCACGACGAACATTTCAAGCTTTTGGGATAGGAATGGAGAAAAAAACGACCAACAAAAAGGACTCGTGTGTATCGGTGCTATGCGACAACTGGTACAAACGTCATAAAAAAACGAGAAAGCAGACATACGAAAAAAAAAAATTTGCCGAGCTGCTCATCTTCTATTTTAAAAAAAAGCGTTCACCATTCTCGATCACAAAGTGATACATTTGCTAAGAAAAAAAAATTTCAAACACATTTTAAGTAAATTTATAAAAACGATTGCAGAGGAATAAGGAAGTAGAATTTTTTCGAAACAAAGAGAGAATCGTCACATTAAATGCGCAACTTCCTGGATGCCAAAAAATTGTATATATATATATATATATATATATATATATATATATATATATATATATATATATATATATATATATATATATATATATATATATATATATATATATATATATATATATATATATATATATATATATATATATATATATATATATGATTTATTAGATCACATACATATGTTTGAAAACAAAACATTCATTCCAGACGAATTTCCACTAGTTTTGCGAAGAAATATTTTCCTGTCACAGGTTAGTTACTCGTTAGATATTGATAAGAATTATTTGAGTATGGTTCACGTATCACTTAATCGGTACCAATAAGTCTATGGCTTTCTCAGATAAGCAGTCCTCCCTTCTCCTAACCCTTCTCTCACGACGGAATGAATCAACAACAGATATAAAATACGTATACAGTGCAAACAAACAAAATTGCGTCTATAATATGTTGTAGTTGCGTTATCGACGACAAGATGATTGAAGAAACAAAGGTACTCATTACGGATCATCGAATTGTTTGCATAATTGAACCGAAATTAATGGTAATCATTAATAAGAATGATTAGAAATGAATTAAAAGGAGCCTAAATGAATTCGTAAATGGTCATATACGTTAATGTTCATTGTGCTTGATGTAATAAGTTTTTAAAGGGATTATAGCATAAGATGTTTATTGTTTATTTATTTTATTTGTATCCAACTGTGCTACACCGATCGAATCAAGATAGGTTAATCGTGATTATGGCTGTATAATATAGGTTCAGATGGATACTTCGGTAGATGGTCGTAATATCGTTAAATTTTTCTACTAGAGTATTTCTCAACACTCGATTCGTACTGATATGTACTAAACCTAATAAAAGAATGTGTTATCATTAACACACTTCTGTGTTATGCAAAATATTTGTTAAAGTCGTTGATTCCAAAAGAAATCCGTAAATGGTCATGAAAACGTTATACGAAAAAGGAATTTTCCATGATACCCACATTCGTTTAACAAAAAAAAAACATTTGTTTTGCATGACTCATTTGCATATTAAGGTGAATATCTGTTACATTTTACGGCACTTTAGACAGTTGGATAAGTAGAAAATATTCATTCACATACAGTAATATTATTTTGCGATATGGTACCTGTAGATATATATTACTTGCTTATAGTCGTTTAAAAAATTCAACTGCCATGACAGCTCCATTTCAACCCATTTTTCGTCACAAACATTTATTCAGACGAGCCGCTCACAGTTCAGTTGAAGTAATTTGGACCGTTACTACAACGGTATGCCAATGTTGCACCGATTTCGACGAACGGCTGTCAACAAGATGCATCACCTGATATATGCAAAATGGACGCAGTGCTTATGCCAGCTGCATTTGAAAGGATGCATAGTTCCACCACTATTACGACTGATTCAAATATCATGAAATAAGTATTAATCGGTTCATTATGGTGGTCAAGTACATTAATACATTCGATGCCCATTGAAAAATTCTTTTTTTGAGCGAAAAATCTTGTGGATAGAATGAGGGAAGAAATGGGTGGATGGGGGGGGGGGGGGGGAATCGGAGGAAGGGAGCCAGGAAATGGGAGGTGACTATTACTCTTTTTAAACTAAATCATTTTATATCATTCTGTTTGTCCTTTTCCTCTCAAAGTGACGATGATGATGGCTTCTAATAAAATTTGCATAAATGAGAAAGGCCTTTTTCATCAAAAAAAAGAAAAATAATTAAATCGCAAAATTCAAACATAATTTTCCTATTATTATTAGTTACTACAAGGCTTCGAGAATATGCTGATTTTATAATTTGCCTTTCGGCAATTTCCTCCCACCTTCTTATAATTTAGTTTATTTGTGTATTCACCGGATTATTAGTATCTGTTATCACTGATTAAGTTACGAATCAAACAAACATGACGCTGATATATTAAATATTGGTCATATACGACTTAACTCTTACTATTATTAACAAACTCCTTTTTTTATTGCTATTCTTTATTATGAATAAAACTGAACTATCAGCTAGAAATTATGAGAGTTTTTTCATTTCTCTCTCGTTTCCTTCTGAGTATTTTATGCAAATTTGCTCAAAAATTTACATAAATCTGTGAGTACTTTTATTATCGCAATGCAAAAAAAAGAGATTTTCATGAAATAAATTTTCATCATTACATTTCATAAATTCGATCGACTCATCAACTATAAACGGTGAATATTATTGCTAAGTGCAATTGTATCGAAATGCAAAAAAAAAAAAGAGCTGATCGCAAATAAATTGTGTCATGTTCCACTTTTGCTATTCGAATTACGTCCATATACCCCATCTGTGGCATTTTTGGATCCCATATTTATTTTATTAATTACACTATTTACAATATCACTTACAGTATTTACACTTACAGTACTATACTCGATGTTCGATTGTACAGTATCTTTTTTCATTGCTTACACTTCTCAGGTTTATCAGGTCCACAACTTGCCGACATAGGCACATAATGCAAATGTCATTTATTTACAAGGAAAAGGGGGAAACTTACAATTTATGCAGGATTCAGCGTTGATGGTCTGACGTGTTGGTTAGGAAGCATGTTTAGGCAGAATTTTTGTTAATTTCAAATTTTCGAAAATCACCGTATATTCAAGAGGGATATATAGTGATCGAGGAAGGGTGATCGATAAAATATGACTAATAGTATAGGTAATTAATATATGCTGTACTCTTAATATATGCTGTAACTAACATATGCTGTACTAATATATGCTGTACTAATAGTATAGGTAATTAATATATGTAAGCAATGTGTGCTTCTAAATGTTTTTAATAAGTAAGCTTGGTGATAAAACATCATCATCTTCGATATCATTGATCATCTGAAATGAGCAAAATAAATAGGATCTGTGGCTATTGATATGAATAGCAAAATTTTAGAGATATTCCTTAACGTTTGTGAAGTTCCATTCTCATAGCGATTAAACGACTATAATCGATCGTATTTTCTAAGAGATTAGATTTGAGATTATTAGCAACAAAGAATTCCCCCAAAAAAATATTGCATCATTCTACTTTTATTTTCTCATCATTGTTTCTTCTATAATTTATTAAAGAATAAATGTTATTATCGAAGTAAGATATTATATTCTTTATCAACTATGTCAATTTCAACGACGTTATTTGCTTAGAAAAATTCTTGGGAAAAATTTTCCCGTGGGAAATCATCTTTGAATAAATCCCTCTCTTATTGATTTTAGAAATTATATTCTTCAAACATTCGGAATGAAAGAGTAAAATATTTATAAATCATTTTTATATGGGCTTCATTGCTTCATAAATTTTGGTCGGATATTGAAAGCTTACAAATGCCGTAGGCTATTTTCTTAAATTATTTTTCTTTATTTCTATAATTTATTGTTTTTTTTTAATGAGTTATTAGAAGATTGCTCAACAGAGATGTTGAATTATTTTTACAAGACTAGAGTTTTATAGTAGATTATTCCATTCTTTTAAGGCAAAAGAGTTTTTACACGAATTTTTTTTCTATCTAATTGTTTTTCTATTTTTCATTTTCATTTTTCATGAATTTCATAAGAGGTGATTTTCATTGATCGATTTTGCGTATTGATCAATGATTATATTTGCATATTGATCAGTGATTTCATTGATCAACTATGATTATATTTCAATAATTCGAGTGTGAATTCGACCGGAATTCGACCGGGAATTTTTAAATTAAATAGAAGTTTTTTGACCATTTCAAGATCAATCTTCTCGGTTGTTTCCTTTCACTAACATATCGTTTGCATTCAAGTAAAGGACTCTAGTATGATATTACCTCAGATAACGCTCTCGTCTCAACGCTTCTAAACTTCTTCTAGAAGTCATTCTTCCGCTTAACGCTTTTTCGCCGTTTCTCCTTTCATTATAAATCTGGTAAGAAAATTAGATTTTTTATGGACCGAAAAATTAGATTTCAATTTCTTTAATTTTGCTAAAATTTCCCCGAAAAAAGATACAATGCTTTTCAAAAACCATAGACAGCCCTATGAGTTCTGGGCTTTTATTTCTGCTATTACTGTATATCGGGGGTTTTTGAAATGTCCTTATCCTTTATCATTCGTAAAAAAAAAATGAAAACTCAAAAGATTCTGGCTCGATCGAATATGATATTTGGGACACGATCACACAATGTTATCAAAAGTCAACGAATATGAGTGATGTGTGCAGATCTATCTCGCTAACCTCGTTATTTTCAGTCGGCTGGTTACAACGAAAATGTTTCTTTAAAAAAATGTTGTGATCAACCGATAGATAGTGTTGGCTCTATGAGTGACTCAATTGAATCATATAGCGTCTCATTGAGCGTCTTTCTTATCGGTTACTGAACAACTCTTTCATACCCATATTGGAGCGGGTATTGCGACAACGTTGAAAACCTTTCATGTTTTTCTCTTTTCCACCCCCGGCTGCCATCTGAAGAGCGCTGATTCGTATATCGCCGGCCATCTGTTCAATTTTTGTATTGGTATTTTTTTCTCTGATTTCTGCTTTTTTTTTCTCCAATCATAAATTCGCATTCGCAAATTTCGTCTTGGCAGCATTATTATTTGTTACGCATACATGTATGTGTCTGTCTGTCTTTCTGAGAGTTGAAATTCAATAGGCAATAAAACTAAAGCAGCGAATTTTCATTAACATAATATGAACCATAGGATAATCTCTTCTATCGTTTATCACTTTGATCGATCAATTTCCGAAGAATTTGCAAGAAGAACTTCAAGATGCTAAAAAAATTTGCATAAATTTTATACAAATCACAAGAAGAGACTCTTTTGCAACGAACTTATATATGCGATCCGATAATTTCAAAAATTAAAGCTTCAATATGTGTGTTTTCAATAATTTGTTGATAGACGAGGAAACTGTGCAATCAGATAAGCGAAATGCAAAAAAAAACGCATATCGTGCTAGCTTCTTTAATAATACGCTCATCCACTTGTTTCATCGCAGTAACAACGTACTCCTCCATTTCCCTTTGTAGATAGATGCCTTTACCGCCTAATATTGTTGTTGATATTTCGTTCCGCTTACTTACAAAACAGTATTCACCTATAATGATACGTCATATAGAAAAGAAGTTTAAAGATATTTCAACTACTTTGTACCTAATATTTAAAAAAAATTCAATGCTTAAAAAGTTGACTAATTTTGCCTTTTTTCATATAACAATCGTTATCACAATGAGTGTTGAATTTGTTATCAGTTCTTAGGGAACATGATGACAATCGCCTCTTATGATGACAGTCGCCTCTTCATTACTTCTTACCTTAAATGTAAACATCAATATAGTACTCATTTCCGATAACATCAACAACACATCATTATTTCGTTGTAATGGACTTCGAGGATAGTAGTTCTTTAGAACTATTGTTTTCCACTTTACTTGTTGCTGTTGAAAATACTTTAGAAATCCGCTTTTTATCCCACCCTTCTCTCTCTCACCTGCCTCATAGCATATCGATCGAACAATAAATCTTTTCCCTGCTATCCAGGAAATTCTGCCTAAAATACTGCGTTATCCACATTAACTACGCCAAATACCCTACCTATTAGTTAGTGTCTTTCTCTCCTTTCCTACCCATTATGGCGGAAATGACTTTCGGGGGTGTCGTTAGTTATTTGCATCATGGAGTTGCGATATGAATTTTACATCTCCAGAAAAATTGCTCCGAAGTGCACATCAATCCTTGTTTCATATCGGGGAAATTTAATCCACTTTGGTTATAACCGCTTGCAAAATACTTTTAAAAGAACCCCTTACTTTGTTTCATATTCAGAAACCATTAATCACTCTTTAACGCATCGAAAACGTTAGAGCTACAGACGTGATATCAGGAGAATTGACATCATATGCACTTTTGCGGTGTGCGCTATCACTCCAGCCACTCTTATAAACTGCGAACGAGTAATTGAATGTGGACAATAATGCTTACCTACTTCGACTAAGCGTATCATCTTGTGTAAATCTATAAAATGTTCAGATTTTTCAACTCCATAAATTGTAAATGCTCTCGGAACGGTTATAAATAGATTTTCTTTCGACGTGCAAAGACCCCCCTCCCCATGTCGATGAGGTAATTTAAAATTTGACATGAGGAAGAGGTTATTACATTCATCGGATATCGCAATTCCACAAATAGTGATTCCGGAATATGCATTGCCGACCGGATAAAAATTCGATATTGTGAAATGCATAAAAAGGATCAATGAAAGAAATTAGAAGTATTTCTGTGAATTTATCCACTGACAATGGAAAACTATAAAATATTAAATAAATATTAAGTGAAGGAGCCACAACAAAAAATCATGAATATCACATGATCAATGCATTCGGCATCGATTGTCTTCAACTATGATTCTGTGATCGATTAACATAACTATTGAAAACGTTCATTGATCACTTAATGTGTTTTGAAAATATGGCATAATATCTCGTCGCTATTGCGTAATATTGATGATGTTGATCAAATCATTCATTTCATATTTGCTTGTTCTTTGAACTTATATTCCCATATAAAATAATCTCATATAAACCAAATATAAAATGCGCATAAAGTTTGCTCTGTTTTTTTTTTGTTCATACACTTTTCTACGCTTATTTTATGCAATATGATGCATTTTCCTGAAATAGGATTTAACATGCAGGGTATATATCTAAACCGTATATAGGTTTGTCTTAGCGCCACGGAGTTATTCAAAGAATACCGAATATTACCTGTAATTAATTTATAGGTATACTGGAATTGCAGGCGAACATTTTGATGTGCATCGATGATAAAGTTGCACGATGAGTGCTCATAAGAAAAACAATTTTTCATGGGATGTATGTATTCAATTTATAGCAGTATTCTATCATGTAATATTATCATTCGTTATTCCTATGATCTTGTTGCTGGTAAGTAATTATTCCACTTATTATACTTTCAAACTTCTCTATCATTAGATGATATTTCCTTAATAGAGATTTGAATGCGATTTATCCCTCGATTATATTTAGTTTTGAAAGGTACATTTTTTGAATATGCAAATTCAGAACATCTCTTGATGCGTTTGTTTGCAGCTATGTAATAAATAGCCATGTTGTTTAGAAACAACTTATGCTTGCAACTGCATGAGAAGTTCATCTAGACCAGGAATAGGCAGCTAGAATCATAAAAATTTACAACTTTCTCGAAGGAATCTCCATTTGATATAGGAGCTTGTGCTGAGAGAGGCTTGCAAATAAGCAAAAAACTAAGCATTAAACCTCTTTGATGCACTCTTTAGAAGCAGAAAGAAGAGTAGACATATAATTTGAAGTTGACGCGTTGTGAAAATAGGATGAATGATTTGTGCATCAAAATTAGTAAAACGAAAGATAAGAGGCATTGAATATGTTTTGCAATAATTTTTATATGATTTGCAATATTACATAATCTTTAAAAATTTTGCAAAGTTAATAAATTATTAGCAGCAATTTTTTTTCTTCATTTAAAAAAAAAATTTATAATTTTAATTGCACTGAAAGTTTTTTTTTTTTAAATTGGCTTCTATTGCCTAATAAATCTAATAATATTTCTTTCCTCTTAGCTTATTATAACAATTAAATTATTGAGTTGTGATTGGCGATTGTTCTATGCGAAAAGATTTTCAATGCTATAGCATTTTGATGGGTATATATGATAGAAATACAATAGAATACATGCATCGCTTGAGAGCACATTCAGAAAGTTTGAATAGATTCCACTTCATACGTTTGCGAATTTACCTAAGTTCGATGGAATGGACAGCGTCATACAAGCGTCATACAACCATAACCAACAGGAAATATAATCAACATTAAACCAGAAATGAAGTCATTGTAGGCTTAATGCTGGCTATGAATTAATTACGCATGATTCTATTTCGATATGCATTCCGAATCGTAAATTCTCTCACAAACAGATATTTTCTCATTTATAGATATTTGTACTCATTTGGCCATTGCTTTTGATCTATGCGATATGGTTGCTTTATGATTGGGATTCACCACAAAAAGGTGGTCATGCATCAAAATGGTGGCGGACTATGTCTATTCATCGCTATTTTGTGCAATATTTTCCCGTTCGACTCCATAATACCACCGAATTTGTCAAAGAGAAGGTACCAATCAAGACAATATTTTAGGAGCTTTAATATGAGATAGTTTTGCTCGTAGGCTATGTACATACAAATTGTACCTGTTAAATCTAGGTTTTTTTTTCAACTTTCCAGAAAATTCTGAGTCGTAAAAACTTGATGAGCGTATGATGCTAAGATGATCTAAATTACAAACTTTTAAACCGATCCATCAAATCTGAAGTGACTAACAAACAATTAAGCGTACAAAGTTTGCATTTATTTAACATATGCGCTGGTTTATTTTACACCAGTCGCATCTCATTCCATAATCGATCGTATCGAGAAATAAACCTTTAAGGAAATTTGCATAAATGATTCGACCACTTAAAATCGGATATATCATTCTTCGTGTTCTACTGTTTGTCGACATTTTGTGGAACTGCTTAGTGTAGTGCAAACCATCTCAATATGCAATTAGTCTAATGTGCTCAATTATAAAAGTGCATATTTTACTATTAGTTTACGAAAAAGCGCGTATCACGCTAGCCATGCAGATGTGCTTCCCTGTTTATCTTTGCCATTAAAATTTACTGTTTATTTCAACTTTTTAGGTTAGGTTTCATTCTATATATATATATATATATATATATATATATATATATATATATATATATATATATATATATATATATATATATATATATATATATATATATATATATATATATATATATATATATATATATATATATATATATATATATATATATATATAGCGGATGCGATAGCTTTTTGCATTGTGTCGCCGCTTACTTAGCTTACCTTGGAAATGAGTGCAGTCATGTTGCAATAGTAACTCACAAAGCTTATCGACTCAATTCACCTGCAATGAATCATCGAATACATTGGCGTATTTCAAGGCTTCACCCTATCAGACTAATTAATGATTGCAAATTTTGTTGCATCTTCTTCAATAGAAATTTTTCAAAAAATTTCCCATTTATCTTTCCATATCTTTTCAAAAGTTTTCCAGACATGAAAGTTTTTTTTCCACATTTCAAAATTTTCCAAACATAGGTTTGTTTTTTTTTTCTTGAAATAGTAGAATGCGATTTTCTTCCAGTTTGAAAGATTCTCTTGAAATTCGAGGAATTGCTATTTCCACTCATGACCTAAAATGAGCAACATCATAAATCCACTTCTTATACTTTCCTTTTTTTTTCTCCTGTATTCGCTTTTATACCAAATCTTTTGCAAACAACCAAATTATATGAAATCTGCAAGTTGAAACTTCATAATATTATGCTTATGAATTAATCGTATTTCAAACTCATCTCATCAACTCATATTTCAGAATTACCTAATTGCTGCTCATCCACATGGTATTATGTCGATGGGCACTTATGCAAATTTTTGTACGAACGGAACAAATGTTATGGATAAATTTCCTGGTATGAAGATACGTATTTGTACATTAGTGGGACATCTTTGTATGCCGTTTCGTCGCGAGTGGGCAATGCTTCATGGCCTTGTCAATTGCAGTCGCGAATCGTTGCACTATTTACTCGACGAGAGCCGAAACAAAGGAAATATCGTCGTGCTTGTTGTTGGTAAGGGTGAAGAGATTCGTGCTTTTTATATGGGAAATTTTAACGTCATTGCGGAAATTCCATCGAATATCCGTCGATTGCTGACGGTGATGTATTTTGCAAATAGACTTTAGCTGAAAAGTGGCGATTTCAGCGATGAATTTCATATGATATGCGACGGTGATATAATCAAATTCTACTTCTTAACGGCTTATGAGTAACTTGTTCTTAGATTATGCAATGTCTTGATGGTGAATACAAGGTTAAGCACTTAATTATGCAAGCATGGTCGAGAATGAGTAGGAAAAAAGTGAACTAGAACAGCGCTATAATTGTTGAACACACTTCAAGCCCACCTCCCCCAAGGTTGTTTACCCCTTCAGCAACGTAATCAGTTTAGTTATCTGTGTTATTTATGGAATAGCGACTTACTGTTAGAGGGTTCTTCAGAGTCAAGCAACACGATCAACGATATTATGCGATATGCTATCGCGATAATTTGTACCGCATAAGATATTTCATATAGCGGTTCGGTTCTTTGCAATTTTTTAATATTTATTTGGTCTACAGTTTTATGCATTTCTAGACTTTATTGGCTTTTTTCTTTATTGAAAAGGGTGTCTTTTGTTTTTCGTAGATTTTTACGAATTTTGCTTATCACCTCTCTTCTATTCTTTGAGAAAAGTTTTTTTCTGCATATAATTGATCTCCTTTAAAAAGTCATCAAAGAGGAAATTTATTCCATTTACTTTATTCATTTCAGCAAATTTAATACTAGTATTTAAAAAAATTTTTTTGGCGCAACCTAAAATTAAATATTAATGAATCATTTGAATATAGGAGGTGCGGAAGAGGCATTAGAGGCTCGCCCAGGTCATAATGTATTAACATTACGTCACAGGAAAGGATTCATTAAGGTGGCATTACAAACAGGCGCTCAACTAGTACCAATGTATTCATTTGGCGAGAATAATCTCTTCTATCAGGTAAGTGCACATGAACGTTCTCATAAACAAAATCGATCAACAATGTTATACGTAAACAGTCGATTGCATTTGTAATTTTTATGCTATCATTGTGAGAAAGTGTTGAATCATTGCATTTTAATATGCTTTTTTTTATACTTCAATATAAATATTACTATATAAATATTTTATTTTATTTATTTATTCAATTTAATTTGCGAGTAACGAAAATATATAAAAATATTTGAGCATGAATAGCAAATTCGAATAAGACGTTCGCAAATAGAATGGTTAATAAATATAATATTTATAATTGAATATATAATTATAGAAATTTAAAATATAATGGCCATATACATATAATATATATGAATTGCATAGGGGTTTAAAATTCGGTACGTGAGAGGAAGGAAAAAGATCAGACCATATTATCTCAAGAATATAGTATTGACACGAAGGCATTCTTAACAAATCACCATATCACTTATCAAAAATTGATTATTTTCTACGAGCCAAACGCATTTCTTCCGTTAATCGAAGAACTCGAAAGTGGGAATTCGACTTTCCACAACACTCTTATTCCTCAAACTCATAATGTATGTAGATATGTAGTATTATATGAGTATTATTTCATCTCTACCTACATTATATTACTTTATAAAAGTAACAGTATATTTAGAGTCATTATAGTATATTTAGAGTCATTATAGTGGTATCGTATAATCCATTATCTTGAGTTTGAAATAGCGAATGTGCTATTTTCTGGAAGGTTTTTGAAGAAACGATATAAACGATATCAATTATAAATTACCTATTGTTTTAGATGAAAACATAACCGAATTTGATATTGCAATATAGGATTTGATTTTTGCAGTATACAATTTAAAGCAACTATTGGCATAGATTAAATTTCCTTTATGAGATTATAAATCCTCAAAGATTTCGACTCATTGTTTACAAAATGAATGAATTTTCACAAATTTTCTACTTATTATGGAATAGTATTTGGGATTACAGTGTAAAGAATGATCGATCATTAAGTAGAAGTCTTTTTCAAATCTGTGAATATGTCATTAAGCCTTACCAATATAAAATTAGGTTAATTTTCAAGGTTTTTTAATTCATAAGGTCGAAAGATCGTTGAAATATGCAAAAACTTCATTTTTTTAGACGCATTTAGCGAATGTAATTTCCAGAGATCATTTTTTTACCAAGCTTAATTGTGTTACCCACTTAAATCTTAAACTACGCTATTTTCTCATTTATAAGCCCTATGATTTATTGATTTCGCAGATTTCCAAATGGATGCAAGTTCAAGAAATGGTAGAGATTTAAGTTTTTCGTGGACTCGAGACGATTGAACATTAGAGAGGAAAATGAGAGAAGAGAGGTACATAGTGAAAAAAAAACAGGTGAAAGGAGGTGTTTATTGCGAGGTTATCATTTACTGGCTTGAATCTCTTATTTGCTTGCAAATTTGCCGAACTCTATGCAAAAATGTTGGACTACAAGGTAAATATGTGCCATTTCGATCGAAATGCGAGTTTATAATGCATGCAAGTTCTCAAAAAGCTTGTTTTCGAGAAAGATATGGTCGATTTATGAGTAAGGGGAGTGGGGGAGGGGGATGTTATAAGCAAAGGATTACGATACATGACAAGATATAATTGTATAAAGTTGAATGAAGTGAATTATAGGCACGAAATCCGAAAGGATCATCGCTTCGAAAAGCACAAAACTTCTTCAAAAAGATGACCGGTGTTTCACCTGCGCTCTATTATGGCAGTTTCTTCTTTTGGCCTCGAAAGTTCGTCATATAATCTAAAATATATATTCTCTATATAGGTATACTTAAAAGTAACACTATACCAACAATAACATAATATACAATTTGTGAAATTAAATTGAATAATTTTAAATAGCGGTTTCTTATAATTTCTGATTCCCATTTCAAGATGAATTTTAACGAGGTTTAATGGAAAAAGACATCGCCATCTTTATAGTTGGTTTTTTTTCTCGGGTATCGTTTCCTCTGGCATAAAATAATATTTAATTGGGAGTTTTTTTTTTTTGAAGAAAAATTGTTGCGGATTATGGGAATATACTAAAATTCGCTAAACATTAATTAAAGAAGTTCTAATTGTGAGAGAAAACGTTTGAAAATGAGTTGAAATTCGAAATAATCGGTGAGAATGTCATTCTTTTCAAAAATTGTCAAAAGAAACTGCAAAAAAAAAAATCCGAAAAGAAGAAAATCTGATGAGAAAGAAAACGTTTAATTCCTTAGTTTGCGGTTTTTCTTCTTTTTCTTCCCATTCTTTCTCGATCGAAGTGGAAATTCACTAGTAATTTGTCGTACGATCAGATTACAATACAAATCGATTGACAATATTCAACACCATTGACTAAACGTTTTATCTACTTTGATGATCTATGGTCCATGATCTATAATCTTTATGATCAAATAATGCATTTAATGAAGTAAACCATAGGGTACCGATCGATACAGTGATTGGTAAACCAATCGATGTGAAACGTATCGCGAATCCATCTGAAGAACAAATCAATGAACTTCATCGGAAGTATATCTCTCGTTTGATTGATCTCTTCGAATCGAACAAAACTAAATTCGGATTACACGAATATGATCATCTTATCATTGAGTGATTACAGTGCAAACTTATCAGAAATCCTCGTCTATTTCATCTCTAAGTGTAATGTAATATGTAATATGTAAAAATATTTGAATTTTTATTATCTTTCAAGTTCCCGCTGTGATATTACCTGCTTTTTTCAATAAGTAATATAATAGGTAATATTCGACGGGCAAAACATGTCACTTGTCACCAAGTAACATGTTAACAGCAGGTAATATTACAACAGGTGATTCGACAGGTAATAAAAATAATTCAATGTTTTTTCAATTTGCTCTCAGGTTTATCAAATCGATAAATTCTTATGACGAATCAAAAAATCTGTCCATTTATTTTTGGAACTGACATTTTCGCCTAATAATAAAGGCTTTGAAAAAAATCCTTATATTATTTCAAACTTCAATTGTCTCTTTAAAATCACCTCAAAGAATTGATATGTTAAGAATAAATGGGTGCTCGATTATTCAATGATTGTTTGCTATCGTCAAAAAATTTATTTAATGCTTTATATTATTCTTATTGTTTGTTTATTTTTTTTTAAATTATGCATATTGTATGCGTAGATTTAAGTTCTATTCTTATTTCGAATACACTTATGTTAATTTCATTATGTGATGTTTTTATATGAAAGCGTTTAATATATTTGCATATAAAAATTTCACTCAATGTATCATATTAATGAATGCGATTATTTGCTATGTCGCATTGAATTAATTATTACATTTTTGAAAATGGTGGAAAAATTTGAAGCGGCAGTGGGTAATCGGCGATTTTTTTTTTAAAACTTGGATGCAAAAATGCAAAACAGATTAAAGCATCAAAAATTCCTCTTCCTATTTCAACACGTTGCGTAAGCAATACCTTGATAATTATCGCTTTTGCACACGTGGAATATATATATATATATATATATATATATATATATATATATATATATATATATATATATATATATATATATATATATATATATATATATATATATATATATATATATATATATATATATATATATATATATATATATAAAACCTACGTTGGGGGAGTAAATTGCATAAGTGTATTCTATACACGTAAACTATACTAATGAATAGAAATTGTAAAAAATGATATGCTAATTATGATCACAGTTGAAGTAATAGTAATACGAAAACCGTATAACACCTTGAGATCATGCTTTCGTCGATATTTTCGGCTTTCCACATTGATGAACCATCAATGGCGAAAAAATTGTAATTCAATTCAATTTTTTATATAATTGTACATGTGAATGAAGTATTTTGCTAGACATTTCTTTTATGAAGACAGATTTACAAACGACATTTTCAATGAGTTGAATTCCTTTCGTATAAAGAGAATTTCTTAAGAGTCCTACTTTAAAGGTACAATAGTACAAAATGATAATTTTTTTGAACAACGAAATTTTCAAATTTTTACAACAATGCTCAAAAATTGTGAAAAATTTCAGGAATATGGAAAATCCTTTAAAAAATTTTGTAGCCTAAACATTCATTGAATTTCGGTGTAGAAATGGCACCTGAAGATTAAAAAAAAGAACCTTTTTGGATTGGTAAAAAGAAGCAAGGAATTGATAAACTGTGATGGAAATACTTATCAATTGAGGCTCATCTTCCTAAACCTCTAGAAGAAAACGAGAACGAAGAAAGAAATGCAGAACAGTTGGGTATTTGCATATCGCGAATCGCTTCCTTTACTTTAAATTCGAATTTTCAGTGCCATTGTAATTGTTGTGGCATTTATAAGCCATTACTGTACAGTCCATAGGAACTGCACACAAACTGAAGAACGTCAGTCAGACGCAAAAGGACGATTTTATGAACGAAATGCCGATATGTAGTTTAGATCAGATGTCAATGAACGATAGTGCAATCTCGAGATGGAACAAGACATATTGTGGGCTGGCATATAAGCACCACGATTCCTCGTTCGAGTTGCACTTTCCTTCTGAGTGCCGTGAGTGTTGTAATCAGGACACTAAATTGAAGACACAAAAATAGGTTTAGAGAATACCTCAGTGGTAAAATGCAAGCATTGTATTCGTCAACTACGAGATTATAGTAAAAATTCAAGACCATATTGCTTGAACTTATTGCATCTTTCGAACCCAGGAATAAAATCATTCAAGAAGATTAGTAAATAATATGTTATGTCCGGCTTCAGTTTACTCATTTCATTCACTAAACATTGCGAGAGAGAATGCATAGCCGCAAGATCGTAGGCGTCAATCCAGACGCAATTCGACCGAATAGGGGAAAACATGATTGCTCCGCGCTTCCAAAACAGCATGTTGTCGGCCACATATGGAGGAAACGTGACCAGGTTAACGAAGTGTAAACCATGTGGCTGTATGAAGTCAAAACGATTAGCTGGGGACGAGCACACCTCCATCCACTTCTCGATTTGCTCCCGCACAGTTCATCCGGCCACGTTCCCCTTAGACTCACGAATTAGCGTCAGGTCAATACGGATGCAAACCGCATGATCTCAACGATGTTTTCGTGAGGGTTTTATTGGTATTTCGTTTCTTCGTTTTTATAATTCAAAACGATGTTCTCGAAACGCTCTCTAGATGAGCACCGTAATCGCGGGCGGAGCAAGAGCGAGCGGCATGGGGCGTCCCCACGACTGGCTTGGGGAAACCTTCGCTGTGGTTTGCACACCAGCTGCACTGGGCGTCGTATTGACGACCGATCCATCTGAGTGCCTCTGTCGTGTTACCTCACTTTCGTTTAGTTTGGGTTCATCGTCAGCCGTGCATACTACACTGAAATGTACCTGTAAGTTAGTACTAAGGTAATGCTATTGTTAATCATATCTCCAGTGGGTGCGTATATTATGAACATACATTGCTATGATAGATATGCAATAATGATGCGGAAGTATTACACCTGCTACCTCCACACGTTTAAATCTTCTATTTCTTCACCTCAGAACGAGTAAAAGTTTAGTTTTGAGGTTTAGTTTTTACCTTTTCATCGTTCCGTCTTCGCCGACTACATAAAAATGCCATGAAAGCGCAAAAAAAAAGTTGCTATTGCAATGCTGTTGCAATTATTATAAGCCTTAAATTTCAGTTTAAATTTATACTTTTATAATTACTACTTGATTATAAAGCAGTAATATATGTTTATGGGATCATATGCTTCACTTCGATACCTTTAATGTTTTTTTTGTGCTATTTAATTCATCGTAATTTTTTCCGATCGTTTCAAATCGACTATTTTTCGTTGATATTGTTGAGCAGTGTTTATTATCTTTATTGTTCTCGAATTTATTATAATTGGTTTATTTTAGCAAAACATATCAGCAAACATCAAAAGATTCATAATATTGCTGTAAAACGTATCAGATCTATTCATAACACTTTGTTTCGTTTTAACTTACCTTCAGACAGTTTTCTAAGCTTCTAATCTATCGTCAGTATTAATTAATCGTCATATTTTTTTACAGTGTTTTTTTGCTGATCGAAAGTCTTAATACTCGGATACAACTTACAATTGCATTATCCAATTACTAAATAATTTTCGAATAAATAGGTAAGTATAGGTGAGTGAATAAATATTTAGTTATAATTAGTGTTAGAAGAGAGGTAGAAATGAAAAGTGCGTGGAAGAGCCGGGAATCGAATGCCAAGTATTCGCTCTCTGCCTGGAGGCACGGTACTTACTAATACGCATGCGACGTTCATATTTGGCATATAATTCGAATCGTCTCAATTGCGTTATGCAAGAATTTACAGAACTGCACATAAATAGAAATTTCCTGTGCTTTACACACCTTACCGACTAAATAAAAGTGCATATATATATATATATATATATATATATATATATATATATATATATATATATATATCGCTTTTGAAAAGTGCACGTATAATGACATTTAACGCACACCTACTACACCAGAATGATTCATTAATCGATGCAGAAGCCATGAAAGGGAAATCAAAATTGTAGAGTTGTTAAAGGGCAGCTGCTCGACTAAACTATGATGAATTATCCGGGCTGGTAATAAATAATGAATTATCTAGCCTGGTAAGAGAAGTGAATTCCCAGCTGTCAACTAATGGGTCATCAAGTGATACTATCATTCATTATCATCTCTCATCTATTGTTTCGGATCAGTAATGCTGCCGGTTTTATGTTAATTCGAAAGTCTCTATATGTATATCAATTAGGTATTTTGTTTAACTCAGTGCATACGCTAATAGTGATGGCATTTATGATTTATTATTTCTTATCTATGCATATAGCCGATCGTTGTTTTAGTCGGAATGCGCTATTGATGTGCTTATATTTACTGATTCGAGGGACTGAAAGGGTACAGGTCGATTGTTGTATTTTTTCATATTGTTTTACGCATGCTATCTATTTCTTATACATTATACTAGTTTAAATTGAACTGAATTTATTTATTTAGTGCGATAGGTCTTAACGCCTTATGTAAACTGCGAGCTTCATTTTTTTTAAAGTCATGCGCCTCAACCATAATTGTTACCACTCATGCTTGTTGTGAGCAATTTTTATTGTTCCAGCAACTCTTCTGGTGACCACTTTTGGAGCAATTTATTATAACCAACTTTAGATAGTAACTACTTTCAAGTAATTGTATGCGAGTATTTTAGTTTTCCAGAGCCATAGTCATAATACTATAGCTATCCATATATAAAATCGTCTGCTGTGTAAAGCTTTAATCAACGATAATGTTTTAAGTAGAAGTTTTAAACGTTGTAATTTTGCATCATAACGCTATTGATACGACTCTTGAGAGCCGACTGATCGGGATTCCAAAACATTTTTATAGTATCTTAACTTTTTTACTCAGTACTTGAGACTTTATTGTATCGATATCATTTCATCCCAGTATATCGTTCTTCCTGCTCATTATATGTTTGAAGAAGGAAGGCTATGCGCTTTTTAGTTTGCACTGAAAAGCACATTGACTTCATTCTTCTAATAGTAGAAAAGAGTATTCGGAAGACGTTGTTGGATACGCGATATTGCAATAACGTCTCACCTGACTAAGCACCTTCACGAAATGCTTAGCATTGAATAAAACGAACTCCAAAATTGATTCATATTTGAAGTAATCGGAGCGCTGGCATGTCTTCTGAAAAAAAAAGTCCCTTTTTCGTGATTCATAAATGCCCAACGATTTTGAAATATATGCAGATTAATTGTTTATAATTTCTTCTGAAGTTGTTAGATTAATTTAATCATTGGTATAAGAAAGTAATTTAAATTTAATTCACTAAATTTTTCTAACTCTTAAACTTCCATGGTTAATGTGTAAAAAATTACAAATAAACGAATATATATGCGTACATTCTTTTAGACAATATTGGCATTAATAAGTAATTTATACATGACATGAACGCATAGATAGCGTATCGCCGTAATGCACTTTACAAGTTGAATTTTACATAATTGTATAGAAATAAAACAATGAATGCTGATGAATTAACGAGTAATAAAGGTTGTAATCTCTTATTGAGTAAATAAGTAAACCAAGTATGCTATATGATCGTTGTGCTAATTCTGTAATAAAATGAATCTAGATAATTATGCATACCCGATCTTTTATTATCTCAGCTAAAGGCTCTTATTTATAAATCTATCGTATTTGATTGTTTTATAGGCCTCGATAGTTAGGCCATTTAAAACTTCACTAAATCTCAGTATCTGTTTTCAAGAGTGGGCTCATATATTGAGTAGCTTGTGTGATTTGCATATTCCGTGAAAGAAATAGAAGACCATATTATATTTCCGACATAGACAGGCCTAGTATTTCAAAGAGAGCCTATATTTGAAGGGGATTTTCAAGGAAAGGCTATGAATGAGAAAATGTGGCATTTTGGATTTGTTTGTGGAGTGAAATATCACATGGGGATTCTTTAAGGAATTTCTTTGCCAAAAAATGCTAATTAATAAATGGCTTTTTTTTATCGGTTGTCAGCAATAGTCATCAATGCTATTTCAGTGATGGCTTTCTCAACTTCCTCGTTGGTGATTTTTTTTTTCATTCTAAACAGACAACGAAAAGATACACTAATATCTATGAATGTCTATTTACCATTCGACGTTGTCTATAAGTGTCCATTTATCCATAGATAGATATGCATTCTCGTCGTTTCATTATTTTTGTGGCAATCGTTTATATCGTCAGGGATTAGGATGGAAGTCTCTGTTTTTCTTAATAGTTCTTCCATCCTCCCCTACCCCCCCCCCCCCCTTCCCACCCCTTTCACACCCTAATGACGAGTGTTCATTGTATTCTAAAGGAGTGATTATATGAAAAAATTCGATTACTTCAGAGAGATTTTCTATGTTTCATTTCAAAAAAAAAAAAAGAATATCCCCACCTTAATGAAATATTTTGCTCTCCTTGATTTTGATACTAAATATATTTTATTAGCGAAAATAGCGAGATTTTTTTAGGAACAAATCTCATTTCATTTCGCTATTTTGAAAGCGTTTTATCTCATAGTTTATTGATCTTATTCTTTGATATACGAAATTATACATCTCAAAGAAATTGAAACAACGAGTAAGATGACGCTGCTAACTAATCAGATCATCCATTTATGACAATTGTTAGGTCTCTACTTAAGGTAATGCTAAGTTTTAAAGTCATTCATGTAGTTTCCACATCTTTCAAAATTTTCTTGCATTGGTTTTATCGAATGGCGAATTTTTAAGTGCATCGTTTCTCGGAAGCATAATTATCATATAACTCCCTCACAGTGCAGAGAGTGCTCTTCTAGTATATATTCCTCAAATCTTTCTCATAACCCTTTCGCTTAAAAATGATAATCCTAGAGTTCATCTCACATCAACATCCTGCACTACAGAGTTCATCCTTCAGAATAAGGTTCTTCACACCAACTTGTGTATACAGTGAGCAGATATTGGTTATACGATTGGTATTACAATGCTTCCATCGTCGCAATATAATAAATGCCTTATTGATTCATAATTGATATGTAAATGCAAATACCTGGACTTTATATGGTTATCCATCTTTGATCTATACGAGTTTCTGTAAACGTTTCTTATAAATGATATTTTGAATGTTTATTTAGTTTATTTTCAGGAATGCTCAACATTGATAGATAGTGCAGCGGCATCGCATTGCCGCATGCGTGTGGGTGCCGCACACGACATTCATAGGAGCCTTATTCAAGCGCACGTGCTCTCGTATTCTTGAATACTAATTCCTACTCGTACTATTTTCCGAGTTATTGATTTACTATTTCGTTCTGCTATTTGAGTATTGTTTGATGTGTCTTCGTGACAATCACGTCACCAATTATTCTATCAACTAAACAACCTCAGTTTATGGTTGTATCGCTGGATTAATAAGTGAACGATCCAGCATCTCCCCACTACATACAGCAAAAGAGACTTGCTTCATGTGCTCGTCGCCGGTTGATCAACAACCAGTATTGTCGTCGTTGTTCACATCGACGTTCTTGAGTGGGACGCAAGCGAACAAGTTGCACTCATACAAATTGAAGCATTACCTGAGGTGATACTCATTAATAACTCCCGACAATTGTCTCTATTATTAAAAAAAAAATGGCCACCGAACAAAGTGAAGACGAAAAAATGGGATTGCTCACTCCATCTGCATTTGGAAACTACGTATTCATGCGAGTAAGCTAGTTTTGTTTACATTTTTATTCACCCGCCATATTACTTCGAATATAAAACCAGGGCTGTTAAATTCTCACGCTTTCAAAGTAGATGATTTTTTTAGTCGCCAGAATTTTCCCAGATTATGCAAACATTATGCAATATTTCAAGCCCACAAAAAGGGAATGCATGTTTTTGAGATATATAATGAAATACAAATTTATTAAAGGAGAAAACGAGAACTTATTATTCCACATGAAAATATTAATGATAGTTGTTTCGTTAATGAATTCTATTGTAACAAATTGAGAATATAAGAGGAAATGAAACGAAAAAAATTTTTAAATATAGAAATATTACCTCTTAAATTTATAACTGCCATCGTAAATATATTCAAATTGATCGTTGAAAATTTAAAGCACTAAAAGATTCGCAAATATTCGCAATAAAATATAAAATATTTAGATAATAGGTTTCCGGAAAATTATCAAAATTTTTCGTTTCGATTTTTTTTTTTTTTTTTTTTTTTTTTTTGCATCAAAGACGAAATGAGATAGGTTTACGATTTTTGCTAAAACTCAGTGGGAAATTTTCTGGATAACTTTTTTTTTGCTGTAAAGTTTGATGTTGATTGAAAAAAAATTAGCATATAATACTACTTTATAACCGTAAAGTAATCGTAAAGGATTAGTAACTTCTTTGAAACTAATATGTTCGGTTTTTATATTATTATCGGTATTTAATGTTGATATTGTTATCGGTGTTGAAATGAGGCAACGATGCAATTGTTATTTCTCACGATAAACTTATAACTATAGAGAATATAGCATTTGATAGAGCGGTAATACAATTAGCTCAACGAGTTTGATAATATTTTTTAGAGTAATACGGAGGTCATCTCACCAGAAATGATGATATTTGGTAGGTCGATAATGAAAGTATATTGGTAATTGAAATGGTACTTAATAAACCAATAGCGGAATTAACCGAACGAATATGGCAATATCTGGTAGACTCACAAGGAAGTTACACTGACTGATATGAAAGCATTTCCTTAGCGTATCTGTATTTGCACACCACTTTTTCGCCTTCGAATCTTGATTTTTTTTTTCAAAGGAGACATCTTAGAACGCCATACGTCGAATGACTTTAATCTACTGAAGTCGGATTTATTATAATAAGTGAGGAAAAGGAAGATTTATAGTAAAAGTTATAAGTAACTAATAAATGGAAGAAAAATATTGACGTAGAGAATTTCTTGAAGGAGGAGGACGGTGGAACAGGTTAATTAAATGCCCTATCTTGAAATGAAGTATTCAAAGAGTCGTTCACCCCACAATATCCACTTGATGATAGTACTGTCCTCAGCCTAATTAGGTACTTTATTTTGCATAACTGCAATGAATTTATAAATTGTTAAGTATTTGCACATTTTTGTTGTTGCATCCCTCAAGAATTTAGCCGCAGTATCTTGTTGCAATCATTCATTCACCGTAGTTTCCATCTTTGCATCCCTCAAAATTGGTCTTTCTTTCTTCAAACAAACTGTCATATTAGACATTTGAGAGTGGCGACGATTTCCATCTTCCAATATGTTTTGGCAAATGCAGCATAAAATTTTTATCCAATAGATTTCAGTTAATTAAACAGCCTGAACATATTTTAGTAAAAATGTCCAGCATATTATTTTGTTAGTAGAGTTGAATGTTAAGTATCAAATGTTTTTTTGGTGTGTATGGGTAGGTATACTTGACGTTCAATTTGTTGGCTGTCAATGAAGTAATCGTTTTTTAACAAATAAGCCTAATTTAAATCCATCTCATCTTCTGACCTTATTTTATTTATGCTAGAATGTGATCAGTGAAAAATACGAATTATTTAATTATTCGTTCAGAGTGAAAACGATTTACCACAAGCGGCGCCCGTATTCACAACTTCACCGCTCATCTATAGTGAACCGGCGTTGACCGATTATTCGATACTCGATTTTCAACCGCCAACACAACTTTGCGCAGTTTCCGATACAGCTTTGCCACATGTAAGTTCTATTTCTTATATAGCATTTTCTCAATATTTTGCTATAAGTTGGCCAATTTTATTTTACGACTTTAAACTTGAGCTTCATCAAGTGTCTGTTGTCGTTTCTTGTCGTTTGTCTGTCTTCAACTTTTTCTTTCATTTTTTCCTTATTTAGAAGTATATTACCTCTTACTGCTTCTTTAGACTATAACTGCTTAAATATTCGTGCATCACTCATTATTTATTCCAGTTATTATTTGATTTTTCAATTTATTCTAACGCTTTTTAAATTTCTTTAAAAGGTTTTGTTGAATTAAAAGTCATTCATCAAGCAAGAAATTTTGCACTTATCTTCACTAAAGTTTTCCACAGAGATGTTTTTTACATATGTGTACACTTCATATACGATCAGTGATTACACTAGGCATCAAAGCATTACTCACGTGCATTTCATATGCTGCATTAGCGTCGCTAAGTATTTTCTCATCTTTCATGGGGGAATCTTTTCTGCACATGAAACGTAAACACTCAGCGCATTCAACGAACGCCACACATCCAACCAAACGATCTCGAATATAGCGATAGATAGCGATTCGTTTACCTCTATTACTAAAGCATCTATGTCTTATCAGTGTCAGTGTGCTTTACTTAGGATTGAATCCAGCATTAATTTTTTTTTTTTTTTGAAAGAAGCCTCATTTCTGTTTTTTTGAGACTTTTTGATGGGGAATTTGATGCTGCTAGATGACGTGAAGGCAGCAAAGATTGAACTTATTGGAACTTATCGACTAGGACTTAAATAGCACAAACGTTGCAAATGTTGTGCAATAGTGCAGGTGTAAGGGGATGAGAGGGAAGGAGAGGCGACTCCTTTTTTTAGGGTATTCGCTGTACCATCCCACTTTCCGTTAAAATTCAGTTGATCTGTCGAGTATTTCATCTGTTCTCATCTTCCTTCGCCACCTTCTCGAAAGTTCCCCAAATATGGCGAAGTTGTAGGCTGCTGTTTTTTAAAATTTTTAGTCCTATTTATGATGCTTTTATTTTCTCTTATAAGAGTGGAAACTGTCTTTAATAATAGATAGGTACCATCAAAATTTAATCATATGACACACGGCTGTCTACAACTGATTGAAAGATTTCGAAACAAAACTTTCGATACATTTCCCTGCGAAACTATCAGAGACACTTTGCGATTAAAAGCTCTGAGATTAGTTATATTTTCCCATTTGATTTCACCGTTCGCATTTACAATAATTGCAACATAAAGATTTTATGCAGATTGGAATAGGAAAAATATTCTGCATAAAATTTCGATTATATAGAATACTCTTGGAGCTGTAAGGATTACAAAAATGTTTTCAGTATTTATTAGTATATTTTTTTCTTCGGTCATCAGAAATGAAAATATGAAAATGTAAATTGTAAATTTCTTGCTCGCATTAAGAAATTTCTAATTTTTCGAAATATTGCTGTTTCCGCCTTCACATAAAAACTGAACACTTATGAGTTCTAAATTCTAAAATCGCTCTTATATATAGTAAATTTTCCTCGTCTCAGGTATCGCTTATCATTAATTGAAAGATTGACGTTATCCTTAATACGCTTTTTTTTAAAATTTCAGTTCTAATTTAGTTATTTGGATGAACATTTTTTAATTAAAAAATGAAATATAGATCTGAATTGGTTTTATGAGACTGTTTAATTTTCATTCTCTTAGGTATCACTTATGAGATATTTCTCATTGCAGACAAACAAAGTTATGTCTAATATATCGAATAATTTTCTACTTTTAAGATTTTTTGACTAAATTCACTTAATCCTATAGAGGATAAGTTACTCAATTAAAGATGCGTCAATAGTTTATACTTCTTTGCAAGTTTGAACTCTTCCGTCAATTGCAATACTTATTTGACTTTTGTCGTTCATATCGAAGTCGTTTTTTTTTCTCCTTGAATTATCGCTGAATGTATAGTTGTTCTTCGCCGATCTTCATTTCGCATCAGATTCCCCGACGGAAGAAATTTCAGCATTTCTTCAGTTTATCATATTTTTGAAACGCAGCCATTCACTAATTTCCATTGTTTTTATTAATGTTTTTTTCTGAATCTTTTCATTTCTGTCGTATCGCACATATAGAAATACTCAGGCGGCACGGTTATTACGAGAAATAAACTCTATTTCGATGAATATTTCAATCAAATAACGTATCAAAAGGAACAGTGTAAAGAGGTGAAACGCTGTCTTGCGTCAGTTAGACCACTTCATATTATGCTGAAGCTATGCATAACACGGGCGAAAACACTACATATATATCGCTGCACATATTCTACATCTCTGTTTATTTATTTATTTATTTATTTGCTTATTTATATGCTTATGACTTTTATTTAAACCTTTGTTTTTCTTATGCTTGGAATTTTTTTTGTTTACAATATGCTTGAGGTCTATATGTACTTGAGGTCTAAATATTAGTGTAACATGAGCGAATATGTATTTCACCCAGTTAAGGTGGTATAATCTTCCCTGTTATTTACTGTTTAAAAAAAAAAATCGTATTCATCTCAAATATGGACACAGCCATAAGAGAGGAACGAAGAAAGTGCGGAAATTAACTCCTCGCTTCCAATTTTATTTCGGGTTCGATGAGGAAAAACTTCGATTCGAGTTGCGCAGTATCAAATCCATTTTATCGTTTGATTGGGAAATTTCAGTGAGTGAATCTACCGTAGAAGGTTTATTTATCCGCATAATTATGCTTTCGCCTTATTCATTCCATTGAAACTTATAAGATAAGCAATAAGAATGGTATATATGATAGCCGAACAAAGTTTCTATAGAAATTGCTGTGTCTTTTTATGATTTTATCATTTGAAATTATAGAAAATACGAATTTTGTTTATCGTAAACTTTCAGCGAATCGCTATTTTACACATTATCTGCCAATAAATGAAGGAAAAAAATGGCCTTTTTTTCAGGAACTGAGAAATGTTTAAGTCGTTTTTTTTTTCAGCTCAGTTTTAGGAACTGAGAGTTCCGACAGCACTTACAGTTAATGTCGTTATGTCTGTGTTTTAACGGAGAGCGACGTTTAATTGATCGCTCGTAATGATTGTTGCGTTGTGGCCATTAAGGGGTGTATATTTCTTGTTGAAATTTGTTACGCTTTAATAGGAGGTTATAAAATTTTATGACTATGAGAACAAATTTTTTTATAAATAGGTATTTAAAGGGGGCTGTCTATTTACAAGAAAGGAGGAGGGATATATTTTCCAAAAAAACAAGGAAAGAATTTCCTCGAAAATAATGAAGAATATTCGAGTCAATACAATATTTTATTAAATGCATGCACAACTTGATTAATGAACAAATAATTAACTTGTTGCTGGCATAAATATCACAGGGGAATATTAAAAAATTTTATAGTATAATCCCTTACAAGAAAAATATGATGTAATAAAGATAGTGACATTTTTCGCTATCGGCCGAATAGAGTGGAAAAAAAAATGGAAAACGAAATGCATCATTGTCGTTAAGTATGATGCAGAAAATTTGAGGAGAAAAAAAGAAACAGGGAACTTAATTGGAATTTTTTTTTTTGAAATCCCAAAAAGAAAGTTTCTAGAAAATGTTGAAAACCATGCTTCGTTGACATTTATGCGATGAATGAAAATGTTAGTAAAAATTTTTAGACCTTGAATGCATTGAAGATTTAGAAGGCCTCATTCTATCAGGAACACATTCACCCTTCATGTTGGACAACAATTCTAACAATATATAGCATATTATTAATCAGCTGACTGGAAAAGGTGGATAAAGCTTCTCGATTAGCGTCGGACTAAACGAACCAGTTTGCTGACTCATCGAAGGATTAAATAGCGATCATTGAAATCGAATTCAGCTTGTGCGATTATGCAGTTTCGCTTGGAAAATCACATAGGCGCAGTTCGGCTGATTTGATGCTTGAATAGGCCGGTAGTTGACCAGCGGACACGTACACACGAACAAAACGCAGTTAGTAGATTGAATATATATATATATATATATATATATATATATATATATATATATATATATATATATATATATATATATATATATATATATATATATATATATATATATATATATATAAACTAGAAAATTGTGTTGAGGAAGTTTTCGCCATTGTTCTACTTCTTAATAAAAATAAAATATGAATGAACTTTACAATATTATAATAGACGCTATAGATAAGATGGTAATGGGAGCACGCGAAAGTTGTGAACCTAGCGGTGCCTGCATACTGAAAGTCGATGCAATTGTCAAACTTCAAGGCTTAAGAGTTCATAAGAAGCACTTATGTTTATTTCTTCTTATTTTTCTGAAGAGTTAAAGTGAACTTCATCGTCGCGTATATTTTTCTCTCTTCCACTCTTCTCCACCAGAAAAATTTTTACTGAAATATGTTGAAAGGTTATTTATTTTTTACGCGCTAATCTCATAATCGAAATGATGGAAAGTTGTGGTAATGGTATGAGCTTAATGTTGGTGCCCTTTGGCCATTGTTTTTTGTTCATCGTAGTTTACCGCAGATGTTGCCTAGCAACAAAGGGCCACTAGTCATTATTGGTAGCATCAGCATATAGCCAACTTAAGTAAATAATTTAGGTGAGAATTGGATTTGATTATATCAAAGGATTTTGTGGTTAAATAAGAACTTTACTCTCCATAATATTGCCTACAGGTGGGGGGGGGGGGGGGAGGGAGGAGGGGGGAGGAGAGGGATTAAACCAGTTGCTGACCTTCCGCCCACTTTTCCGGTATATGCACTGAACTGTTGTAACCACTTTCATTTATCATTACTTGTTTAATCCGATCTGTTTTACACGTAGTGTAATAGAGTAATAGACCTGTTGATGTAGTGATGAAATTCATTGGTTAAAGCATCTTTATATAAATTCTCTAGGTACTTCCTCCAACCTCCATAGGTTGGAGGAAGCACTTGGATAGTTTAACCTTTATTAAACTTAATTAAAGTCATAGTTTCGTATCGAGTCCATGGATATTATTTTTACCCATCATCAAATAATCGCTACAGATATAATGTTAATTGAATTTTGTGTATAATCGAAGAAAAAAAAACTCCGATAACAAGCAGTGCAAAGCGAAACGTGAGAATTTTGAAGTAGGACAATTCAATACCTTAGCTCGCCGACGATATGTTGATGGAATTTTGTTTATTTTTTTCAAAAATTTTGTCGTTCCGAGGTTCCCCTTAAATTGACGCATTTGTCTGGGATGGTTTTCCTGTCATAAATTCGAAGCGAGTCTCGCTGTCTTGCTCTCATAGCTATTTTTTTCCTTTCCTAAGGAAACAGTTCATTGATTCATATCAAATGTTGCCGCTAAAAGTACATCCCTGACTTTTCTTCACTCGACGCATCAAACAGCTGATGTCAGCCAAGAGGTTCTCAGGAGCCTGAACGATGAAAACGCGATTGTACTATAGGAAAATGACCAGAAATTAAGCCTAGAGTAGCCCAAGCCAAAACCGTATTATTTGTGAACTTACTGAACTTATTCATAAGGTTGACGATTCCTTTAGGAAGCATTATATCCTCAAGCTTCTGGATTTGCTTCATCCACTAGCACATAATTATGTGTGTGAGGGGGGAGGGGGAAAGGGGCATCCTTCTACTCTTCTCTTCACAAAATAGTGACAACAGTTATTCGCTCCTGTCTCCAATTTCGAGGTACCTGATATCTTCCGGCATTCCACGCTGAACTCATTTGTCCAAGCTTCAGTCTTGAGTAGTTTTCGCTATATTATGATTCTTTATTTGCATATGTGTAACATCCATATCATGATTAATCTTAGCTCTTTCAAAAAGGTCTTCGTTTTATTCGAATTGCGTAAATTTGAGCTCATCATCACAAAAGTATATCAGCATGAAATGGCTCATCTGGTAACTAATAAAATAGCCTTTAAATTTGCCTTTATGTTCTCTTTTCGTCACTTGCTGCTGCATCATCATTCATAAGGAAAACGTGCAATAGCAGATATACTTTAGAGACTCAAATGCATCATCCTGTTTTTATCAATGCAATAGGTTTTACTGTTATTTTTGATCATAACAACGTTTGCGAATGTTACGTATAATCCTTATCAACTGTCAGTTATCCTTATCACATATGAAGTCATCCTTACCGCATACCGCCAGCCATATCTTTTGAACTTCCCACCAGTATATGAACGTCACATTCTATTTTAAGGGGCAAAGTCACAGGGGCAATGCTACAAACTCACATAATACAGGATGGACGGGACAATCCTGATGTACCATTTGCATCAATACGCATGTAAATCCAGCATTTTAGCCCTTGGGGATGTCATTTTGTGCTTATTTCTCAATGACGGTTTTTATCTCCCTCCCACCAATACTAACAACTATTGTTTTCTCACGCAAACTTGTATAGGTGATGTTTTACATAGACTGTGCAGGTGTTGCGCAATACTGTCAATAGATGGAACAAGCAGAAATTAATATCTTTTATATAAGTGTTATTTGGAGGTATTGAAGTCGAAATAAAAGTATAAGAGCTTGAGAGCGATTTTTATCGTTTTAGATTCTTGTCAACGATAGCGGTATTTCATCGCTGGTTGATGACGGTAACCTACTATCGGTAGAAAAGCGAACCAATGTTGGCGGTCTAACACCAAAGTCATCAGTATACCTCGATGACAGCCACCAATCCGTATTGACAGCACCCGGATCACTCGGCGTGTACGTAATTCTTATAACTTATTTACAGCTGTATTCTGAGTACCATCTTCGTTGGTCACTCCAACGTCGGCTGTCACCATTGCAGTTGAATGCATTTTATTGCTAATTAAAATTTGGATGGATAGCAGCTTTTAGCACATAGCAATTGGGATACAGTGATAGTCTTTGAAGCTCGAGGGACAGAGTATAATGGGTGTAATGCGTCTCACTAGGATGACGCCACGGATTATTTTTTTGAAGGAAATGGACATAAGCGATGCAATGATCCTTCCTTCCCTTACCTTCATCTCGATCCTCTCCAGGAGCATTTTGTCCACTCATAGAATTTTTACAGATTCCTAAAACTCCCTTTAATGGATTTGTTCAACTAGGGATATACGAAATCGGACCAGGTAGATAAAAATTTGGCACGCTGAGGATATAACCAGCCATCTGCATTTAGCATCTTTTAGATTTATTAAGCAATCGCTGTATATCGCTGCACTTAGTATTGTAAGTGAAAGTTTTATTTTGCGCACATAAAAGAACTTAAAAAGATATTCGCAATTTCAAAAGTTTTTATTAAAGAGGGAATTTTATTTGCAGCCGAAATGGGCAGAAACAATCGTTCAGCACACGTGAAATTCGTGAGCAACATGCACAAATCCAGAAAAAGTACCGACCAATGAGACGTCGACATTTCACGGATCCCGTCGATTTCGAAGGTTAGAAACTTGGATCACGCATCATGAATGCGGATTTTTTTTTTGCTTTCAATAATTATGCGAAATATTCAGTTGAAGAGGTGCACTTTATATGATATTAAGGAAGCATTGAAAAAATTGTTTAAATTTTAGAAATTTCGAAAAGTGCTTCGGAACTTTTGACGAACTCCTTTTTCGGAGTTGTATTCTCGTCTGAAAAATTTTACGAATTATATTCAGCAAAAAATTTCTTGCAAAAAAAAACACATCATAATGACGTCGTAGTTGTATATGCATCTAAATATGGTGTCTATTCATGAGGAATACAACAATTGCATAAAATTTGCATATTCGTACTTTTTTTTATTACAGTCGACCAGATGCATGCCAACAATGCGTTTTTTTTTTTCATCGAGTTTACGTATGATATAGACGGGTTGCCTACGGAAATGTGCATATTGGCCATTATTCCCGGGTTGTTTTTTTTTTGTTTTAATATTGATGGTGCGAATCACTTCAACTAGCATTGCAGCCTATTTGCCATACATATGAGCAATCATAAATTTGTATGCGAATATATATTTCAATTTCTGACATTGAAATGCACTCGAATTCTCTGGTCTAGCGTTTACTATCCTTGAACATTGCTTTGGCTCCCTTGGAAGCGGGTACTGGGAAATACAAGTCCATAATGTTTTCTGCAAAATTCATACAAAACACCATCGTGCTTATCTGTGAGGGGCACTTTCGTGATCGTTTAGCGTTGCCATATTTGCGTTACGATAGAGTCTATGAAAGTTTGTTACTTTATTCTTGCATATATTTTAGTAATTATATTAGTATAGTAGATAAGATTATTGGTGAATATTGAATGGTTAACAGCTTATAGCAAACGTAAATGACAGCCATAGCTGTTGATGATATCACTTCGATCGTTGAAACTCTTTCATAGCAGTATTTGTTTATCGATTTACCAAATGATAACTTTGTCGTATAGGCAATAATATCGACTTATTTTATGATATGATGTAATATTTGCATAAAATATAAGCATTATTTCGATTAGGTGTTTTGAAATGATAATGCGAGATGATATTAAGTTTTTTATGATAGTTATCTATAATGATTTCGTTTTTTTTTTTTATTTTGAGGTTAGCCATATTAAATTCAACAGACTTTTTAGCCGTATTAAATTAGACTAGCTATATTATATTGAAATACTCAACAAATTGAGCGAAATTAAGTACTGAAAAAAGCTGAAATATTGTATCAAGAATTAGGACGATAGAACTGCTTCCGTGAGAAGCGGTCACAAATGCAAATGATGTGTTATTCAATATGTAAATTCAATTAGTAAAGCAGTTAAGAGCAGTAAGATTACTTGAATACTAATCCACTAGGTAAATTATTGATTAGCCTTCACACAAATGATGCACAAATAAAACACAGTTATTTTGCTCTAAGTGAATTCTGACGACTAATGTTTCGATGGATGTCTGATAGCTTCAATGGATAGTTTGAAGTGATGAGTTACTGAGAAGATATGTTGATCCATCAGCTCTGAACGAAATTCAGTATGTTTTAAAGCGGAAAAAGAAAACATTTGCATATGCTTCAATTTGTTCGGTTTTTTGTATTGACATCTGTTGAGCTGTCAGAAAAAAGAACAACAAATAAACAAATCTTTCATGAAAGATTTATGCGAACGTTTCAACAAACTGAAATTATATATGGATCCTATATTAGTGATATTAAATTATGTAAAGTAACTGGTTTTATGATTTTTTAACGAACTTGACTCATAACGTAAAATTTTATTGCAGCGCCTTTAAGGCAATTAATCTGAATACCTTGAAAATAAGCTTTTGTTTAGTGGAAACTTCTCACTTCCTACTCCTACCCCTTCCGTTCCCCGAAAAGTAAGCTCGTTCTTAGTAGAAACCCTTTCCCTCCTATTCTACCTCTCGGTCTCCTCTAGGTAATTCGCTTTCAAATGTGATGAAATTTTTAAGTGAACGCTTTTTGCTAAATACCTAAATTTTTGTACCCCTCTCGCGTTAATATATTCTTTTTTTTTCAAAATCCACAAAG
The DNA here is from genome assembly GCA_013433145.1 of Ascaris suum. Classification (NCBI taxonomy): domain Eukaryota; kingdom Metazoa; phylum Nematoda; class Chromadorea; order Rhabditida; family Ascarididae; genus Ascaris; species Ascaris suum. The sequence goes on along the minus strand of CM024183.1, from coordinate 2,200,530 downwards.
AATATAAGCTCCGGAGCTCACTATTAAAATTTTACGGTATGGGAATTTTTCTTTAAGACCTGCATCAGTTGTTTGTTTTGTGCGGTCTTCGAAGCAGTTGATTTCAAATTCGATGACGCTGCTAATATATTCAAAGAGCATTTTTCAAACTGTTCTTTCGTAAATAGCTTAGAGAGATCCTATTTACTTGCATATTTGCGCACAACCCTCACGGTGATTGGAAAAAGTGCTTAGCCCTGAATGTTCGCAAAAATAGATTTGGCCAATTGAAAGGGTTTCGTTCATTCGTTTATTTCATTTACGTTTCATAGGCATTGGCTCATTTGGCCTATTTCAGTTAGGGTTTTGCAACATTGCAAGAGACAATCGGCGCTTCTAGATTAGCTAACAATACTGTCGGTCATTACTAACTGAATAATGAAAAAAATAAAGTGATGAAATAAACTGTAGAAAAGACTTGATCGCAATGTGCAAACACAAGCACATTGGGATTCGCGCTCATCGCATTATGGAAAACCGGTCACGAAAATGCTATAAACCAGTTGTTATATGGATATACCGGAAACAACATTTTCTTCTAATTAGAGGTGACAAGGCTTGCAAAAAAAAAGTTTTTAAATTAGTGCCATGGATCATTTGCTAGCATAGTTTAAGAAACTGAGGAAGGGATTCACGTTCTCATTTTCTGGACCTTTAACGCAGGATGCTATCATTTTAGAATTTTCCCTATGTAGTGAATTTCTAACATTAACTCCGTCTATTCGTATCCTCTATCCCTCCATGCTATGCCTTCAAGTCTCGGTCTATCTGCAAACAAAAGGAAACATGCATTTTTCTTGCACATTTCTCAAGGAAATATTCAAATTCGGTGAAACGATCTCCTCAGGTTTTCTGTTTGGTGATGATTCTGAAAGTAGAAATCCATTTGCTATTGTTTTACCATTTGGCCTCTCCTCATGCATCTTTGTTCCTCATCTTTTTCTCCGCTAGCAGTTCTTTAATTTTAACAAAAGTATTTGTTATTACAGTAAAGAAATATGTTATTTTTGCATAGTAATATATTTCTTCGTTATATTTAACACTCATTAAATGTTATGATATTGGAATGATGCATAAAAATATTTCATTGATCACTTCGACTTCTTCAATTGATTATTTTTTGTTCGGTTGAGAGGATAACACAAAACAGAGGAAACGTTTATATGATGACGATGAGAGTGAACACTTTTCTTTTGTGTTTACGTCGTTGTTTCATGTAGCTAAATATTCTCTCTCTCTTCCTCTTTCTTTTCTTTTTCTCTCTCTCTCTTTTTTCATTCGTTCCTATTCGATTTGTTTATTTGTGAACGATCGGCGAGGCGTGCTCGTCGTGAGCGAAATTTCGAGGCAGCCAGCTGAAAATAACGTTAGCTCCCAATTGATCATCACACACACACACACACAAACAAAGACAAACAGCTGGGACCAACTATTGTTTCAGCCAACTCAAAAAGCTTTTTCAATAGAAACTAATAATTCCTATAGACTTCATTCAAGCCTATATTGTAATTCTGAGCTGCAAATAATAGAAATCAAACAAGGAAGTAAATGATTAAATTATTAAAGCATATTAAACTTTAATTTGTTATTAAATTCTATGTTTATTTCCGTATTATTTTAATCGACGTTTTTTTATTGAGTATATCAATTGTGATAATTGTTTTTCAACTCTTTTTTTTTAAAATTATAACGATATATGTATTTCGATATTGACGATAATAAAAAAGATAAATGAAGAATTGTCATTTAAATTAAAATAAATCATATGACGTTATTATTTGTACTTAACATTGAATAACGAAAATAGAATTCTCATATGATAGAATAACGTTAAATGAATTTAGTTTATGATTCGTTAAACGTTAGATATTATTGAAATTTATTGATACAATTTTTGAGATCATGTTTAAGGGGATTTTTTTTTTCGACAGAGATTAATAATTAAGTTTAAAGGGATTAAAGTTAATTAATAATTTATTATTGAACGCTGAATAATATAGATTCCATTGCTATATAGGTTTTTTGATACTTTTTATTCATCTTATTTGTTATTTTTTATAGAAGGTTTCAAAAACTAAATGGCTCAATTATGATCGAGCTCTAATGTTTCTTCATTGAGAGCTATCCTCGTGGGAATCTCTATTTAAGGATATTTCTATAGTTAAGCAAATCCGTCCACAAAGTGGATAATTAAAGACAGAATGGAAGAGAATGCATACATAAATCTACTACATCAATAATATTCATATAAATATATTAAAGAATATTAGTTAGCTGAAGAAATGCAAAATATTCGCATATTTTTATATTTTCATAGCAATTTGAAATTAAAATAAATGAACGTAGAGTTTACAAAGGATATTGCCATAAGAATTGCCTTATGGTAATGGTGAATGCATTTATTTTTCTCTACGTTAAAGCCGTTCTGCATCGATGATGTTCCATTATTGGACACCATTGAGTGAACGTGTGGGATGTTTATATTTTTGACGACTATTGGCTTTCCTACAAGTAATTGCCGTATCGACTTGTTCGAGCCAAGGCTTTCTTCCAATAAGCGCCAGTCGCCACTCGTTGCAGCCAATCTCTGCGGGGACATTCCAAATCACACATTTCCGTTATAAATAAGCATTCCTCAAGCGGCGTACCTCTTACTTGTGCTCTATCTCTTTTTATCAGTTTATTACTTTTGTGTGATTTAATTAAGAAGGTGGAATTTCTCTTGGTTTGTTGCATCTATCTAATGTTTCAGGGAATAATCTGGCTTAGTCTCGTTTCGTCTTAAGTTTGACTAAATTTTTACCAGTATCATCTTAAAACAAATGATGTATCAGATTTATTGGGTTGTGTGCAGATTAGAGCCACTGACATATAAGCTAAAAATACAAGTGGAAACTACCATAATAGCGCATTCATTAGAGCATCTGTTCGGAATGTGGAATTTATTGTGTTCAGATCTTGCCTTTTGACTACAGTCTGCAATTGCAATTCTGAATTTAGGGGAGCACCCAAACGGGAGAAAACGCTGGGAAGGGAGGGGGGGGGGGCAGAATGAAAAAGTAGAGTTCTTGGCTTCATCACAAATAATTCCATAATTTTTTCGTTTTTTATTGTTGACATTAAGGTGCGTTTTGCATCATCTAAAAGCTTTCAGTGTCGTATACCTGCATCCGATTTCAGTTGGATGTATTTAAGGCTCACATTATTCTTGCGGGTTTTTCTTGAAAGTGCTTAGTTGAGAGCAAAATTGTGGTCATTTCCACTTTTTTTTAAGGGAATAATACTGAATTAGATCTTCACGGACATTTCTTCAATAACCGATTGGATCATCGATGAAAAAAGCATTTGGTTGCTTTGGATCATCTAAGACGCTTCTTAATTTTTTTTTTTCATTTCATTATAAAAACATTTTGCTCGTTTTACTATTTGTTAAAGAAATGATAGATCACAGAGAAGAGAGAGAAGTTCTCGGCTAAATGATGCTCAATATCATGTTCAGCATTTCAGCTGAATAAAATCAGTCATTTTTCTTTATATTGCTGTAAGTCGATATGCGGAAGATGATGATTCAAATTAAAATATTTTCTAATTTAGTTAGCGTTTTTTGGTTTTTTTTTTTTTCAAATTTTCAATTTGCTGCTAAATTCCTCTCATAAATTTTTGATAATGAAACGAATTGACAGAAGTAATCGACAAACTGGTTTCACTTCGTAGATGGTTTTTTTTTCTTTCTTTCTCGAAAGGTTTCGTCTATTTAAAGAAAAAAAAGGAACCCAGTGGTGAAATTTGCCGAAAGAATGCATTTTTACTGGATGGGTGAATTCAATTGCTTTACATAGAAATGCAAAATGCTATCACATCTCACAACGAAAATATATGAGGTATTTGTGTCTGATAGGTATGAAATGTTTAGTTATGAAATAGGGACTTGAAAGCGCAATGCAATGTAGAGCCGAAGTTGTTATTGAGCTATAGATGATGCTCGTTAAGGGTATATTTAAGGTTTTTCATAGAAAGGGTGACATTTTTAGCGAACATTCTTTTACACTTATAGACCATTTTATATGAAAACCTTTATATATATATATATATATATATATATATATATATATATATATATATATATATATATATATATAATTTAAAGAAATTATGCATTGCAGTCAACCAATGTGTTGTTTGTTTTTCATATCACTTTGCATTTCTTAAGTCTTTTAATTCATTTTATGAAATAGTTATAATAAGGTACATATTCCTTCATAGAAATACAGATTAGTCATTGACAGCTCCGTTCATAAAAGAAGGATGCATAGCTTCTGGAAGAAGCAAATTTTTCCATCACTGAGGTTTCGAAAATTTCTACGGCGGATTTGTTCGAATGTTCCAAAAAGCAATCTAATACTATATTTGCATATTTTCGAGCAAGCTGATATTGCGATTTATGAAGTTTGCATATTTTTGAGTTATTTGGATTTGTGTGTTTGGGTCTGAGTTAAACCCGATCTTCGTCTGGATGAGTTGTAATCAATTCAACTCAGATTGGCCATGAATTATTGTTCAGTATTCTCTTTCTTTAGTCATACGGTTTTTAATGTTTATGGCATTTATGCGCTTCCGCATTGTTTATTTCAATTTATAGAGATACGCGCGAACCTTTCGATGAGTTGACTTAAAATCGCTCCACTATTTTCCGAAGAGCCTTTTCGTTAACTCTTTCTTCATCTATATTTTTCTGTTCGGTCCAGCCGGCCACCGACGTAGCGTACCCCAACAGCGGTCACTGGGTGGTAAACTCGACATTTGCAGTTGTTCCGCTATTCATTAGGCACCAAACGTATCATTTAGCCTTAGCAGGACTTCTTAATCGTTCTGCTAATTAATAATTTTAGATCAACAGAGTCAATTCTCAGCGCCGTCGGTAGCTAATTTCTGATCTCAGCCCGAGTAGTTTGTAGTAAAAGACAAAATTTGAGTAAAGGCTTAATTCTGTCGTTCTAGATAAGGATGGAATCCATGAAATTTCAGGTATTCTGAATATAATCGGCGGTTGTTCATGGTGGCAGATATGGGTATATCTGCTAATCAGTTTACAACAAATACCACATGCGATGTTCAATCTCAGTGTCGTTTATATGATGTATCAACCGGATCATTGGTGTGAGGTATATTTTGAATTCGTTGCTGTTTTAATTCGGCTTTGATTTTTCAGTTATGGGCGCCCTTATCTATAATAATGTGTTCATTTTGTGTTCGTAAAAGTAGTTTAGGTTTAACTTCATTACTGATCTTCTTATCATTTATTATAGGCACAGTCTTTATTGTAATTAGTTTATATGAGGTTATTGGTTAAGCTATTGTAATTGAGGGGAAACGATTAACAGTTGAGTGATAACCGTGTATTTGTGAGTATTGCCTGCGATTATCACTGTGAAGAGCCTTCTTTAACACTCGTGTTATCACCAGTATTTGATTGTGGGTACCTTTGAACGCTTGCACTAGGTCGTAGCGAAAAGCGACAGTACCGTATCGTTCTTCGTAGGACTTTGCGGTTATAAGTCCTCTACGATTTCAGGAGTTTATTGAAGATAAAGGAAGGATATTAGTCTTAATTTTGCTAGGCTGCAGCATGAGCGTTTGCTCTTCCCCATGTATAAAACCAAACTTTTCGATTTTCTGGTAGGAAAGGGGCAAAGACATTTTTTTATGAGCAAGGCATAGAGAAGAGGGAAAGAGTTATTAAAAGGGCGAATTTTTTGAGGAATCCAATCAGTAAAATGTGGTATTTTTTGTATATCTTTTTGAAAATGCCCAGCTTTTTTATGCTGCACGTAGGGGCGCAAAGAAAGGGAGAGGACTGTATTGAAGACAAGTTTTCATTAACTCTTGTTTACGTATCATGCTAATTGATTTTCGGAGTAGGTAGTTCTGGATTATGAATGTGTTATACTGCGGCGAATAGGAAAAATATCCTTCAGGTGAAACCTAATTAACGGTCTTTCGTACTCCGATCAATGTGTATGACAGTTGAAAACTTACAGTTCGGCAACTTTTGTCATACACTTTACTGTGGTCGATGATAGATGAGGGAAACACCTCCAAAACTGTATTCAATATTTTATGATGAAAAATTAAAACGTTATCCATAAACGGAGTCCTGGAAACAAATAGTAAATAACTGAATGCGTTCTCTTATAAAATATAATCATGTGACGTTTAATAATTGATATAGGTTGTATTTTTTTTTTCTCAAAGTTATAAATTTTCCACGTTTTATTGCTGAATGGGATATGATGCTATCAACGAGTAGGTGAGTACTTTCATTCTATTATGACGTCATTCGGACAAATTTTTCCACTTAGTTTTGCTTTGAATCTTTTCGATTTTCATAAAACTATTCACTAATATTATTGAATTTGTGTTTTCCTCGAGATCGATGATCGGAATCGGATTTTTTTTTTTTTCAAATTGCACGTTGCATCGACTTCGCCATATGACAATATGAAATTGTCGACTCATTACACCTCATCTCCATGCATTTGACAATTACATTCATAGAGTTTTCAAATATTAGAACAGCAACGTCATATTTTAAATTTTACACGTAAACAATATGTTTACTTAGTAAACACCTTATGCTAGTATGCTAGAATAAAGCACTTCTTGAAAGATAATATATCATCTAAGCATTTTTTTTTTCAAAATCTTTTCCTCGCAACTCTTAATTCGTATCAGCGACATTATTTTTCGGTGATCAGAAAATTTAATTTCATTGAATATTAATAAATATTTAAGAATATTACATATGGGTGAATTTTTTTTTTTGAGGTAAGTTTTGATAGAATAAATATCAAGAAATATATAAATAATTATAAATACTTAGCAAAAAAAAAAACAGAAAAACAAATCGGAACTCACTGAACGCATTGAACGCATTGTAGGCGACTCAACGTTGGTTGTATCGTTGCTTGGAGAACGCCACAACGAATTCATATACGGCAATATATTCGTGTGCTAATCCATTCGACAAACTCTTTTCTCTCAATGTTGGTAAGCTAAAAGTGCGCAAATGTGAATTTTCCATTTAGTCAACAACCTCAGAATTACGCATATTTACGTGGCGTTTTTATTCCGAAAAAAAAAAACTGTTTGCCGATATGATGGCAATGTTAAAGGTACCTGGATTTAACGATACCGCATCGAGCGGGAAAACATTCAATTGGTCTCGTGAAGATGCGATGGGTACATCGATTATATTCCCAAAAACGGTCAACGTTCAACGTGATGTTAACGATTTTCATGATCAGGTTAGTTCAAAATTGTGATAGTTAACACTTTCGTTGGGGGGATTTTGTATTGTCCGAGAAAAATGGTTGGGGGACTGTTATGTACTTTTTTTCTTCTTTTTTTTTTTCGTTCTGACTGAGCAAATTGATAGTTTTATCGTATAAAGTGTGATAGGAAAGTTGAATAGGTGGAATTTTTTTGATTATTCTGACCAGCACCATATATAGAGGTCGTTTATGCCGACTTGTTGGGCAATAATTGTTACCACGGAATGAATACTTGAAATTAAATTCATTTGGTAATTAGTAATGGAATAGACTATAAATTCTCTTGCAGTGTCATTACTATGATCGAGGTGCGGAACGATATGAAGAGCTACGAATGATGCCATTACAAGAGGCGATCGAAGCGGTGAAGAACGAAACCGCTGAATTAGTGAAGTGTACAAAATGGGAATACGACAAAGACGTATGCTCTTATCTTAAGTGCTGATTACGTCATTCAACAACTGAGCAATTCGATACGCGCAAATAAAAAATAACGACGATAGGATATCTCATCATCGAACTTCAATTGTTACGTCTTATCTAGAGCATATGTAAATGTTCAATTTTTAGTTAACAATAGTTTTTTTTTCTAGTCTTATATAACAAATTAGAAATTAGTAAGAGTATTATGTAGGAGATAATAAATTTGATCCTCGTAGAAGTAAGGCTGATTTCTTTTCCAACGGGGAGTTTAGAGATCTTTTCTAATCTACCTATATAGTTTTGGTATTTTCATCGAAATATGTGAATTTTTGATAGCGATGAAGAAAAGAACATTGTCTTTCATGAGTATCACAGATCGTTTTTCTCGTAGTATCCGCTTTCTTTTTTTTTAGTGATGCATTACTTTTGCCTTTGTTACGTTTACTGACCAGTTTATTTGCGTTGTTTATTCGTCGGCTGACTTCTATGTCCTCGAGAGACCTTCTAGTGGCTCCTTGCGGTTTTGTGCACTTAATCTTTAATCCTTCCACATTTGCATTCTTCTGATGGATTTTTTTATTTGCTCGATGTCTGTGTGGCATCTGTTACGTTCATCGATTCTCCTGCTTTCCAGCGTATTCTTAGGCAATGTGAGGTTATTGGATTTGTTTTATATAGTGGCAAAATTTGCTCTGATACGGGCCACTAATGGAAGATGGCTCTTCAATATGCGGGTGGTGATTGCGGTGAATTGAAATTGAGGCCTAAAAGATAGCGAGAAACGTGACAGCTCAGAAATGGGATTGGTTGATGATTGGAAAATTTCTTGTTTCATTTATATTTTTCTGTGGAACAACAAAATTGCCTAAGCAGTGCAAGACAAGTGAGAAAAGCTTACGTGATACATGAAAAACTTACATGAAAGAAGTGATCAAATCATTAACTATGAGTTTGGTTTACCTGCGAAGTTTCCTGACGCATCGATGCAAATCTGCGGCATTCAGAATCCACACTTCAAGATTTCCGTCAAGCTTACTACATTGATAACAATGAGTTACATCTTTGATTTAACGAAATTCGAAAATTAATTCAGGTGCTTGTCGATTTATGTCACTAAACTCCTCTTCAAACAAGTAGGAATTATACTGCGATCATCGAACCAATGAAATAAAATTCCTCCTTTTTGATTAGATATTTTAATAATCAGCATAGCATTCTGCAAACGAAAGAAATAAATTGTTTAAACGATAGTTGCATTATTTCTGCTATTAAGGAGGGGTTACGAGCGATTGACGCCTTAGAAAATAGCGTTGAATGAAATATTTCTTATTTTAGGTAATGAAGAACACAATTGTAACAGAATGGAATTTGGTATGTGCGGATAATTTTAAACGTGCTCATGCACACTTATTCTATTCGTTCGGTTATCTTTTTGGATGTGTCCTCGGCGGTTTTGCATCCGATCGGTATGTTTATCTATTCTTGAATCCTCTAACTGGTGCTTTCTTTCGATAAAAGCAAAGGAGATCGAGTTTATCTTACATGTGATTTGATTCCCTCGTTGTTAGGTTCCGATTTTCTTTCACATTTCTGGGTTTTAGTAATCAGTCGCATATGAGATAGAATCGAATTTTACCCGTCGTCGGGGAAATCCTGCTAATTTATTGTTCGGAAAAATGGAGCAAAGACTTTATCTTGCTAAAACTCACTTAGCTCATACTTGACTCCTCGTATAGATTTGAATTGCCTTTTTTAATCCAATTCAACGGAGTTTCGCAATTGGTTTTGTTTTGCCGTTTGTTGATCTCTATAGATTATCCAAAAAAATTTGAAAAAGTTCAGTAAAGCTCTGCATTAACATTAGAAAATGTTGTTCTTCAAATGATCTTTGTTTACAAGTTTTGAAGCCTTTTATAACGGATCTCGTGAAGGTTTCAGCTAGATTAGTTCTTCCTTTACGTCTCACCAATGAATTTGATAATTGTAACGCCTTTTCATCATTTAAGTGATTTCAGGTTTGGCCGTAAACCAACAGTGATTGGTTTCGGCATATTATCTTCGATGTTTGGAATGTTTTTGCCTTATTCAACATATTATCCTATGTTTCTTATGGTTCGTTTCTTGGGCGCCGTATGTAATGAGGCTGCCGATTTAGCAGCTTACGTACTATGCATGGAAGTCACCGGTAAAATCTTCTTGACCAACATTTTATTATTATTGCTTATATTATTATTTCCAAATGAAAGTTGCAACCGCTTTTGTGGGTAGGCGTTTTTCTTAGTGCTGATATCGCAAACAGTGGTGTTAAAGGGGGGACGAAGAATGAGCCTTCATTGATTACATGGTTCAAAAGCCGATCGGCCTGGAAAACTAGCGTTTAACAGTGACGCATTCATCTTAATGAGTATTACTTAGGTGTTTATTACGCCGAGTCTCTAAAAAAATATTACTAACGAATCAGTCTATAGTTTTTTAGTAGAGATTGTGAAAGCAGTATGATTTGCCTGTCGCGATAATTCAGCAATTGATCTCTCACCACGAAAGCGATACGTGCACTACGGTAAAGTGTGCGTGCTACGGTATGTGCAACACTGACAGTGTTGAATTTCAGCTTTAAATGTTGAGACGTTGTCCGTTAATCTGTTTATATTGCTTCTGCCCGAGTGCAGATGCTTTGAAAAAAAGAAAAGAAAAGAAAAGACGCTTTATTGATCACTGCAACGCCCCCACCAACTCCTTATTCGCATTTTTCTGTTTGTTTCAAGCAACTTCTTGCCCGGTATGATTCATACGGCATTCATATCCAGAATGGTTCAGGCTCCTTCCTGTCTTATCCGGTTTAATTAGAAACCTCACCAGTACAATTGTTTATAGGGATGCGTTATCGTGCGATGATCGGAAGCCTACTACAAGCACCTTGGGCGTTGGGTTATGCAATGCTAGCGCTTATTGCATATTTCTGTAAATCATGGCAGCAAATACAAGTGAGTATTTTCTTTCATATTTTTGCATAATGACGTCATTTAGATGAAATCTGAAAGTATTCACTGAAAAGAATTTACTTAAATTTGGAAAGCGCATCTGGTATGTTTTATTGTTCTAGAATCACTTGTAAAAATAGGATTTCTCCAATCTCATTAAAAATATTGGTGTTTTAATCTCTATCAAATATTGAGTGAATAATTTCTGGTGGCCTCAGCCTGAGGTCACTAGAAGCCTGAGGTCACATTTATGTGTGATCGATACGTTGTTGAATGATGTTTATTTTCAGCTAATAACGGCTGGTTTACACACCGCTGCGGTTCTCATGGTATGCGTTTTACCTGAAAGTCCTCGATGGCTTATTGTTAATAATCGTGTAGAGGAAGCCGAAAGGTATATTCGAAGGGCTTGCAGGTAGTTATTTTACCAACGCGTTCACTTTCGACCTTGATAGAGGGCGAAGATAAGTATTGGTGTTTTATCTGCTGTTTACCTTACCGAAGTTGAGGTTTAAATATGGTAGAGGAATGAAAAATTTGGATATATCCTATGAAAAGAAAACTGCGCCCAAGAAATACTTGTATTCCTAAACTCTTCAGCGAAATTTAGTCAGATGAGTTCACAAAAGGTGTGAAATTGTGTGAAAAATTCCGCGTAAAATTGTGACATCCTCTCTCGCTGCCTCTATGCCTTCCTTTTCTTTCCTTCCTTCTCCTTCCTTCTTCGCTGACTATTACTTTGTGTTCACGTCGAATGCTTTATTAACAATGAACTGATGTTATTTACAGGGATCCACCTTTTCCATTTAATATATTCCACGTGAATCGGTCGGCGTTACCATGTGATCTCGAATTGGTGAAGCACGCCGAGCAGCGCAAGTGGGTGAAGCAGGATAGACGAGCCAATATCTTCACCATGCTCAAATCAAGGGTTCTCTGCTTCAGAACGATCGTTGTTTGCATTGTTTGGATAGCAACGGCGCTCGTCTACTATGGTCTTGTTATAGGTAAGTCGACACTGATATAGCACTGTTATGCACTATCTATGATTACTGACTGTAACTTTACAAGAGATATTGCAAGGCGGGGGGAATGGGACGTCAATCATCTGGCAGACCGAATGACGTCCACCATGAAGAATGTTTCTGTTTGAGGTTTCGGGTGAATGAAGGTCTAAAAATTCGAAATTGTGGATTCGATTAAATGTTATGTGTATGGTCAGATTAAGCCTGACTGATCAGATTTCTTGTACTGACGGATGTTGCCAACTTTGGCGAGTGGATAAAAGGAAGCTGTACAAAGTATAGATGAACGATTTATAAAACGAAGCGAAGCATTTCTCTCCATCCCTTGCTCTTCCGCCTTCTTCAGATCTCAAGCACGCATTGATTCTAGTACTTACAGGAAGTAAAAGGTATATAATTGCATTATACATATGTAATTCATTTCAGCATTGTCGGATCAATCGGCGCCTGGAAGGGTCTTGTTTAGCGGTAATTTCTTCGTTAACAACGCCATTGCGGGGGCCATTGAACTTCCTACGTTGATTGGTTGCGTCTACCTCATGAGATTCGGCCGCAAAAAGTATATTATATTATTGTATTGCTTATCATTTATCTTGTTTCGTTAATCATCAGAATACCACGCAGAAGAATGGAATGAGTTCCGCCTTTTTGAATCCCTTGAATTCTCTTATGGTTTTATTCTTATTTATAAAAACTAATAATTCATGAAGGGATGAATGATGATTATCGTATTTATTATCGTTGTTATATACAAATCCGAAACAGCGATTGAAGTCTGCACTCATTTCTTTCCTCTGATTATAAGAATTTCATTCAACGTTATATCGGGGCGTGCCCGAGGGGAGAAGCGTGTTGGGCTTATCGAAGGGGAGGGGCATTAAATGGCAACCGCCTTACCTGCTCACATACCGATGGTCATTTTCATTGCCATAAATTTAGTGGTCACTCTCGATGAATGTTGAGTAATCATCAATCTTGGAGTAACAATAGTTCTCATATCGAAATTTTTATAAGAAATAACTTTCATATGTAAATTTTTCTTAATTAGTGGATGATAACCTATTTTATTCGTCAGAGTTTTTGCTCACTAATAATAAATTTCAGTTCACAAATGTTCACACTTATGTTCTCGTCGTTGTTTATCGTTATCGCAATGGGTGCTATGCAACAGAAGTATCATATTGTAAGTTGATTCTTATTTTAATTCTATATAATGCGATTGTAAGTCGATATTGCTCTGCATTAATTATTGCATTGATTGCAACATGTACAAATATCAGTTGTTTTAGAGAATATTTGAGTAGAAAAGTTTGTGGCTACGATTTTTAGACCTCAGGTGCAATAGTCAGGGAGCTACTAGTAGTTGGAGTTGCCCAAATGCTTCGAGAAACATTTGAACTTCAACGTTAGTGGGAATTGGAAAAGCTCGAAGACGCGTTATTAGACGCTAAAACTCGATGAACATTCGAGCTGTAGTATAGGCAGATAGTTTTTTTTTAAATAACAAGTTGGGAAACATCGGTCATTTGACGAAATTAATTCATCAATTAAACAAAAAGAACTAGCATCGTGTTTAACATCTTTTTTTTTCCAAGTATCAGTCTTCTATGCCACAAATAAATTCACCTACTTTATAGTAGAAACCATTTTTTTATTTAATATGGATTAATTGTACTATTCAAATTATTATTCGATTTAATTGAAATTATTCAAATTTGCTCTTGTTTTATAGACCTGATAATATTTTTAATTAATAGTGAATTATGTTGGGAAGATTTTTTTTTCGACTAATATCTAAATGATTCCATAAGTAGTTTTTATTCCTTTGTGTTTTTTTTTTTAGATTGCATTGGTTTGCTTATTGTTTGGGAAGATTTTTATTCAAGGGTCTTTCAATATTCTTTATATATTCACTTCGGAGCTCTACCCAACCGTTATAAGAAATAGCGCTGTTGGCATCAATTCAATGGTTTGTTTTTCCACCTTTTTCTTGCTGTAAAAATTCATTTCCGGTTTTTTTTCTGAGTAAAAAAAATTTATTATGTACTATGAATATCCTTCTCTATATAGTATTCCTACAAATCAGCAAAATTTGCATATGCTGGCTTTATACTACTTGTACCATTTGTAGCACATCTATATCAACCCATATTTAGATCATTTGTACGATATATATAACCACTATACTCATATAAGTTAATTTTTTTGTAATAGAAATTTTGTGCAGAAGAGAGCAAATGAAAATCAAGGGGAATTTTTTTTTTTTTTTTCATTTAGTGATCAGCATTTATCTCAATCGACATTTTAGTTAATTTTTTTCTTAACACGCTGGTAATTTATTTCTTTTGTAACAAATTGAAAGTTCCTTTAGAGATGAGATTTTAATTTTCATCTATTCAAGTGGAATGAGAGTTTGATGGTGGAATAGGCTGTGAGAAAAAGCTGAGGAATATCTCATCTCTATAATTGACGGGGAACATTCGTAATCCATTTGTTTAGTGTTGTACTTGGCCCATCGATGATTAATGTCTACTGAAATGAGCCCAGTCGTTTCATTGAGAATCTAATTAAATACAATTACGATACACAAATGACACTTTCAAAGACTCGCTGCATTGTTAATGTTTCGTTTGAAATGATTTGTTTGCAAAGTTGAGCGCCTTTTGTCACTTTTATATAATAAATATTGCTCTGTCTGTTAAGAAAATTTTTTTCACATTTGTTTTTACAATCACCACCATAGAAAGTTGTACAAAAAGTAATAAGTAAAAGAGTATTATTGAAGTTTTAGTAAGTGTATCCAAATTTTTCAGACATTACATCTAGTAATTGATACTTTCGAAGGTGGCTTTCAACCATATATAATGTTAGCTAGTATAAGAATTGAGTTGAAGTAAGTTGAATAGTTTAGTAATTTGATATATATATTAAAATGCAAATTTATTAGATAATCTTTCCGATTGGGAAACAAATCTCGACTTTTCCACAGATTTAAGTATGTGTTATCAGTGATATCTTTTTACTTCAATCACCTGCATCCGGTAGATAGGCAACAAATAATTCCGGTAGTGTTAGTGCATTTTTTGGCCATTTTTGTAATGTAATCTTTTTTCGATTGTCGATAGATTTTGCTTAAATAGCGCATCGAAAAAGTAGTAATACATTCCATGATGCTTTATTTCCAGATAGCTCGTTTTGGTTCGGGTGTTTCCTCGTATATAGCAATTCTTTCGGATGTTACGCTCCCCATCGTACCAATGATTATATTCTCAATATTTTCTCTCTTTGCTGGCGTTCTTGTTCTCTTCTTACCGGAGACAAGGGATAGACCACTGCCTGACACTTTACAAGTAAGTCTCATCCCTCTAAATATGTCTGTTTTGTTGAAAGTATTGAAATTGTTTTTAAATAACGTGCTGATTGACGGTTAGTTTGAAATTATTAGTCGGTTTGTGGAAGAGTTATATTTTAGGTGAACAAGTAAATGAATAAATTTAGTCGTGGTAACCTTATCAAACAGATTAGAGAGGAGAGAGTACCGTTCAAGGAATACAGGTGTGCTCATAGCAGAGCATCATCCAAGGAATACAACATATTTAGAGCAAAAGTATTGTCGTTAAGGAATACGTATTGATGGGATAGGAAATGCGCACACTCGCTTGTTACTATTCTCATTAATATCGCATGTTTCTCTTGTTTTTTTTTTTTTTTTGGTCCACATATTAGCATTCCTTATAAAGTTTTGTATGGGCGTTCACGCTTTGACCGACCCAGGTGGATGCCTATAAAGCAGACCTGTTCTATGAATACATCCTTAAGAATTAGGGTCGATTTATTTAAAATCACTTTTTGAGGTTTTACTCGCAGAGATGTCATCGAAGTGAATGGCGTATGTGTCTATCCCCTTCGCATATTGATATAAAACATTTTTATTTAAAGGACGCGGTAACGTTTCTGCAAAGCGATACAAAATATCAGTGCTATGGATTTGCATTCGAAAAGCCTAGCAATTCGACAATGGCACATGATGAAAACGACGATGATTCGCAACAGGCGGTTGCAGCTAACGAACGTGAAGAACAGGCAAGCTTTGGTGATATACCAGCTGATCTGGCAAGTAGAAATCGTAAGTCGAGTGCAATCAGTGCAAATACGAGGCGCATTCGGCCTCAGGAAGAGAACGTCGCCACAGTTCCATCACGTGATAGGCAGGTGAGCGAATTCAGGTTCCTCATACTTGGTCCCGGACGGAAGTTTAAAAGATTCCGGTTTTTCGCAATGGTTTCCAGATTAAAAAAAGACTTAAGTAGATGGTAGGCACGGCTTACTGATGTGGCGACTTATCTCGACTCTGTTGTCCGTGGACAGGACACGCTTATCTCGATGAATTTATCTGTACAAAATTAATGATGCACATATCAAGGTACATTATACATCTAACGAGTGAAGAACGCCATAAAATTCATAACTGCATGGTTTAGAAGCCATATAGCTTGCTGGTATGGAAAGCGGAATCGAAAAAGCACACCATTGGACACATAGGTGGACTTTTTGCAAGTAGTATGCAAGCTGAATAGTGCATGGTCAGTTTGGCAAACTTTTTATGCACTGGCATCGGGGAGGTGAAAATCTTTGGCTATTTGGTTTGAGGACTTATCAATTTGAACAGGAAGACTGCGAGGAGGGTCGCGGCTAGCCGAATTCATCGGCATTACTCAACAGGTAGTTCTTAAGCTAAAGCTCCATGGACACTTCTTTGTCCACGTCCGTGGTCCATCACATTTTAACCAGGAAACTATCATTCTTTATATTGCATATTCAATCATTGGGATTCGTTTGTTACAGACGAGCAAAGCGGATTCAATTTTGCAAGAATTAAAAGAGTCGCAACTTTCTGAGAAGTTACCTGAACCGTTCGGTGATGAATAAAACGGAACGGTAGCTTGGGTAACATGGCAACAAGGTGACAGCCTTGTCGTAATCTCGAGTGGAAAACCATGTCGGCGACGTGAATGTTTCGAGATGCATTTTAAAGCGTTGTTATTTTTGCATTCATAAAGCATTTTATTGCTCTCAAATCATTTGTTGCCTTTTTTTCTTTGTGTTCGATTATTTTCATTGCTCTCTTCGCGGAATAGGTTTTTTTTGTCTTACCTGCGATACCTCACCATCCTCTATATTTTATGTCCTTGTTTTATTTTTATAGCCATAAGAGTGCGATTATTTGCACGTCATAGATGTAGGACGTCTTTCAAGAACTATCCAAAATGTCCACTTCCTAGGTGAAGGAGCGCATTTCTTTACGAGCCTCATTTCGTGTATAATTTGTTGCCTTACGAGGAGTGCATCCCATATGAGCGACATTAAAATATGCTGAACTAACAAAACGACTAAATGCTTCAATAATAATTTTGAGCCCAGTTGGTCTGATCATAATAGGACAATCTCATTGTAGTTGTTGTACTGAGATGAAGTTGATTGATCGATGTGCAACTCGAGTTGTGATGTGGATGCATCTATGTGGCCGTTTATTGATAAGTATTATGGATTAATACGCTTTAGGCTATTCTCTCGATTTATTTTTAATTGTTTTTTTTTTAATTTCATATATTTTCTATCTTTTATATCTCGTTTTTTTTCTCTCTTCTATGCGAGGGCACTTGCAATCCTTTATGTGTCAAGTATAATTTCTTAATTCAACTTATAATGCGCTTGTTTATTGCGCTGATGAATATTATTAACGTCGATGTCTTTATGGCCCTCTTGAACGACGACACTTTCACAAGTTTTGACGTGGAAATTTTTCTCTCTTCAAGAAGGCAATTAAATTATATTAGTTAAACCTCATAAATGTCATATAAATAAAAAAAAGCTACATATTATATATTAGGTTTATTTATATGAAAGTTTGAAACAGAATATAGATTTGAACGTTGATGTCGAAGTATAAAGTGTATATTCGCATAAAGAGGGCTTTACGAGGAAGTATTGCGATAGTATTGTCGTTGAATGATTGAAATCATTGAATATCGTCCTTATGGGATTTTTTTTTTTCAACTCATCTCTCAAAAAAATTTTCTTCTCTACAATTATGGGCTGTGCCTATCTGTATTAATTTTTTTTTTTCACACATGTTGTGCCATGATGACTTGATCCATCGAGGAGAGGCGAATGAAACAATAAAAGATTGATGCAATTTTTCATGCTAGCTGTTGAATAGAGGAAAGAATTCACCACAATATACACGATATATATGTATCGTTATGAAAATTCGATGTTAGGATCCATAATTTCCGGATTTACCACAGTAAAATTTTAGTATTCGCCCTTCATAAACGCTGAAAAATTAGCATATTAGCTATAAGATATTTGTGTTCATTATACATACTTGATGAGAACGCCCGTCACTTAAAAGAGTTGAAAAGGATGTTTCGAAAAAAAACCCCATCAGCGCTTATTCTTAAAGCGTTCGAAATCAATGTTTTCAACGGTTTTCACCTTCGAGGATTAAAAGTAGAAGTAGAAGTAAAAGTAGAAGAAGAGATACTTCGACAGGTACTTTTTTCACCTACCCGCTCAGGTACCTACGTATTGCACCCTTCTCGCGCTAAATCTTTGACTAATAACTCGGAATTCGGCAACTTCAATCTCTCGGATTAGAGATGTACTTTTAATTCCCACAGAAGTTAATGACAAGCATTCAAATGCACGCAAAAAGAAAAAAATTAAGAGAGCTACATCAAAGCACGCTAAAAGGGATTGAAAATATTCGGTAAGAACAATGACGCATATTTTACAGTTTTACAACAGTGCTTATTGGCATCTTTGCAGATGTTGTCTAGATTCTCTAACTGTTCACAAGCTTATAGAATGCAGTCATTCGTTTTGTTGATCAAAAATATTCAATGCAATTAAAGAGCGTCACTTTTGAAATGCGCTATAAACGTTTTTGCTAAAGGAAAACTCCCAAAGAAGCTAAAGCCATGCAAATTTTTTATAGAGGAGCTATGTATATGAATATTACAATTTATATATGCTTGGCAGTTTATATCCAACAAAAACTTTATTTCAACAATGAAAAAAATTTCAAAAAAGAATAATTTATGAAGATACAACAAAAACATAAATAGTACACACAACCAAGCATTTGAATCCGTCATCGACTCTCTTTCCACCCTCCCCCCCACCCACCCCCACCCCGCCCCCTCTCTACCTCGAAAAAAAGATTGAAGAGATCATGAGGGACAGAGAAATACGGGAATGTTGATATGAATATGCGAAAGGAGTACGATTAGATAGAAACGCCGAGCAGCGTTTGTCTCAGCTAGATCGTACCGCCACAAGCGCAGCTTAAAATACGTCAAGTTGCCGGCCATAACCACATGATATGCGATTGAGGAATTCGAAATGGGTATAAGTGCAATTATGCGGCCGAATAGGCAGCTCACCGCTCCACCTTATCTATCTAAATGACAACTGTTGCAAGCTGAGCACTCAGTTCGATGGTTTACGCAATTCGACGCCATTTGTATGCAAGCATATGCAAAAAAAAAAAAAAAAAAAAAAAAAAAAAAACTATATGATGTCATTTACACGAAGATGAATGTGTACATTACTCAATATCTTGTAGAAAATTTCTATCTATTAGTGATGGCGTGCTACTGACGATACACCTAACTCCACCACCTGACCAGAGTTTTATGTAATGACTAATCAAATAGGCGAGTACAAATATGTTAGTTCAACTAAACGCTGTTTACAGGAGACAGTAAATATGCATAAGCACAACGGCGATAAGCCTAATGCAAAGGTTTAAGGTAATTTTTTATAAGATATTTAAATATTTCTTCAAAAATGAATATCTTGAAATTTGCATAATTGAAATATCAGCAAAGATTAATGAAATTTCACCGTTTTATTGTATGATATTTTTTAGTGATGGGCGGTTGTCCGTCCATTTTATTTCATTTCTATTTGGTTCTTACTACATATGTACTCGCTTCGAGTCCACAAATCGAAAGCCTTTCGTGGTATCCAGATCACGATACGCTATCAAATATCAATGCGGTATAGTTTCTACTTTATTGTTTTGAATATTTCTTAAAAAATATATTGTATGGCGTTTATATCGATGCAATTTTTAGAGTCTGATTCGTAGGGTTTCTTGCTCATATAGGATGAATTTTTCTCCAGTTATTTATTCAACCGGTCGTTTTGTAGTTTGCTAGAAAGCTTCTAAAAATTGCATCATTTTAGCCTAGGCTCGATTTACGAATTTATTGGGTCCCGATTATCGATTATTTCCATTAATCGTGGATGGTTCGCTTTCGTTTACTCATGAAAGTGGTTAAAAGCCGTTGAGATATTCTAATTTGACGGTGGAATAGGAATTAAATAATGCATTCGTAGTTGCTGTGTAGGTAACACTTTTCTGAAATCAGGTTCCGTTGCCAGATTTTCTTTTTTTTCTTGAAGAATATTCATCTGGATTATAATCTTGACCTTTTTGTGTTAGTACCTTGAAAGTTGCATGACCTCAAGCGACATTGCATCTATGTTTTGTATCCTTTCGAAAGACATATTTTTCGCTAAAATGCTCTATATTTCTGTGCTTATAAGCTCTTATGCTTCCGATATAATAGGAAGACGTTATTGTTTCAGTCTTAATTATAGATTATAATGTAATATCTTGAATAGAATCCTTTGGATTTACAAGGTTTATTTATCTTCGAAAAATTCGTTTTTTTTTGAAAAAACTATAAATTCTTTTATTCATAAATATAAAAAATACTTTTTGAAATAAACATAAAGTAATTAAATAAATAGAAAAAATATTTGCGAAAATTCACAAACGTTATTCGAAAATCATCGAAGCAAAACTTAATTATTAGTGAGTAGATAATCCTAGCTATTCCTATAGATAATTATTATTATCGCATTGGTTAGTGGATTAGTTGTGGTGATCGCTTTTATAATTCTACACTTGACAAGACCACGAGTTGAGCCTGAGAAGATGGAGATCTCCGCACCTATATATCCGTCTATGCCTCTTACCCGACCACTGCTTATACAAAACAAACAACGCGACAACTATCATCAGGTGATTTTTAAATCACAATTTGGTGATATGAACTGTTACGATACAACATGATGGGCAAGAGCTTTAACCTAGGAATGAGCAAATATGATTCCAATTCACAAGTATTTCTAATGAGTTTGTTACCATATCAATTTGATAAGTTATCAAAGGTATAAGTTGTTATCATTGTTAAGTTTAGTGAACTTGTTATTCCAAAGTACAATAGCAATATGAATAGAGGCTATATTTATATGCATATAGGGAAATGTTTGATAGCATAAGATATTTCGAATGGTCACGATGTTTTCTGTGATTTTGAGAACATAAAAATTGACTTGAGGTTTCTTGACGGTGCAAGAACCTTAGAAGTATTTCTGTATTAAGCAGAAATCCCCACTTAAACTAGCGCTATCGAGAAGAGTATTTAAAGAACAAAATGAGTTGTATTTTCGACTCAGTTCTCCGCTCTTTACTATAAGTGACCATCATTTCGATCTTGCATTCATCACTTCACTACATCGCAACTGCTTGTCATTCAAATCGGTCAGAAGTAGAGAAATCGTTGTGAGGTCAAGTCAGTGGTCATGAACTTCAGTCATTCCTCTGTGCGTTGACTTTCCTGACCAATATTATATTTCCCCGACGTCCCTTTCCATAGAAAGTGCCGAAGCGTAAATTTCAGGACATCAGGAAGCGGAATTCTATATCGTTTTCGTTCAGCATTTGAAGAGCAAGGATGCTAGTGTAGAGTCGTTCCGTTGTGTATTCGACCTTCACTTCTAGTCCATGAAACGTTGCAGTGTAAAGTAAAAGCGTTTTAGGGAACACAGTTGTTGACAAGCAAAGCCGACAATTCAGATGGTATCATAATGGATGATACTCAATGGGCTAATGATGAAACACCTGCACCTAGAGCCGGACAGAAGGTAAACGTTTGCAACGAGCCCTCGAAAACAGCCGTCGAGGACAGCCACCATCTGGTTAACTTCTTCATTATCCTTTTTTTAGCGTCCTGCAGGTTTTTTTCTTTTTAATCGCGAATGATTTCCCTCTGCTTCCTCCCTTCCACCAAGTTTCGATTAGTGATATGCTGATGCGTTATGAGGCCAGTAGGCAAATTAAGAGTGTGCAGGCGTATCTGCGAAAAGTTTTCATAGTAGTGGCTGCTGTGCGATTAGCGACTAGACTTTCAGGGATAGCGGTAATGTATATTAAAATACCGTACCACTGAAAATATAAGCCTAGCAACTAGAAATTTCCTAAGCCATTAAGGAAGGAGGGAATTTCATCCAAATTATTTCGAAAATGGATTTAAAAGTATTTACTGGTTGAACAGATTTGTCGCTTATCGTAGATCAATTCAACTGTTGCCACGGTTCTATAATTGGGGAAGAGAGGTGATATTTGCCGTCAATAGCAACTTGATATCGAACTGTATATCTTGAAAAATAGTATAGAATGAAGGAGTGGGATGGTCAGTGGAAATAACCTCATTTATCCGAGGTTTCTCAAAATTTGGATCGTCATTTGAGATTGGAGGTAAACATGGTTCTTCCTAGGGGTAAATATATCTATGCTTTCTACCTTCGGCACAGTTTTTTTTTTTTATTATTAGAGTGTCGCTGATTGGTTTTTTTTTTTGGGGGGGGGGTTATAAAATTTTACTTTTTATAAAGTAAGTCATAAGTGTGGAAATATTTGACTCAAAACTTTATTTGGGATTTCTAACTTATTCTGTATAAAATGTGAGAGAAATATAGTGGAATTTCGTATAAGTGAGTCGATCGCTTCTATCCTCTCTCTACTTCTAATCACTTGCCGTCGTTGAAAAAAAAAACGAAATTGCGTTTTGAGCTGTTAGTGATTATCTAAGCCTTATTTTCTTAGCTGCACTTTTATTTACTTTTAAAAGCAATAGAAAAACTTCCAGAAACGTAATATCTGCTGGAACGGACTTTAGAGTTGGTCGGAGCAGGAATATACACGCAATATTGCAGGTTCAAGTTCAGCAGCTAAGAGGGAAACTAAGAGGCAAAGAGTGTGAAGCGAATGGTTTTGTTGGAGATCGTGTGGATGATGCTGGAAACATCGCTACTGCAGTAGAAAAAATGCAAACACAAATGCCTGAACTAAAGGATCTTTTGAAGCCAGCGAATGAATCAGAAAGCGGTGCGTCAATCAGCACCACTAAAACAGAAAGTGATAGAAGAGAAAGCGAACGATTGGATAGTGATCGTACGGATAGCTCAAAAACGGAAGGTGAAAGCAACGAGACAAATGGCTCCAAAGATTTAAGTGTCTCAGGCGATAGAGATGCATCATCTCGTAGTTCGTCAAGCCGTAGAACGCGAACATCGAGTTGGGGATGGATGCGTAGTCCACGTGATGTTTTTGCAAATCGTCCACCACAGGTGAGTGGATTGACTTTTAGGGCCATCGACGGAGTGCTACGATTTTTTATGCAGTTTAGTTCAGGTGATCGCATTCCTTTTTTTTATTACTTTGCAGCGCGGAAACTCTCGTGGGTTTATTTCGGAGCAGAAAATATCTGATACGAAAATTGGCAGCCAAAATATTGGCGTAAAGAGCAACTATACCAGAAATGCGAGAATTCCTTTTTATTAAGTTGTGATAAATCTCTTCTTACAGTGCTGAATTATTCTCAAATGGAAAATTGCAGTTCTCTGTTCTCTGCGCTACTAATTTTAGAGCGGTAGCGAAACTTCGACTTTTTCTAATAGTGGGGGGAAGGGGAGAGGGGAAGGAGGGGAGGAGATAGGGGAGAAACTGGTTACGGCTAAAAAGGTTGTTGCTGAAAAATTGATAGACCTGTGGATGCATGCGTGAACTAAGCCTATCAAATTCCACGACAATGGCTTTTCTGATTGAATAGTAATGGCACTATAAGTGAAAGTTAGCCTCGATCATGACTGGATCCAAAAGACGTTCAGCAAGAAATAAGGAGGGAATGCAATATGCAGGCGCATTGCTTCCAAGTAAACACTGCGCTAATACTAATGAACACTCTGATTCAGCTTTCAAGATGTGAGGTGTGACTGAAGTTGGAACACAGTCACTTCCGGTGTTTAATTATTGTAAAGGTAAAGTGCTTCCAGGTAAACACGTCAGCATTTCAAATTCCATCGTGGATGAATGTTGAGAACGCACAATCTGGGATTATAACCGACAATTCCAGTGGCTTACGGCTGGGTTATGCTCCACCTCCCATCTTTGCTGCGCAAACTCTTCCATTGGCAACACCGCAACGAATGCCACAGATCCTCTCCCCTATCGGACAACATCAAGTTCCTCCCATCTTGCATAATCCAATTGTACCAATGTTGCCACCTATACACTATCAACAATCTCCTTTTATTGGCGTTCCGTTCATTTGGACGCCTGAAACGACGCAACCAACTCAGTATTCGTCAGCCTCTGATTCTGACAAGAAGGAACCATCCTCAGAGGTGAACGAATTTGAAAAAAAATTTTTTTTTTTTAATTAAATAATTCGTAATGGGATTATTACTTATCAGAAACCGATCAGCTTTTAACCGCATTTCTGTTAGATTTCTAGGGTGAGTTTATAGCCTATTCAATAACAAACCTGATGAAATAATGCGGCACAGATTGCTTTTATATACCTCTGCATATTAGACATTACAAGGAAGAATGTAGAAGAATGACGAATCCCAGAGGAGCAAAAAATATGGGTAAACACGCATTCAGGACAACAACCATAAGTAAGAAGGTTGTGTTCCTCGAACTATTCTGCATTTTCCAGAGTAAAGCTGAATCCTCAAGGATTGTGATTTTTTACTCGATGATATTCCGGTACTAGATGTTTTCATCAAATGTTAGACATATATCGCTTCTTATTTGTCCTCCTATGCAATTTATTTTGGTTATTTTATAAGACTGAACTATTGACTAAACTGGCTGCATTTACTTTCAGAGAGTATCGAGCAGTAATTAATCGTACTCATACTATATGGGACATTGTGAGTGAAAATATACAAGGCGAATGTTGTCGACACTAAAGTGCTCATTACAACATTCGTGCCGAATAAAGAGACTTTCCTCACAAACGAGAACTTTTTTTTTACCTCTTTTCTAAGCTTGCACACGCTTGAATAAAGAAGAGCATTTTAAACGTTGCTTATCAGAGCACAAGGCGTGAATACTTTGACTGAAGGATGTCGGTATATTTCAAGCATAGAAAGTCACTTATAAAGAAGTATGGAGGTGCTCCGGAAGTGGTGCGTTCAAAAGGAATACGAAAATTATGATCGTATCTATGAACTCCGGATATCCATTCTTTTCAGAGGTTTCATCCCATAAAGGAATATTTGATAATGCGGAAACTTTGATAGGTTTTAGAAGTATGATTTGAGATGGTTTGAAAATTTGAGACTTTGGTGCTAAACGTTGATTTGGCTTCGCCGTAACCTTCTGCTCATAAGAATTCCAGAATTCGTCACCAGAATTCGAGCTCAGGGTTTCGAAGCATAGGATAACATCGGTTCATACTTTGCATGTTTAAGTGTTTATTTTGATTTATTCTCTTAGTGAACGAGGACACGCATGAAAGCAGGTAATATACACCTCAAGGATGATTCAATAATGTGGCATCCTTATTCGGCTATATTCATTAATTCCTCATAGCCGTATGGATAGTATAAATGTGCTGTTGGAAGATCGAAACGTTTGTAGAGATCGAATCGCCCCTCATAGGGTCGATTAACGACGAACTGCCGGTAGGATCTCTCTCGTGGTAACATTAGAGTATATTTTTCGTCGATCTGCAATTTGCGCATCTTGTCAAAAACGTTGCTCAACTTATCTGTAGCGACAAAGCTGATAAGACCTAAATATGAGCATTTTCATGCTGTTATAGCGGTAAGCTGTAGATTAAAGCGCTAAACCTCAGTAATCAGAAAATCTTCACACATGCTCACCTCGTTAGCATAATCCATTTGCTTCCAGACATTTGTATATGCAAATTTTTTCATCACGACGGCATTTACCCCTTCATACTAGAGGCTTTAGGAATTGACCTGGATATGGCTACATAGATGCTAAAGTATAACTTTAAACCGTCCCGATATAGCTAAAGATTGTTCATATACGATCTGATATAGCAATGTAAACGCTTTGAAGTCTTTTAATTTCATCTTATATTTCATGCAACATGTTTTTATTATGAACTTTCATGCATATACAAATCTGCAATGGTTAATGCAAAATGCATCTGCATTAAATGCAAACCTGCAGAAAAAAATTGCAAAAAAATTGCAAAAATCATCTCCATTAAACGATTAAAGAATGCAGTTTTTTGCAACGTTTATAAAACGCCAATTTAAGAAAACTGACCTCATCTGATATAGAAGCTTCAGTGATCATAACGACTGCAAAAATGAAAGGCAAAAAAAGGTTCGCCTTTGACAGCATCGTAGTGCAGTTGTCCTGAAAAAAAAAATTCTATAGAGAATCTGGTGGTTTATACGCTTAAAATCACGACAACGAAAGAATCTAATAATTTTGATTGCGGTCAGCGATTTTAAATAAAGCAAAATAATATTCGCATTCTCACAAGTAAAATGTTTGCGATGGATGTTTTAATGGCTTTTAGTGGTAGACTATGATTTTTTTTAAATCACTAGAAGATCTTTGATTGGATGAATGCATCTATCTAGAAGAGTCGAAGAGGAATAATACGATTCATCAAGCACTACTGTATACACGTTTGTCAAAGAGCTAATCACGGCTTGCAACATTCTGACTTATCTCCGGCGTCCCCCCTCCCTTTCGTCTTCCCCCCGCCCTCTCCTGTCATCTTCTGCAGGCAATCGCAAGACTCACAAGCTTGAGCGTACCATGTTCTCAATTGCAAACATCAGCTGTGAAGTTCATGCCCAGCACGTTGTTTGAGGCTTAATGTTACAACGAATCTATGCACATAGCAAAGCAGTTTCATTTCTCGAATGTGTCTTTGCACAGTATATATATATATATATATATATATATATATATATATATATATATATATATATATATATATATATATATATATATATATATATATATATATATATATATATATATATATATATATATATATATATATATATATATATATATATATATTCTGGCAATACGAAGGAGAATTGAGAGAGAGAGAGAGAGAGAGAGAGAGAGAAATGAGCATATTCATACATTTTTTTTTTTGCAAGCATTCTTTTGGAACAAATATATAAACGATCATGGAATATCGAAGCATTAAAAAGATTACTTCGAGGATGATTCTCAATCGAACGCATTTTAGAATAAATTCTATAGGATAGAGAAAACGGAATTAAGATATTTTCATCAATATTAATCGAAATGATGTCGAAATTCTCAAGCAATTTAAATGGAAAAATAAAATGTAGAGAGCGTGGGAAAATTTTTTTCAATTTCGAGCATATTGAATATGACGATTAAATTCAGCGAGAAAAAACTCTTATTTATGAGGATGTAACCATGTCGATATCACTTAGCAAAATGGCTTGAGAAACGTATAATATTCGTTCTTTCGCTAATTCACATTTCCGTTTAATGCGTGCTTCTTCATCTTAGAGTTCTTAGAATGCTGCATTCTTTTCCACCTCTATATTAGAAAACCGGAAACCAGAGCATCAGGAAATTGATGAATTTACCTTTCCAATTAATCACTCGTAAACACAGCAATGATTAATGTCGTGTGAAGTAACATTATACGAAGTACTAATAAAATATAACTAAACATTAAGCCGCGCATGATGTAAGTAATATAACCCAGCATGTAAACAATGGGTATGTAATATGGAATATCCTACTAGATACTTTAGAGGGAGACTGGATATGCTTTGTGCAAGCAATACCTTGAACGATTTAAAGCCTTCTTAGTGGTGGAGAAAGAAAAAGAAGTGAAAGCAGTAATAGAAACATGTAGGTAAGGTTTTTTGGGTTGTTATATAACCGCAAATCGCCGTAGGCTATCGAGAGAGAGAGAGAGAGAGAGAGAGAGAGAGAGAGAGAGAGAGAGAGAGCGAAGCAACTAGCATATTTCAGAGAAAAGCGATGGTTGATCAGATGTATAATTTTATGAAACCATTTGAATAAAACAAATGATAAGAAAATGGGAAGTTAAATGGCAAATTTTTGCAGTGGGAAGACGAGCAACGACTATCCAAGAGAAGTGACCTTAATATTATTGCGGCACTTGTCGAAGAAATCCTCCTGCCTTGTCGTAGCATTCTAATCATGCATGAGTTATTATGGGAAAATTGAGGTACGATGCGAAAGGTGAAGTACGATGAGGAAAAGACCCTCAGATTGATTTATTCAAGTATATACATCAATAAGCTCAAATTTTTATTGCAAATTGCAACATGTGAAGGAGGAATAGTCATTGTGTATGGCCAGCGTCAAACTCGTACGAAACAAGAGGACTGACGATTTTACCAGAAGGTACACTATTAAAGAGAAATGTGGGAGGGAACGAGAGACAGGGATCAATTCGGGAACGAAAATAACCTGTACAGATGTGAAGTTAGATTATCTTACATTAGGAACTGAAAGAAATTATGTTCTTGTATCTTTCACTAAGCAACGAGCGCCATCTGAGAGATATTGAAGCAGGGTCAAGCTCTTAACACTAAAGATGATCACAAGCTTTTTTATTCACTCTCGAGTAGCTGGCAGAAGTTATACCTATCGCAGGAACAACTCCGGAAAAAAAAACAAGCATATCTCAAATGATGAAAAACTATGAGATGATTTTAAAACGAGTAAAATGTTTTGAAAGTTTAAAAGATTTTGATGCTGATTGGTCATGCTCTAATGAAATACTGATGGGTTGAATTAAACCGACAGGAAATACAAATTGCATAATACAGGTGGCTAGACAGTCGCTGCCGGAGAGGAATTTCCTGAAAGGTTACAGGGTAAACTTCCTGAAAGGTTGCAGGACCAAGTTCCTGAAAGGTCGCAAGATTAACATTGTCGAATACTTCATTTCTCTGTAGGCGGATAAGGACCGCTACAAGTTGATGCAGAATTTGGACTCGAAAGGAAATTTTGGAGCGCAATCTATATCCAGCATGTTTCCTTGCTGTGGCATTTATGCTTCGTAAAGAAGCAGCCAAACAAAATCCTATATGCACAAATATAAGCTTAGATTGCGGCTAGGTATCGCCTTGTCATGATGTGTCTTACATTCAAAAAAAAAAACACACACACACACATACACAAACATGCTTCAGAGAGGCATGAATGAACGAAAAATATCGAACACAAAAATATCTGTAATGAATATGATATGCTCTTAAGATATATCGCAATAACTATTAATTTAAGCGAACGATTAACTTCTGGCTATATGGCTTCTTCAATGATTAACTTCTGGCTAATTCTGGCTATACACACACACACGCAAACCTTTAATCAGTTTTCCCACAAAATAAATATTACTTCCATATGATATATTACCAAATTACTGAGGTGTGCATTGAGGTAATGAGGCGTTGCAGTTATTAATATGTTGCCAGTTTTCTCAAATTTTCGTGATTTTCGTACTCTTCACATGTTGATGAGGGACACTCGGTTAAGAAACTTTTCATCATTACACCGCAATTCGTTTGATTCATAAACCTCCTAAGAATTCTGGTGACCTACAAAAATCTCACTATTGGCTATCCTTTCTAATGGTTTTATTCGGTCTAGCTCATCAAACGTCAATGGATCCGTAAGCTGTGACATTTTAGAACAGAAATTCCTTCGCTCATGTAGTCGGTTACATTTACCATTGATTGTGCCACTCATAATCCTTCCCTCATTAGCCAGACTGCGGGTGGATGTAAGTGAAAAGATGGGAAGAGAGGGAGGGAGTGAAGGAGGAATTAGCGACGAAAATGAAGGGTTTCTCTTGTCATTCCTCGTACCGTTGAGGGACGAATCGGCTTTCACTTTCGCCTTCCTCGCTAATACGAAGACAAGAAAATCGAAATTGCAGTGTAGATCGCTCCATCTAGCTCCTTTTCTCCACCACTGTTTACTCAGTGCCTATGGAAGGATAGAAAATCTCATTTTCTCGTAAAAATGTAAAAACTGGCGGTGGGATAGCACAGTTCTGCGCTAGGTGGGGATTTTCGATTCGAGAATAGGAGAGCTCTCCTATAAAAAAATAATTTTTTTTCACTATAACTCAACAAAGTTTTGCCCATAATTCCCACCAAATCAGTGCCGGTATTTTTCTTGCCAAATCTTTGGTACAAATTTTGTACCAAGCTTGAGCTCCGATACATGAGGATAGTAGATGATCCCTCCTTATGACGAAGCTAGCGATGGGCATAAGCTCTATTCCTAAACCGCATTGAGTGAAAATGAAAGTTTCGTATCGATATGGTCCACTTGGAAGCATGATCAACTTACCATTAATGACCTGAAAACTTCATGCTTTAAAGTTTTACAGTGTTGAAAATCTCATGTCACTATTAAGGGGATCGAACCTTCGTCGTTTTGATTGAAGATCATAACAACTGGTTGCTGCAGCTGCAACATCAAGATCTACTCATTTCGCATCACATTTTGCTCTCATAAACTTTACTACCTCTTCCTAATTTCTTACCCTTCCTGTCTCTTCCTCCTTTTTACCTTTGCCACATCTCCTCTCCTCTTTGGCTATATCTTCGTAACTTCTTACCTTTGCGACATGATCACCTGGCTTCTCATTATATTGCTATCATACTAATCGATCAACGATGCCTTTGTTGCTTAGGCCGGGCCATCGATTCCTCATCAGCTCAACGATTTGACATTTAGTGCTGAGGAATGATGACGGAGCTGAGAAATTATGACGCCAAATGTGGAAAAATTCCCCATCCTTTAAGGTCGCATTCGCCAATCATTCATGAAATTAAGATACGGGTAAGCTAAGCGCTTCATAATATATTTTTGTCTTGTTATAAATGAATAAAATATAAAAAGCTCGATATCTTTTATGATATTCCTCAATTTTTGAAGAAAGCGGCCAATTTCGGTAAATCTATTCAACTGTCGAAAGGTGAGCTCAAATTCTACACGAATTTATTTTTCCACTATTTTTTATTTTTAAGAACATAAAACAATTTGAAGCGATTCTATTTGAATTTCAGGCATCGATGAATTTCAAAGAAATTGGTCATTTGCTATATACATTTTTTTAAAAATATATCAGGCGGATTTTCTGATGTCATATTTCCTCGAAGAGGAATTTCTCGTTGAAGTGAAACTCTCTGTTAAAATAACCGGAACCTTTACTTATTGGGTTACCAATGAAGATAAAAGCCCTTCGTGAAAATAATCTCTTCTTAAATATAAATCTCTCCCCTATCACGATCCTAAAATGAAGAACATTTCAATTTTTTTTTAAATAATAAAATACGACAATTTCATATAATAATAGGCAGAGTGAATACATTTTAGCTATCGGTCGGTCACATATATAATAATGAAACTCAACAAATTATTTAATAACCGCTCACGTGGAAAATATGCAAATGCGATAAAACAAATGAGCATCCGTGTTCACTGTATTCAAATAATGATGATAGCTCGTAGAAGAGTGGATGTGGATGACTAGCACAGAGCAGAGGCAATGAAGTAAACCAATAGGCATAAATGAGTTCAGATTGCACTTATTACAGGTAAAAAAAGTGCAGGTAATGAAATGAAAGAATTCAACGCAATCACCGGATTTGAAAAAAAAAAAGACGAAATGAAATGAAATGAAATTTGAAATGAAGTGAGAGGAAAAATTTTACATTCAGTGGATTAAAGTAACCTATCGAATATAATGATAAAGAGGTAGTAGAGAAAATAAAAATGTCTATTCAGGCACATGCACATCCACATAAAAGTTGCTAAATAGCACGAATGAAGGTGGGGAAAGAAAGGGATGTGGATATGCAGGGTTACTCAATCAATGAGGCATTACAAATGAAATTAGAGACGCTTCACAAATTAAATGAATCGATACGGTTGTCAAATGTTGGAAATTTTTTTCCTTCTTCTTTGACGATATTCTGAAATGATTATGTCATATGTGGAATAATTCAAAACTGAGAATTATATAAAGAAAAGGGTTTTTTAGAGTTAAGTTTTTCTAATCAAATGATTTCGAAAGATATATCTGCGCTTATTTCCTTAATAAACAAAAAAAAAGTCTCTTTGAAAGATACATCAGAATAATATATTTCATGATTTTATAGCCAAAAAATCGAATTAAATTTCATTCGGTGATAATATCAAATTTCAAGTTTGCAATTATTGACTTTGGAATGCTTTATCAATGATGAAGCATTGTGCCAATGTTCCTCTAGAATGTCAAAAATCTGTGCATCTAAGCCGTGGAATGTATGTTGAATGCGCATTTATTGCTGAAAATTGCTATGCTGATATTGTTGCAGACGAAAACTTCCATTTAATCATCTCCTGGCGGAAGTATGCGAAATATGTGGCGATGCCTGGTTTCTTGGGTTTTTGTGATTTTGGCTTTCGCCACGCGGCGCAATTGTTCGAGCGCAAAACGCTGGCCTAGCGTGGCATCATTGTGTTAGTGAAATTGCGAAAATTTATCGACATTAATGTGTTCGCCAAATGTTTAAGCCGTTAAAAGGTAGTTGGTACTCTTTGATAATACCCTCTTCGACGAACGTCCTAAATTTTTTTTTTTTTGATATATTTTAAGAATGCGTTAAGTGTTAACTTCACGATCATTCGATTTAATTGTCCGATGACAACGTTTCAGGCTTCAAACAGCTTCACTGTTGTCCGATTAGGCCATAATTGCCGTGTTGGGCCAATTATGAACTGAAAATTGCCAGATTGATTCATAAATTCGTGATAGCCGTTCGTTTTTCATCACACAAATAAAATTATAACTGAAGTTGCTCTGCAAATCTCTAAGTACAGACGAGCGGAAATTAATCGAAAAAGAGCCAAAGTATGAAGTTTGCGCAGAAGAATTTTGATTATTCAGAGAAATTCATGTGTGGATCTTCTTTAGTGTAAGGGAAGCTCATTATGCAATGTGCTATCAAGCATCATCTTTCTAAGTTTGATTCAATGCAAGAATGGAGAAACGAGAAGTGGAATGAACGACAGTGAAAAAAAAAACGATTACGAAAGAACACGTAGACAGTGAATAATCTTATATAACCTGTGTGGAATATCTAGTGCCATTCCACCTCTTCAAAACTAAAAAAATAATCGAAGCTTTGTAGATTTGTCGATGTCGCTCTTTTGCAAAAACCACGCATCTACTCCGTTATATGACTTGATCGATGTGATTGACCCATGTTGACTTTTCCGTTATTTTATTCTTTGAAGCTTCCTCATTATTTTCTCTTATACTCATGTAGACTTCATGCTGGCATTGTTTTTTCGACATTGATGTTTTCCACGTTCTCCGATACTGTTCTATAGGTATGTAACTAAATCCCTAAAATCAACCCGTATTATGGAAACTGGGAAGTAGCTACGATTCGTCTGTTGATCTCATCTATGAAATTTTCATTTCGGTATATCGTTCCGAAAATGTCGTGGGGCCGATTTTTTAAGGGAATTACCACATCCCCCCCCCCTCCCCCCAACTTTAAATATTTCGTAAATTCTTTATAAGACTAAAAATGTGCCTTATTTGTGAACCTAAGAATGAAGTTATTAGAAGTGAAACGTCACATTTTATTTCAAAAAATACGTCGTTTTTTTCTCGCTGTAAGCAATGTGAATTCTTTAGGTCCTTTCCAAAATATTTGATTTTTTTCGTTTTTTCTTTGGAGGAATGGGAAAGGAGAACCGCCTTTCACATGAATGTTCCCCAACACCATTTCCTCTTCAAATTTCTAGGCACCTTTTAGTACCAATATTCGGGAAAGTCAACATTAAATCAAACTGTAAATCTTAGCGGACCTATTCGATGGAATTTTGCGCTAAACGCTGAGTGCAACGGCATAAATCATTTATGCACTGCAAGGAAACCCGTCGGGAACAATCCTTCTCAGCAAAAAGTGGTCAATTGAATCGTCTACGTAAATATGACTCGAAATTTTAACAACGTTTGCGAAACCCATATGCAAGAACCTCAGAAATACCGTCATTCCTATCGTCTCCTAATAGTCCAACAAACTAACAATACTATATATACAATTTTACATGAATATGTAATATATATACACATTTACGTGTGTATATACATATATGTACATATATAAGTATATATGTATATGTACAGATATATGTGCATATAAGGTGTACATCACGAAATAGCACTGTGCACTTGTCAATAACGGATAGCGCAAGATTTTGGAGAGCTATTACTACGAAATAATGGCTTTCTCTTGTATCGTCGATTTTTGCGGTATATTGCTAGCTATTTATTGCTACCTCTACAACTAATTATCTCTCTTTAAAATTAATGTAATATTGGCAAATATCAATATTTTTCAATTTTACCAATGATATGTTTTAAAAAATCGATGAGTAATATATTCTGTTATATTATTTTTGAACCTCAAAAATGAGCTCATGATTCCTTTCCATTTCAAAAATGTAACAGTCTATAAAGCTACTCCCCTCCTCCCCTTCACCCCCCGAGATACGCCGATTTGAAAATATACAAGTATTATAAGTCCCAGGACCTACTTTCTATGTCTTACGATATTCTTATTCAAGTATAACTTGGTACTAACTAGTTAGCCTCTTATTAAAATCATTACACCCAGACGTTAGCTAAGGAATCCAGAAAAAACGACATTTAATTAGCTTATAAAAACAATTTTCAAATTCACACTGAAGCAAAGGACGATACATTTTACAAACAAAAAACTATGAAGTGACATACAGCAGTAATTTGGCACATACATCTCTAAAGGCATACAATTAAATACACGTGACGAGGAAAATGAGCAACAATAATGACAGCGATTTAATAACTGAAAATGGTAAAAAAAAAGATGAGCAAAATTGCAATGCTGTGAGCAACAATATGATGAGGCATTTGTTGAAGCGGTCGGTAAGTGATATGACGAGGCATTAATATTATCGGTCGGCCGCAGACTGGACCGGTCATTCACCACTTCAGCATTCGTACTATTGGCTGGTTCGTGTAGTGCCTAATGAGATACTTACGCATCTGCAATATGAGCATAAGATTTATTTTCGGATTAAGTTGGCAAATATCCGCAAACATGCAAATCAGGACGGCGACTTTTGTCTGCACATTTATCGTTAGTATGGATGAAACCTGGATTTAAATGAAACCGCCTTACCCATCCCTCCCTCCCCCCTCACCTTTTCTCCTATCCTTTCAATTTTTTCCCCTCAACGCAAGAAACGGCTAAAATTTCGTTTAAAAAACGAAAACGATTGCACTTAGGTAACTGTTACTCAAAACAACGAATTTTATCAGTCGATTCTTTACTGCAAAGCAATACGAGAGAAACAATGCAAACAATAGTGAAAATTCTACTGCAGTTGTAATTCAAATCATTAACCGTATATAAAAATCCTACCGTAATTGGTACTCACCTCCTTCGCACCTCCCTGCGTCACCCCCTTCCTCCGCCTAAAAGCCTCATGAAATTAATAGCGTTTGTACTTTTTTTCACTTATTTAGAGGAACTATTGCTTTTAAGCAAGCATGTACCCACAAATATGGAAGATTAGCTAGTATAGCACTGTGACAGAAGGTATTCCACTATCACAATCATTGATAGTTCCAGCAACATTTCTGTCACATAACTACATAACTACTGGTAGAAAAATCGTCTTTCTGATTAATGAGTAATCCACAATATTAGACGAATAACACTGAATAACCCTTAAAAGCAGGTCGTATCGTTTTCTTCTCTAAGTAAGAAAGAGAATTCAAGAGTAGCAGAAAACAACCGTGGAATGAGTTTCTTCAAGACGAACCTCATTGAAGATAAGCAGAACGACCGCGACAAAAAGACAAAACAACCAGACGAATCCAGGTGGATGTTCGACACCAATCCATGTCTGCACACCAGGTGTATAGATGAAAAAGTTCAGCACGAGCACTTCGAGGAGAATTGCCAACCCAGCCACTGCATTGCGGAATCCATGCCGGAATAACGATATACGACGCGTTGTACACATAAACAAATGGAATGCCTTTAAAAAAAACTCCGCTAAAACGATGCTATTTTGCGCATTAATGCTTATTCAAAAAAAAAAAAACAGTCTCTTTTAATATCATAAAAAAGATTGATTAAGAAAACGATTGTCCAGATCGATGAAATAAATATTTAGTGGAATAATAAAAGAAAAAATAATATGAGATAAAGCGTTCATTTCATAGCGAAAAAAAAAAAGAATTGTTAACTCCCAAAATGTAATAGCAATCTTTTTTTTATGGGCCAACTATCTGTTTCCAACTTTTTTTCTTATCTAACAAACAAATCATAACATATAGTTTCGTTGTATTGTTGAAAATAGAATAATATTATAAAAAGATGAGAGGGAAGCATTGAAGTTTTTAGAATATGCTCCGTTTGCTAATTTCGAATTTTTTTTTCGTTGAAGATATTGCGGTGACAAACCTGTGCCATAACAAGAGTAATCTGCCATGCAGCTCTTGCTTGCCTATGAATGCGAACCTGTACAGATGGTGTAAAAACGAGACCCGCATCTGTGGTGAAGTTGTTCGCGTTTGTCGTCCAATATTCACTCGACGTGAAGAGGAGATCTTTAGGTGGGATGCCATAATACCTGTTTCAAATATTGCTGTGTAAAATTCATAGGTAACTTAGCTATACCTTCCCTCCTAAATAAACGACATACGTGTCTTGCGAGTCTCAATAACTGCTTAAAATTGGAGAAATAATAAAGTGTGATCAATAATAAACTGATCACAGACAGCATCAGATAAAACAGGCACAATATGTGCTTTTTGTTACTCAGCTTACTTGAGCAATCCAACAAAAAAACAGTTGAAAACAAACGATAAAGAAAATAAGGCCTTTTCATGAGCGCTGTGGAAATCCACAGCTAAAATTCCTATAGGAATCGGTTGCATATAAAATTGCTTCATTACATCTCATTGTATCTTTATGCACCTACACCATACGAAGATCATTAAAAATGAAATTGGCAAATAAGAAGAGAATTACTCCTAAAAGACTTCACATGTGCAGACTCTCGCTTAAAAATTAGAATTTACCAGTCAGACAGACACAGATGCACGTAGACAAACAAGGTATAACGCTGTGGTGATGCGATCTGCAAAAAGCGCACAAAACAATTCACGAATTTTTGGTGATGGACCGCGACGGCAGGTTCGAATAGGCGCTGGCCACCATGAGATCTTTCCCGTCACTCCATTCCAATCCTCTATTTTCAAGCGATTTTTTAAACCGTTTAGTATGAAATTCCCCAGATTCGTCTACAATCTTTCAAGCAATCTGTCACTCTTGTGGTTATATGCAACGGTGAATACCTTCTATGCATTTTTTCCTAAACACCGTACGATCCGTTTGCACTGGAATGCAATCCTAAATGCTTTTAATTTACAAATTTTATGACCACTGAAAAAAGGGTATATGACCTTTGACACGCTAGTTTTACTCATAGACAATATTCGGCATCAACCGTGAAATCCATACAAACATGACACCTTTACATAGTATACATTAACGCTGTCAAACAGCACATTGCTGAAAAATTATAGAGAAGAAAACCAACCAAAAGACACACAGATATGCGGCCATGCATCCAACAGCGATAATATTACCCGCGAAGAGATACGAGTAGGCAAGTAGCGCACGAGAGACCAATCTCGAGGTGGTTTTTCGTGGTGGCCGACGCATGATATCTCTCTCACCTGGTTCGAATGTCAACGCGATTGAAGGTGGTAATTCCGTGATCAAATCAATCGTCACAATCTAAAAAAGAATACCTTCCCTTGTTCAAGTTTTAGTGTTTGCCATGAGTCATCTAGGATGAGTCCCCTGAATGTCACGTCAACTGCTTATCGTGGAAATCTTCCAACACCCCTTAATGTCCCCATGACAGCATCTGACAGGAGTTGAAATACGGAGTCGTAGATTAGTTCATCCTTCTCCTAACTCCTATCCACAGTTAGCGGTGTGGTAGTCACAAGTCGCAAAGAACACCCAGAAAAGTTTTTCAACTATTCATATCAACCGAGCAATTGAGGTTAACCTTATGAGTTTATCTACTGGAAAAAAAGGTTTTGAAAATTTGGCTAACTTATTCATTTTATTCAAATTTTTCTCCATGAATAGTACTATCGAACATATGCACTATAATCATCTCATCAGATATCGTTCGCTCCGTACAATGAAACCATAATTCGTTTTCTAATTTAATTGCATATCAACTGAAAATGATCGATAAAAAAGAAATAAATTCATTAGATATACCTGCAAACTTGAAAGTCCAAGAGGAAAGCCAATGATAAACGTAAGAAGTATAGCATATAATTCAGGCATCAAATGTGTTAATGTATAGGCGATTGTTTTCTTTAGATTTGCATATAGAAGTCGTCCTTCTTCAATACCTTTGACAATATTCTTCACATCGTTGTCTATCAATACCATATCAGCGGCTTCTTTCGCAAATATACTACCTTCAATATGAATGAATAAATATTGGTAAACAAGTAAAATACACCAAAAATCGTTTACATTATCTCCTAAATTCAAAATAAATTTAAACTTAAATTTGATAAAAAATAATGAAAAAACTTCGACTAACAGAATAGTAACAAAACTTAGTAACAAAAAAAGTAACAAAAAACTAACTTATTAACAAAAAAACAATAAAAGTTATGAAAAAAATTCTTTTAGAAATGAATGTTAAAGTAAGAAGTTTTCAATGGAAGAAAAAAATCTAGATAATGCCCAGTAAAAGTGATTAATATGCTCTAAATTCTTCGGTAAAACAACTCTTACCAACAGCTTCCAATGCAACACCAACATCGGCTCTCTTCAATGCAGGTGCATCAAAAACGCCATCGCCGGTTACCGCAACAACTTCTTTTCGCTTTTGACACTCCTGTAAATGACGAAAACAAATCGTTTATAATGTTTACAGAAATAGTCGCTAGGCATTCATTCATTCAGCGTTTCGTATTGGTCATTGCGTTGTCAGTTGTAAGTACGCTTTGATCAGGTTCTTTGACTCTATTCTAGCGAGCCACTCCGTCCAGTCCCCACATCGAGACGAGGACTGTGGAACAAGCCCCCTATCCACATCTTAAGCGGGACAAAGGTACAAGGTAAATAGGAGAAGAGCCTAAACCCTGAACTTCGCGCAACCAGAAAAGTTTATCCAGACACGACTGGAAGCGAGTTAAAGACACATTATTCGTGATAAATGTGTCGTGTTGATTAACGTGAAGTAAATTCATTCGTCCACGTATTTGCTTTCATATTCAATGAACTTCATTATTCAGTCTTCAATTATTCAGCCTCGACATTAATCAGATTTGCATATTCGATCCGCTTAACAGCCATATCAAATTTATCTCTATAAACCTATTATAA
This sequence comes from Ascaris suum, assembly GCA_013433145.1. Classification (NCBI taxonomy): domain Eukaryota; kingdom Metazoa; phylum Nematoda; class Chromadorea; order Rhabditida; family Ascarididae; genus Ascaris; species Ascaris suum. The sequence continues at coordinate 2,161,062 of CM024183.1, read as the reverse complement.
TTGAAAATTCTCTACACGCATATTCAACAGTTCAGATATGTGAGCGGAATTTTGCGCCAACTGGGAAATAGACCATCAACCTAAGAAACTTAGCTCGCAGATCAAAGATCGCAGCAAATGAATAAAAGCATACCTGAGCATTTCAACACAAATCACATCGAATGAGCTTATGAGTGCATCGTAAATCGAAAAAAAAAATTGGTAAATTTCTGGGCATTGTTCCAAGATATTTAACGGTGCATGATGACGTTTTGTTTGAAAAAAAAAATTTTTTTTTGCGCTAAGTCATAGACTTATCCCTAAATTATCGGAATAATTTAAAGCAAATGGTAAAGCTAGTTGCTGAATATATAATTATTGCATGAGGAAATGAAATATGCGAAGTGATGCAAAAGTGAGCTGAAATTTTTTGTGAGGGGGAACCTAGATAATAGAAGATCCCGAAATCAAGGTGGAGTTAGCTAGAAATTAGTTTTTCAATTCTGGGTGAGCATATGGGTCGAAATCTATGTTTTCAGGGAAAAGGAGATTTTCCAATAGAGTAGATTAAAATTTTTCAACCGCGAATATCAAGAATGGTTACGCAAATGGAAGCAGTCAAGACTCATGCAATAAGTATCGTACTTCATAGTAATGCTATGCTGTTGACCTAAGTGAAGCTCAAGGTCGGATTTAGAGACAATGCTGTCCACTGACTTAAAGTAGACTTAAGATCGGTCTTACAGGTAATACTGTGCCACTGATCGAAGTCAAGCTCAAGCAGTGTGCGCATTCGTAGTTAGAACGCGTAATTTGCGACGGTGCTCCTATTAAAATTGCCACTAGGAGGAGATGTCGTACATACAATAATTGGGCAACTATCGCAAGACCACGAGGCCTGAGTATCGTCGTTCTATTAATTTTTCTTCACGTAATTTTACAGCTTTTTTTCACTATAAAGCTGTGCAAATTCCAAGCGATACTATACGTCGTCATATTTTTTCGATTTCCTTCTTATTTCTTCCCATTTTATTGAATGTGCGTTTGGATCTTTGTGAGATCCACGAGTGCAACATCTCTCACCCATTGGCGATATGCGTGGCGAACTTATTCATATTTGCTAATTAGTTATTAAATAAAAAATCTTCTCGTCGTACCCGCAACATAGTACTCCTTAACAATCAAACAAACACCTTCTTAGTCTTAATAGAACATAAAAAGCACTAGGAGGTGAGCGAATGTGTTCACGTCTAATTTGCATCAACGGCACAAATTGGCACCCTTGCACAATGTTCCTCAACCGAGGAGAGTGATCATTATCTCGGTGATAAATGAGCACTCTTTCCCTTTCATCTATTATAATTACGTGGAAAAAGAGTTTGGTAGCCTGAATATGTTTTTATTTAATTACGAGCAATTCCATCACTCCTCTAAAAGGAATAGATCTTTCCCCGATATACCTAAACTCACCTTTACAATGATGAGTTTTTGCGCAGGTGTTGTTCTTGCAAATACGACAGATTTTTGTGCAAGGATTTCATCCCATTGTTCTGGAGTTAGCAAATCCAACACTTCTCCATGAATTACCGACAGACCTTCGTCGACCTTCTTTTCACATACGTCATCCTGAAGTATGTTATACTATAATTTAAGCAGCTAATATTGTAATGTAAGCAATCGTGAGTTGAAAACCTTCCGGAAAACATGAGGAACATCTAAAGGAACTACTAAAGGTATTCCCAGTCATCAAGGACCGTGACTGAAGTCGAATATTGACTCAATTAAAATACTTCAAATTCGAAAATGATAAATTTATGAAGGAAGACATTTCATCTGAAACCATGTAATTATTTATACTCAAATTATGTGAATCAGGTGATAATCAAATATGTAAATTAGGTGAAAAATTAGGTAACCTATTCTTAAAGTCGAGATTAAATAATCAAACACGTTAAAATTACCAGTTTGCGTCATTATATTGTGATTAGTCTCAGCGATAAGGTCACAGACTCTAATAACGATATATGAGTTAGTAATCATATCCAAATCACAACGAACAAACAAACTAATTATCAAATGAAATGAAGGAAAAGAAAAATTTGTAAGCTTTAGAAGCTTAGAAAAATTCCACGTTGATGAAAAGATGAAAATGTGAGGGAAAATTTGCATTTTCCATGAGCACTCAAGATTAAGTTGAAGTCTCATCGACGACCTATCTTCTACTAATAAAAAAAAACTATCAAAATCTATCTCTTACTCGACTCAATTATTATCCTTTCACGTTTAGTGATTATAATGATGCCGAAATTCTATACGAAGTATTGAAATTTTCAGCGATTTTCTATTTCATTGTGGAAATTTCACAGTAAATCAATCAAATCGATTTTACCATAATATCACTAAAATTTTTTTACACTTCATTTCTAAATATTAGTTATTTCTGATTCTTCCATATAATTCATTAAAGAGGAATCTCAAGTTTATTATTCGCACATAAAACTCTATCAACGTGATGAAAATTGTCGACAAAGGAAGCAAAATGATTCAAAGACTCAAAGACTTAACTCAAGTAATTTGACTCAAAGACTTAATTGTAATGAATTACCTAAGTAAAGATTTTTCTGTACTATATAAAATATAAAATTGTACAAAAGTAATGAAGGCAAATAAAAGTAATTTAAAGTGTAAAGACTGAAAAAAGCTTATTTAAACGCAGCACATAAAGCAGTAATTTTCATTAATTTTAATAAATGCATCAAAGTGTTCCAAAAAATATTCGTTGAGAATACAGACCTTTTCGTTGCCATTAAGGAGTCCTATATATTTAGCGACAGCTGTAGCTGTTGATGGATGATCACCAGTTACCATAAAACATTTCACACCTGCAGGAGTTTGTCTAATTCAAATGCCAACGGAACGCAAAAATTGAAAACCGCATATAACTTCACGTATTATTCATAGTCAAATTTCAACAAGCGCAATAAAAAAGATTCAAGGATATTGCTATTCATTTTCTATGCTCTTTCCTGTATTCATAACTAAAATCGAAAAAAATGTTTATTGAATTCATTTGGATTTTTTTTCTTTACAGAGAAAATAAATGAAAGAAGATGTAGCACCTTTCAAAGGTGTCACTACCGAATAAAAAGGTAATGACAAAGAAACTGGTGAATCTGAAGTAATAAAGTGACGTTTTAAAGAAAAATTTCTCCGTGTCAGTGATATTTTGATAGTACACGTTCACCTGTTGGTAATAAATAGATAATGGACTGATTACCTGTTTACAACTTTATTATAAATGCTTAAGCAGTCAGTCGCTAACATATGATTTTCAAAAGTACTACTTTCATTGTTGAAGTAATAGTAAGAACTACTTGGACAATGCGACTAATTACGCCACTGAGCACAACTACAGAGAAAAGACCTTTACAACACCGTTTCCATATCGCCGATCGTATACACTCTAAATGAGGTAACAGTAGGTAGCTATACCTCAGCAAGTTAGGAGGTTCTACTCAGATTGGAAGAATAAGGATGTTTTAGCATCTTACAGGATTCACTCATTTAAATCATATAAAATTATCGTTTTCTAGAAGCATTCAGTTGAGAATATTTTGAAATTCTTTTATGTCATTTGCATATTAATACATTTCAATAAGTAAAATCTGCAGCCATTTGTTTTGATGAGAAATATATCACCGAACGGAGAAAATATATCACAATGAATTGATCGTAAAATGAATAGAATAAATAAACATAGAAGATGAGCGTGAGAAAATCTCGCCGAAAAGTTGATGCGCGTATATTTCTCAGAAATTATACTTTCTAACAGCCATAAATTTGGGGGGTTTTTTTTTATTTTTTTGCAAAAATTTCTTAAACGATCATTACTCTATGAGATTTTTTCTTTCAACTTGGTGACACATAATCCCGGATTGTTTTGCGATAGGTTGCATTTGGCTTTAGCTTAGACTTGGATTACTGCAACGTGAAATCATTCCTTGGGGGTAGATTTGTTTAAAAAAAAAACAAAATCTACCAGCAGCTCTCAACTTTGCGATCGATTGATCAACGTTACTCCTTGGCGGATCATACATTGCTGCCATTCCGAGGAAACACAAATCGTGCTCGGGCAACTTTCCAGACGAAACTGTGAGACGAATGTCGTAGAATGCTTCGAAGGTTGTCATTGCAAAAGCTATACAAGTACGTCCCTTGCTGCCTAGCTTCATATATGCCTCCTTAAATGGACCTGACATTGAGAACGGCTAACTAAATCAGCACAGCGTGGACATGCCCTACCCAAACGCTGTGGGTTTAAAGATCGACGATCCACGTGAATTGCGAGTTAGATTCAGTTTCCAAGAGAAAAAAATATTCCATTAGCGGAAGAAATAAACAGGTGAGATTATTTTATAACTTCAGGGTGAAGAATTATAGAGCATTGGATAAACCATGTGGCGCTATCCATAGAAAAACGCACGCAAAGAAATGAAGAGAAAAGGTGTAGACTTCTCCTCCTATCCTGTCTGAACTAATGCAAACACATGGTTCACTCAAGTCGCCCACTTTTCTAGCTTCTTGGAAAGGCTGTACAAGGCTACTATGCAACTGTGAAAAAAGATCATCGCTCCCCTTAAACTAGCTCTGCTCTAGTTCTTCCCTGCCCCTCTCCCTCCCCTCTATCCTTCCCCCACTCCTTTTCCCCTACTAAAACAGCAATTACGCTGACCGTGAATTCGTTGACGAGTCCTTCGGTAATAGGTGTTTCTCCTTCGGTGGTAGACATTCGCGAGCAGTGCAAGAGGACTTCTTCAGGTGCACCTTTCACGAACATATAAAACCTAAAGTGTTGTATTACTCGAGTAATTATTCAAATACTCAAGTACTCTAGTACTTGAATAAAACATACTTGAATACTTGAGTAATTGCAGAATCGCATAATACTATCTCAATTTCTGTACAATTGTAAATCTTTGATTTGCATTACTGTAAGCGCTTTTATCGTAATCGATGAAATTTTTCACTCATTGATAGCATTGTTTCAAAAAAGATTGAACACGCGCCCACGCAATTATTTTTTCTCTTAAGGTCTGCCAACAAATGATTAAGAAACGAATAAACTCTTTTTTTCGCAAATAAATACGCTGTTTTTAGCTTTTTTACTCGTTTATTTTATCTAGTTAGTATATGCGCAAATTTTCATTGCTTTTCATATCTTCCTCGCATTTCTTCGTTGTTTTTCAGTTACTCCTTTTTTGTTTTGTGTTTGCACAAAAATATCATCTGTTCTCACCCATTTCTTATGTAAACTTTGCATGTCTGTTCGCTGAATTTATGCAAAAAATTGTGCCCGTTCTCGTCCGGATTAATGAGAATCGCTTTTTAAACCCCTCATTAACTCCCTTCATTTTTCCCCTCCTTCTTATGAGCCATTTCATATATGCTAGGAAATATTACTTAAATGAGCTGTCTCTGAACGTACCATTTGCATTTTTTTTTCGCGAATTTGAAGGTCTGATTGGCTAGAATAAAAAAAAACGCATATTGCGCCATATAGCCTTCTTGATATTCTTTTGCGCATGATTAGGGCATAAATGTACTGGTCATTTATTCCACTAACGTTTAGCAACAAAGAAACCAGTGGAAAATTAAATATTCTCCTTTCTCACTCTCCACTTCTAAAAATCCTCCTAGATAAAAGCAACCTGTTTTCTGGAAAGGTAATAGGCTGGAAAAACGCTACCAATGAGAGAAAGAAAATGAAAATTAGCTTAAAAAATTAACTATAAGGGATTACTTGATATTGCCCTCATCACTGACATGAGAATGGTGATTATCCCTTGCGACAACAACATGTAAACGACGTCCAGCATCAAATGGAATCTCGAAGACGATTTCATAGTTGTTACGTATCGATTGTACCGAAACCGTCTGAAGAAAATAGCGTCTCATTAAATTTTTTTCAATACAGTAAACATAGACGATAATAACGCTATAGGCGAATTACATAGCCAATTGCCGAATCGCCAACACGGCCAACTGCCGAGTTGCCAATATGTCTTACAATTGAATCGAAGTCTTTTTAATAGAAGAATATATAAATCTGAGGTAATATATTCAAAAACAAACCGCTTATGAATGCTTTGACTATTAGAATGGGGTTTTCTCTGAGAGGTTAAGAAGTATTTCCACTCGATCATTTTATATGGCCTTTATTGCCTTGTATTAGATTCATACTGAGAATAATAAAAATTTTATGAAATACACGAACACGTCCTAATGAGGGTTGTTGTTAAATTCAGCATATTCAAATGCGCTCATATAGAATTACTATTAAACGTAGATCGATTGAAGTAAGTTGTAAGCTGATGAGTAGTACTTATGAGTGCTTGAAGTTTTACAAATATCGATGTAAACTAAACTAAATTACTAGAATAATGCACAATCATTTATCCGTACCCACCTATCTGTGCAATGCATACCTTGCTAATCAAGGAAATCAACACAATGGTGTGCAGGTAAATGACACAGGTGATACGTAAAAAAAGAAAAGAAAAACAAAGAGCATTTCTATTGTTACCTCTTCAACATATTTCAATAAAGCGACTTCACTTGGATTGCCTGTGATATTCTTTTTTTGAAATGCAGCTTGTATGCTGTTCAGTTGCACGCTTCGTTGTATGGTGATTTGCTCGAGATCTGGATGCGCTGATCTGTAAAATTTGAGCATTGTGAACCTAGCGTATCGCCAAAAAAATTCCCCCGAGTTTTTTTGAACAACGTTTAAAACGTTTAAAAATTTTTTAAAAGATTGATCATGAAAAAAATCCAAGTATTAGACGAATCATAAAATCAAAGGGATATTTTAATTCGATAATGGCTAAACTCTGATAATTGCAAATACAATGCAAACTGCAATCGAACAAGATAAACTTTGCACTGACTGAAAATTGCAGAAATTTGCAAAAGTTTCTCCCAAACTTTTCCTTTGCAAACTATGGAGGGTGCGCTGATTACGAACATCTTCTCCTTTCGTATCTTGATTTGCTTCCGCCATTATTAAACTTGCTTATTTATTACGACTTCGTCTTTAAAGGGTTGGTAAATATGAAGATGTCATATCTAACTTCATAAAAACTATAATACCATTTTCAAATTTCGAATCACTATGGATATGATACAGGTATGACCAACCGACGAATACAACTTAGCTAATAATAAAAAAATTCGAGAATAAATTCCATCAAAACCGTTCATTTACTATACAAATGTAATTTAAAATTATTATAAAATGTTATGAAATTTATAATGCTGTAAAAAAACAAAATCTTCTCAAGTGGATAGTGACGAAATAAAAGCGAATTTTCGATTTAGGATTTCTATAATTAGTTATTGATTAAGAAAAAAGAAAAGCAAATGAGGTTTTATGGTTGACGTTGATGCGATTGGCTGTTTTACGCCGTGGAAACACAAAAAGCACACTTCGTGCCAATCTCTTCAGGAAGTTTTAATAAACAACAGTTCAACGGCTAACCCATTATCGAAGATTTTTCCCCAAGAGCTGATATTGTTGAGATCCATATCCAATGTGATTTGTTTACGTTTCGCTAGGCTGCCCGATCTCACTGATTCGATTTGTGCCTTATTGCAAACACTCATTGTTGTCAACAACGCATCGGCATGCTCATCTACATTCTTCAACGAGGCCACTGTGGATCGCGAATAGCGACGTCCGCTTGTTATTGGTCCTAGAAGAAACTTCTGTATAATTAGAGCCACTTCCTTCCTTCAGTTATTCCCTCCATTAAAAAACAGCACAGATGAAGTAATTCCTTTAGTTCCCTACTGAAAGAGGCAAAGCATGGAACTGTTGCTTGATTCATGGGTAACACCTCCATTGAACGGTCGAACGAGGCAGAAAAGAAAAATCAAAAACGAGGAAAAACAAAAGGCATAAAATTTGAGGCAATAAGCCTTTTATTCGATGGCAGTCACAATTAATCTGTAATTTCATTTGTCAAGCAAATTCTGTCATCTCGACTTTCCAAATGCAACCAATTCAGCGCACAAATTATCTCGAGTCCAAATTCATCCTCATACCAATAGCATAAATTAAAGTTTCTCCTCGGTTTCGATGAAATATATGTTTCGCAGCATTTAGCAACCAATGGTATCATCATGAGATTACAGAGAATACAAATAAACTGTTACACTCGCAGCAATCATTAAATCTTTTCTTGCAAATAAATTGTGTGCAGGATGGCACAATCAGGTGATTTCATGCTTTACGATCCCAACAACTGATGGATTTTAATAGGATTTATGCTCAATATTCAACAATAACATCCACTAGTATCCACTAACCGTTATAAAACGGCTAAGTGAATCATCAATCTTATAAACTGCCGTAGGCTGTTCATTACTGTAGATAAATGGAAGCAGAATATTCATATGTCACATCAGGATGGTGTGGCTATATTCTCTGAGCAACTGCCCAAATGGAATCGCAAGTATCCCATTCTTCCATCAACAGTCAAAAAAAAAATCCATCTCGGAAGTTGGATAATTACAGGTGTACACCTTGAGGGACACGAGCAAAGTAAGGGTTGCACTTTACAAGTAAAAACCTCCTAAAATGTGTAATGTTTCCCGAAGAAAATGACATTTCCTAATTTAGAATAAGAATACACTCACCTCTAAAAAACATGCGATCATGCCATACATCAGTGACAGTTATATCACTTGAAGTGAACACACCCCTCTTGTCGCACATCACCACCGTTGCAGTACCTAACGTTTCGGCTACATCCAGTCGTTTCATATAAAGTCCTTTCTTAGCTAATCGCCTTGCAACGATGATCAACGCAGCTGCGAGTGTTATCGGTAAACCTAAACAACGCGATATCACTGATAATACTTTTGTAAAAGAGGCGGGGAAATAGGGGAACGGAAGACGTAGAAGCGATTGAATCATATATAAGCAACCGCCTTATTACCTCCTACTCAAGTTTATTGTAGATCTATGTAGAAACAGTGAAAAATAAGGGGAAAATGAGGTGGAGTATGAAAAAGCAGCAAGAAAAAAGCATCATTGAGATGGTCTATATGGAAAGAACAGAAATGTACTGTAAAAATCTGATTTCAACCATCTTTCTGATGCAATTAACTAGAATCTTCCACAAAACGACAAATAATCGAGCATTTGAAAACAATAGCAATCAAAAATGCAACTACTCTATAATCATGTGCAATTTTTGAAGGTAACAAGAGTACTTTTTTTTCGCAGGTAACAAAAAATATTGCAGCAATAAAACTAGCAACAAACTGAAAAAAATTGACAAAGCTGATCAACAATATCACAATGGAAAGTACCATCCTAATGAACAGTATCAGCCGAATATACAAATTCATTTAAAAAATCAAATAAAAAACAATATAAATCTGTTTATTAAAGGTATCCAAGTCGTAATCATTTCAGATAGACTCCTTTATTATTCCACTGACTTAAATGCTCCAAATTTAAAATATTCTCCACCAAAAAGTTCCAACAAACTTCCAAAATTCCATGATACTTGCGAAAGCTTTCAATTCAGCTTGATCTCTTCTAAACTGCGTTCATTAGTTAAAACTATGGAGAATGTTATAAGTCACTTTCTATTGTCATTTAGTGTATGAAAGCGGATTAAAGGAACAAAATTATTATACTCAACAGGAGCCTCAAGAATGAACCTCACCAACAACTCGCAAAAAGAGCACAGACGTTTAAGCAATGAAGGATTTAGTATGCTTTTGCATTCATGAGGCCAAACTACATCCACTATCAATACGGCTGTCATAAACTGAATTCAAATGCTGGCAACAAGAAAGACTTGATCGTCATGCAGCCTACAAGACTTTGCAGATCACCGCACAACTAGATCATCATGCCGGGAACTTTGTAAGTTAGTGAAATGGTTTCATTGTATTTTAGCAGGAGAATAAAAATAAATAAATGTACTATGTGATAGAGGAAAAGAAGCAATAGATCACCTTGAGGTAAGTTAGCGACGATAATAACAAGAAATCCATTGATGAATGTATCTTTGAAGTTATGAAAGTGGTTCATTATGATGCCGATACAGAATGTCAACGTAGCCAGAATGAACGCAAGCACCGTGATGAACGTTACGAAACGTTTGTGCTCGAGTTCGAGTCTTGTTGCTCGACCTTCTTCTTGACTCATCGTCTCCATCAACCTGCCGATCACCTGAACGTTTATCGCCTATTTTAATTACTGCTTCTTACTGCTTAGTAAACACTCAATAACAAAATCCTCTAAGAGTTCAGGCGTCCGAATGAACTTTGTAGACACTACTTGACAATAGAGATAAATCAGTGTAAAGCTTACAATTTAATCTCGGTTGAATTAAAATGCAAAAAGAAATGGAAAAACGCGAGCTGAATGTTCATTTAGAATGGCACAGGCGGCTAGACCATAAACAAGGAAATCGGAAAATAAGAACAGCGAAAAGTAAGAGAATCAGAGAAACCGGAAAACACTAAAAATTTTCTCAACCATCAAATAGAATAGCTAATAAAGTAATAAACTTTAGCTACCGTATTGTTAGCAGTTTTGATAACGACTCCCAATCCATCACCACGTACACATTGACATCCATTGAATGCGATATTTTGTGCAGCGAATGCACTAATACCCTTTTTTACCGAAGCATCATAGAATTGTAGTGGGTCGATTTCACCACTAATCCATGATGTCTCAAGAAAAAGACCATTCGTATAGATTAATCGTAAATCAGCCGGAACACGAGCACCCGGGCTAAAATTTACATAACGTTTCAGCCATTCATTGATATCTACCTCCTTTCTCTTAGTTTCGGGCAAATATTCGGATAACTCTATGTATCAATCAATCGAGAAATGAATCGCCAACTAGCACAGCAATCAAAAATTGTTTTCCAAAGCCTAGACACATAAATATGGCTGTTTTTTCTCTGATCTTCCATGTCTCTCTCAAGGTCTACTCGAAAACGCTTCATGATGGTGGTCGTCCACATATGACCACGACACTTTTGACGACTGCATGTGTAGTATCTATCAAACCCCTTTTGAACTGATTTACACAGGTGCTGCGCTGAATTCACTATTCTTTACATTGATAAAATTTATGCCTTTTTTTTTCAAAAATGCTCGGCTCTTTCCAAAAACGACCAGAAATTCATTTTATTAATTCAGCGCTATTTTATGTGCCTAATTCAGCATTAGCATACAACAATGAATATTGTAATGCTGGTGCCTCATAAAACGAATTGTTTCACTAGAAACAAAAAAAAGGCCTTCGCATATATTTCGATAAAAATTGCTTGTTATTGCTCTCTTATAAATTGCAAAACTTGTGACGTTCACAGTAATTCAGGACAACGAATATATTCAAGGCAAATGCTAATAGAGAAAGGAAAGGAAGCTTATATCGTTTGGAAAATTATCAAAAATTGGTAGATACTCCAAAGACAAATTTCCAGTGATTTTATTATAATTAGTGCAAACAAAGACTCAAACTCAAAAGGATAGCGAGAAGAATTTCATGTTACACCGGCTTCTTTATGAAAAATACGTAAACGAAGGATTATCGTAATCAAATTTTCTTCCTAAACGAAGGATTACGGTAAGCGATCGAAAAAAAATTGTTTGTTATAAACATTAAAAAAAAAAAAAAAATTTTATAATTGCAGCTAAAAAAAAAATCAAGGCCAATTTATGATCAAATCCCGAAAACAAATCAACTACGAGATCAATGTTCATAGATCATTACAAATATATGGAAATATCAAAACAAACAACGATTAAAAAGCATATTATGCTTATCATTTGAAAAAAAAAAACTTTTTTTAATGTCCTGTTTACCTTCACTGTCATATGAATGTAACAATACTTTAAAAGGTATATCAATAAAAAACTAGGAAATCCAATCATAATAAAGTAAACAATATGCGATGCTTCAAAATCACTTTGATAATGAGGATATTGTAATATATAAAGCTTTTTGCATTTATAATGCTCATAATTTGTGTGTAGCAATGTTTATAATTTGAAAAGAAATTAAACAACAACCCGACTGGCAATAACAATAACTAAAATATCACCGTTAAAATGGTACCTTTAAAGGAGATTTTTTTTTCAAAATAAATGAAATAATTTAGAAAATTTCAATTAAAAATGAACCAATTTTTGTTAGGAAACTATAAATTTGTTGAAGAGAATAATAATTAAAAGTCATAAGAACGTTATGTTAATCGTAGTAGGATATCGAACACAATTGCAAACGACAATATTGCTGCAGTAATTATTTTTGCTAATTTTCCTGATATTCAAAAAGGTATTCTCAGGTGTATCGATAAACCTGAGCGAAAGGTGTTTTTTGACCTATTGAAAATGAAAAAGAATGGCAATAGTTGTTGTGGGATTTCCAATCGGCCCTTGTTGTAAATGTGCATCGATCGTTGATAGAGAGGAAAAAATCAAAGAAATATTTCAGTTAATCACCAACCTTAAATAGACAACATCACCGGTGACAATCTCGCTAGCGTTCACACGAACTCGTCGTCCAGATCGTACTACAATACACGACGTGGGAACTATCGATTGGAAGCCACGAACTTGCTGAAATCATATAAGATGGAATCCGAATCGCCATCTTCGTACTACGATTGGAGAGTGATGCGGATTTTTTTTAAAGACATAAGGAGACTGGTTAAATTGTGCAAGATTGGAAACACTCAATTTCTGCTTTAAATAAATTTAAAGCATCGTTTAAAAAATCTGCCCGATTTATCATCGACGAGCATAATTGCCATTTCATACACAAAAAATGTTTGGAAGACGCCAAGCGGCAATACCGATAGTCGGCTGAACAATAACAATAAATTTCCGCTATTTCGTCTAGTTTAAACGACTGCCTGTAAGGCTTTTTCCCGCAGGGTTACCGTATTTGATGTATTGAAGCAGTGCTATCAAAGATAGATTAAAAAGAGTGAAAATAGATAGGAAATTTTGGCGATACACGAAAAATTGAAAAGAAATGTGTGGGCAACATCCTATAAAACAAAGGAATCCTCGAAACATGAATAGCACAAGCAAGAATTTAAAAGATAATCTCATTAAAAAATTTGGCATTTTTATTCTCATCGTAATGTTTCCATGCTCAATTAAAGACATTTTTCAAAAACAATTTAACGGATATTTGGTTCAATTTCCTCCGTAGAATGGCATCAATATGTCCCCTTGAATAGAGCTTAATTAAGCTGCGGGTAAGTATGTATTATCATTAGAACTAGTGGCATAAATCATCTATTCATTTAAGTGCCTTTGGCATAATTAAGCGCTTCGTTGAGGGTAAAACTAAAATGAACAAATAGAAATAAATAAGTAAAATATCATTGATTAAAATATCTCAAATATATTCACTCAAAGGCTATCAGGAATTTGAATTCATAGATGCATTACTAACTGTTTGGTAACAAATTTTCATCGTATTTCGATTAAGGAATACGTACTCGTACAACAATTCAAAAAACTCTACCATACACCACATCTCATGGTTGCTCGTAAAGCACGTTTAGAGAATATACTCATTATTTATAGGAAATTACTCTGTCATATCGTCTAGAATGTACTATTGCATTGATTTACTTCATAGTAACTACATATTAAGTCAGTATTTATAAAAAAACTCCTTACATTGAATACATTTTAAAAAATATATATGAATAAATAAATAATAAACTTACTGCATAAGCATTCTTTTCTTGCCAATAACTAATAAGACATAACGCTGTTGAAACACCAATTAGAATAATCGTGAGGTAGAGTTCAAGAAGATGTTCCGTATCGATAATATAGATAATTAAACACGTCAATGCGACTAGCAATAATAACATACGAAAGGTATTTAGAAATTGTGAGAGAAATATTTTTAGCGCATCTTTTCCGGTTACCGCACAAACTATATTACGACCATCTTTTGATAATCGTGCCATTGCTTCATCCTAAAATTAAAAAGCTTATATTAACCATAATTTGGAAATTACTATATAATTTCGAAATGATCTCATATTGTAAATCGAATAAATTACCATAATTTCAATTATAGGAAAAAAAAACATATGTGCTATAAAAGAAATGAAATCTCTAAGCAGTAAAATATTCAAAAAGGAATTAAAAGCTATCGTTTAGTACGAATAAATAAAGAGCTCAACAATAAAAGTACCTTATTTAAACCTCTGGTACGTCGAGGATCTTCAACGCATATTCGTGAAAGCGGAAAAAGATCATTTAGTTGCTCCATTGTTAGTGTATGTTCAAAGAATGTTGAGTCGAGTTCAATATCCTGCATAGAAATATTTGCAAAAATTTTGCAATCACTATAAGGATGGAAGGAAAAAGATAGAAAAATGAAGGAAAATAGAGGAAATATGTGAAGATATTTCTAAAATTTTTATCCACCTATACGAAATTGCTCTCTATTCACTAGGATGATCCATGAAAAGATCGTATTTTATACGCGTTAATGAAATTCTTTCTGTTAGCCTTAAAAATATAAATTTCGTTGCATTCATCAAATCTCGATTCTCTAAGAAGTCAAACACCAATGAATTTAACGAAGGAGACAAAAAATTGCAAAGAAAAAAAAAGTTAGCAATGAAGTTAAATATTAAACAATATCGCAACTCTACACTGAATTCGAAAAATAAAATAAAAACAAATATAACTCAATAATAGAATTAAGGATCGTAAGTAACTAATCACATATTTGGTCACTTAATTCTTTACATCAAATGAACCTTAAATTGGGACAACATTTAAGAAGATGCCCACAAAAATGGATCAGCTATAGTTAAAAAACTATCATTGAATAGAGGCATCTTCGTAGTCTATAGCAACAGTCAGTTTCATGGTGAGGTATTTGACACTCTATAAAGGTACTACATTGTCCAATACCTGTTATAACGCAATAGAGAATAACATTATTAGTTTCAATAGTAATACTATCAAAAAATAAAATCCACCTTGAGTAGTTGATGGTGTACGATGTCTGGCGCATCTTCGGCCGTTGTCTGAGTGGAAGATTTGCGTTTGAAACGCCGCTGTAGCCATTCGCGCAGCTCTGTAATATCACAAATAGGGCTTGGCCGAGAGAAGCAATGTACAAGCCATTACACAATACTCAACAGCAAGCTAAGATGACCACCCAGGTGTATGGTATTCGAGACGAAGATAAGCAGGAATTACTAATGATACGTTTATCAAAACGGAAAACACAGTGAAATAAATGCAAGGTTAAGAAGGTTTTCACGTCACATTTCATGTCATATATCTACAGAATTAGTTGCACTCAGCAGCGAAAGCACAGACTAAGGTTTCTTATATTGTCGAAACATCCTTCAGTAAACGCTTAGGTGAAGTTGGATTACTGCGAGTTGAAGATAAAAGCATAAGACCTCTTATAAGAATAATAGTAATATTGGTAGTAATATTGTAAAGTAAGATTTTAAATATTTTTCTCCTAGTAAATGTATTTCATTTCATAATCCTCGTGGAATAGTTGCCAATCATCGGCTTGAAATTTACTGAAATCGACATATTCTTAGAAACTATTCAATTATTTGTGCTGAAAATTCCAAATTTTTAGTTATCGATCGCCTATAGAAAAATTTTCCATACGCCTCTATCTTCATTCGATATTTGACTCTCAAAAAGCGTTCAGAAAGTGCAATTTTTTCTCGTTGCCCTTATCAATGTGATTCAATTTTCTCGTTTTCAGAGCAAAACATACCTTCAAATAATGTTAGCCGAATGAAATCCGAAAAAAATTTTTTTTTCAAAAATACAGCGGCCAAAAACTCCCTCTTAAAAGTAATTTATTCAAGGCAATCGGGAAATAAACGAAGAATGGCAGCCAACGTCTCATCTTCACCCCTTCACATCCCTCAAACCCCACAATCGTTTTCTTCTAATTACCCTCGATCCTTTTGATGCACTCTCTCGTAAGAAAATAATTAAAATATAAATGGTGAGAATATTTGAAACAGTTATAATCAATTTATTTCGCTAAAACACACAGAATACATATTTCAAAATATTTAAATTTTAGTTTCCGCCCAATAAATCGATCAAGTTTCGGCTCAGACTCAAATTTAGCTAATTCAAATTTCGTTAGCAAATTTTGAAAACTGAAATTGATTACACCACAGCTGAATAAAATATAGCGACAGCATAACCATCATTCATACCGAATTAGGTTATAATGCTTCTATGCAATCTCACAATATTTAAAAAAAAAATTTTTTTTTCTCGAATAAACCAACAACGTTAACGCTCCAATAAATGGGGGACAATAAAATTCAATATCTCTCAATTTTAGATTGCATTCATATTGCATGTTCATATTTACAATCATATCGATAATGATTTCAACGCTGAGAGTGTGCCATACCATCACCTCCTTCTAACATCGATGATCAGAGATGCCAATAAAACCGGCTTTTAATTTTTATTCGTTGGAAACGCGACAATGTCGATTTTAGCCAACCGATCGATGTTGTTTATCGATCAATCAATCACTATATTTTGCGATTATTGCTATTATAAGTGAAACTTTTGAGAGTTTTCTTTTATGAATGCAAAATAAAAATCAATCGAATTTCATTAATCTCATTTTCACTGCAAAAATTAATTATAAATGTTTCAAATATTCTAAGTATAGACGAATCGGAAATTCATATCAATAGAGAAAGCTGAACTGATCGCATAAATGCTCTCTATAAATTTTATTCATATTTTAGTATAAATGAAAACCGCTAGACAAATCAACATATACAAATATCACATAGTGATATATGCAACAATTAACCGAAATAAACGAATAATAATGATAACTAATGTGTTAAAAAGTATCTAAAGCATGCCTAATTCTTTGATAATAAATGTGCATCGAATATATGACCACTTTTGAAAGATTTCTTTTCTTATTTCATACGTTACATTTCACCTCATATATGCACTCTCTTATCAATTAAGCAACAACATTCCACAAATATTCCAGATTATTATTCCATAAACAGGTACACTCGTTCTCTTAAAAGATTTTATCCAGAGCTAATAATTCTATATCATTCTCACTCCCTCTATACAGACTTAGCTCGAAGATAGAGACTGTTGGAGGATCACAAACAACTCAAAGCTTCGGGCTTAAAAATAAAGAATTACCGTTATCTTCCTATTGTTAAACTATTGCAATTGTCACGTTGAGTGTTGAAAAGGTGAAGAAAGATGTTACCTGAAGAGGTGGTCGCCGAAAGTCTTTTCATGGTGCAGTTAGTAGGAATTTCGGCATCGTTATCACTGTAAACAAGTAAACATCATCATCCGTCAATAAACGTTTTATAGGATGTACGAAATGAAATTACATATATATAATTTAAAACTCCAATGTACAATTATGTAGAAGAAAAAGCATGCTAACAATAAGCCCACGAGCTTTTAAACAATAAGATACGGTAGTTCCTGCACAGTTCTAGCTTCTGCAGCCAGTTGATTACACATACTATAGATATTCGTTAAAATCCATCCTTTGAGCACCATATGGATCACAGACTAATATATAGATGATCAGCTGGAAAGCCGCTCACGACAATTTGCACGTGGGAATAGATTTTTCGAGAATATTAAAAGAACGTTTTTCAAAACAGCTCAATGTCAACTGAGAAGAACAAGCAATAGGGGAGGGGAGGGCGAAGGGGTTCACTTAACGGTAAAGTGGGAGGGAGAGGAAAGAGAGACGGAATTCCGTGATAATATGATCATGTTGAAAAGCATCAGGGTATATCTAATCGTATAAATTTCAAATAATGAAAGTGTTAAGAAAATTTTGCGAAAATATGCAAAAATTTTTTTGCACAGAAATTCAAAGATAGAAAATGAGTGATTAAGAGTTACTATCATCGATATGGTAGTTGTCGATTTAGAAACTTCTTTAAAAGGTGAAACGAGCAAGATGAAACAGGTAAATTAAATTAGATCACCTTTGCAATAAATGGGCATTGCTAAAAATCGACTGAGAACTGTAGTCGACGTGGAAACGCATTCAACAGTACAACGAATTAGCAAAACCGATGAGAGAAAAACACAAACGAATGACATCATCAGCAGAACATTAAACGCTGTGGGAAAACGATACATTATTGACCCCTATAGGAAATATGACATTGGAATCAATCTCAAAAGACGAAAACACTTGCCGAACTATGAGCTTTTTGATCTACCTTCAAGACGGAAATATCTTCAATTACCTTCAATTAAGGAGCCCAACCTATCAGCCATATGGCAAACGCAACTATACATATGCTCTTATCATGACACCAATAATCACAAGTTTATCAACTACGATTTATCAGTGATGTTGCTAAGTTTTAATGTATTGTAGCATTCTACATCGAAGACCATTTTAAACAATATTTGAGAAGATCCCTTTATAGACGTTAAGTTTATTTATTAAACAATAAATTATACGCTATTAATATTGTATATAATTCGGAAACAACAAATCTTTCAATATCACAATGAAAAAATTTGAGAAATTAGCTTTATAGAAACTGAAGAATAGCTTAAATTGTATTCAACATCCTTTATTTTAGCATTTTTTTTTCTATTTGCTAGAGGATTGCTAATTCTAGAAATTTGAAGTCGTTGGATCATAATTATACGATAGAGTATTGAAAAAAAAGGGAAAAAAATCTCGAAAAATTTAGATTTAAATTGAAATTTTTTCGGAAATTGCGATAAGTAAATATGAAAATGAGAAATTTCCAATGCATTTTCTCGGTGGAATAATGGAGTGAACGATCAAAAATTGATTATGTGAGGATCACTTGGAGAATATCGTCCTAAGTTGTGTTCTCCTATTAAAACATCAATTCTATTTTTTTTTCTTCACATCACTAATTAATGAGGCATAAATTTCGCAAAAAGAAAGAAGTTGCAAAACTCTTCTAGAATGAAGAAGGGGAGAGATAGAGACAAAGAAAGAGACAAAGAAAGAGAAAAGGATTACACGCTGATATATCAAATAAATAGAAGTTTTATTAAACAATATTGTCATTAAGGATATTCATTAAAAATTTCAAGAAATCAACAAAGATAATTGGAGCTTAATATTTATATAATAGGAGAAAATTTTAAAAAACGACCTTATTACATCCGCGCTATTAATATTAAGATGAGGGAAGAAATTAATGCCCACGAAGCATGAACCATTCCTCTAAAATTTTGAGACATCAGAAATCGTCTTTAATAAAATTGCAACAATTTTTGGCTGATTGATTTTTGATGCTTATAACTATAAGATATGCAATATTTTTCGAACTTTTTTTGCAATGTCATTGGCATTATTTCAAAAAGCAATCGCTATGCATTGAATAATAGAGAAAAATGCAATGCAAATAATTCGGAAGATTGTACAAACATAAAAGTGCAAATATTATAGGCTTCCATAGAAAAAAGTTTACCTCTATAGCGATTTTTGAAAAAAAAAAGTAATGCGTTTTGCAATGTAATGGAATTTGTCTTTAAGTATGCAACTAATAGAACATTAGGTACGATTGCCAAAAACAAGTAGATCATATAGCCAAAAATCTTTGAATCAACATTCTCTCCTACAGGATATGCAAATTAGCTAAGTTAAGAAGTACTGAAAAATTGAAATAATTGACAACAAAAAAAAAACAGATAAGTACTTCTATATATCTATATCACATCATCTATATATCAGTTTAAATTAAAGTATAGAGAAGGTGAATAACGCGACAACTAAGGTAATAAAGTAATAAGACATTTAAACTTGTAACACTTATGATGTTTGTAAGAGGAGAAAAAATCAATTCGCAAAATAATTGGAGAATTCAAAGTGGGCGTCAATGAAGAATGAAGTGAAAACAAGAAGATAACAATTTGACGAATTGTCATTAGTTGTGCGCAATGAATGCATAGGAGGAAACATCAATCACAATTTTATTGCGAATTGTTTTTTTCTATTGGTTTTATATATGTATATGATGATATTATTCAATAATACTTTATCACTCCAATATTATCAAATATTCGTATAGTTAAAATAATTTCAACAATTGGGAATTTTAAAGAATAAAAGAAATAAAGTAAGGAATTGAAATACAGATGAACAATAATTAAACCAATAAACGACAGCTTATTTAAGCGGTGATGAAAAAAGGAGAGGGGAGGGGAGAACGACCGCAAACAAGGTGAGGAATATTTGACTGCAGTAGAGTAACATGGCAGTGTATGTGAGCAGTGAAATAGAACTGTACTCTAACAAAGAAAAAGTACGAAATTAACACACGAACAAAATAGTGAATAGCGTGTAGCTGACTTATTGATTGATGAGTTTCCCCATGAATTAACTATGGAATACATCATAATTACTTACTATAACATGTGAACAACAGTAAAAAGGAAATAGGTTTTATCTATACCAATAGCATGATTCCTTAGAGGTTCGCATACTTACAAAAACCATTTTCCGAAGTGTGGATTATTTGCAAAGAGTGAACGATGAGGCGATCCGACGACAATTGTTGTTGTTCGAGCGAACGAATATATTCGCTCTCCATATTTGAATTTATCATATTGCACGAAATAGTACAATTGCTTCAATTCCCCTAATCTCAACGTTAACAGTTGAAATATCGATAGATTTGTTTAGGAAATTTTTAGTCACCATTATTTCAGTTTTAGTGCATTTGAAACTAGTTGTCATATCGAAGGAAGACGGACGGTGAGAAAAAGAATGAAATTTGAAATTCCGACTTTCCGAAGAAATTTTCGGCTCGATTGATGGATCTCCATTTTTTTCTTCTTTTTCTTTCTATTTTCTGATATCCATATTTTCTGGATAGTACCAATTCAAAAATTCCATACAAATTTTTTCATTTCGCAAAATTTCGGCATTCTAACAACTGTTTACATCATAATTTATGACTCGATCCTGATAAAAGGATTGGGCAATATGAGTCAGAACTTCTATAGCGAAATAATACTTCATAATTATAGCGGAAAGAGAACTGCAAAAAAAAAAAACTTCCGCAGAAAAAATCTTTGAAGCATTTCAATTCCAATTTCAAAAAAAAAAAACTTCCAAGAGATTAAATTCACTATGTTGTTCATTTTCCACAATATTCCAAAAGAATTTATAAGTTTTTCTTTAACGCTGTTGAATTTTTAAATCTTTTCTTCACTTCTTATAAATTCCAAGATTTATTGACTAAAAAATTCATTCCTTATTTCCACAAATTTTTCTTATGGAAGAAGATGTGCTATATTAGCGTAAAATCCATCACAGTTATCGATGATTTTTATAATATTTTCATTGAAATTTCGCTTATCATAGAAGAAGTTTGAAAACTTTGCTAAATGGAACGATCCGCCTTTTTCCTCCCTTAATTATCCCATTGATCACCATCGCTTCCGCCGCCTCCCCCCATTGAAGTGATTCGCCACGTTTTCTGCCAAAAGACAATCGAAGAGAACAATTCACCATATCAATTCGCGATCGACAATGAATAAGACAAGCATAGATCGGCTATTTACTAATCGATTCAATTGATTCTATAAGTAATACTTTAGGGATTGCGCCATAAAAGCATTAAATTTATATGACACAATAATTAAATAAGCAATAATTATTGAATATTTAGTATAATGTACGTTAGAAAAGAGTGATAGATTGAGATAGAAGAAGAAGACATATGAGATATAATCTCTTCAAATTTCAAAAAAGTAATGAAACTTTTTTTTTGAGTGGAACTTTTTAGCGAAATTCTAGAATTTAAGAGAAAAAAAATGAAAAAAAGTGAGTGCTTTACCAAATATTGAATAAAAAATCGAATTAAAAAAAAAGCAATTTAATTAGAGAAAAAAAAATACTTGCATTATGCACAAAAGAATGCAAATCTAATTGGCACGCAAATGCAACAATTATTCTCGTCGATTATGAATGAAAGAATCGATATAACTGCACGCTATACTATCATTCGATTGATCGAATAAATACGAAGAATTCTGGATGTGAATAAAAATGATAGTGTGACAATCATTGTGCCATCCGTGCAACAAAAAAAAAAAATGCACTCGTTATCGCTGCAATGTTTCTATCGGATTGCATTGTGCACAAATGAACGCCTTATATCGACGAATTGTTTACTATTTATAAATTACTTATAGATAAATATTCAAATAAGCAAAAAATTAACATATAGTATAAACCTTAATAATCTCTTCTAAATTTTATACTGTTGTAGTAAATATACGATCAATAAACAAAAAAAAAACCCCCTATAGGAATGAATATAATTATGAGGACTGTGAAATGATTACACCGAGACTGCATCAAATAATAATGCTTTCAACGGAAATGATGCAAATAATTGATGCAGTATTATTAGTACAATACTATAAACTATAAACTCTTTAGGACACAATAAATAAGCATGATAATGAGAGTCATATAATCGAAGGACGATTTTAATCAAGCATTTTATTGATTTATTCAACGTTTCACACAAGCAAAACATATACGTAAGTATATATGAAAAGCACAGAACGAACACGAAGAGATAAATTTTTTTTTAATGAGGAGAAAAAACAGCACAATTCAACACCATAATGTCTTGGATTCAAGTTTATTAAAAGTTTAATGCTTACTAAAAAAAATCTACGAAATATAGCAGGTAAGTTTGTAAGTACATCACATCGACCGCTGAAGTGCTAGTGATTGAGCATTAACATTGGAAAATCTCAAAAAAAAAAACACTTCCATTGCAATATGAGCTCTTTTGCGCATAGTCCAACCTTATCCAAGAGATAATGGATTTTATGAGCTCTCGATGACACATCGTTTTTAAAATTAGTAAACGCTATGAACCTCAAGGCCTATTCTAAAGTTTCACAGCATAAAAGTGGTAATTTGGCAGCCGTTCGTCGAAAAAGTGAGTTGCTTCTTGAAAGCTATTTGCATACATTGATTTGAATCGTGAAGGGCAAGGAGGTCAGAGAGGGGGGGGGGGAGATTGAAGTTGGTGTTCCTTACAAGAGAAAGAGATGAAGAAGCAATGGGATAAGCCACTCCTAAAACAGGGAATGTGATGAGCGGGAAGTTGTAAGGTGAATGGGAGGGGAATGGGGTGGGGGGGGGGGGGGGGGTAGAGAGAGAGAAGGGCAGTCTCTTCGATATTCAAGCGAGTAGTTTCCTTTTAACATCTATATAAAGTTGAATGCATCTCTTTTCTTAACTGCGGCGCTGGCCTGTATAGCGAATACGATTCATGCATATGTCATCATTCAAGCAATTAATGCCACGACATCGATTTCAGACTCTATCAACGCACAATTTATCAGCGCGCAAAAAAAGGTATACGACGGTACCAAACGTTATATCATATACCGAAGTAAACAACGTCGTACCATAAAGCCAGGTATCTAATGCTACAGCATAAACCGAGGTGCCTGACTTCATATCATAAACCAAGGTATCCAAATTCATATACCAAGCCATTAAACATTTCACTTATTGATCACTCGTCAATTCAATAAACCGTAAGCACGAGGACTGAGCGTTTTTAGAGTTGTGAAAGAACACCGGCAAGCGCCATTTAATGTTATACTATTACCATATGAATGCGGAACACGACAAAAGCATGCGGGTCAAGCAATCAAGAGAGTTTGGCATGCATTTTGTGGACTAATTGAGGCTTATTTTTTGAAAACCATAAAAAACACAAATTGAAGTTTGAAAACACCAACCAAGCATAATATAGGTCCTTATTTACAGAACCTCTCGTAAATACCTCAGTCCTGAAAAATCTCGACAACGTATGCAGTTTAAGAATGGGGATGCATAAACCCTGAGAAGGTGTGATAATATCGGTTCACACCTTGTCAGGTCCATTTTAACGCTAGAGTGATCGTGATTAGTAAAGACAACAGTGGCGACCTCAATATGTGTTTGCTGAGAGAATCACTTCGGTTCAGCGATAAACCTGTCCACCGTGGAAATAAAAAAGCATTAACGGTTTGACTTCAACTGTTGCGCATATTCAACGATTGACTATTGTTTGTTTAGCTAGACGGGATTTGTGTAGCCATAATATGAACGTGGAACACCTGTGACAGGTGTACACCGACTCATGAAATCTTGTCGACAACGTTACATTAAACGATAATGCAGTGCACATGAAAAAGTTGCAATTATAATAGAATAAGTTGTGTGTACTCACGCATATTACCCAATAATCGCCAGAATTTATGGATTTTGTTCCGAAGCTAATTGACTCAAATAGAGAAAATTTTGAGAAAATGCCAAAAAATTTTCATCTCCTCTCTATCCTCTTCCGCAATATTAGTGGCACAGCCGTTTGGCAATATGTCGGATTTACATTCCAAATCACTGAAATTAAATCTGAAATATCGACTGAATGCGTTTCTCTATTTGCATCTTGCAATGTAGCATTTTTTAGAAATTTCAAATTTCAACGCGAACATTCACGGTACTTAGATTTGTGGTGTCATTTCAAAGAGTGGATAAAGAAAAAGAAGTTGACAGACAGATTCCGATTCATGGAACCCAGTAGAACTAACGATGCCGAAATCGGCTAAACAATTCAGTGTTACACCTCAGAATGGGAGCTAAGATAAAACTTTTACTTTGTATAAAATAAGATTCCACCTAATCAACACAACAAGCTACAAGAGCATATGTTGCGGAGATTTCAATTCGACTAGAGGAATTTGAAAGGAGTGCATGCACATTGCAACAAAGGTTTGTGGGGCGGCAGGTAAATGGAGCTTTCCGCTTTTTTTTTGGAAAGCTTGACGTTGGAAACCGATTAGAAAGAAAACACTTTTTGAAGATAAGCTTTAAAATGACGTCGGATCAATGATAATCGTTTTAACGACTATAACGAATCATATATTCAAAAATAACTTTATTTGTTTAAGAATGAGATTTTTTTCCACTCATATACTGTATTATTCTCTCATTTTTGTAATAAAAGATGTTTACATAATTCGAAAAAAAAAAAAAAGACAGCATATATCATAATATTCTCATAAAAAGTTTAAAAATTGAGAGAAATATTTCATCAATATTTGCATTTACGATCATCATGAAATGCGTCGTCGAATGATAAAACAAGATACAATCATATCGAAATCGAAAAAGTCAACGTTATCGATAATGCACTATATTGAGGTTTTGTTTTTGTATGAAATTTATTATGAAAATAAATTTGTAATGAGCATAATTTATGCTTTTTTTTATTTAATATTTAATATCGTTTAGCTTAGAAGATCCATTGGAAGAAAATTACCCGCTAAAAGATTTCTCCATTTGCATCAAATAGAGCATAAATTTAAATGCTTTTATATTGCTTATTCTAATGATAATTTTAGAAAATAATAGTAACAAAAAAAAAAGAATATATTATAGGAAATGAAGAATATGACTATAATATAGCATTTCTAACAATTTCACAAATGAACTTCCCTATGCCTAATTAATTAAAATTATAAGAGATCGTGCCATACGTATATGATTAAAACCTATGGAAACATGAAATAACGGTGCATAAATGAGATTTGACGTAGATACCTAGCAGTTTGAAAAAGAAAAAACGCTTATTTTGCTGATGTGCTTGCAACGTTCAAAACTTTGAAACTTGAAACTCGATCTAGAAGAGCAAATTCGCCTGTTTTAATTAACCACTAAAGTGTCTTTTTAGAACATTTCCTCCTATATCGTCATAAAATCATATCTTAAAACGTGGAGAAACTTCCAATCTTATACGTATAACGTAGGACTTAATATTAGGACACATTATCTTATAATTTATTACAAATATTAGGTCATTTTATGTTTTATTCATGGATGAAATATTTTGTATTTGTCTAGTTTCGATCATATATCTCTAGCGATCGGCAATATAATTTTGATTTGTTGCGCTTCAATAAAAGAATGAATCGATTTCCGTGCCCTATCAATGTGCGACGCAGTACACAAAACAGAGAAAAAATACAGTGGAAACAGTTTCATAAGGGCCGTAAATATTTGAGATAAATATAAAAAAGATAGAAATACTTTCTCTCCTCCACCGTCCTCCCTCCCCTCCTCCCCTCCCCTCCCACCTCGCCAGTTACACCTATCAACACCAATTCTTCAACAACTAAAACAGTATAACACACATGTTCCGATCAAGCGTTTATTGAGTGGAATAGAACATAAAGACGGACAGATACGTGCCACGATGAAAGATGGAAAACAAGTGCGTTGAGAAACCCGAAATAAAAAAAAGAAAGAATTAACCGGCCGCGCAGACGCCTATAACTGTTTTGGAATAATGACTAGTGCACGACATCACGCAACATTTTGCACGTTGTACCGATTCCCCCCCCCCCCCCCCCTATAGCATTTTAAAGAGGCAATAATGATCACTACAAGTGATTTTATTTGACTGCATAAAATCACAAAGAGATCAATCGTCAATTTTACAATAAATTAAAATATGATCAAATTGGATTTTCTCTTTCAAATTTGTAAATTTTCTCTGTTCTCAGTGGTTTTTCATAAAATTTAACCCATTAAGAGAATTTTAATTTCAAAAAAAAAAAATCAAATTTCAGTTAAATGAATGCTTACAATGGTCTAATTTCAATAGTCCATAAATGACGTACTTTGATAATCGATTAGTTTGATTTAAAAAATTATGACGAATATGACAAAATGAAGGATTTTTTTTAGATGGGGGGGGGGGGGGGGTTTCAAATTCTCGAAATGATTAGGTCTTCCCAATTTTATTCGTGAATTTTTTAAATTTTTTTTTTGTTCTATCAATTTTTACCGCTTAACTATGATTCAAGTTTCATGAGTGCAAGGATTTACGGCAACTAAAATAATTCTTTCTTTCCAAATTAGCAAAGTGGTTATCTCGGAGAAATGCGGGGATTTAGCCATATATGGGCTCATTCTGCATTTATCTAAGACGACACATAGAAAAACATCATATTTAGATTTGACGTATGTGAGTGATGATTTAATTATATATTTTTTTAAATTCATATGAACGAGTTCATGAACGACGAAATTCACTTCAACTTATAGCGTTGAGTGAGTTGATATTCTATACATATATCATATCAAATTTTCCACTTCATAGCTATTGTTAATTCGTTATCGTTGGAGTTTATTATTTCAAAATATGTCAACATAAATGCGCTAACGCTATCTTCATTTATTAGCATTTGAAGAAATTTAAACGCTTTTTCTTAAATTTATAGGTAGAAACTATTGTCAAGTGAAGTTATTATAAGCAATAATGAATGAAAACTAGACCAATATCCATAGAATTCTATAAGGAAATTTTAGGTATGTGCCTTAATTTTTTGGCCCATTAAACGCTCGTAAAAACATGGTCCTTGGCCATTAATGGCACCTGGCTATTAAATATGGTATAGGCCTCAAAACGAACTTAGCTAAAATTTCTAATATATATTCTTCACGAAATACAGATGTGAAAATGGGCGAATTGATGTGTGAAAACTAGATCGTCGATTCATATTCATGTGAGTGCTGATTGCTCCATCACATTTGAACAGATCATAAAAATGTAAATTCAATAGTTCAATGATTTTATTATTCCTTTCAATACAGCAATTATACTCTCTAATTTCTTCTAAACATATCGAATGCATATTATTTCTTTGTTGTATTATGCGATTAACAAAACAAGAATGATGCGTTTAAAACGAAAATGTATACTCATTATGCTTCATATTGAATGACAGAAAGAGATTTTAGGATTGAAAGGCATCTGTGGAGCGTATGAGATGAGATAGGTAATAGAAAGGA
The DNA here is from genome assembly GCA_013433145.1 of Ascaris suum. Lineage (NCBI taxonomy): Eukaryota > Metazoa > Nematoda > Chromadorea > Rhabditida > Ascarididae > Ascaris > Ascaris suum. Next base: position 2,133,113 of record CM024183.1, on the reverse strand, counting down.
ATGGAAGAGTGATGGAGGACAGATGCAGAAAGATGCAAGACAATCTGGGCAAAAATTCACGAAATAACAGAAAAATCAAAACAAAGAAACTCTAAGAGAAGCAAATAAATCTGCTTGAATATGAAAATTTCATAAAATAAGCAAACGAATAAAAAAATTCCCTAGCAATGAGTAAATGAATAGAATAACGAAAGAGTATTTGGAGGTGTAAAATTAGGTGAAGATATATAGAGATATTGAGATGTACAAAAGAGAGAAAAGATAGATAAGGATATGGTAACATGAACTTTTTGCTTGTGATATCATATTTCTACTTTCTTACTGTTAGATTTAAATGGTTCTCATATGACTTTTTCACTAAATTCATTTACTTCTACTGCCGCTCCCATTTAATGTATATTTATTGGACAAATAATTAATCGCAAATTAATGCAACGTTCTCAGTGAATGAGTAATTATATGCTAAAGTTTCAAATAAACTTGCAGGCAAAAATATTCGGATGCAACTCTCATATATATATATATATATATATATATATATATATATATATATATATATATATATATATATATATATATATATATATATATATATATATATATATATATATATATATATATATATATATATATATATATATATATATATATATATATATATATATATATATATATATATATATATATATATATATATATATATATATATATATATATATATATATATATATATATAGTGATGCGGCGAAGTAGAAAACGTGGTTTTGCCCCATGTTCCCTTCACTGAACCCCTACTCTAAACAACCATTCGCAGAGAATAGACCGTGCTCATATTGTTCCTACCACAAATCAAACTTAAATTATCTAATGAAAATCTTATCACACATAAACAACTACAATAATAATGATCGAGATGAAATTTTTGCATAGAGAAATTTAAATATTTGGGTAAAAGTCGGAGTGATCAATGGGATATTTAAGGATGGAAATAGATAAGGAGGTAGAAATGGAGTAAATGGACACAAATTTCGACGGATAAACCGATACATCGGCTCAACAAATATTGCAGAAATTGTTATGATGAAACAGTCATCATTAAGATCGACTGATGAAGATTGATATACATATATTCACAAAGGGATCAGCTAATTCGCCTCAGGCGATCTCTATAGCATCATATTCGACTGCGATCTTTGAGTGATTTTTGATGAGGCCCACCGATAACAATAGTGAAAAAAACGAGTTACTAAATTATTGATCATTCCCGTGCATGCCCTCCCCTCTTCATCAATTTTAATAGAATAATGCATCCGTGAAAAAAAAAACAAAAAAAAAAACAAAACAAAACTCACAGAATGCACTGTCAATGTGTTCGCCACAAGCATTGCAATAGATGCTGGCACCTCAGACGCTTACATCATCAATGTATACCATTATGAACAGATTAGCTGCATCGAAAGGGTAAACAACTGCAGACCGGAGAGGTGTGTGTTACTCATATCCTTGTATCTATCATGCCTTCTGTAGTATCCTATAATCTTTTTGTGGAAGGACGAAGTGCTAGTGACGGGAAGGAGCTCCAATACCAGTTTATTGTTGTCACACCATTGAGTTCCGACTCGATAAGGAAATGCAGTGCGAAGCGATGAAATTTCCTATTTCAATGGCAGCTATTAATGTTCATTTCCAACTCCATCTATATGGCTTCTCAATCAAGCAAAGGGAAGAGTAATGAAACTATGAGAAAAATTCAGTCGCCTAGAGTGTTCATATCCCCTGAGGAATTGTTTGAAAATGGGTAAGTGAGTGTTATTTACCTGACGGGACTGGACACAGGCAAAAAATGTGCAAAAATAGGCACATGGGAAAGTTTTTAAGGAAAACATAGGAGATTATATTGATAAGGATTACATTTTTACTAATAAACGTAGAATTTCACAAACAATTGCAAAATATCCGCGTTTTTTGGTTCAAAAAAAAGCATTAGAAATTTCAACCACAACATTAAAAAGTTTCATATCATTGTCCAACAATGGATACTGCAATGCAGGACTATTCTTTCCTTCCCCTTCCCTTTCCTTCTCCTCTCATATAACCCGTCTTTGGTTAAAAAAAAAGTCGATGAATGGACAGATTTTTTTTTTGTTTTTTAAAATAGATGGCCTTTGAAATGCTTAAATCGTCTAAGACAAATCATTAGACACGGTACTAGAGATGATAATCTAGTATACATTTATCTTATGCAAGAAGCAATCGCAATGAATTGACAAAAAAAAAATCTAACAAAAAAAGAACCATTCGGTTTGATGTGCACTTCATGGCTCATATAGCAGAACAAATTTGCCGAACGCTTAAAGTGAAAAAGAGCAGCCACAACACCATTAGAGAATTGTGAATGTAAGAAATGAAGATTTTAGAAAAGTATACTGAACACCTTGAGATCATAGTATTCACTTATCTTCAGCTAAATTAAATGTATTTCTTCATTCTATTCAACGCTTTTGAATTTATTCCGTATTGTTCATTCGTGAATGTTTCACTTCAGTGGTCGATATCCAAACGGAAATCGAAGCAGTGCATATCTCAAGTATCATAAAGATGAACGAGAAGGGGAATGTCGTTCATGCACACTGATCCATGCGCAGTGAAATTTCATCAAAAACGACGTTTGTATGCAAAAAACGATTGCGCACACCTAATCATCAACGATGAAGTGGAACGCATATAAAGTTCGAGTTTGAGTTTGCACTAGAGCCAATAACAGTAGCAACTATGTTTTCCTATGATCAACCGCTCAAATAACATTGTTTGCTTAGTGAGTGTTGAGGGGGCAACTGTTGCGAATCACCTCTCACCTTGAGATATACCTCACCATATTGAAAGCATTAAACTTGCATCCAAGTTATGCTAATTAATGTAATTTGGAATTAAAGAACAATAAATAAGTCACTAAACGATAAGAAACAAGGTGCAATAATTAATCTACAATATTATGTAATAACAGAATAATAACTGACTATAAGATTTCAATTACTATTAAATAATAATAATTTATATTTTAATACTACACTAAGCAAATAATATAAAGGCATCTGTGGCATATGGCAAAATATTATCTGTCAGCTGTCATGGCGAAATTATTGTAAAATACTAATTAAATATACATTTGTGAAATAAAGAATGAAACTTTAGAAGGAAACCTGGGAGAACAAATGATTCGAGAATACGCAATTATCGGATTGGATTTACCTATTGAACAAAATCTAACATCATCTACCAAACAACCGAGCGTCTCCAGTATCACATTTCAAGTTTATTTACTCAGCATAGTTGGAGATTAATCCGAAAAAAACGCGGAATGAAATAAACCTTATACTGTTGAGAAAGTGGGCTAGAGTTTGCCACAACATTTGCTTTTTCGTTTCATTCTACCATGCCAATCGTATTAACTGCTATTTGTCAAAGAAGTGAATCGTTGTATAATTCTTCATTTATAAAAGTTGCCTTATGGAATGCAGCAAACTGGCTATAGGGTAAACTAACACAGGTTTTCGGTCTCACTATTTGAAGCTATAGGATATAAATACACATATATGTAAAAACGGATGGGCATAACGCTGTCAAAATACGCTTATATCGCAAAATACAAAACTTAATAACAACGATAGCAGATAATTTGCGTCTGATTACAAGTATAATTTGCGCCTGATTACAAGTAAGTAAAAGAGCGTATCGAGACAATCGAGAGATGATAAATTGTGATGCAGATGTCGATAGCTCTTGATGTATGAAACCAAAGTTCGTAGTAAGAGTAAACAATAAGATCATTGTGTTTCCGTTAGTTTTAGAGCTAGTACACGCCTACCCACTCAAAAATCTTTTTTATCGATTCAAATGAAATATTTCTAGCAATGTAAAATAAAACTAGATACATAGAATTTCAACAATGGCAATTTTCTATTGTACCTATCCAAAAGGATGTTTATCATCGGATAGAATGGCAAATAAGTGCAACTGTAGAAATCTCTTGCTCTCTACTCAATAAAGCAAACTCAAACAAGCATACACATTTCCTTTTCACATTCAATTCGATGTTCATATTGGTTGCTATTGAAATGGTGACAGCCACAGCCATTTGGTCACTATTATCGACTTTCATGTACCCATATAATTAAATTCTGTTTGCTTTCCAAATCAACATTTCTTTCCACAGTAGTATGAGTAACAACGCTTATTCTCTGCATTCGTTGTCGGTGAGTTCTTTTCATCTCAGGTAAATGTAGGATTAAATTAAGGTTTCTGCAACACCTGTAAAAAGTGATGATTCAATATGAAGGTTGACAAAAGGATCTTTCCAAAGATATTGATCACATCTACTGACACCTTCAGCGATTGCCCCATTGAAACTATTGACCAAGCAGAGAGACACATATATGCATAGATGAACATACAACCTTTCCATAATGCGCATGGCAAACGCGGTTTTGAAAAGTGTGTGGAAAAGTGTAGTGGCATGGAGGATAATGGCACAGCATGCCTTCTTATGATAAAGTTGCTTTGCACAAGCTCATTCCTATTAATGCGTGGGTATATGCTCTTGTCTGTCTGTCTTCTGCTTGCCTGTCTGTTTGCATGTCTGTTGGCGTCACCTTGAGAATCGCTAAAACTATCCAAAGCTTAGAGATACGAAAATGGATTGATGCAGGCATAGAGCAATGTACTGAGTATGATCGCGGAATAGTACGGCTTTAACGTGTACTTTGAACTGTACACAAAACTTCATAAGAGAACCGAATGCTCGAGATAGACTTTCGTCGGTGGTTTTTAACGTATGCCAATATAATCATACATCAATGAACGTATTTTAACGTTTTGTGGACATAATATATGGAAAAAGTTCCACAAAAAAGTACCAAAAAAGGACAGTTGTATAAAACTTATACAAGCCTGTAATCAATAGGCCATTGTATAAAACTTACCGTATTAGGGAATCAAAGTTGCGATGCCGTTTCTAATCAATGTGCATGAACCCACTTAATTGATTAATTAGTTTACCTATTGCTTAATCATTTAGATTTTATTTGTTCAAAGTTAATTAATAAGTTTATCAATGCAAAATCGATTCCACTCATCATATAGTTGTAATCGTCAACTCTACAAAAATATATAATTGCAAAATTCCGGTTAACAGTAATAATTGAAACGAAGTATTTGATGAAAATATTCAATTCCACTCTTTAGATAATAGAAAATGCACCACAATATAAAAGTTGATCAACGATAGCAATCAACGCCCGTCATATAAATCGTGTAGACGTAGAGCTCATATATCGCGTACTCCAGAAACCTTCAACGTTGATACTCTCAATCTACTTTTTTCCAACAAATGTTCGGGAAGGAGATGCGGTGAATAGCTCATCCGATAGCATAACTTAGTTAAAGCAACGATGTAAGATCGATGCAGGATCACTTGAATAATGGGAAACACAAAAAAAAGGATGAAATGGGGCAAACATGACACATCCGATTTGAATTTCTTAAATCAGAACTAAATTTGTCAACATAATGATCTGAGATGTGGGGTTTTTTTTAAAAATAACTGACAGCTCTCAGCATTTCAAATATTTCGTAATTTACGGTTTCTTTCAGCATCTTAAGACGACTATGGAGAGAATGTACCAACTGCTACCAAGTGATCCCGGAATGCTCACAAGTCTTTGTTTGAGAACATAACAAAAAACTACAATAATATCTACACACAAAGCCTAACAGAAGATAACAAAGAGAAATGAGGTGTATTTTGCTGAATAGCTAAATAAATGTGAGAGGTATGAATAGTTACGAATATATGAACAAATAGATTCATAACGTCATCAATAAAAGCTCTTTCTACGAAGCAAAAAGAACATAAAAAATAGTAAGTAAACGAAGTCAAAATTCTAATACGTTAGCATTTGCAAAACTGAGAAACGATTGAGAAACCCGAATTGGAAGGAACTAAAAGAGCGCTTTTGTTTGTGTACAGTAGCCCACCTGTAGAGAATCCATCAATACTTGCTATCCAGATACAGCTCTATAGCTATTACCGTAAAAATTATTTTGTAAGGTTATCAGGTTTAAATAACCATAATTTTGGCGTGATTCCAAAAAGGAGACCTCTATCTGATCGCACGCATAGAACTAGATTGCTGCTCAATCAGAATAAAAGGTATGAGAGTATGAAACTACTGGCAATCTCGCAAGAACGAATTGTTAGGCTGTGAACACAAGGGCTTTACGGGTTATTTTGTTCTATCATTTTTAGTAATATCTACTTGGGTCTTACTCCCTCAATGTAACCATTGAAACGTTGAAATTCTTGGCGTACTTTGAAGTGTAAGATTCAGAACAAATTTCTAGGAATCTGCTTTTTATCTCTGACAACTGAGGTCATATGAAAGCGAGTTGTTAAGCTCATGCAGTAGGACAAGAATGAATGCACTCTTATAGAGTGTTCGGAGATCATGATTTCATGCTAGATTTTCAGTGAAACGTTTCAAGGGACGCACTTTCTACCTCCAGCAGATAAGTGTATTTGTTTGGCTTTTCAAGTTTGGCCACTGGTTCAAAGGCATGGGGCAGTCTTATAAAATTTACGGTAAAGGTTAAGTCTACTTGGGGCACTGAGCAGAAGAATCTATATCTTACTTGCATAGCTCAAAAGATATAGGAGTGTCTTCCAAGTTCGGGAAGTGAATAAAAAGTAAGAGATGGCTATCCATGGCAAGTAAAACTACTTGATACTCTAAGTGGAATGTTTCACTGAATGTAATCAGTTCTATTTCATAATGTAACAAACTTCAAGCACACAATATGCATTATTCTACGGCGAAAAGATCACACATGCGTAGCCTGCTGCGGCTATTGCCAGATTAACATTTGAACATAGCTGGTGTTTTATTTGTACCTCGCGGAATTATTTCATTCATACAACCATCGCCATTACTTCCGTTGCTCTAGGAAATTCTTCCTGACCTGTTGCCCACTCAAAATTTGAAATCCTTACGCATATCCGACACCATTAATTTCCTTCTTTCAACAGAAGGGTATTTGCAAAGTGCGATGGCTAATACCACGGCTTATTTACAAATTCTTTTAACCATTCTTAGCCTTCGCTCTATCGTAACTTATTCGAATGCAATATTTCTTTTCCATTAGCATGAGTGATTATACAGAAAAGATATGTCAGTATATCTATATCAGACATAGCCCTTCATCCTTTGAAGAATTCAAGTTATGAGCGCAAATCTGAAAGAACATTCAAAATGGCTATCCGCTCGACGCCATCGACCAGATTCTATCTATCATAACTCTTCCTATTATTTTCACTTTTTCTCATCTCTTCATATTCATATTTTCATAAATTTCATAAAATATTTTAAGCAATTCTGTAAGCAGTAAATAAGTTCGAAATTGATGTAGAGGGCAAGAAACAGTATGTATCTTTGATGAGCGATTGAATTTCGCAACTTTCAAAAAGTTCTCATGAAAATTTTTCTACTCAAAATTTTCCCATGTGTATAACTTGCAATAAATCATAGTACAGCATACATTGACCATCATGGCATAGTCACAACAAACTTCCTTTAAAATATTCATTCGGCTGTCCTAGTCGACAAACTCGTAAAGCCCACAAGCGAAGCTTGTTGCAGAGCTACGCTCCTCAAGCAAATAAACGTACCATAGCTGTCGAATGGATCAAATCGGCGGAAATCCTTTCTGATTATGCAAAAATGAATGCAAAGATTAAGTGATATGACTCGTTCTCTCTACATCATTTTTTTTTAAACGTTTGATATGTTTGAATTGAAAACATGCATAAAAGTGGTGCAAAGAAGGAAATGGAAATCGCTCTTAAGCAAACCGGTTCTCCTGCAAAATGCTACGAGTATGCAAAACGGGTTTCCTGAGGTGAGAGTGAGGGGTTGAGATGTGAGGGGTTGAGATGTGTTAAAGTCATTCACTAAATAGGAACGTCGACATGGTAATATTAAAGCAAAAGCATTCAATAAAAGCATCTCATATTACAAACAGATTCAATCGGAAGGTATTTGCCTCATGGTGATAAGTGATTATCATGCTGGTAAACTGATAAAAACAATATTGCATTTCCTATGAAAGTATTTGTGACAAACTATTGCAACGTTCTGCTATGCAATTGCCACATTCCTAGCTAAATAGTTAGAACGATTTTCCATTATAGACGACAAAACCTACACTCATCCCAACATCAATTAACTGCGTAAAGTGGAGTGAAATGGACAGGCATCAATCGCAAGGGTGTTCAGCTTACACATGTAAGACAGGTGAGTTCCATCGTCTCGCGGTCTAAATGTTCTGTGAAAGGAATGCGCAAGACACAGAAGCCCCAAAGCTTTTCGCCATCATGTCCTGTCCAGCTGCAGGAAGTGTCAAGCTCATGCTGTCCAAGCGTTTAACCATCCCTCAGGTATCTGGTGTCATGTATTGCACACTTAGGAAATAGAACATCTTAAAGATGCAGAAAGAAAGAAATCGCTGAAGAAATCGTCGGAGAAAGAGCATGAAAGCAATATGATTATTTAATTACAGGTGTTGGAGACAGTAAGCGAGCATCCTCTTTACCATGGTGGAAGACATATATTTTATCTGCGCGAAATACGGAGTTCTCCATATACTCAATGCTACGGAATGAATTCTTCGTAGGTCTCTCTAGCGCATACGATTCATCGCATTAAAAGATCGCCTACAAATAAAAAAAACTGCTTCCTCAGTTCATATAAAATCGACTGAAACTGGAAACTGTCCAACACCTCATCACGCAATCGATTATATAGGTAAACTCAACTATCTATTAATCATTTCGATGCCCATAATTTTTGATTTTTTTTTCGGCAAAGAAATGAATCTGGTGAGTTTTTCTTTATCAAATGATAATAATTTGTGGAGCGAAGAATACGATTAGGTTATTCGGCTGCTGCACACACGGAATATGAAATGCTTCTCAAGGTAGCACTTCATGACATTGCGATAGTCAACTATATGTCAGGCAACTACATTATTCCATTCATTAGTTGGTTGCGATTCAAATGCAGACATCAACTTTGTGCGTTGCTCGTTCATAACATTTTCTTAAATCGTTTGAAATTGAGCTCTTCTCCTTTATTTACTCATCGTTTTTGCGCTTATTATCAGAGTTGATGTTCAACAGTCTTATTATCATGTATTTGCACTCCACTGATAACGATATCAACGAAGTGCTTTAATCCCACCTCCATTTAGGCACCTCAAACCTCATTTCATTGACTTATGGTATCCTTGTGTTCGAGGATATTTAAAGTTGTCGGCTCGCAGTATCATTGAAAAATACGCTGAGATTCAATTACCTAAGTTTGATGCATGAAGAAATCGCAACGGTGAAAGGCGTTTTCTGAGCCATGTTGTCAAACTCGAGACGGGCCAACCAGGAGATTGATGAAGCTTGGTTAAGGAAAAAAGATGCATGTGCTCCAGTCTCCGGCAAGTCAGGCCAATCCGTTAATTGATCGGCTTCCTGAAGTGCCAATTGCTGGAAATTTCGAGTAGTTTTCAGCGCATCAGAGATGTTTCGGCGGTAAATCCGATATCACCAGTATTTAGGGATCATCTGAACTCAGAAACGGTATTATTGGGTCGAATTTGGAAAGAATTCGAGGCGAACATTCCCAATCCCACACATATTAGTCGATAGCTTATTGAAAGTTCGAGAGAATCTGGTTGTCGACGTGTCACACTTGAGCCGTTGTCCGACATTTCATTTTCTCGTTTTCGTTATGTTTTGTATTGCATACGGCATTATCTTAATTCATACAAATATCGCGATTTGTATGCCACCTTTACAGTGTACCTCATATTCGATTACTTCTTAAAATCTACGACGAATTTTTATCTCTTTCTTCTATCTGATACTTTGACATTGTTGGAATTTTGTATAGGACTATCCTGCTTGCAATTGTTATTCTATATGCATTATTACTCTTAACCGTCTTTCTTCTTTCATCTAATAAACCGATGATCTCTGTGTTTTCTTTTCTGTCATGTACATAAGAATGTGTAACCTTTTTTTTCCGCTACAGTTCCGTCCATATTTCTCTTAGATGTCATATTCCTGACTGCTGCCTTAATTTCGCAAAAATATGTTTGCTTCTCATATGGCAAAGCGCCTCTCATTGCGGACGTCACTCTGAAACCTACTGAAATAACCTCATCTCTCGGCAAATACTCTCGAGCACCCTCTCCACCCTCCCCCCCCCCCTCCGCCCTCATCTAACACCATCCCAATAAATCCTCTCAAATGTCTTCTTCCTCCTCTGAACCCTACGAAGCTGAAAGACAGCTCATGTGTTTGAAGTGTTATTTTATTGGGCTCCGCAGCAAAACTTTGAAACGAAAAAACACCAGAGGTTTCATCCGAGCAATGTAATCCTCACAGAATGCCACATTTTTATGAGCTATTCTGACGGATGAAGAAAAATACACCATTAACGAGACCCCTCGGCTCGCGACGATATGAGACCGGAGAAAAAAACAACCATAAACAGTAAATTATATCCTCTCCATATTCAGCATAATTATCAGATCATATCATTTAAGCATATATCGGCCATTGATTGATTCGCAGTAGTCAAATATCGGCAACAATCACTAAAACAAAGCACTTCACAACACTGATGTGGTACACTGAAACAATCATAATGGAACCGAACGATTACCCAACACGAATCGTCGACAAATTCAACATGGACGCATAATAGACGGGGGCGAACCGTCTGAAACGAGAAAAGATCGATTAACGCACCTTTGCTCATCAACATCCACATTTTATAATACTCCATTAACCTTCGAGGTGTTCAAGGTGTGTTAAAGAAAATCAATCGCTAGGATGTGCTAAAATTGATTTGAACTTTATAATTCATCAAAATTTTAGAACTTGAAAAAAATTTTGGCGTTATCACTACGGAATTGTTATCAAATCACTTAGGTGATAATCGAGATGACGAAGCAAATGTATGCGACTACGAATATTACATAGCATATAATGATTGACGAGAGTGCTATACGCTTTCGTGCACCAATCCACATAGTAGCCATTTGAAGGTGCAACTCTTGCTGCTGCTCTTCGTCGACCACACGCCTTTCCAAAGTGCTTTGCACTGAGCCTGAGCGGGTCAGCGTTTGCTCCACTCTCATCGGGCTCATGTCCAGTACTGATCTATCGTGACCTTAATCAAAGATTCAACTAGCATTATTGGATACAACCGATGATGAAAAAATAAACACCCCTTCGTGGATGATGGCTGCAACAGAAGATAGAAATCAGTATTCGAGTGCATTTGACGCCAACCAGCTGGTCCGATGGCAAGTAGGCCACTAACCAAATATCCGCAACGGATTCATACAAAAAACTGTCGTTTAGCGACTGTCACTTCATGAATGGAAAAAGCACAAAATGGAATAAATGGAACGGTTAATCAAGAAACGACGAAAATAAGTAAAGAGATGGCAACATCAAACTAGAAGATACTGCATTTTCCATTTCTTCCTGCAAACTGTGCAGCAGATAAATGAACTTAGCAAAAGTTGTAGATCAAAATAAATTTCGCATTTCTTTATTGTCTATCTTCAAATAATTATATAAATAAACTTTCCATGTTACATTTTTCCCAGTTATTCATATATATTTTGGGTAGACGTATCTCTGAACGCACCTGCTGGGAAGTCAAGTTTTGATTGGTGACCTGAGGTTGACAGTTTACTCCAGAATTTGAAGCTTCCAATCATTTTATGATTTACTGATCAGCCAATGCTGTCACAAAAATGGCTATCTGAACTGTAGATACTGGGATGGACACGATCCATTAAAAACCAGTTATATGCCGCATATTAAATAGAAAATGCGGTAACAATGATGAACCAATAAAAAAGCGTCCTAGTGATACCGTCCCGAAGCGAGCTCATATTTATGTGTCCATCATATCAAAAACATCTGTAGAGGCAGAGTGGGAGTCAACGAAATAGATCACTAATACAGCGACACGCAAACGCCATCCTCTCACTTAACTGTGCTACCATTTCTTCAGCTCTGCCGTTTTCCCAGGATCAAGCGCGGTGAAAGATGGAAAAATATTCTAGCGTCCTATTACACTACGCCAAAATACTGCCAACACACATTGCCCTCCTACACCCCCCCCCCTTCAAATACTAAAATATCGAAATTGCAAATATCATGAGTACCGACATCGGTTGACCCGTATCGGCTGAAAATAAAGTCACTTTTGGCTTCCTAAGGTAATCATTTAAAAACGTTCTATTTGCCGGTGCTAAATGAATAGCGGGGATAATCACTGTCGGCATAAGTCGAATAGGTCATTCAGAAGCACTGAAAATTTTGCATTGTCTCAGTAGGTTAGCGCTCCTCTGAAAGTCTCGTCAGAGCATCTAAACTTTTCTTCGTTCCACTCAAAATACCTTCAAAGAACTCTCATCAATCAGTGCGCCGTCTTTTTATTGCTTATATCAGCTTACACTGGATAGCAGAAGCTGATATTCTTTAACAAGAATATACATACTTCATATTATAGAGAACTGTTATCTCATTGGTCCATAATAAGTCCTACTCGAATGCGCATCATCCGCACTGTTAACTATCATAGATAAGTGTTGAAACACCTAAAATCTGCTATTATTCTTCATTCAATATAAAACTCGTTGAGTTGTTTATTTCCGTATGTTATCAGTTCAAGTAACAGCTGATCATGCCAAACTTTTGTTATGCTATTTTTAGGGCGAAGCAATATATTTTCGAGTGAACTAACAATGCTCATTTTGAAGGCACAATTACGTTTTCCTCCCGTTTATAACAACGGAGACAAGACAACTCGTTTGCTCATGTTGTCTAACTGAGAGCGCAGTTATTTCTCATCTAATCTTTCTAGACATTTACCTGAGGATTTACTTTCCCAAGCGTTATCCACAACTACTGCATATCGAATTCGACGTGCCGGCAATGCGAGATCAACGAGCAGCACGCACACAACGTGTAGCAAAGTGCAACTTAGCCATAAATCTTCTAATGTGACCACCGTGCCAGAACGATGCGTGGATTGCTGAAACATAAAAATAGCATTTCGATGGCTTTCTATAATAAGCCGATGTGTTTCATTGACGATACCAAGGACACTTCTATCCATGCTGAATAGGGAGGTGGGAGGTGGAGCAGAATAATACATGGCAGGTATTTTATGTAAATAACATTCACCTGTGCATAGTCACTACTTTGATGTTTGCTGCTCATTATCGTGGTTTAACAAGCGCAAAAGCTTATTAGGTAAGCTAAAATAATACATACTTTTAGAGGCTCGTTTATATGAAGAAATGGCATCACAAATTGCAAACAAATTATTATTTAGCACAATGACACATACAAACAAGCATAATGATACATACAAATTTGAACCGAAACGCTTTCTTACAACTTTGCTTTGTTTGAGCACATTAGGACTGCTGCACCTGTGCCTGTGCACATATGTGTCGGCCTGTCTCCGACAATTTCAACTTGGATAGCAATGTAGCTAGAATCATGAAATTTTTTAGCTATGATGGAGTTCCTCAAAACGACCTGTTATAGCAACTCTCAAATTTCAACAGCAGCCGCCTATTAAAAACCGAAAGAACCAATGTGCATTTTAAATTGGATTGTCCAACGCGAAAAAAAAATGCCTATGCGTATATTAGAGCATCAAACTTCGCAGCTGCAGCTTCAGTGCGGTTTACGTGTTGGAACCGTTCGACAGACATGCACATATCCATAGACATGGCTTAACTATAATCTACAAATTTGCAAAGGCCTACAAAAAGCAGAAGAGAATTAATCTATCAAGATGCGAGTATTTTTCGGCGCAAATGACCGAGCACCATTTTTTTTTGGCGAACGTAGTGCATAAAAAATTCATGAAAATGATAGGTGATGCGTACTCTTGCGCTATTAAAAATTATTTTCCTCAACGAATATCACTCGAAACTTGCTGCAGATTCAGTTGTTACGGAAAAAAAGCTCTAGTATTCCATTAAGCATTCATCAACACTTACCATAATAACAATGCAAAGAAGTGCTGTAACAGTGACCATCACTTGAGTCTTGCGTCGTTTCCACTGTGCGAAAACGACGACACAGAAGACGAGCAACGAGGGAAGCAAACTGGAAACGAGAGATGAGTGCCACTTATGTGCGAATGAAAACTGCAGCGCCACCTGCGGCCAGTTACCTGAGGTTTGCAAAGTTTATAATTCTCATAATATCATACACGAAGACCGCTGTGCTATAGGCTGAGGTTACCTGCACATACCTGCACATCGATACGGCACCAGCTACATCGACGGTAAACTTGTTAAGGTGTCACTGGTAAGGATTAGTGAAATCGATAGTTGCCCAATCTTTCTGCTTTTTAGTCCGTAAGCTACTGCACCTCATTTCGATATTAAAACTCAAGTTTGATAGTAAATTCTGCATTTTCCACTTTCGCCCCTATCGGTGCAAGGCAAATTGTTAGATATCATTAATCTGCAGGTACCCGCACAAAAAGTAATAGAGGCTGAAGTGCGCATGTCCTACAGGATGTATAGATGGGTGGTTTTGCATTGCAAAGGTGATTATACGGAACTGTAGGTAAAGAAGAGGAAAAAATACTAAACTATATATAATATTTTTCAGCATTTCAAAACTTTTGCCTATTTTATAGCGCATACTCATCAATCTGTGCTATTTGCATTTTGGACAATCTCCAATCTGCACCATATATGCCTTGCATGACCTCACTCCGTATCATATATGAAGTCTATACCGATGGTCCCTAGCGCTCAGACGGTATATGATCTCAATTTGTACCCTCATATGGTGTGTGCTCTCAATCTGCAACACTTAAAGCACCTTCAGTCCGTTGAAACCAGTACCTTCGAATAGACATTTTTTCAAAAACGAATAGCAAAAACGAAAATGAAGCAGAAGTGGTGTTGCCATTCCGTTTATGAAATCACCTATTGGCAAGTGTCTTTGAGACTAATATATGCAGAGACCGCGACTATATTTCCAAAGGTATCATAAATTACCTCAAAGAAGTCAATTTTTTCTATACAACGCTGTCGATTAATTGCCAATCTCGGTGACTATCATCGAGACATTTATTAGTCGCTATTTAATACGATATTTTAAAGCTAAAATTAAGCTGCCTCCATTCATGCAAAAAGACTATCGCAAATTCTTCTCAGTTGAGTAAATAAATTAAAATCAATCATCGCAGCAACTGTTACATGATCACAACGAAGGTGTCGAGTAAATAGGTCATCAAAGTCGTGTCGGCCAAAGAAATAATACCCAATTGGCCCACGATTACAGAAACTACGGGATGATTCAAAAAATTGAGATAACGAGCGCCTCTAAAGATGTCACTTAAGTTAATGGACACTTAAAGCCGGATAGTAGTCATCACGTAAGTTTTGTTTGTTCTAAGAGATTTTTCAGATCTTCAAAGCTAAACATTTATCGACTAAAAAAAACGTTTCTAAACCCCATTCATGGACATTCAGTATACAATTGATCTAATGGAGGCAAAAACAGTTCTAATTAATCAAATCGGATTGAAAATAAAGGAACTTCTCGTCCAACATGGCTCAGTAATAAAACTCTTCCTGCCCCACACCACTAAACTCTTGTTCCACTAGATTCTATTTTATTCCATTACATTCCATTTTATTTTTTGTAAATATCATCGCCATCGGATTTCTAATGGTATTGTTGTTAAGAAAAGGTCACTTCAATTTTATCTATATAAGGCAACGAAGAATAAACTCACTGCTGCTAAAATGTACTTTCATTAGTTGATGATGTGTTCTGAGATCGCGAACATTTTGCAGAAGTATTCGCTCATCTGAAAGCACTGAATAGATCATATCGCATCAGACTTCATTCCAAATATAAAGGACATTTGCATCGGAGATATCAACGTAAATGCTATTCGGATTAAACAATACCCAAAATGCTCATATCGCGATATCACCGGCCAGAAAAATAGATAATATTTTCTCCTATGCATCCCTCATCCCTCTCTTCTCGCCCCCTGCCCCTCACCCCTCCAGCACTCTCCACCTCCACTGACGAATTTCAAATGGTCGCATCTGTTACAGCTCTTAGGCATTCTACTGATTTGTTAATACCTGATCCGATAATAAACGTTTCATTATTTAAACGGGTAAAATAGAATGATATGCATTTGAGAGCAGTCGGTCTCATAAATTACCAACGAATATTGAGTATGCGAAATGCTTTAAAATTTGAGCTATCTCGACCATTCACTAAGTCTGCCATAGAAGATTCGTTGTTTGCAGTTTGAGCGGCGCGAGCACAATACCTACAAAGGTGAATAAAACACAAACGATTTTCCTCGACCTTTAAACGTCTACAACTCTTAAAATTGGGTGATCAATCCAGAATATGCACATAATACCGCGCGTATTATGTCGATGCCGTACTCATATATATATATATATATATATATATATATATATATATATATATATATATATATATATATATATATATATATATATATATATATATATATATATATATATATATATATATATATATATATATATATATATATATATATATATATATATATATATATATATATATAAGCTGCTTAAAACACTTACCTCCATTATTTGAAACAATGAGGTCACAATAAAAAATTTCAAATGGATGACGCCACGTATCGGATTTGCACGAGAGTGACGAGCGAAACCTGCAATCGGATGGTATATCTTTTGAATTGCAGCTTTAATAAACCTGTACCCATGTTGTAATTTATACCTTTGACCGCACGCAGTTACCTCCATCGAGTATTTTCTAGCGAAAGGTAAATGATGCTAGATAACGCATGTGAAAATTCACAATAAACAACAATATAATTGTGCATTATTTGTGACTCTCACGAATAAGTTGGCAGGTTGGCATCAAGAAATACTTGACAATGAATCGCTCTCCCGAAAGATGAATGAAACTACCCACAGGAAATAAAGTGATAAAGAGCCGGATGTGGTCCGAGATATTTTTATTATATGACGTCACACATTCATCTATGATAAAATAGGTCATCTTGTTGAAAACGAACTTGTAAAAAGCTGTGACAACCCCATTGCGAGGATCCAAGTAGGTTACAACTTTCCAAGGTATGGTTGGATGTGTGGCAAGGTCGGGTAACCATGGTTGAAATTCAGCAGACATCTGGAAGCGGTGTTCCAATTCACGCAGCACGAGACGATCGTCGACGAAGTTCACGACCAAGTAGAATTCCAAATTCAGTTGCCCCTGAAACTGAAAGAATCACTTTTCGATCCAACGTTTCGACGGCCCCGATAAAAATGTGTTATTTTCAATGACATTTTTGTATCTTATTAATAGGTTTATATTTTGCAAAGTTCACTTCCGATCTCGATTGCAAACAACAAATTAGTGATAGCTTCTGAATATTTGAATATCAAAATAGACTCATTTCAAATGCATCGTATATCATGGCTTAGCATTTCCCAAAAAGTTGTAGTGACTAGATGCACAGACACAATTTCCGTTCCCTCCCCGAATTCCCTCTTGTAAGGTGGTAACAAATTTCTTCTCACGATGTTTTGGCTATAAAATTTTCATGCTGTATCCACTGCTTTGTTAAGTGGAAACTAAATCACTTTATTTGCAGAATTTAAGCCTCCATAAAATTGCACAACGGAGACGGTTCAATTTTTTCAATGCTATGCGCAGGTGTATAAGAAGGAAGAGAGGGGGATTGAGGCGGAGGAGGTAAACCGGGACAAATCTCTTTCAGCATCAACCGTGGGATCGTAGTGGAACAATTTAAAAAAACGCAAAACTGGTAATGGAGTTGTATCCTAAAGCTCAACCCCACTGGTCCTGAAGGTGATCCATAAACAAATGAAATCGATAGGGGATATAAATAAGCAGCGAATAACAACAATAAGCAATAATGAATAACAATTGATAGCAAAAGTATAACAATAAAGAACGATCTAACGTTATGTGGAATAGTAGAGATTAGTTGTAATTCAGTGGTGAGTGCAAAGAACGAGCCGTTGATAGTGGTGATACGATTCGGTGCGGCATTTGGCCTAACTGATGCGAAATAATATTTGAACTTCCGGAAGAGTTCGTTCCGTTCATCGAGTGTGAGCCTAAATCGATAATTTATCCACCTATAATCGAAATCTTTATCGGTCCATAATTAAGTACTTTGTGGATCCCTAATTAAGTACTTTATTGATCCATAAGTACTGAAATGAACTATTTTTAAATCAGTATCGCACGACTCAACCTTGATAGGCTCTACTGTCCACCTATAAGAACTAGTAACATCTATTATGTAGTGTTCACTATGTAATCTTTATTGGAGTACTGTTTATAAGTCAATTTAAATTCAGTGCGAACAATGAACGATTGCGAGAGTAATGCATAGTAATTTCATTGAAAACTTTCTTGAATTTGATAGATATGAGTCTATGTAAATTGCGTTAGATCTCCTAGAAGAGCGCCCGTGAAAAAAAAACCGATATTACGATAAGGTTTTAATATAGTTCCTGAATAATAAAACTTGAAATTTCCGGAAATAATAATAATAAATAATAAGGAATAATAAGTTCCTGAATTTACAACTAATACGGAATATGGAATATATTCCATTACTTATGGGCCAATATTGAACGCTTCTGCCTACGATGAGTGTTCACTATACATTTGTATATACAAAATGCTCGCAACAATTTCCGTAAATCCTATATTCAAATTCACTGCACATTAAGGATGTCCAGGATAAAAGTAATGTCATTAGAGTATATGCAAATATGGATGTACCCTTGCGAAATGCTCAGCAGCGTACACTCGAAGATCAATAACTCGTATATCAACATAACCGTTGATCTCACGTTCGCTCATTTCAGTACCATTCGGCCGTCGCCGCTTAAAAAGCACATAAATATTACTATAAGGATTCATCTAGACAGCATCGACGGCAATACGTATGACGGGGTAAGTCTGAGTGCTTTTTCCACTTTCCTATAATCTATGAAGTGTCGATTTCCAGCCCGACCGCTTTTGCCGTCTCGATTGCGTGATCGAGCTTCCTATCTTTTAGTTTCTGACGCTTCTTGACGTTCAACTTTCCGGTGTAGTCACTTGTATGACCTCAGGTTAGACGTGGCGCACATGTATTTCCAGCAAAACTTCAAAGCTACACTCAGAGCTTGCTTACTATGTCTAGCGCGGATGGCATATTAAAAGACATGAAAAGTTTGAGATACATTCACCAAAAAAGAACACCATTTGAACACAATAACTGGTCGGTACATTAGAGGATTCTATCGTCTAACACATTTTGACAATTGCTCGTCGATGGGACAATTGAATAAGCGTTTTTATAGCCAACGCGTTTTTTCTTTACTTTTGAGCGATGGTGAATGATTACGGAATTGAGCTTCTCTGCTAATTCACTTTAATATATGGGCAGCTTCAAATGAATTTCTGCAACTGCTAGACTCCGGAGTCATCCAACGTAAGTCGGAGCTTAATAGAATCACGTAGAAGAGTAGTAACTTGAACTCTTATAAGGGGTAAAAAGCGTTGTAGCAATGAGCGGACAAAATCGTTAGAAGAATTGAGCAAGAAAGTTCAACAGTATTTCTACAAACGCAATAATAAACGACGCATTATGTGAACTTCATATTGGCAAACATGAGCAACATGCCATATGTAACACACCTGAAGCAAGACCCCTTAAGCTCATGAATGAAAAGCAACATACATGAAGTGTGGTACTTATAAGTGAAAAGAGTGAACAAATTCTAGTGCTGTCATGAAAAAGTTTTTATACAGGTAAAGTAGTCTTGTAATAGAGAAATACATACGCCTTCTATGAATGCATTATTATTGGAGATATTACTGCGAAAATAAATGACATGAATAGTAATAAACGATGCAGTAAAAATGACATAATAACGATGCTTACTTAGTTCATCTTGCGTACTGTCATCAAATGTGACTAATTGCCTACCTAAGTGCGGAAAGCGTTCATGAGGAAACGTTTTTCGATTCTCAATTTTCAAAAATGCGATAGAAGCGTTTCAAATGGCATTAGCATAAACGTTCTTCAATTACAACTCGCGTACTACACAATACGAGATATTCTACTGCTTCATTCAACATAATTTGTTTATTTAGAGGACTATACAAAGTATCAAGAAATCCAATTTAATCATAACGCATATCAAATTCCAAAAAGAGCGAATTATAGCGGGAAAAAAAAATGAATAAATTGCACGTCGAGTAATAATCGTACATGAACGTAGAAAACGCGAAGATCGAAATATCGAAAAAGAGGAAATAAAGAAAAAGGATTCCGACTCCTGCAAAGATTAAAGATCTCGTGGTTCTATTAATCTTTACACCTTTCGAGGAATTTTTTGATAATTTGACGTTCTCTTTTTTATGGCTCACTTGTATACGTGCGCAATTAGTCTACAAAAAATTAACAAAGAAGACATACAACAACATCTTATTAAAATATTTCGAATATTTCAGCTATAATGGCACATTCAAAAATCTATCACAACGAATGTGTTTCGATTAATTAACAATTATGGACAAAGACAAAAATCCGGAAAATTGTGTTAAATTCCGTAAAATTCGCATCAAATCTGCACCTGAACGCTCTTGCTATCGATCATTTTTCTAGAAAGCGGCTATTGCCAACATGAAAATGAATGCTGAAAAGATATGAATACTTCGAAAAATCGACATCAAAATACTTTCAATGTGGGCAAATCCCCTTTCCCCTCTCATTTTCTTTATTTGCGTCATCGCACTCAATAAGCGACCCCTAACGATCCGGTTGAAATTTCAAGTATTTACATTCGATAAAGAAAGCGTCGCGACAATAGGCATCGAGTTAGACAATCCGCATCGCACAGTAATATCGACAACAATTCATCGCACCTCTGCACAAATTCGGTCACGCAGAATGCAATTGCGATACGCGATGAAAACCTCACAAAATTGCTTCGCTACAAATGCCTCGGACAACAAATACACTGTTTAGGAGCATGATTTCAATGTTTATGTTTATGATGAATTCAATCTTTATAGTGATCGATCGGTCGGATGTTTAGCCTATCCCCTTAAATTTTGCGCCTGAAGGAGTAAAATTGTCAAAATTTCCCGAAATTTTCCATCCTAATCTATAAAATCTCACAACTCTCTCCTATGCCGACAAATTGCGATGATTAAGTAGAAAATTTTCATCTAGTTGGTTCAGTGCACTAGATTTAGGTGTAGTTGTCATGCATTTTCGACGTGTTTTATTCGAAAATCAACAAATAAAGTTAAAAAGTAAAATTAACGACACATGCTAGCGTGACGATGTAATAGCCATAAACATCACCTCATTGCTTGTGTTCATCAAAGTTGTCTTGCAGAGAAAAAATCGAAATCGACTGCAGCAATCATCCTTCACGTTAACTCATTTTGACAGTTTTCAATGCAATGACAGCAGGTAGGATTCTTAGTCCTCTAAACGTCCTCGTCTTCTCCCTTTCAGTCTTCTCCAATTTGTGGAAATATCTAGATATGAACATCGAAGACAACCCCTATATAGTAGATCTTTTGGTTGCAACGTAGAACTCATTGCCAATGCTCGAATTTCATAATTTCTCATCTTCATTTTCAACGCAAAGCCAAAATTGCATATCATGGGCTGAAACACTTCATGGAAGGAAATATCGAATTTGTGACCTAATTATTAACTATAAAGAAGTGAATTTTCCAAAAGAACTCGACTGCAATAGCTTGTTCAACTGTTCTACACTTTGAAATGCGATGCTGTAGTGAATATACCTAAAAAAAATGCCACGAGTAGTTTAATAAATCATGTTATTGTGACATTGAGAGGTATAGAATGATACTGAAAAAAAATCGTTTCGAGTGCTACACTCTTTCTCGATTCTTCTTATGCCCTTGCCTCTCCCATCCTTCTCTTCTCTCTTCCTTTCCCAACCTCTTCCTCCGTAAAACGCCGAAGGAAATGGTTTGTGGCACGTTCCCCCAGTTTCATGAAGGTGTACAACACAATCAGCGTTCACTGTGTATTGTCAGTGTTTCAACTGCAATAGTCAATTTGTAATGCATTTTGCTGAACGTAGGTGTAATTGATGTAAGAGATGAGTCACTCGAACAACGACGCTCCTTTAACTGCATCATCAACTCAAATAGAGATGAAATTTATGATGGATTTTAGTGAGAACATTATTGATTACTGGAATTAAATATTCGACACTCTAAATGAATAAATATTTATTCAAAAATATTAATGATAGTTAAGAACAGCTTCATCTTTTTTCAACGAAATTATTATATTTATTAACTTTCAGTTCTAACGCAAAGTTAATGCACATCATAGATCGAAACACTTCAAGGAAAGAATGCTGAATCTTTGAACGTAAAATTAGGTTTTATTTTAGGTTTTATTAGGTTGAAAGTAGGTTTTATTTTAGGTTTTATTAGGTTGAAAGCAGGTTTTATTTTAGGTTTTATTAGGTTGAAAGTAGGTTTTATTTCTTCTCTATGATAATTTTTCAAGGTTTCGTAAATAGAAACTTTTTTCAATCGCATCCGAGAAAATATTGATTACACCTATTTCCTTTGAAAATTTTTGGGAATTAAGATACTTCGCTTCTCATGTGAAACTCAAATAAACGCTTCTCGTATGCCTCTGAAAATTTTTCTATTGTTACCGAAGTTTGCCAAGACAATTATTTAAAAATGTCTTTGACCTCAGCAACGATACCTTCATATTGTTGAGAAATTCATTACACAGAATTTTATAACTACAGAGGTTTTATGACGCATAATTCCGTCTGCAGCGAAAAATCTACAGGTTTTGAGATCTTTATTCAACGTTGTATGGTATACTCAATGATACTAAAATAATTAGACTTGTGTTTTTTTACGAACATGTCATAGTGTGATGAGCTTGCACATTGCGCAGCTATTTCGTCTTGGAGATTTTTTTTTTTTTGAAAGAGCTGATTTTTTTTTTTCAGCACCACTGATAGGTAACCAAAATGACACCTCCTCTCCTCCTCCTCCCTCCCACCCCCCATAACCGGAAAAAAATCAAATAAATTTATGAATATGAAAAATGAAACAACAATATTTTGCATATCGAAAAAAAAAAAGTCGCACATCATCGTATATTATTGCAAGAATAATAAGAGAGTCGAATAAGACTCGATGAAACATTAGAAAAACTAAAGTGAGAAACGTCTAAGGGGGATTCTCATATTTTCATCGTCATGTTGAACATAACAACAAAACATATTTACGTTATTTTATTATGTGAAAATAGATAATCATCGCTAATTTTTGATGAGCACAAAAGAAAAAAATTCAACAAAATATAACTCAGAAAACATCAAAATAGAGAATGAGAATGTAAATTTTAGAGAATTACCAACAAAAATTTCATCGTAAATACTTCAATGAGTTAAAGAAATGTGAAATTCAAAGATTTAAAGAGTGTATGTGGGAGAGTGAGAGAGAGAGAGAGAGAGAAGAATGCAATGATTGCATTTCGTTGAATATTTCAAGAGAGAGAAACTAGAAGCGTAGAGAAACAATTTTTAAGGAAGTTTCTGTGGAGATAGATTTATAACAGTGTAAAACTTCTTTAAAAAGAGAGATGCCAGAATAGGAAGTGAAGGATGAGACTTCAAATGAAGGTGAGAGGGTGGAGGAAGTGGGAGCGGGACGCGGAGGGGGGGAGGGGGGAGGTGAACCACTGTCTTTTCATGTTGTATAACCGTTGTGGTCCTTAACGTAAACTAAAGAGCTTTATAATCAAAAAATTTCGATCCACGAAATCTCAACGTTTTTTTTTTGTTTTGTATTTCAGAAAAAAAGTAGTGAAAGGAAGTTTTTTTAAAAGCCCATCGATTGAACCGGTTCGATAATCCACTTCCAATCATCAAAATTCAATAACGCTTCCGTTCAGTCCTACGTCAAATTACCGATAGAATTCATGATGTTATCACCATTTACAATCCCCCCCCCCCAAAAAAAAGAGATCTCCCATCACTGACCTCTACAAGTTTTACCGGATTCCACAAAATGTGACTCGTTAGACACCTCCTCGAGAACAGCAATTTTTCTTAATGCGAACTGAAGCGAACTAGTTCGAGAGTTTCAACTCGACAACCACTGAAGCTAGCTAGATCGCGAAATCTAGTGAACATTGTCTATACTGTAAGAGGAAACACATATAAAGTCCACCATAGACTGACCTACTATGCTGCAAATCACACGTGCTTTATAAGCTTCGAAGGGAGTTTTGGATACTTAAAGAAGGCAAAAAAATTGCATGCATTTCACACCGATAAGTTTCCATTTTCTAGTGGTCAGCTTTTACTTCACACTGGTCACTTTTCATTTTCCACGTCAGTCTTCAATTTACTCGATCAATTTTCATTTGGCATCGGATGGTTTTCATTTTGAACCACTTGAGCTATTAAATGAATCTTTTATGAGCTACCGGTTAATTAAAATATGGAGGCATTATTTTATTATTTGTGGCTAATCGTGATACCGGCTGGTCAGGTGAGCACGACGCAACATTGTCATTCGTGCCGGCCTTTCTAGCACGCTCTTCCAGTTCCTCATAATCCAGCTTGTTGGAAAGAGAGGGAAAGAGTGAGGTGACGCTAATTATAGGTTTAGAAAATATTTTGCCACTTCCATTAAACCCTCATATTCCCTATCTCCAAAAATCATATCCACAAAAGCTGCACAGTGTTTAAGCGCACTCAAAGATGCAACGCATATGGGCTGCATAGAACTATCAATATCACCGTGTTCTCTTAATTTTTATATAATTGATAAAGAGTGATTTATACCATTATTGTAGGTAAACTACTACAATAAATTTCATATACAAATGTTCTTTCAATAATCTGTCATAAATAAGCACTAATTTATGCAAAAAAAAAAAAAAAATTCAACGAAGAATATTCATTGATGTTCGTGATAAGATAAATTGGCACTTTGATATTTTTTCGGATTGTAATTCTTTCAGATATATATATATATATATATATATATATATATATATATATATATATATATATATATATATATATATATATATATATATATATATATATATATATATATATATATATATATATATATATATATATATATATATATATATATATATATATATATCGAAAATTCACGTAAAGAAAAGAGCAGTGATAAATCAACCCGAGAAATACACAAAACAGAAGCGTACTAACTCGTACGATTTAAGAACTAATAGTGATTTTTCGACGATTAGCCACAATTTTAGGCTCTTGAATGATGTCGGATTAGAAAAAAGAGACGCATAAAAATGTTGTCCTTTTAGAAATGAGTGCCAACAACGAGTCACCAATAAAATTCATATTGCCTCCAAAATCAAATTCAAGCAGAAGCAACAAATGCAAACAGTGCGAAAAAAAAAAAAACAAAGGGAAGATGAATTGTTAATAAAAAACAAATTGAGCTAAATTCAACTGAAATGCTAAATAGAAGCACGTATTCTTTGCATCAATAACCCTTAAAATCGAATTCGCTGTGTTCAACGAAAAATACGTTTAGAAAATTTTCATTCAAATTTATGAATTTTCAGCGCAAAATTTTTATAGAATTTGAAAATTTCAAAAATTGCGATGATCATCATCAAAGACATGAATTTTATTTAAGTTCAACTACCAGCAAAATTTTTGAAATATAACTAAAATTGAAACTTATTTCAAACAGAAATTTATACGAGTTTTTGATGATTGTTGCCCCCCCCCCCCCTTGACCATTAAAATCTCGCTTCGCTGGGAAATTATTCTGCGAAGTTTTTTTTTAACAAAAATAAGGCAATTTTGAGTTACAACGATTTTTTTTTTTTTTTTTGCTTCTTTTATCGAATGAGAGAGCAAGAATTTTGAGGGCAAATAAAACTAGTGAAGGAATAATAACAAAGCAATTGGTACTCTGCAATTATTTCGACCTAATTTTATTTGAGAAGTGCAAAAACTATGCCAAAAAAAACAATAAATTTTTGCAGTCGGTTTTCACAAATTGAGAGATAAAAATTGAAAAATTGTAAATAATTTTTTTTAATCATTAAATTCGAATGAATTTCTTTGATCGATCGAAAGATAACTCACAAATTGTGGATATTTCAGATTTGAATTAATCGTGCGACAACAAAAACCTCTGAAATAATCTAAGAGGAAATGAGCAATCGTTATAGATCGATAGGTGAACATCGATAATCGCCATAATCAATAATCTCTACCTTGTATTTATAATATCATGTAATTCTTATAGTGTTAAATGCTAGTATTGGAAAGGTGTTTAATAAACAGTAATGATAGTAATAATGAAAACGATAGTGATAAATAATAAAAGAATTTAGAGGCATCTATAACGATAGATATTTGTGATGAAGCCAACATTTCAACTCGTCTTAGAACACATTCATAACACCTGTGACATGGAAATATTGCTAGACGTGCGCATTTGTATAATTACTGTTTGAGGGACGAGTCGTTAGAGTAAATACATTCGAAATTCACCGCAGACAACACACACACACAAACACACACGCACAAACACATACATTGACGATGAAATGGTTACGCTTGTTACAGTCAACTACCACTTATAAAAATGACAGACGTAAGATATATACGAACGTTTTTTGACCCTCATCTCAGCCCTCTCCCCCACTTCTTCCCTCTCCGTGCTTCTTCTCCCATTCGTCTCCCCAAGTATTCCCCCCTAGTGTAGTGTACTCCGCTCTGCGAATATTAGTAAATTCTGACAATCGATCACACTGTATGAAGTTAATATCCACAAACATAAATATTCTCCATCCTATTTCCCAATTTTTGGCAATTACCATCAAATACGCTTTACGAAGTGTTCAATCTACTTTTTGGAGTAATAAGCATTTAGTGAACAAAAGCATTGTATACTTAAAAATAGTCCATGGTAAGCGACTGCAAACACTTTTTTAAAAATGGTGGCTTTTTAACTTACAATATCAAATGGAATCGAGGGGGGAAAACACCTGATAGGCATGGAGTTACGAGTGGAAAAAATTACATCGTTATTAAATATAAAGTAGTGACTTTTATTGAAAATTGACAACATATTTTATTACTGCATTAAATATCTACAACGCACAAAAATGGTATTCATAACGATGGCATATCACTTTTGATATTCTTCGCAAGCGTCAAATTGATGCTGGCCTGTAAATAGATCAAAGTATATGCCGAATAGAAATAAATTCCAAAATAAGAAGTCATGAATGTGAGATCCATGATTTCTCGAGTACCATTCCTTAAATTTCTACCTCAAACATACTGATCCACTGATCTAGCTATTTTCATGCCTACGATCATTAGCGCTTTTGTCCCCAAAAATATGATCCGGATATTTCCTTCAAAACTCTATGCATCCAAACATTTTCCTTGTGTGACATTTACATTCCAACTTGCTAGGGCAACTGTTTGAAAAAGTTTGAAAAAGCGCGCAGGATGGAGCCTTGATATTTAAAAAAAAAGCTTTGGTGATTATATCATTATATCTGCATTAAGCGTTTATTTTGAGAGTGAAATATATAAGAAAGTATGTTAGCATAACAATGTCCCACATAGATACACTTCTTAAACGGTCTCAATATGAATGTCTCAAAACCTTGAATGAATGCCATACCTCAAAAGAAAAATAATAAAGCCATGAATTTCTTGAAAAATCATTTGTTTACAACCGAACAAAGAAAACCTACATACAATCATGAGAGGGGGAATAAAAATATGACAAAGGAAAACCTACATTCAATCAATTCCTATCAAAGAAATTCACGCAACAACGATCGGTCGTCAATGTAATCAATCGAATAAAACGAAATTTTTTTTTCAGCAATGATGATTATAGATTTGCTCCTTTCATGAAGATTTTCCAAACCGGCAAATATCACATGAATTGATTTTTTAAAAAATGCTTATATAACAATTTTTTTTAATTTTAGACTTTTGGTGATTTCAATCGCAAAAAATGCGATTTAATTATTAAAGCATAGGTTTGTTCAATTAATTTCGAAATTCCTCTAAAATAATCAATACTTTGTGATAAATGATAAGTTTTAGTGTTCACTGCAAATGATTACTGTACTACTGTGATATGTAAAGATATAAGGTGATCCTTTCGTATCTACTCAATAATTAAGTCATTTCGGCCATATAAATAAATATCTCAACTAAAGTCACTCACTCGGTTACGCTTTCAAGAGTACTACCTGATCAGCAAATTGATGGAAATTGAAACAGTAAGTGAAGCATTGTGATAACGTATCATAGGCGCACAGCCGCTCTCCTTATCTAAGGTGGGGAGATCATTCGTGGTTGTACTACCGGAAATCATCACATACGACGAGCAAAAGCTGAAGATCTCAAATTGCGGAAAAGAGAGGGGAAAAGAGGGATAGCAAACACCCCAATGTATATAAAATGATATCGTTTATGCACCTGGATAATGTTGCAACGGTGATGATGCCAAGGAGTGATTCAATAATGACGAGACCACCTTCGATACACACAACGATGAATTCAATAAGGAGCACATAACTCTGGAAGACTGCCCAATAGATACAAACGGCTAACACCGCTACGCTCAATAATAGCGAGAATGAAATGAATGCACTCGTCTCAGTTAGATTGCCTTTACGACCTGTAAAATGATTAAATTTAGCAGTAATTAATTTATTTTTTTTACTTTATTCTTCTAATTTCATTGAAAGTTTGCAGGTAAATAGTCGAAATGATACACCTGATGCAATAAAACATATAGAAAATTGATAGGGATTGATGATGGGAAACTTCGAGCACTTAAAAGGCTTTTATTTTGAAGCCTTCCTTTCTCTTTGAGAATTTTTAAGTGTTTTTTTTTTCCTTCAAATGTCCTTTTTCCTTCAAATGTAATTCAAATGTCACAATTATAATAGCATAAATCTATAACGGTAATTGATACCTAATATCGATATTTAGCGAGTAATGCGGTTTTAAAAAATAAAAAAGTATGCATATTTATGGACGATAAATACAAAACGGATGTATCAATAAATGCTAGAACATTTGAATAAGAAGCATTTGAATATGGTGCGAAAATTGTAAGCACTCAACCTCGTGCCTATATCATATCATGAGATATCAACGATTATTTTTTAACCTGAAGGGGGGAATAATATGAAAGAGCTATTGTTACACGCGTTATTATCCTATGAGAAAATGGCTACATGATTATAACGGCCTATTTTCCAACGTTAGAGAGAAAATGGTGAGTAAAGAGTACCACGCAATGAATGATCAAATTTTATTTGTAATATGTCACAAGAAATCGACGGTTACTTTATAATTTTATGCAGTAAGCAATATTAAAGTTTACAGTTTGTTGTTACAGGATTATTGCATCGGATGAAATTAGCATAAAGCAGAAAAGAAAGTTTATGAAGAAGAAGTTATTCGTTTACAACAATTACTGAGTTATAAAAGCTTACTCTTTCATTTTTTTTTAATGGGAAATAGATGGGAATTGTCATCTATGGCTCATTTAAATAAATTTGAATGAGCAAAAAACTTATGCGGATCCAAATCTCTATATATAAAACAATATATCATGAAATATCCGAAGTGACTTTTTAACGTTTTACAGTAAGTAATTGTAATTATGAAGGCGTTTAACGATAAAGTACAACTCCTAATATACGTAAAACTTCAAACAGTGAGCAAAATGTTGTAAAGAGCCAAGTATCTAATTAGAGGTGCTATTGAACTAGAAGAGTTTACTTTTAGATTTTAAGTAGTAATTAATGACTATGAGATCTTTCATTTAAGAATAATTTAACAAATGATAAAAAAATTTATGGGGAGTTTACTTTATGCGTTTGATATTTACTAAGTTATCAGTGGTTACTTTTTAGGCACCAAGTTGGTAAACAATGCGGAATATAGTAATATTCAAAAGTTACTATCGCTGTTGTGTTTGAATTAGAATATTGCGCAAAATTCGATATCAATAAAACGACAATATTTCTGTTATAAAGGAGTAAGCTATGATGCTTTCGGCTGTGCATTAAATTTCTCCTCCACTGCACCTATCGCTTATATCCCATGTTCGACAATTGGTGGGATTGCTTCTGCATATCTGTAAATCGGTCTAGGCTTCAGAAACCTGCGAAAACTCCGGCTCGTTTTCCGGACTTTATTAGACATCGGTAGAAAGAATTCCGGCTTCGCGTTCTGCCCCCTCCGGCGCCCAGTTAATGACTGTGGCCATGAAAACTATGCAGTTGAGTGCCTCGCGAAATAAAAAAGGGAGGGGTTGACTAAGCCGTGCATTCGTTCCCTCCTAATTGAAGACAATAAGTCAATACTTCCTCTTTAATTAAATATTGTCACGATATAATTCAATGGTGTTTGATGAACGTATATGGGTTAAGCAGTGAAGAAGAACGAACCCCAAAAAATGCGAAGAGCTTCGACAGGAGCGAAAAGGATGATGAGAAGGAAATCGCAGATTGCCACATGATTCGGATAGGGCAAAATCGAAACTGAAACATCAAGAAGATTCAGTACAACTCGACGAAACGTTGAACCCCGTCAGACAACTCACAACAGATAAGTTTAACCTAAACGACAGCTGAAAAAAGCGCCAAAGAACGTGCAAAATCGTCTAACAAAGGTGTCGGTCGACTTACGAAGTGAGCACAATACCTTTATGCAGTGACCTATTACATGGGATCGCTCGGTGAATAGCTGAGTAATGCGGTGCAATATTTCATTTGCATTTAAAAACCGGTAAACTAAACAAAAGAGAGCTGAGAGTTGCAAAGAATGCATCGATGGATTGTCAATAAATAGTAGAGAAACCAATCTAGTAAATTGTTAAATAAAGAGATGACGGTATCGATTAGCGCTTTTGCTATTGCGCTCATCCGAATTATATCAAATATCATTTCCAGAAAAGTCAGGATTAAACGGTAAAAATTATATCTAATTTTGAAAATGAGCCCAAATTTGTTTAAATGATTATTTAGAATTACTCATAGAATGTAATTTAATATCTCTGAAAACGTCAACTCCATCGTAAAATACAAAAACCCAATATCAGCATAGTTTGTTATCGCTGCAACTACCTAATGATTAATAAATATTTTATACCCTTTATACCGTATCTTACACCAAATAATTCACCATATTCTACTCCAAGTACTGTATTCGCTTGAACAGAAATCTTATGATCCAATTTATGTACGACTGAGCAGTACAATTTCTTCCAAAATAACAGCAGTATTACTGTTTGAATGCATCGACTGTATATCATTTTGGGTTTCGTTAAAGCGAATGCGGTACTTTGCTATACAGCACTTTCCGTTGCACATGCAATATAGCGTATGTGCAATGAACCGAATTTCGCATTGCACAATATAATGCTTCCAACATTTTTATTGAAAGCAACGAACTTTTCTTGGAAAAGATATTCATGAGGCAATCACAATCATAAAATTTGTTGTACTGGTTAGATCATCATCATAATTTTGGGCGTTTTATTAAAAATGTACGCTGTAGCAAATACCAATTTTTTACCTTTAGGTGGGTATATTTCTCCACATATATCACGGGAAAATTTTTTTATATTTTATCATATTTTCCGTTATATTTTCCACTAAGAAAATATAGAAAGTTTTTAATTTCATCTCTCTTCAAGACAAATATTTTTCAATTTCCTTCCAATTCTAGTAGTACCTTCCCTCATCGAATCTTTACTTTCTTGAATACAACCTATGAAGTCTAGCACATCATAAAGAAATTTGGTGTGGTTTAATATGCAAAAGAGGACACCATAATGAATTTCGGATTTTGCAATCTCAAGCTTTAGTAATAAAATATAATAGGGCACTCACTTTTGAAGAAATAAAGACAGAGTTCGGCGATGAAAAAGAGTGCGGAATACGGTTTGCTGATGTGAAGGAATACTTGATAGGAGAGTGAAGAACGCTGAAAATAAAGAAATGAGTTAGAACGGTTAGCACATTCGTGAACGCTGGAGGATGACTCAATTGTGCAAATTGTGCATCGTGTGGCCCTTTATAATGTACATGTGTCTGTGTGTCGCTGAGTCTGTGTGCTTGTGCGGAAAGAAGGAGAGAGGGAGGAGATGGAAGAAACCGCAGCGCTAAAAGTTCATGGAGCTGGGATGCTGTAAGCCGATATGAAAGCATTCTTGCTTTTGGATTATTTAATTTTATGATTATGGGACTATAATTTTGTTTCCTCATTTGAAGTGAATGAAATATAAAATGAATGCCTGAAAATATGAAACGGAAATGTGGAACATCCCCCTACACCCTCCCTCCCCTCCCCCCCCCCCCCCCCATCTACTTCAGCAGCTGCGATTACTATGTACTAAAAACCAGCTTAGCAAATATCCAGTCATTGATAAAAGTCTGAAAACAAAAACTTAGAGCCCAAGGGCATAAAAATGGGATTGAAAGAAGCGGATGGTGGTGGGTGGGAATATCACGATTGCACCATTACTTCTGGGACGTAGAGAACGCATTACTGCTATAAGTGTTATGAATGCATTTAAGGCTATCTCCCTCAAATGATTCGACTTTACTGCCAACGACTCAATTATCAACTGTTCACTAGCTTGTAATTTTATAGAAGTTGGATATTAGCTTCAAATGGTTATAATCGTGATTGTACCACAAGTAAAAAAAATGTTTATTGAGGCAAGCACCACCAGGACAGACATTTTCCGCCAGTCCTTGAGCAGGCAATGGTTTTTTTCCCTGATTTTTTTCCGACTTGAATGTTTTCTGCAGGAATGCGCACCCTAATTTCTGTGTTTCCCGATTTGAAACTACCACAGAGATATGTCGATATCTCACATATATAAGATAGATATGACATAGTCTGCATGTGTTTTGTGATTGTAAAAATTCAAAAAAGCGAGCAAAATAAAGTGCCATCGAAAATCGATTACTTTAGTGATTAAATGAGAAACGATATCGCTCTAATTTTGGGGCAGTCGGTAACCATGCGGGCGTCATTTTACCAATGACCAAAAACAAACATCCGTGCACACATACGGATAAATTTGTAATAAAAAAAAAACGAACCACATCAGATACAACCATTGCTGGCAGAGGCTAAACAGGATCGGGAAAAGTAAGACGTGCAATGCAAAAAGGCGATGCAGAAACGAGTATCCATGGCAACGAATATTCGGATTGCGTATTTGCAGGTGAAGCGAATTGAAAGTATAGATGGATTTTCACGATTGATCACTATCGGTGTGCAATTTACAATACATCCGTCCAATATGGCAAAAACTTCGTTATATGCAACAGCTGGCGCTATACTCCATTACCTGCTGATCGTAGTGTTTCAGCTGTGTAGGATTTACATCGCTATTAAATGGTGTGAAAACAAATAGCTCCGAATTTCCTAATAAATCACAACATATCGAATAATATTGTAATGTAAATAAAATTATAGAATGATTCTCTTGTTGTAAAATGCTCAAAACAACCTTGTGGCTAATAGGTCATTATTGAGCTCGTCAATGAACACCTCAACGCAATCAAGAAGGTAGACATACGCAAATCTCAGTTGCTCTTCATTCTGAAATCAGATATGAGGATGCTGTTGTACATTAAAATTTGAAATATTTGTAACCATCGATAAAATAGCAGGGAAACTAATAAGCGATGCAATTTTTGCAATACTTATAAATACCTCTCTCAAATGAAACAAGGAAACATACGTGAAATATTACAATCTTTCCTGAAATTCTGTTCCCTCCTCCTTTTTCTTTGTTTAATTCTATAATTCTTCACCTCTTACCTTTGTATTTATCTCTCATCACCACTTTTTTCCATTGTAATTTTCTAGACATCTTTGTTTCACTATCAATAATTATATATTTCCATCCTGAATTACAACCTCCACTATCTTTATTATTCCAATAATTAAGTGGTTATTTGGTTGTTTATTTCATCTTGCAATCCATTACAATGATCCTGCTCACGTCCAGTGCGCCTTCTATGTCGTTAACTATATTGTATCATATCACCTGAGTGTACCTGAGTGTGCTTATAGTTGGTTCCCGTATTGCCGTCTTTTACTCCTTATGACAGCTGGGTGAATCTAATCACCACTGTGCCGGTTTCGTCTTCAAAAAATTATCGTCTAATATATGATATTGGTGCAATAATAAGCTCCTCACATAATAGGGGGCCCCAATGATAATAATATAAGCATAAATACAATAAATGAGATATCAAAATCACAGTCGTAAAAATAATTGGGAGCGAAATGTTGAGCAAAAATACAAAAATCAATTTTAAAACTTTCCTGCCTAAATCGTAGGTAACGATTTCCCGGGGAAATTAATGAGAAAGGTTTGAACCTTGAAGTGAGAATTTGATATATGATTGCTTGTGAAATAATCATTTGCAATTTATTAAAATTTAGTTTTTTCGGGTTTCACATAAACGCTCAGGTATAATTCAGGTAATTCCTAACTTCATGCCATTGAAATTCCTCAATTTTAAGAAAAATTTCTGATTGAAATTTTAATTTTCTTTGAATCATTAACACATTTCATTCCATTACAATAATAAATTATACTACAATAATCTAATAGAACGTAGTTTTAAACTTCAATAATAAAATTAATACTTCATAAAGTATTTTAATCTCTCAGAATATAATTTATCGCGCGCTGTAAGAGTTTAATTTCTCAGAATGTAACGCATAATTCAA
Organism: Ascaris suum; assembly: GCA_013433145.1. NCBI lineage: Eukaryota > Metazoa > Nematoda > Chromadorea > Rhabditida > Ascarididae > Ascaris > Ascaris suum. The sequence continues at coordinate 2,098,076 of CM024183.1, read as the reverse complement.
AAAATTATTAAATGATTTCAAACAATAAATAAATTATCGTTAACTTTTTGAGAGATTCATTTTATTATTATAAAATATGAGAGGTATAGAGATGAGTAATAGAATTGTGAAGTAAGTAGATAAAAAGAATAATGAAATGCCTTAATTGAAATAGAAATGATACGAATAATAAGAAGATAGAAATTCATAGGAAATTATTGGATGGGAAGTGGAAGGAGGTAAATTTCTGGATGAAGATCTACCATTTCATTTCATTTTTCGAGTAGGCCAATGGGGATTTTACCACATCAAAGCAATAATGAAGCTCTTACAATGTAACTGATACGACCCCGAACCACCCCCCCCCCCTCCCTTCTTCGAATTACAAGCATACAGATTTATCCCAGGAAATTTTTAAAAAAAAACTCCATTTAGAATAAATTGCGAATTTCAGTAGTATCCCAATAATGATACGAGAAGAAATTTGCCCATACTCCTACATAAGCCCCAAAATTTACTTTGATTAATGGATTATCACAATTCAAATAAAAGGCGTTAACTCAACTAGATATAATTCGCATCAAATATGTGTCCCAATAAGAAAGAACTTTTCCAATGCTTATAGATAAAAACGCAGTATATATCATCGATATTTGTTTTATATAAGAATTCATATAATTTTAGAACGCCTATAAATTGCAAAAAAAAAATCAACTGCAAATGAATATAATTTTCAATAAGAACATAACAACAAATTGCCAATTATTAAAATTAGTACAAACTCAACGACAACAATATACAATTCATTCATTGGGTTGCTCAAATTCACATCACTTGAAATTTTTTTAGTGGTACCAAAGAGTTTTATATGCAAAATAAACGCCCAACGGAGGTTGATGTCACGTTTTTTTTCCATCAAATAAATCAAAAATTATTTAATTTGTGGGAAAGCGAGTTCTGGTTTCCTCATTTCGATCGTTTCTTCATGAGGCCAATATTGGGTGACCGTCTTCAATTGTGTGTAGAAGTTAATTCCCGATTTCCCATAGAAATTCTGAAATGAAATAACGAGCTGGAAATATCATCAAAATGTCTTTCTGCATTTGATTGCCATACATTGAGTGATGTTTTGCTTTGTCTCTCAAGCCTTATATGCACTACCGATGCATTTGGCTAATGCATCAAAACTAGCAATTTTTACCGAACAACACTAATCGAAATTTGGTTAAGTGACCATCAGAATCAAAGCTTAACAAGGCTGTTGCCCCATCAGAATCAAAGAAACAGTTAGGAAGCTCGGCTAAAATATGTTCGCCATTTTACGTTACGATTTAGTGCGGCCTACTTGAATGACTCGAAACCTGAAAACCCAATTTTAATCAGCCTTAATTTATCTGAAGCTACTTAATCACATTCCCTATTGAATTACCCGTCCTGCTCATAACACAGAAATCAGAAGCCGTGATCGCCAAAAGATATCCGGAAAAAAGGGTGGCCACTAATCAAAAGATTTGTTGTCTACCAGACAAATATCACAATTAAAATATTATTATTGCGTAACGTGGCCATTAAAGCCCGATTACTTGCGTATAGAAAAACGCTGCAACAGCTGGCAATAATTTTGCTAAACAAAAGTGCGACCAAATAGCTTTAAAAAACAATGAAACCTTCAACAAGATGTTTACAAATTGAAGTTGGAAGTAAAAAAAAAAAAATTCACAGCAACAGCTACAACACTTACGTTGTCACCAAGGAAGCTGCCTCGATTGCCAGTAAAAGAAAACATCGGTAAAGGCACTGGGATCGGTACGTTGATTCCTACCTGAAATTCATTTCATTGCCATTAATATATCAAACCGAATGGATATCTGTAATTTTGAGGAAATAATAAAATTTTTCCTTATCGATTATCATATGCAAGTATAACTAATACTATTACTGATATCTTTCAAGTTTCACAAGAATTTCAGTCTTTTAAATTATAAAAACACATTTCATATAAGTAGCACCAGCAGGAATCGCCTCTTTCTCGCATATGGCGGAAGTCTCCTATTAAACCTATCCCATTACGTAAAAATCTTCTGGAGAAACCTCTAGTATCCGCTGCCACTCTTTTGGATGACTGAAGTATATGAACAGTCCTGAAGAAAACATCGGATTTCGCAAGCGTGCGTAAAAACTTATTCGATGAGTCCACCAGATTAAGTGAGCCCAAACTGAGACCACGAAAGCGAATTTCTTGTGCGGAAACGACGGTACCTAACGTTCACCGGATTCACTATGCTGGTATGATCATAAATATGCTGGTATGGTTTAGGGAAAATGGTGGATGTGATAGGACAGATGCTTAATTGACAACACATCCCAATAAATTCTGTTAAAGTACTTAATGAAAATTTTGTTCAATAAAGAAACACAGTGTGGTTTTTTTCCGGAAAGAAAAAGTTCAATCGTTGGGTATTATCAACAGAATGTGGAAATGGTCCTAATCACGTCAAACACCTCTTTTTATATGACCCATACGTAGGATCTCTCGCAAAACATTAAATAAAACCAAAAACTTTTCTGATATTAGCAAGATAACGGGATCATTTTCACATTTGTTGAAACAACATTTTAGTTAAACTTAACAAACTTTGAAATCTGCAAAGCACAAAGTACCATTTTACGAGCATATGAGACAAGACATTTGCGCCAATAATGGTAATAAATCTATCATTCCATTACTTTACCTGTCAAGGTAATTAATATCGTTATAAAATATGTCAAAACTTATATTCTTTGCTTCGGATCATCAACGTTTACTTCAGTTCTCATCTATGCGGTGATATTTTTATATTATTCCGCAGCCATGGATGCGCCAAATTTATTGCACCTGAGAGGGGGATTTACTAATTCGTGAGGAAGAAAGCTTCACAAATAATTATGAACTTTACGAAATATAGGCATTCAGTAATTTATAAGATTCCTACACTACGATTAGAGTGTCGACTTTAAGAAAATGTAGCGTAGACCACAAACGAAATTTCATCAATCGTAGTCAACTTAATGAAGTTCAATGAAGATGACAATTATTTCTGACCTCACGCTTCGTTACGAACGATGACTCCCATCCCAATTAGGAAAGAATTAGCCAAGAAGAAGATTTTAAGACATATGCCATACTCGCTGGAACAAGCTCGATACTATACGAGCACTCTCACTATTGATATCGGTGGCCAAGATGAGATTTCCATATTCGCCTGGACACTTTGAGAGATTAGGTTATGGAACTTTATTCCTCACGAATTAGTAAATCCCCTCTCAGGTGCATTAAATTTGGCGCATCTTGTGCAAATCTAGCATATCGGTCTCTTCGCAATATAGGTAAAACTAACGAATCACTTCCCCTCCTCTCCGCGTCCAGATGATAGAGACGTGAATCACCGGCATCCATTTCTATACCTCACATTCCAAATACCTAAGAGAAACGACGATAACACTTCTTTAGCTCTCACCTGGCCAACACCAATATTATACATGAATTTGCGCGCCGTAGCACCATTCGTCGTAAAAATAGCCGTTCCATTGCCGTATGGATTGTTGTTGATGATTGACATCGCTTCACTCAACGTCTCCACTCTCATAACGCATAGAACTGGGCCGAATATTTCTTCCTTTAAATGCATCAATAAAATAAAATTTAGAAATTTTTGCAAGCGAATGACAATCTGACAAAATGCTAGCAAAGATCTATGCTGAAAAATATTTTATCCAACGACAATCAAAAATGAAAATATAATTAACAAAATAAAACGTAAGAATGATTTATGAGAAGATATCATTTTAGAAGAATTTTTTGATTACCTCTATAGGAAAGAATAGTGGCAATACTTATTCAAGAATAAAGAGAAGGCAAAGGATGTGAGCAGCGTGGTTTGTTTTTTTTTCACAGTTCAACAAATAAGTTTCCCAACCTCGATAATATGCCCCTATATTCTCGTTATTTTCATCAAGGTTTGAAAAGGAACAGGTGAGCGTAAACACACACATATGTAAACCAAAGGACTACCTTCCACAGCCGAAATAATGAACAGATCCATGAAACTGGAATTAATAACGGACAAGTCTAAAAGCTGATAAAACTAACCTACGAGCAGCTAGCCCTGTGGACGATGGAGAAGGGTCCAACCCTTCCAAATTTGGCATAGTCATATAGCTGCATCTGACTGCTGGACAAGAAAAATTCATTCCAAGACATCTCATCGATCGTGGCCCATTAAACTCAACAAGCTCTCAGGTAAAAATAAAACCAAAGAGCAACTTCATTCCCACTAAAAACAGCATTGATTGCTAGATAAGTAAAAGTGCTCAATCGTGAATACAGTTCAAAAATAATTAAAATCACCTTATAGCATTGCATATGTGGTTGTACTCCATCGATTATGGTGGGTCCAACAAAGTATCCTTCGTTGAAACCTTTCACATTGATGTTCGATCCGTCGAGCAATAAACAACAGCCCTCTTTCTTCGCCGATTCGATTAGCCTCAAGCAACGCGCCTTCGCTGCAGCAGAAATCAGTGGTCCAACGTCCGTATCGGCCTTCCAACCTGTAACAACGTATCTTCCACGATGAAATAAAACCCGAAAGATAACCATTTTCGAGAATCACAGGCGATACGTAAATTGTGAGATGGGAAAGGAAAAGCGAGAAAGAAACGAAAGGAAGACAGAAACGACTAAACATCGAAAAATCATTGCCGCAGAGGTCAAGCTGAAGAGAAAGCTTAACATATGCCAAACTGCAACGATTAGGACTTTAGACAATTTACTTCTTCAAAGTTTCAATAAGGAGACTTTGAATTCGAAAAGCCTTCTTTCGCCTACTTCCTGTCAAAAAAGACCTCTAGTCTTCGCTAGTCTCGGTAGAGATCTCATATTCAATCGAATGCTATATAGAAAAAAGAATTTCAACTTTCCTAAATCCTTTGAATACGGCTATATTCTGAAGATGCTCTATTCAAGGGGATATATTAATTTCGTTTCTATGTTTAAATCCAACAAAAAAAAAGCTTAAATCCAATCAATTTAAATCCAAAATTAATTAAAATGTCACCAAAAGCTAATCAAAAATTTATACGTAAAAAAATTTCATTCATTCGCTGCTATGAAAGGCTTCTAAATGTTATAAACAACTGAAACAATCAATGACGATGAAAAATAGGAAGTCTGCAAAAAATAGATAAATAAATAAATCAATAAATAAGAAGAAGCATGCAATGAGAGGTAAAAAATATGAACTAACCAGCATCCACTTTAAGCGCTTGAGCTTTAGGTACGAGATCTTCAATCCACTTACGTGCATCACCCACAAAAATAACAACCGATAATGCCATACATCGTTGACCGGCAGCACCGAATGCTGCAGCGGTGATCTGAAATCAATCCGATTATGTATGATATTTCGATTCGACTCTTTGAGAACACTGACACATTAAAAGAATTAAAATAAGGAGATTCTAATCGCATAGAAACGCTTTAGAATTTGCTATCATAATTTGCGAGTTAATCAATCCTATATATGATCATCTCTTAACGGCGAATCATATAGATTTCTTTTACGATCTATGATCTTCTATAATCCAGTGGATTTATTCACTGTTAAACGATGTGGCACTTTTATAGATGTGATCTGACATATCACTAGAACGGGCATTTATCATTACTAATTATTAAATATATTCGAACAATAAATCGCAATATTCAAACACAAAACTTCTGAGCAATTTAATTGTCAGAAAAGCGGCAATATATAGAAATTGTAAATTTTAAGTGAATCATGATAAGCTATGAAATAATGTGAAAAACAAATTGTTAAATAATATAATTTTTGAAAGGTAATATCGCCGAAACGATACAATATGTAAATTTAATGCAATGCGGTAAGTTTGGAAATCTTTGCGAACGAAATATGGCCACAGAGCTCGACTTTTAAAAGAAATTGAATTTTGATACTATATGCCATGAATGGAATAAATAACGATCTCTAGAAGTTAAACTGGGTGCGAATTGAGGTTTTTTTTTTTTGGTCGCACGTCTACTATTTTATGGAATGTAATTTCACAATTGAAATAATCAAACGCGACGTTCTCATCATAAATCAGATGCCTTGTTCATTAGGTCATATAGCAACCTGCGAAGTTACTCGGCATCAAGTTACTAGAAGCCCCGATTACAGGCTATGTGCCTCGCGAACTTCATCGAGAATGGGGTGGCGAAAGTTGAATGCTTTGACTTCCCGAATCTGAACAAGAGAGGAACGGTGTGAGTGATTTGACCTTCTGGTAAATGGTCAGCAGGAAAATGGGAGGGATAATGTGCATGACAGGGTATTGATGCATAAAATCCGAAAATGAATTCATCGAATACTACTCCCTTAATTCTACGAAATTCTTATTTAAATCTAAAAGATGGCAGGGGCATTTTGCAAACCCTATATGCATCGACGGTGACGAAATACAATCTACCAGTAACTCCTACTAAAACGAAAATGGATTCGATAAAAAAGAGAAACAAGAAAGGAACCTGATTTAGAGTTGTCTCTTTATTAGCGTCAGCCATTATGACCGCATGATTTTTTGCGCCCATATTACACTGAACTCGTTTACCGTTACGTGAACCACGTTCATAAATGTGCTTTCCCTATAAAATATATAACTCTTAAAACCATTTTCTTTTTTTCAGTTATTAAAAAGAAAAGAAAAGAAAGCAAAAAACTACTGCTTTCTATAGTTTTCAAATAAAAAGATTAAATACAGCTCGAATGTAATTCTAGTAATATCCACTATCATGAAAAAATAGGCTAGAAGATTGAAGCGATCTCAATTCAATTTCTCTAATTACGCAGGTGATCGAAGCATATTCGTCCGGTGACTATAAATTAGCAAGATCTCGAATTGTATCACTCAATGAATGCCAACTGAGGCAAAATAAGTACAATTTTAGAAATTTACAGTTTATAGTCGATTGATTTCATCAAGAATATTCCTACTACGAAATGTTCAAAATAATCCATACTACTCCAGGATAATAAAAATTTATTCGATAAAATTGAGGAAGATCATGAAAGGTGCTGAAAGGTGCTTGAAGCAGCATTTGTGAGGCAGTTTTTTGCAATATATGAGATAGCAAGGCATTTTGGTTTCAAAAAAAAAGCATAACAATCATACTGATGGCAGTATATTAGTAATGAAGATAACAATTTGAACTTTCAACTGGGAACAAAGCTATGCCATAACCTCTAAATGTAAACGGTGCTGTTAATATCTTTCAAGGGAGAGTTGTCCACGACCTCAACGTTTCACTGGAAACTAATCTGCCACTAAAGCTTCCAACAAAGCCGTCTTCCGATCCTACTTCCTACAGGATTTTCTTCGTGGATTTCCTTCTTATTTCACTTAATCGCTCTTTTTATACTGTTTTCACAAGCTAGACTTGACATCAGCTCGAGGTTGAGCTGCAGATTGCGACTCCCAACTAGAAAATGACAAAAGAAAAACTCCTCTGTAAGTCGAAAACAAATGTGACGTAGTCTGCATAGTTTTAAGATAACTGTATAAGCAAGAAGCAACGATCATAAAATCTGAACGAAAAAAAGCAAAAAAAAAGATGTTTTTAAAGCAACAAACAGCATACAGCGTTATCACTGCCCACAAAGGAAATTGCTTTGATATCCGCATTATCACAGATAAAGTCGACTGCTTCATGTTGACCATGAATTATATTGAAGCAACCATCTGGGAAGCCAGCTTCCTTCACCAACTCAGCCAACATCATACACGCACCTGGATCTTGCTCTGATGGCTTTAACACCATTGTGTTACCTACAAAAAAACCTACGACGTACATTGAAATTCTCATGCGGCGTAACAAAGGCGTGGTCAAGGAAGACTTTTGAGATTGAAGGAGAAGCATTGTTGAAAATGGCGTTCTCAATAATTTCTGATAGCTTTATCTGACTGTTTGCATTTTCTTTCTATATAAAATGCAAATTTCCAAGAACGATGAATGCATTTTTCCCCCTCACATTTCCATCATACCGTTATATACCTATGCCACAGCACCTGCTAGAAAAATGCATTTGTGTAAACTGTTTTTCATAAGTGATTCAAAGGAAATCATAAGTTTGATTTAGAAATATACTCATCTCAGAGATCATCAAAGACCTCCGTGATACTCCTATGCAGGCCTTTTCGTTCACAGACTAAAACAAGAAAGTGCGCCAGAGAACCTCGTATGACATGCGCTTTTCGCAGTTTCATCGATCAGATCGACCAAACAATGAGACACTACCTACAGAAATATTTTACAACGAAATCAACCAGCTCAGAAAATTCTTCACCAAAAACTCCTTCTAACATCCTCTTAAAACGCTTAGCAAAAAATGTCTATCCACCTGATAATTTCCGCGCATAAGTCAAGAAATTTGCAATAATTGCCGTTGGTGGATCTTCAGGGTTGCCATCTATACTTCAGGGTTGCCATACAACCTGAATTTCGTTCCAACAATAATGTTTTTTGCCAAGTACCTGCACACGCCTGTATCAGCTCATATGCGGGACCATAAGCCGCGCAGGAAAAAAAAAACGAAATAACCTGTGATAAGTGCCATAGGAAACATCCACATAGGACACATTGCCGGGAAATTGAAAGGCGTGATACCGGCGGTGACACCGAGTGGTATCCGTAGACTGTACGTATCCATATCGCGAGAAATGCTGCAATGCACTTTTTGAAGTTTTTCGATACAGCACACTTGAAAAAAAATCGCTTCCACAACAATACTGGTTCGCTGAAAGTGAGAACTTGAACGCTACTATAGGACTTCGGTTTCTTTCATTTTTTTAAATGCCAGAAAGAGCTATTCTAGAGCAATATGAAAAGTGAAGTCGATTCTGTAAAGAAATGTACAGTGCAGCGCATTATCAAGAGCATTCGAGGCCATATATCAATTGCATAGAAGTGCATCATTGAGGTGAAAATTTCTTGCTCGGTCTGATATCTCACGATTGCTGAACAATATCATCGAGGTTTGCTAATAAGTATTCGTATAAAAACCTTTAATGATATTCGTAGTCGGATGCGCCCAAGCAGGCAGTGAGGGTAACGGTCATAAACACGGGTTTGCTCCGATCTCTTTGAAAATTTACAGGTAGAACCATAGCACCGCGTGAAGAGTTCATAACGCCTTGAAGCATGAGCAACATCGAACAACGTTGCTTCATTTGGTAAAGATTGTGACTCACTAACGTCGTCAACTCATCTGACCGTTTGGACTCATGGCTCAGAACAGCCAATAATACAAAAGTTACGCATAGAAGATGAAATATATGAGATAAACCAAAAAACAAAGAAATTGAGACACTCACTTGGGAAGTATTTCACCCAGTTGTAACGATGTGATACTGCATGCATGCTCGACAACCTGTAAACGAATAGAAATCTGCTGATTTTCACCTGTAGCTGGTTGGATCGCGTCAGTAAGATCACTATTCCATATTCGATGCCGATCTAGTTAATAATGCACAAATCTTCTTTTAAAAAACGGAGCAAAAGAAATTTCCTCCTCGTTCTCCGTTTGGAAACCCACATTAAAACCAAGCTTACAAGACGATAGCAAATTAGTCAAGGTTCGCTGCTCGATATTTGTAAAAAAAAAACAACCCGTCTTCCTCGCCATCTCTTTGTCCCACCTGAAATTAAAGATATATTCTTGTTCCTTTATAGAATAGTTTCTCGTTGAGAAGTTTAGTACGAAATGCAATCAGAAATAATGGTGGTACCTGAAGACCTCTGCTGACATCACCCTCAGCATCGGGAAGTGTTTTGCCTTGTTCTTTTGTGATGTTTTCGGCTATCTTCTTTATATCGCGTTTAATGAGGTTCTGCAATAAACAGATCATTTAAAAACACCAGCGCATTATATTCAAATTATCACGTATACAGCGATAGTTATGTGTACTGTATAAGCCGTACTGCATTTACTGGTTGATATTTTGTTCAACAAAATTGTCACACCTTATTGCCACCTTATTCAAACAAAACAGCGGCTCCTTAATGCCACCTTGTTCTATTCAGCCATCCGCTGTTCAACGTCCACTTTACGTAATGATGCAGAAATGTTGATTTTTTGATAAAAACATCCTCATATGCATTAAAAACACATATATTGGCAACGTTCGAAACAGTGAAGTTTACTTTTGATTTACGTATTTCAAAAAATACCATTTAGTTGAAGAAAATAAGAGAAGGCAAGCCTATGGGCAACCCACGTAAACTGCCGAAATTAACTTAAACCTTTGATTGGTTTATTGCAATGGAAAAAATCGGATAAGCGAGAAGACATGAGACAGGTGATTATAACACCTGACTTATTAGAAAGCATTACATCATCGGTCAATGGCATAAAAGATAGAAATATAAGAAAGTGTTCTGAATGTTGATAGAACGATGTATCATTCAGGCAAAATAGGATGATCTATTGAAGGAGAACGATATTTCTATATCTTATTTTTCTCATGGAAAAATCTGTGAAAAATGATTAAAGAAATAAGGTAACAATTCAAATAGTCAAGTATACGTCACTTATAACATAAAAAGTTACTTTAAAACGCCCATTCCCAACAAAAAAATTTCATCATTGAGTAGAATTCGCCTCAAGAACATGGAAAAACGCCTCGTTTCTAATATTTAAAACAAGAAAAAAAGAGATGAAGACGTTGAACTCATAATTTGGGATATATATATATATATATATATATATATATATATATATATATATATATATATATATATATATATATCCAAACCACACAGATCCATAGAATTATAAAATACTATAACCTTTCAGTTTGAATTTATTTCAGATATAAACAGACAGGAATATGAGATCGAAGGTAATTCGAGGATAAACATAAATTAGAGCAGCTATCAAGAAAAGTGATAAGTGAAGAATAATATGACCATATGGGCATCGAAACGCTTCGAACCAACAAATATTAAGTAAAATGAACCTTAGTTCGGAAAAGATCCCTCTTATTCCTATCAGTAAAAACGAAAATATTTAGAATAACTGCAAGGAAATTTCCAAAAAAGAGAAGAAATATTCATCAACTCAAAGATATCGTTAAATAAATACCTGAAATCTGAACATACATTGTTGTCGTGTAAGCACTGATGTGCCCTTCCATTTGTTGAACGCTGCTTTACACGAATCGACTGCGGCTTGCATTTCCGCTTTTGTGCATTTTGGCACCTTACCAATTACCTCACTTGTAGCCTGAAACACTGAACGGAATTCACCTGCTAGAGCTTGCAAAAAGCCCTCAGCGAAAGATTCACTTAACGAGCATGAAAAAATTCATGGCAGGGTATCCACTTAAATTCTACATAGCAAACAATTTCATGACAAATTATGAATCGTATTCATTTTTTTCTTCTCACCTGCGAGCAATTATTTCTAATGAAATGAATATAAATTCGACGCTTTTTTGCATAAATTAATCTCCAAATTATATTCTCGGCATTAATATATTAGCGGGCTTGCTAGACAATATATATTAATCGAGAAAACGATATCTCTAACTATGCTTCTTAGAGTTTTCTAAATAACATCGAGAAATAGTATAATTACCTAAGCAAAATCTTAAACGATCTTTTTCTTGTTCTATCTAATATGATGATATCTGTTATGATAGAGTCTTCGATGGCCACGTATCGATATTTCTCAGATCGACCCTCTATTCAATAATTTCTCTCATAGGATTTTGCGCTTTAGCGACTGATAAGAAGGAAATGAATTAAAAAATATATGACGGAGAGATTAAAAAATCAAAAAAATATGCGAGGATAATACGTAAGAGTCCACTTCGAAGATGTTCTGAAATTTTGGAGAAAAGATGGATTAAGAAATCATAGGCAGTTAGATATGTGCTCATCACTCCCCTTCCCCTCCACCCTCCTACCACGAAGAAAAAATTTCTTTTCACTTTCATATTTATCTCAACTTTCAAAATTTATTTCATCATTTCATCTGGCATCAACACGTCGAAATCAATGAATATATGATTGCTGCAAAACATAGATAATTTGTTTAAGAGAAAAGAGGAGAGTCACTACTCTTCACCCCTCCCTCCTTCCCCCCCCCCTCTACCCAAAATGGTACCCCATCCATCGCCATGGAGTAAACACTCTATAGTTTGGGAAGAATGAAGTTAAATAAATGATAAAATTATCCTCATACAATTTCCACTATTAAATTCCCGATGCTGTAAAACATTCACAATTGCTCTGTGGTTGTTATTAACTCAAAAACATCATAAAATAGAGTCATTCATACAGGATTTGTAAGGTCGATCCATTCGGTTGTATTCGAGTCGATCGCTCTTCCATCAATCCACATCTTAACTTTTTCGACATCTGCCATAGCACACCGTGATGTGGATAAATTAGCGATCGAACCATTCGTTATCACTCTCTAAACAATCAATTTCTTAATAAAGAGAAAACGCAGCGAACAATGCGGCGAGGTGTTGAAGGTATTGAAGCCAGGTAAGAGAGGAAGAGAGGAAGCAAACGAAATTGTGCCACTATAAGTGATTAAATGGTGAAGATGTTCTTTAATGGTACTTCATTGTAATAAAAATATTTCTCGTTGAATGTATTTATAAATTGTATAATTCTTACTATTAGGTCGTCATCTAAAACCGAACAAAAATTTCTACGAAAAGAAATTTATTAGCTAATCTCATAGTATTTTTTTTCATAATTTTCTTTACAGATATATTACCTATTAGATTTGGCTTGCTCTCAAAACATATGGCCTAATCACATCATCAACAATCTCAGTGCTTGCATAACTATCGTATGGCCAAGTCTTAAACAGCAACCTCTGTTACCAATCACCTCAAATACCCAATGTCACTTGAGGAAAAGCATTATGCAGCTTCCCTCCCTCTCTCCCACTTTGGGAAAATTCCCATATTCCTTTGAAAAAAGCTCCTCATCAATAAAGGACTATAAATAAAAGATCTTGCAATGTAAAAAGCGTTCGAAAAAAGGCTCTCGTGAAAAGAAGAATAAAGGCGGTTTTCCTTGTATATGGGTTCTCCTTTGAACGCTTGAAGATAGAACATCTAAGCTTCCTATCTAATGAACACAGCATATTAGTCGTTTCCATAGATGCATTCCTTGTGAAAGTGCCAGATGACTGCTCCTTCAAAAACGTTTTACACTATTGTTTTTTTTTCGCGGCTGGTTGCAATCACGGCAAATGAACTCATCAATAACGATTCTTTAGTTTAAAGTCAGTCGCTGGAAATATTCATACTTCCACAAAACTTCATTTGCAGAATTTCTTGGAAACGAAAATGCCATCGCGTAAAATCTCGTCGGCGATTCGGCAGTAACATCAACCTTTACGTTCAGCCCTTAAACACCTTCACAACGGTGGAAGGATTCAGTGCTCTTTAGCTGATATCCTGCGGTCTTGCTCCAGGATAGCAGGATATTATCTTCAGGACAGGAGGACTCTAATGTCCTGCACCAGTTTTAACTCCTAACATTTGCATTTCCTCAATGTCCGTCGTGGAAAAATCCAAATTGCAAAAATCCAAATTGCAATCATGTTAATCGAATGTTTCGTTATTGCATTTATCCTTGGAAGATTAAAAAAATTCCGAAGCTGCCCGCTTCCGTTAAACATCGAATTCTCTTCACTAATGGCTAATCAAAATCGTCCGGCGCTCATTCAAAAAAAAAAAAAAAAAAAAACCACATTAACTGCCATTAAATCCTTTAAATCCTTCGGTTGTTCAGAGGAATTATATCAATTTGGAGGAAGAAGAAGATATACTAAATTGCGCAAGAACTTTGAAAACAACGAAATAATAACGAAAAAATAAAAGACACATATAATGCCATTAGTAAAAAGTAATCCAACTAGAGCAGAAAAAACGACGCCTAAACGCGTATTGCAAAATATAATTGCATATAATTTCTAGCGATCAAATCAATTTTTTTTAAAACATGATAAATATTAATGCGTTGAAAACTTGAAGAAATCATAAGAAAAATTTCAAGGAGGAAAATGATTGAATCCAATTTTGATCAAATTTCTTCGACCGATTAACGGCAGAAATAAAAATTTTTACGATCAATATAGAAATCTTTTTTTTTTCATTTTCAAATGATCAATCGATTCAATATAATTCATGATCATTTATTCATCTAATCATTGAATTTTTATATCTAATCAAGAGGAAATTATGAATAAAAAAAATAATAGTAATAATTTGAAGAATAAAAAAGAAAATTAGAGAGGAAACTAACATGAGCAAATGCGAAACGTGAACTTAACATCGTCGATTTGTGCAGATAATGCTGGAAAAAGAAAAGAAAGAGAATATTTTCAATGAAATATATTTTAAATTTGTTTACAAAACAACAAAAAAACATTTTTTAATAAATGGAAGGATTACGAGTAAAGTAATAGTTGGCTTATGAAAGGTATTATTGAAATACAATCCAAAATAATGCCTTCAACCCACCCCCCTCCCCCCTCCACTCTTCTCCTCCTTTTCGCCGACAGACCATCTGAAAATATTAAAAAGAAACAACGATCCTTTAGTTAACGATACTTTCTAGTAAATAAGAAATTAAAATACTTGTAAATAATCCAACCAATAACTTAAAAAATATTCGTATTAATATAAACCTATAAGAATATCATTAACGATAAGCTGATGGTGATTTTTATGGGTGTTTGAATGCGCGAAAATATTCAACATTCCTGGTGGCATCTTAAATAATTATAGAGAGGAACTTCTTCGATACTTCCGGATGGGCAAGTAAGGGTATGAAAGGGTAGGAAGAGAGTTTATATTTTTACTGCTGAGGTAAAAAAAATCTCGAATATCCTGTCTTAAAAATTGAGCATTCAGTAATCTATCAATTGTAAAGGGTAAAATATTACAGATTGAAACTGTACAATAATTTTAATACTTAAATAGATGTATGGAAATTTTTACAGAAAGGAAAATTTGCATAAACAGGTGTATAGAGAAAAAAAACCATAAACCAATAGAAATTTTTTAGGAGTTTTTCATTTCGTTTCAACAATTAAATTCATTTAATTTTTTAAAACTCTTTAAAGAATTCTTTAAATAAACAATAATCAAATTATTTATTCAGTAAAAAGCACTATGACAATTCCATTAAGCTGTTATAAAAATAACGATAAAAATGACCACTATTACGAATCATATGAATAAAAAATAGGCAAAAATGAGTATGCAATATTCCCCTACTCTTAATGCTACCCTCCCCCCCCTCTCTCTCTCTCCTCTCCCTCCGCCCACGCCCATCCCTTCTTTTGAAAAACGCGCTTTGCGCTTTAAATGTTTCTATTTCAAATATGCTAATATAAATCAAAGCAAAGTAAAAAAAAAAACTTGAAAGCACGCCTGAGTAAGTAGCACGAAAAATGATCCTGCTAGTCATTCTTATGTCAAAGTTGTCCTTTAAAACCTTCATAAGACTTTTATTAAGGCAAAAGAAAAGCTTAAATAATATTCTTGCATAGTTTTAAAGCTGATATATGTAACGTTAAACACGTCTTATCTATATACCTAAGATTTTGCAACGGTGCATTACTAATGAAATCGATTCCAATAGCGAACAACAAATTTATGCTCATTTGCATAATTTAAATAGGCGTAATTATCGAACAACTATAAACTATAAACTATAAAACATGAAATGTACATAATATTATAGCTTAATGATAGTAATTGATAAAAATACTTTTAGTGTTAAGCATTTTGAATAAATTTAAATAAGTATTTCATAGTAATCGATTGTTAAATGTAAATTTCAAGGAAATCATTCAAAAACAATCAATAATAAGCGAGTGAACCGATATTCCAATAAAATTTCAGTGGGATACGAAAATAATCGGGAGACGACTAAGTAAGAATACAGCGGAAATGTAAAATTTCTATTGAACAGGTAAGAAGTTTATTTTCTCGCTTCCGTTTCTCGAGGAAAAGAGATGCCGCCTCATCAACGACAACAACCTACTCGATAGGGGCTGCATCGATGAGTATTAAATGCTACAATGGTGTAAAGTGTGGCATATGAAGCAAAACAGTTCCTCTCTCTCTGTGCATAACAATGCACTTTATATCAAAACACTATATATATATATATATATATATATATATATATATATATATATATATATATATATATATATATATATATATATATATATATATATATATATATATATATATATATATATATATATATATATATATATATATATATATATATATATATATATATATATATATATATATATATATATATATATATATATATATATATATATATATATATATATATATATATATATAAATGCTCGAGCAAGTTTTTAACAGCTCATTTTGCAGTTATCTTAACGTATCTTCAAAAGCTGATGTTTGCGTTTGAAAATTATTCAAAGAAATCGAAAATTATTGAAATCTCTAAGAAATTAAATCGGACTCAAACGAAAAAAAATCATTAGAAATTAATCGAATTATCGAATTGAATAACTTAAAATCGCTATGACAATGATTTCAAATTCTCAAATGTGCGAGAAAAAAGAAAATTTCGCATCAAAAAAATTTTCGAAGAAAGAAATCAGCAAAGAAATTCCGACGTTTATAAAAATCTTTTGTAACTAAAAATATCCGTTCAAAATCGTATGTGAAAATTTCCATTCAATAGGTGGAAACAGCTCCAATGCGAAGAAACAAACAGATCAACGGATATGCCAACAAAGCCACATGCGTCAATTTACAACAAAAGCGCTCTATGAAACAACACACCTCCCTTTGATCAAAGATCACTGTGCCTGTCTTTGGAATCGTTCGTCACAGTGAAATCAATATCGATTGATCATATGGTCTGTGCAATTCGTAGATCGATGAAAAAATACTTTGCCATGTTTTCTGAATTCAACAAATGTGACAAGCGGAAAAGCTAGTTACCTGTTTCTTTATCGTTTCCTTATGAGGTATGCAGTTACCTCCCACTCATTATATACCTTATCGTCCCCCTCATAAGGTGCGCATTTATTTCTCACCTGCATTTCTTTCCCTATGTACTTTACATTGTTCTATTATCATTGTTCTATCACCAAATTCGGTGCCAACTTCTGTGGTGGGCTTATCTACTCACTTTCTATTCATTAACTCATTTTGACAACAAAGTAAGACATCGGCCGAGAAATTCGAATTAGAAGCTGAAATAAGCGATGCAAAGCAGGTAGTGACCACCTAATGACCTCTATAGGTACACAGAGCGCAAGTATTTAAGTTGCTTGGTCGAGGAATGACGTTTTGCAAAAATCAGTACAACTATAGGTGAAGGTAGAGGTATCTGTACAATATTTATGAGGTAAACAGTCAGTTATCAGATACCGTCGATAAAAGAAATCTCTAAAGGGCTTTGAATTCCTCCGTAATCGTCATTCCAAATAATTTGTTCAGCTTGTCTTTATTGGTTTTTTCCATTCTTCAAGCAGATGGTTATATTTCCACAATAAAGAATGGTTCTGGAGTGGCAGGCTTATCCTCCAGCACAGAAAGCACACCTCAGTAGAAATGCACAGTGCTTCCTGTGTCGTCATCCTTGATCGGATAAGGACGGATATGGTGGGAATTCAGAGATGGTTCCTTCATCCAGGGATCGCAGGTGTGTGAGCGTATTTAAATCTCATCGTTCTGGATCAATTTTATCATCAAATGTTTATCGATATATGCGCACAACAATGTGATCAATCGATATTGAGCAATATGGAACATTTGCCAGGAAAAAATGATCACCGAAGACTTTGCTCAATAAAGATCCATGCAATCAAAGAAAACATCAACTTGTGAGTGATACGATTCGACTTTCCCATTAATAACTTTTTGACTTCGATATTCGAGTTTCTTAAGATAAGCTGAAAATTAAGAGAAGTTAGAACATAAGATAAGTTGTTTCATCAATATTATTATTTGAACGAATAAAATCGGATAAAATTCTATATTGATATGACACACGAATTAAGTAAGTAATTAAGTAAGCAAATAATTAAGTATCACTTGAATTACTATTAAGTAACTAAGTATTACTTGAATTCTATTAAGTATAAGAAATAAGCAAATAATTAAGTATTACTTGAATAATCGAATCATCAACGATATCTAATATCCTCATAGGTATCCTATACCATACAAAATGCCTTAAATATTTAAAGAAATATAGATAAGAAAAAGAAATTTTCAATTTCGCAATTTAGAATGGATGTTTATGTGTTCAATTTGATGACGTCATAGCGGAAATACCAATGCGTGCATTCAACTTCCGCAAAAAAAAAAAATACAATTTTCAAAAATAAAGACTTAAAATTTTCGAAAATATTCCTCTTTTTTTTTTTCAATTCTCAGCTCGATCTCATCTCATCGTTCTTAATAACCGAAATGCAAATCAAAAATAGAAGAATATGCTTTCATAAGCTATTGTTTTTAAAATAGAGTTTTCATATATCATGAACATTGCATATTTTTATATTATTCTATAGATTACACCTGATCGTTCTTCCTAATAAACGTTTATTACAGGTAACTTCCATAAGTGTTATGAGATTCATTTATAATATATGCATATAAATTAAGTAATAAATTAAGTGATAGCTTCAAATTTCTTTACATAGTGAGGTACGGGTGAGAGGGGGGGGGGGGGGGGGGAGAAATGAGAAGAAGCGTTGAGATGTTGAGTTGGCTTGATCGAAAATATTTGATGAAGTTTACAGGTAATTGTTTTCAGAGTTGCTGAACTCAAATTCATTCATCATACGGATAAAATTCATCAACATTATGCAAAAATTTTGGAAATGTAGATTTCAAAAATTTTAAATCGTTAGCGAATTAACCATTACAAAAAAAAAAAAAAATAAATCACTTTTTACCCACTAAACCAATCTCATTAGATGAGAGGAGGTTTTTTTTTTCTTGACGCTAGCATATAAACCTGTCGCCGAATAAGCGCTGATCGTTTATACAGGTTTTTTTTTTAAACTTGCTCTTGTTAAAGGTTTTTATTTGTACCTCATTCGCATATGTTCAAATATGCTATACATATATCTTCATGGTTTTACGATTAAATGCTGCGTGAGATCTTAATGCTTTCAGTAAAAAGTACTTAATTGTGAGGCATATTTTGATTTCTAACTCCTTTCTTGTTGTCTCTTGTTTTAACCGCCCGGGAAAATTTTTCCCGACTGAAAAATCGTTGAACTCTCTTCGTTCTCTTGTACTCGCGTTTTTGCATTTTCAGTTCTTTCTTTTCGTTCTTTTTAAACAGGTTATAAATGAGCCGTTGAGATAGATCTTTCTAAGGCGCTCAGAACTCATCTTCAAAAAAAGCTGTGAACGTGATCTCCTTCGAATATTTATTAAAATACTAGAGTAGTAATGGGAGTGCTAACAATAATAACAATACTGTTAATAGAAGTACCACTAGCAATAAAATTAAAATTTTAATTCCACAAAGTAAATCACTCGAAGTAATGGAAAAAAAAAGAAGAAGAAAAGCTCACTAATAGAGAAGATGAGCGAGGCGAACATTTCACTGAATATACAATTATCAAAATCAGTAATTAATTTTACTGATGATAGAAAAAAATTTGAATATTTAATGCGATATACGAGTATTTATTTATTTTTTTTAGTTGTTTGAATCGTCTCATTACTGCACTCATTTTATTACTTTTATAAATATAACATCGTTGGTGCGTCGTTATGAGCTGAGATTCGAAATTCAGTTAGATGATTGACATTAAAACTATCGTTTTATAGAATGCTTTCGTTTAGCATTTAACTGAAATAATCGCTTGAGAAAAAAAATTATTAAGTTTCTATAATTTTATTTTTATTTATATACGGAAATGTGCTGAGATTTTCAACAATTATGAATTACTCGTAAAGTATCGTCTAGGAGTTTCTTTTAGAATTATCGACTCCTTTGTTTTTACTACTTACAGTGATCGAATTCTTCTTTCAATGATATTGCATCACCAGATATTTTTTGCATTAAAGTTTCTTGCAAAATTTTCACTACTCATCTCTATCTCTTTTCATCATTTATTATTTCTCTATTATTTCTAATGCAAATTTCTATGCAAATTTCACTAATTATTTCTATATTCTATTTCTCTTTCAATGTTCATCCCCAGAATATATCGTTATTGAACAGGATAATAGGAACAACTGTATTTTTAGTGCATATTATTTTATTTTCTTCAAATTCAGGCATATTTTGACTATTATTTTACGTCAATATGTAATGTAATATTCATATTATTAATGCTTAATCGATAAATTCAATCGATGTAATATTTTATTTTAATAACTGTTAGGTGATCAAAAAATTTTCATTAAATGTTTTTGTTCTATTCAATCAATATTTTTTGTCTACAAAACGTTAATTAATGAATTTGCTTTTCACTTCTCTTAATTTTAAATTCTCACATTTCCCCTCAATTTGTGGTGATAATCGCCTCTATTCAAATTGTTTTTTTTGCATACCTTACTTCAAAAATATATGGAGTAATAATATTGAGTAATTAAGTTAAACAACGAATAATTCATATTATTGATCGTAGATCCACCATAATAGATGTTGGATTTAATGAAGCAGGAATATGATATCACGGAAAATATGTCACCCTCACGCAACGAAGAAAGAAAGAAGGTGAAGCAGATGGAAAGAGAGCTTCATAACGTCGAAATGAATATGTTGACACCGTTGAATCAAGAGGAGAAATTCCGATTGACCTCTGCACAAGTCATTTCGCTTTCCTGAATTCAACTAACCGAATCGATTTGAAATCCTTCTTTCTCCAAAAAGTTTGGTGTTAGCTCATTTTAATAAATGCTTTACGACGTTTTTAGTATATCACTTGAAGTGCTTTTATTTTGCTTCAGTGGATCAAATCATATAAACTAGTGTCCTCTAATCAAATATTAAACGATTTTCATTCATTTTCCGCCACTTAAACATGGAAAAATCACCTGTATATTTAATCGCATACCTGTACAACTCATATGTAAGATTGAGAAATTATAAGGTCGAAGAGAATAAAAACAGAAATGCATTGCTATTAAAAATCGACTTCCGATAGAATAGCAAATTATTCAAATGCCCTTCGATAGTCGTCGATGTCACTGAGTAAAAATTTTATTGACCTACAATTAATTATAGACAGCAATGGGGTCCTCTGTTGTCTTCGACGACCCGTTCGGTTAGGTTCGTCTCCCTCCCCCTTCCTCTCTTCTCCTTGCTCTGTATTCAGTGCATTGATTGTCTCGCTGAACTTAAAGTTGGTCGTATATAAAATCTTCTTGCACTTTTTGCACATCTTGCACTTGTTGCACTTGTTGCACATCTTGTACTTGTTGCACTTGTTGCACATGTTGCACATGTTGCACTTGTTGCACATGATGCACAAAATTGATCGCGCTAAGTCGGAAGCCATCTGACGAGAGAGACTATGCAACGTGATGTGTCACGCAGTACTGTCCTCACTGTCCCGTCTTTTTTGGACTCGCTCCCGTGGTTTGTTAACGGATACCTGGTGATGATTGAGGAATGCGTTGAAGCAACAGTTTTATTAGGCAGTTAACAATTCAGTCGCCAAATATTCCAATCCAACTATAAATGGTGAGAACACCTATTGCACATAAGAAGGCGTAGATCGAAAATATTTACTTACACATTTATCGAATATTCGCTATAGAGTGATAAATATTGATTGAACAGCGATCACAGTGATCAATCTTTATTAAGCATCATAAAGTCAATAGCACTAAGGTTTGACTTTACTTGCGCTTTTTGTTGATCAGCTTGTATCTCCGAAAGCGAAAGGTCGTTGTCAATGTCGTATAATTTTTGCTTAGCAATGAGTACAGCTGATGATGCACCTGAAATATCAAAATCTTTTATAATTTTCTTTACTTAAGTCTTTACTTAATAAGAGTCACAAAATAAGTTGTTTCCACTTGTTAGGAATCATAAGCGGAACACCTTCCAGTTGCAAATATGTGGCGCTTGATGCCTCTTTATGGCCTAGGATTTAATGGCCTAATGGCTTGATAACTAATAATCGATGGCAGTTTATAATTTGTTGGTAGAGCAGCGTTGCAAGGTCTTTGACCATATCTTTTAGGCTTTTATAAAATACAACTGCATTGGTTTACGGCAGTGAGGCGAAGGCAGTTTTGCACTTTGGGTAGATGCAGCTCCCTCTAACCAGCATTTTACCGATCACAGAGTGCATTTGCTAATTACTTTCCAATTCCACGTAAGAACGATACAACCTCATTACCATACAATCGGAAGTGCGAAATACCGATATCTAAATGACTGTCAACCGGCATATCAAATGTTCCCGTATTGAAAACATTGATGTATACCGATATGAAGTCACACACGTAATGAACTTCACTCATGTGGTTATGGGTCATCTTTTTTATTCAATGAGGAGTTGAGGGGGGGGGGAGGGGAGGAGCTTTGAAACTATTGCCCTGATTTTAAAAACAACAGTGACATTCTACAATCAGTACTGTTAGGTAAGCGAGCATTGGAAATTAAATCTTCTACCTAATTATATATGGCAAAAACAGTGAGGCGGAATTACCTTAAAAGCTTATATTTCCCTTTTTATAAGGCTTTTATTTGTATAAAAAAATCAAAAAAAAGTAACAAAATATTGATTCATTTCGTTTTATTCACTTGACCATTGGTCATTTCGGAGTCGCCATTTACAGTGGATACTTCAGAAAAAAATTTTTAAAGATGAATTTTGAATAAAGCAAAATAAACGAACCTCTCATCCTCAACCATTGCAAACGCATTTCCAACTTGGCTTGCTTCTTTGCATTTTTGTTTTGAAGAAGCATATTGTAGGTGTTCTGGAATGAACATTATTATGCTAAGTTACCTTTATCTTATATCAACTTATCCCAAGTTTGACTCTTATTTATCTTTAAAAGTAATAACAGTTAAACAATGCTCTCGATAAATGCTGAAAACGCTATCCTCTTGAGTTAATCATAACTCGATGATATCTTCTTACTCTTGAAATTCGCTCTATATCGAGCAAAAATTTACAACGAAATCAATTCTAATAGCAGAACTAACTACATCTGTATACACTTTCATTTTACATCACTCAAAAGCTCTTTATATATTTAACTGTCCACGTGAAAAAAATATTGAAGTGGAAATATACTTGGACAGTTTGTGGTTGCTTAGCGACAATTTCGTTGACTTGTTGTTGAATTTTCCATCTTGGGCTATACTTGTCATCGTCGAGTATTTCTAGTGTCGCCAAATCGATCGGATTTGTGATCATCTTCTCAAGTTCGTCGATTTCAAATAACGCTGATGATAGTGCAATGAATAGAGTAAGTGCAAGAAGGCACTTCATAATGAGTCACAATTGAAATCGCTTCTTTATGAAATTTATTGCAACAAGTTCCAATATTTAAAAATTCCAATGAATAAATTCATCGGTAGTGATATTTGCATATTCAAAGTCAATTATATCTCTTCAATAATTTTATGCTAATTATAATAAACCTATAAAATGTCATTACTAAATACCTCGAAATTATATATAAGAATCTTATCGAAATTTTAGATCAAGTTTTCAATAATTTATTTCAAGATAGCTTTCACCGTATTTAGATTGAAATGTGGGCTGTCAATAATTATTATAAGCTGCAAATAAAAGTTTGAATTTAATGAATGGAGATGAAGACTTACCAATGATAGGAGTAGTCCTTTGAACTCAACCTAAAGTATCTGATAAATTATATAAATTCGATGTTTTATATACTTTTACTTATTTATTTATTTATTTATTTATTTATTTATTTATTTATTTATTTATTTCTACTTATATTTACATTTATATATTCGATTAATTTTACAGAACCACATAACATCTAATATCAAAAAAAAAATTTTTTTTGAGGAAAAATTTTGCTTTTGTTAATCCTAGAAAACAATAGTAAAATCGAAATATTGATAAAAATATTAACAACTTCTGAATATTTCGATTATGACGATATAATTTATAAGTGAAAGATTTCAATCCAACACTTTAACGCTAAATATCTATTAAAGTGGAATATTTCATAGTAATTTTCGTATGAATCGAATAATTTTATTAAATGAAATGAAAAATGAGAAACAACACAATCGATCGCAACAAAAGCGAATTGGCGATATGAGACACGGAAGGTTTACTTATATGCATGTTGTCATATTTGCTACCGATGACATATGATTTTCTTTCAATGGTTTCCCACATTCGGCTTTTCAATAGTACTCATACTCCTAAAGTAAACCAAAGTATTGATCGTTTTGGTTTACAAAGTAAATTCGATTGTTTGTCTAAGCTTTGAGGTTCCAAACGACTCCAATTTGGAGTCGTCAAACGTTCATTTAGAGGAGCGGGAATATAACAAGAATTCTAAACTATGTTGATATTTTAAATTCTAAATTATATAAATTATTATATAATTATATAAATTTATATAAACGTATAATTATATAATTATACAAATTATACAAAATAAGTCACAGAAATTCGAAAATAAACGAAACGAAATTCTAAACATCTCTCCGACTATCGATTGCTATATATTTAGCGTTTGTCTTGAAAATGGACGAAATCATTGTGGAGTTATCCTTGAATAAATCATCAACGAAAATAGTTCCTTCGCAAATTATGATTCTCTCTATGATTATTTTCTCTTCGAAAAAAAAAAGGAATAAAAAATGCCTTTTCTTAAAATATTTTAAATAAGAAAAGAACTATCTTGTAGAGTGGAAAACTTTTCAGCATTTTAGCATATGAAAATATTTCAGTAATTGCAATTTCTGCATTTAAACTAAACTCCAAAATGGTTTTATGTGACAAAGAGAAGACTTCATTTCAGTAAAGAAAGCCGGAAAAGTTAATGAGAACGAACACATCTGACGTATTGAAATCTATGAGATGAGCGAGAGAATGAATGTGAAGAATTATGAACGTCCAGAAAGATGAGCTTTGAAGCATGTACTCTTATTCCAAGGTAATCGGCCCATATGGTTAATGGCCAACTTTACCTATACTTAATAATAAAAGCCCCGAAACGACAGGTGTGGATTTAAATAGGATGCCGCTCAATCTGAAAACAACATCTGAATACAACTACTGTACAATCCCATTTGTAAGATCAAGGTTTATAGGTCTCTCAAGAGAGGAGAATGGACAGGGAATCGGGATGTATCCAGGAGGTTACATCCAGCAAAACCTGGAATAGGTGCTTAACAATGTGCCGACTTTGATTAACATGTTCATTGGTACGAATATGTTTGTACTGTAAACTAAAGAACACAGTGATATTGAACTCAGCCTAGATGTCTTGCTGCCAATATTACGTCGAAGAGTTGTTACATTGAGTAATTAAGCAGTATCTCGTTCACCACCTTTAATACACCAAAATTTTTGAACAGTGCCTTAATAGCATGGCGTCCACTCTATTAAGGCATTTTATTTGCATGGATTCTGAAGCACTTAAGGGGAGGGGGGGGGGGGGGGGGGGGGGAGGGTGAGGAGAGAGAAGCAAAAGTAGATAAATGAGAGAGGAATGAGAGAAGAAGACCAAATGGCCTCTTTCGAACACTTTGTTAAGAATTTCAGTGGGACAGATAAATATACGTCTACAAAACTTCCGACTCTATACTATATAATACGCCGGAGTATAAATGACTGCTCTTCTAACGTCAATACGCCTTCAAAATCACGTGGGGAACCAGCTGAGGTACTACTATCCATAGACGAGAAACTCTTGATCAACAAGAGAGAGTAAATCCAGTACGGGAAAAGTGAAGAAAATCGTCGTAAATTCGATCAGAATATCACTTGCAATAAGCAGCAATATCTCATTTTTCAAAGCTTGCATGTATATATACATATAAATGAACGATACATGCATGCCTATATCGATTCACTTCCTCACTTATATGCCACAATGCATAGCTTCATCAAAATGTTCTAGACACATTTGGAGAAGTCCATATTTTTTACCTGAGCGCTAATATTAGTTGAACACCTGTTCATAAGTGGCATGTCAAGGAGGAAGCTTCCATTATTTTCCAGCCCTCCCTTTGCTACAAGCGACTTTCATAGTAAATCACCGGTTTATAATTACGCATTGTTTCAGATAAGTCCTAGCGAACAAATCACTGTCACGTCTTTTTCCAACGCAACAATCCGTGCTTTCCGGAATGAGGGGAGGACGGGGCTAGGGGGAAGGGGTGGGGGAGGGTGTTACTCCTAGCAAATGAATAAGAGACTCTTAAAAACTTCAACTGAATATCTTTGAAGGCTTAAAATATAAATTTCACTAAATATTTGTTTGGATGCTAAAGTGTAATTTAGTAGCCAGCTATGATATCTAAGTTAGTGAATATTTTAGGATTTTTGGTTTGTATGAGCGAAATTTTTGAATTTTTGGTTTTGGGTAGCATCCGATTATGAACGGGTTTTAAACCGTGAACAACTTTTTTTTTTGCATGAGCAAAAACTACGCATTACAATTAACGAATAGAGGCCTGCATTTGCGCAGTGGCTTGTTTTCATTTACGTACTATCACAGTATTCATAAACGAAACCAATGTCAGTATCGCGGTATAAAATCCAACTATCTGGAGGTAAGCAACGGCAACGTAAAGCTCGCAATTACCGTTATATATTCAAAAATGAGATAAATTTCGTTTAAAATACACATATAATAGTGCTGAGATGAACTAAATACAACAAAATGCAGCTAAGCATGCAGCGCTAAAAGGCACCAAATATAATAGAGCGACTGATAATAATTCATAAATATCCTCTGAGTTCGATTAATTAGATAAGTTTTTTATCATGCTCAAAGCTTTCTGCTCAAAACTTTTGCTCTCTGGGAGAGAAGTTGCTTACGATTCGAGACAACGTTGAAAACCTTTTGAAAGTTTAAGTCAAATATTTTAACGATCTCTTTCATATTCTCTTTCTCTCTCTCTCTCGATCTATAGCCTTGATCGAATCATTTAAGCATAACATTAAATGAAAGCCTAGTAAGGAAACCGAACTGCTTATTCCTTACAAATGTGATTCATAATGGAATGTAGAATGAATG
Organism: Ascaris suum; assembly: GCA_013433145.1. Lineage (NCBI taxonomy): Eukaryota > Metazoa > Nematoda > Chromadorea > Rhabditida > Ascarididae > Ascaris > Ascaris suum. The sequence continues at coordinate 2,070,794 of CM024183.1, read as the reverse complement.
TGGAACAAGCAGTCTTTTCTACTATTTTTTTATTGGCGATCGATTGCGCTTTCACTCTCCTGAACAGGTAGCAAGTTTGCTGACCCTTGGGCATCGTTCGCTAGTGAATTTTTGACGCTGTTGACGAGGTGGATAACCGATATGCCGACTCTAATCGAACACGAAGTCTGCGAAACAACACCACATCCCAATGGTCGCTCAACAATGACGTCATGGACAGTTGCATTTCGAAGTAAATAACGCTGTCACATACGTAGAAGAATATGATAAACTTACGAGTGCATGAAATAATAAAATGACGCAGCCGACGGATTCTTGAAGTTTTATGCATATGTAATTCTCAACGAAACATTTTTATTTTGTAACAAACAAACAAAAAACAAATAATTGAAATCACACCTCTTCCGGTATGTCCTCATCCGGAAATCGCTGCCTGACGTATGGTAGGTAAAATTGCGATATCATAGAAAAGCTTTCAAGAGCGAAATTTCTCGCATTCCTTATTCGAGAGGTTCTTGCCATCTTCGAGTGGCAAATTCTATGGCAAGCGAGATAATATTTCTCTAAGAAGGAAAAAATTCAAAAGACCATAAAAATGCACGGCCAAAGGCGATGGTTTTATGTGGACCCTAAAAGTCATAAGACTCTAAAAGTAGCTTAGTTAACTGTATTCCAAGTTTAATCGCTATATCAAAATAGATTTTGAGCAGAAATGCGTAGTTAAATATACAAAAACAATTTCTTCAATAATTTTTTTTTGCATATTTGAAAAAAAAAACAATTTTTATGCGAAAAAATTTGCATTTTAAATTAAAATTTTACTCAATTTTTAAACAAATTTTTTTATGGTTACAATTTTTCTTTAGTTTTTTTTCATCATTATTAATTGACTTTTCTAATCGCTTAATTATTAGGCGGCATTCTAAATTCAACGTATCACTTAATAAGATAGCAATAATATCATATGAGAAGGGATGAGAGATCCATAATTGAAAATTATCCCTATTTAAGTACCAATATGAAATGTTTTTTTGGTGAGTATGAAACCTCTCATTTTCCAATAAGGTGCGAGGAAAAAGAAGAGGGAAATAATCGTAAGTTTCGCTTTTATAGCAACTTTTATTTTTGCAAATATTGTTCTACTTTATTTATGCGATCAAAAGATCGAATAAATATATTCGGCAAAAATATAACGTCGAATGTAAATTGTTTTTTTTTTTTAAATTATTATGCTTCAGTATTTTATTTTTAATACGAGACCTTTTTGACAATGTGTCGTCTAATTTCCGCTATTATTTGTTGTACTTATTTATACGGCTACAAATTTTTTTTATATTTTGAAATATCTTCTCTCGAATTTTTTAAAGATGTGTCGAGAGGCTATTTTCCTTTAGGGGAGATTTTTTTAAATGAATGTAAATATCGCATACTGATCGAACCGCGATCAGCTAACCGATCAATTTCGAAATAAAAATCAATTTAATTTTCTCCAATATGGGCGCATAAATTTATCACTAAATGATGGCGTATTGTTCCTTCTTAATTTGTATTTCATTCAACACAATTTAAATTATGAGTTGTAAGTATATTGGAATAAATTTATCTATGAAGTTTAGAGTGAAGAAAAAGACCTCGAATGAATTGTATATCGCAAAAATGCTACTCGTTATTATTAAATATATTTCAGGTTGCTTATGATCCCCCTCAAAAATATTCAAAAATATGATGCACAACGCTTCGAACTAAGAAGCTTAGGATATTTTCATGTAAAATGCCGAAAAACTATTTTCTTTAATAAAAATTGTGCATAATTTACGAAAATACATTGAGTATCGATAATCGCTTGCAAGATTGACTAAGCTTATTTGATGGAGAAGCGCCGTAAATCTCTAACGATCCTAATTGAAGTTGTTTTTTTTTTCTTTGTGAATAAATTCTTCATATCCGTTAATTATGCTCGTCTTTTCATAAGATGGTAATCCATCGTTTTAGTATACGATGTCCTGCAAATCAATGTTGTTCCTGCGTTTATTATTCCACAACAATAATAACTAGAGTTGCTGATAGCAGTATATCACATGATTTTATAGTATAGTAAATATTAGAGGCATTGACAGATCGAAAATTTTAGGGGCACTCATATTCAGGGAAAATTTCAGGAAAGAAAATCTGGAGAGGAGAATACTATCAACGTCAGAATCTTAGCGGAGATGCATTGGACTTATTAGCTTCTTTCAACTCTAACGAAAAATTTTTTGACAGGAAGGAAATATACAATTTTTTAAACCAATAGTTCATTTTTTTTTCAATGTTTTGAATCATTCAAATAACCTGCTTCAGCATTTCCTAAATGATGTTATCTGGTGGGAATATACACCTTTCGATTAATCATAAAGAACATCAGAAAATTTATGTGCTGCAATGACGTGTAAAAATCGACTTCAAAATATTTCGGCCAGCAAAAGTGCACTTCGCAATGAGAGTATTCATTTGCTGCCGTTGATTCAACTTCATCGTTTCCGCTGATACTTCATCGTCACCATCATCGACGAATCGAATATATGGAAGTCGATCACATCTCTCTTTAAGATCTTGCCTAAAAATTGAAATAATTTTAGCCGAAAATGTTATATGCAAATATCGGAATGAATAGGCGGAATGAGTGAATAAGTGATGAGGTGAGATGACGTGAAAATAAGAGATTTCGGTTGTTTTTTTGAGTGAAGTAAGCGAGAAGATTTTAGTTTTTAATTTTTTTTCAAGTCTTGAAAAATTTTGAAATTTTTGAATTCAATTTCTCAGCGAAATCAAAAAAGTTTTTTTTTGAAAATATCATATTTCTTCAATAGAAGGCTATTATATTCCATTTTTCGGATTTTCCATGAAATAAGTTTCTACTGAAGTGATTCAAAAAGTTCCTATCCAAAAAATGATCTATTTTTCCAAGTATATATATATTTATATATATATTATATATATATATTATATATATATATATATATATATATATATATATATATATATATATATATATATATATATATATATATATATATATATATATATATATATATATATACTTGCCGAATATCTTATACGGCGTATATATCTTATAAGGTATGTTGTAGAGTGATCCAATTATATACGGTATATCCTGATGACAACTGTAGCCAAGTTTTCAGTATTATACGATGAAAAAGTGCGCAAAAGTGAGGATAAGAATGAATACATAAAAAATTGCGGTTAAAAAAGACCTTAAACTTCTTTCAACTTGATCAACGATTGGTGGACAAATTTTGAGTCGAACTTCTTTATTTTCTAAACGCATAAAAACGCTCTTTGAAAAAAAAAACGACTAATGGAACGTTCTATAGCAATTGGCACATTTTGAGCTTTTTTCACTCGAATTACTCGGCTTACCGATTTCATCGTCTGCTAATAATACGATGAAATATGTAGGATCCCCACGGTCAGACAGTTGTAAAATGTTTCAAGTTTTGAGTAAATATACGCAAATCTTATATTCTTTAGTTACCTAAGAACGAAATCGATGTGTCATTTATGAATATACATTAATTACGTATTCCATATCCCATCGATCCGGTTTCTTAGGATTAGCATCCGGTGATTGTTGGACGGAAATTCGCCGACAGACGAACAAACAAACAGACAGACTCATACATACACTTGTATAGATTTAACACACCCATAAAATACTTCTGTAAAAAGTAAGTATAGCACATAAATGAAAGAATATTTAAGTGTAGAAGAATTTTTTAAATGAAATAACTAAATATCATCAAAAGAAGCCGGCCGGATGGATATTACAAAATGTGAGGATCATTTCAATAAAAAAAATATTTGCATAAAAAATCTATAATATACTATTAATCTGTTACTCAAATAATCTTATCGCATAACGTTTGACCTTTGACCTTTTAAATGAAACATAGTGTTCGACATTTATTTCCCCATCATTAAGCTCTTCTCTAAAGGATCTCTCGTTTGCAGTCCTCTTTTGAATTTTCCAACCATCCTCATAAATACTACATTTCGGTTCGTTGATTGAATTCTTACTGCCTTGCAAAGAATTATTCTAATTCATTTTCTAAAATCTTTATAAATAAATATTTACCTTGATCTTGAATAATTTCCGGTGAAAACAAATAATTCATTTACAGTTTACAATAATATTAAATTATCGATTTCTCAGTTAGAGGACAGCTTCCAATGGTAAAATTAGAGACGTTTTCGTCTAGAGAAACGGGGGAACGACTGTTCATCGTCAAGTATTTAGCACTTTCAAGTGCATTTTTTAATGAAAAGAAAATTCTCACAAATTATTTAAAAAAAACTAAAATAAATTTGCGCTTAATTATTATTGTTGTAAATTTTAATGCATTTAATAAAGAAGATGGAAAATATAAATAAATGTAAAAATAAAGTACAATATGTAAGCACCACTCATAAGTATAAGGTTCATTTGCATATTGATATTTCGGATGCATATTTGAAAATTCGAAGAATTGAAACTCATTTCCTGATATGTTTTAGTGCTTTTATGAAGATAGTACTATAATCTCAATTAAGCAAAACTACACTCTCATATAGACTTGCATCATTAAGCAATATCATAATAGAAGGAATTATTAGCGTAATATGTTGGGGGTACTTTATGCAATCCATATTATGTAAATTTTTTCTTCATAATATATTTTGAGTAAATTTCTATAATTGCTGATAACTTTTTTTTCTTCGATTAAGTTTAAAGTTTTTCTTAAAGCTTTTTTTTTTTGAAAGTATTAAGCACATATCCGATATTGCTATATTGATGGCGATACAATATTGCAGTTCTCTCTTGATACCATTTTAAAATTTGTGTCGTCGAACTTTTCAAAAAATTTTCAGTATTCGAATTGAAATACAAAGATTAATTATACTAATATGGATGCATTTCTATGAGAACTTTTTCAATATCTTTCGTTGACTGAAATCAATGGAAGTGCTAATTTGCGCAGACGCTTTCTTTAGTCGGATGTTTACACATATTCAATCGCCTTGATAATTCAGAGTTGGAGAGATGGACAGATAGATGTAATTTCCTTTTTTTTTAGTCAAGCTTCTTTGTAACTGAATTATCCTTCGAATTCCAGAATGTGTGTGGAAAGTTTTTTTCTTCCACAATATGATATTGCAAGCTAGCAATTTTTTCTCCAGAAATGATAAATTTATACTCGGATACTGTCGACGTAATAGTATCAAAGAGAACGCTCATATATATATATGAGAACATTTATGGGAAATTTTCTCGTATGAATCGATTAAAAAAATCGCTTAATTAAAATTTTTTAATGAAATTTATTACATCGATTCAAATATAAATGAATTCATGAAGATAATTGTATTCAACGTAAAATATCCTTTAAAAAAAACAATGATATTTATTCATATTGCATTGATAAATTTCATTCTCACGGTCATAATCGATGAAATGAGCTCTTCGTAAAATGTTGCCTTGTGGGAAAGCTTTTTTTTTCGATCATTTAATGCACTTTTATGAGACTCATATATTATAAAATGGTCGACAAATTCTATGTACGTAAATAATTGCTTCCTTATAAGGTGATTATATATTCCGATGAAGCTTTCATAGAAATTTCAATTGGCGAATGTAAATATTTAGTGGAATTTTATTGGGCAATTCGCCCAATTTAAGAAATTTTTTCTGTAGTGTTTTCGAAAATTTTTTATTTCTCTCAATAAGAAAATTCAAATTTTTCAAATTATTAAAAATTCCTTTCAAAAATTTGCAATAAAAATTCTCAAAAATCTTTTAAATTTGTTAGAAAATTTTAAGCGATATCAATATTGATGTTGCAAAGGCACAAAAATGAATTATTTTTTAAACGAACTATCAAAAAAGATTTTGTTCCTTAATTTCGTTTTTCGACTCTAAATTTCGAAAAAAAAAAAAGAAAAAAATTCACCACTCAATCTTTTGATAGATTTCTAACTGCAATAATTTAAAAGAAATGAAGGGGAAAAAAACTATCTAATATTTTCAATCATACCTCCAAAATATTTCTTCGTTGTATTAATGTAAGAAAAAGTTTTGCTTATTTATTTTTATATTTACTTATGTTTATATTTATATTTCATTTATATATTTGAATTAAAATATATTTGAATGTTAATATTAAATTAATTTATGACGTTCTTAAAAATGAACTTACCTCAATTGTTGACCTTTACGTAACAATTGTACTGTATGTCTCTTTACAGAGTATTTTATAACCCTCACTGGTGTTCCTATAAATTTCATTGTCGATTTACTCGGTGAAAATTTACACCTCACCTGAAAATTTCAATTAATTTGATATATCTCATATTTGAAGAAAAAAAGAAAACTCAATTTACTGTTTGCCTAGAATTTTATTTTCTCGTCATATTCATTTAAAAAAAAAGAAAATATTTAGCTCATATCAAAGTTTTTTTCAAAGGATAATGTACGTTAAAATGATAAACTATTAAAGAGATGAATAATCAATTCAATGGAAATTTGATGTTTTCATTAGTTACTACTCATTTACCGGTAAGTAGTAATCTCAGTAGTATGAGTCATAGAGAAACTCCTCATATATTTGAATAAAAAAGAAGTGATTTTTTGGGAAATAGGATATTCGATAAACGAAACTCATCTGGCTTTGTGCGGGAAAAAAAAGTTCCCACAATTGAGGTGCAAATAGCGAGATTACAATAAAGCAATAATAATAAACATCACGATGAGTCTTATGACATTATGCAAGCGAACGATAATAGACGATTAAATTCAATTTAAGCGCTCAAAGAAGTTGTTTCAAGAAGTAATCTCTATTTTTTAGTGATGTACTCATTAAAAATTTCCAAACGATTTATTTATTGATAGTTGGTTACTTGTTTTATGATCGTATATTGCTATATTTTTATTTATTAAAGAAAAACAATTATGAAATTTATGAGAGTGAAATAGCAGCAATATACAATCATCGAATCGACTAATAAGTAAGTAGGCAACTAAAAGTTTCCCCACCCAGTTGGGAATTGAACTTATTACGAAAAGATTACTGCTAAAATCTCAATAACATCAAACATTTTCGAAAAAAAAAAGTTGATAGAATATTTTTAATTTCGTCTCAAAAAGTTATCCATACTTTTAATAACAATCAAAAATATTATTTTCTGCAGAGGAAATTTCATATGCGATCAGAAAAGAATTAAATAACAATTATTTGAAACTTGAACCTCAAATGTAACTCGAATGATATAGATGAGGCGATGCGATGATGGTTAGTGAGGCTTTAGGCGTGAATGGTTTATCGAGATGACGTGTATATAACAAGACTAGGCTAGGCTAGTCGTCGAAATGGTGCGAGGAGCCATCCAGGCTTGCGCTGTGCATAAATCGATGCCGTTGCTTCTAGATGCATCGGTGCAAAGCCGAAACCCAACTAATATCATATGCGCCCCCTTAGTCCTTCAGTAAATGGCATTCGAAAAAAAATATACGAGTAAAAAAGATTGCTGTACAAAGTGCTGAGCCGCTCCCACGGTAAAAAGACTTACACTTTTATTTTTATCGGATTGCAAAAATTTGTGATAAAAAGTTTTCATAATTGAAAACTTTGCTGGTAAACTTGTTCTAAATGATATATTCATAAGAAGTATTTCACGTGAGTGGATATAATTTAAGGATCGCACTGAACATTCCTAGAAATTAAGTCGATCAATTTGATTCATTTTCGATGAAACATGTTTAAATCCATCGATGCATAAGATCAAACCTATCAACGTTTTGTTTGCATTTTAGAAGAGAAGTTCATCAAAGAAACTTTCCAAAAAAATCTTAAATTTCAAAAATTCCTATCGTCGGAATCGTCGAAAATTGTTATATATATATATATATATATATATATATATATATATATATATATATATATATATATATATATATATATATATATATATATATATATATATATATATATATATATATATATATATATATATATATATATATATATATATATATATATATATATATATATATATATATATATATAATGAGTTGAATATAATTCTTGTTTATTTGTTTATTTATTGATTTCCACATTTTCGGCAATTTTTCACGCTTCTTGAGAACCGTCAAAATTCTTCTTCCTCAATGTGTAGATTTCGAAAAAAAGGTTACAAATTTGAAAAAAAAAAACCATTTTGATAATATAAAATATAACGGAAACGGAAAAATTATTTTCGAATATCATTTATGGAGATAAGATAAATTTTCTCATTAAAATAATTTTTTAAGGAGAGAGAGGAAGAGAGAACATAATGAAATCTATACAAAAACATCACTAGTCAATGTAATGCATTAGAGAGTGAATGCACCAGGGTTTGAAGCGGTTGTGGTGGTGCCATAATTGGCCATAATTGGCCAATTTTAGTGGCATCCGGAAAGTTGATATTCCGGCATATCGCGATGCACGACATTAAAAGAAATCTCTCGTAATTGCAATCGTTAACTTATGATTTTCAAAAGAATAACGAAGGTATTTTTCGAGCAAAACAATGGTCTTCAATGAAGTTTTCATCTATGCTTAGTTAATATGCTCGAACAGTTAATCATCTTCGAAGGTAAACTATACTTGAATGATATACTCGAAAGGTTAACTATAAAATAGAGTGTGCAAAAATACACGAATTGATAGCCTAAGGTGTATATATTAGTAATTTCTACTTATAATTATGGATAGAAATAAGTTTTTTAATCTCATGCCGACCGATTTCAATAATGTTCGTTTCGATAGTGCCACTCAACGATTGATCATTGATGTCGATCAGTCCATTCTAAACCACTGCCAACGTTACTTTCATTGTGATCCTCGAGAAATGCTTATTGTGGCCTATTGTAGTTTAGTGGCCTTCTTTTCCACAACGTTTGTTCCGTTTTTTTCAAATACTCTTTATAGGTTACAGTTGTTCGACGAATTCCTAGAAATGAATATCTTCAAATGGTGTTTCTCGCATGATTAATTCGAATCGACGACTCATATTCCTGAACGGAACGAACTCCTCTCTTGCAATTACTTTGAATCGATTCGTCAACGATGCAAAAGCTTTTAGGTTATCACGGTATTAACCACCAGAAAGATATTCAAATTTTCTCTTTCCGGCTGTCTGGTTTTTACTTCATTTCTTGTATCTAATTAAAAATTTTTTTTTTGACGAACAAAATGATTTTCAAAAATTTCAATTTCTTATTTAATTTCATTTCAAATGAAATCGACGGGGAATTGTGCAAAAATTCAAATCACCTGCCAACATAAAACGTTTCAATGGCGGTAATGAAATGAACATCCGGTAAACAATTCATACCGATTGAAGCAATAGCTTCTTATATATCGACAGCCCAGAAATACTCTTTTTATTCGTTTATTTAAATCTTAAAGTAATATTTAAAAAATCTCTAAAAAATATGCTCAACTCTCTTTATAATTTAAAAGAAAAAAATTCTTTTAAATTCAAATTTGAATGAATTTTACGAATAGCGTTGAAGTGAAACTTATTTATGCAATCGAGAGAAATTCACGCAATTTCATTTCGCATTTCCAATATGTAATAATCATATCATGTTGACGCATTTTCATCGTTCATTAAGCATCAATTGTGGTTTGGTTTCTTTTTTATCCGCTCGGAATGCATCGAAATTAATGAGGTATATAAGAGAGGAAAGTTCAACACCGTTATGAAATAAATTTAGAAATCGTTATTAAAGTTGAAATATTTCAATGGATATTTTTTCAAAAATTAGCACAGAAAAAGACGTTTTTTTTTTTTTTTTTAATGAAAAAATGCAAAATGAATTACTTCAATTTTCTTTGAAGAATTACTTCAATGATAACTCGTATAGAACCTCATTTGAGCGATAAATTAATATATCAATGAAAATTTCTTCATTTATTTCAACGATTTTTTTTTTTCAAAATAGATGAAAATTATAAGAGTTGTAAATTAAAAAAAAAAAAAAAAGTTGGCGAAAATATATTGTAATAAATTCACTAATTGTTTCAGAGGTAAATTAATTTTTTATTGCATGTGCGACATGATTGTTGACGAATTATAGGATCTACTCTCATCAATTTTGTAGAGTTTTACGAGTTTTCAATTACTTGTAAGGAGTACATGCTATCGCGTATTACCTATGCAAAACGTTCGAGAAGATGATCGTATGATTGCGTATAACGCAAATCACCTTATAGCGTTCATTGCTTTTTTGCGAGTTTTCCTCGTGTTCGGCAGAATTGATTTTACTCCAGTCTTGGCTATATATGTGGATGGTATATCGTTTGCTCGGCATTCAAAATTTACAAGATAAACTTACAGTGGTAAATATACCTTCTTATGAAGACGGTGTGAAGGGATCGGAAGTATATGGAGGTAGCGGAATCACAGGTATGTAACCATAGTGGTTTTTTCCTCCATATACTACCCGTATTGTCACTAGTATTTCGCATTCTCCGCTAGTACAGTAATTCACCGTAGGCGGCGTTTATCGTTTCGGGACATGAAATCAATCATACCAGCGGCTTATACTCTCGGAAATGGGTATCACATCATCACCAAAGTGGAAAAGGGTTTTTTTTCTTTCGGAACCTATCTCTACCATCGCAAATTCCGTTTGACAGGTTTTTTGCGTACCAAGTGATGCCCCAACCATCTTTGTTTAGTCTATAAAGGCACACCATCCGAAGAATGTTGGATAGAATCTTTTTTCGCCGTAAAGGAACCTATTTTTTGAAGATTGGTACCATTGAGTTGACGGTACTAACACAACTATTGTGGAAAGGACAGTCAGTGTGTTGATATTGCTCATACGTTGATGGGTTGAATTTGCTTCTTTATAAGCTCTCCGTTTAATAAGGCTTCTCTAGAAAGTACGTTTTTTTGGAAAATTTGGACCGCAATGATTCTCCCTTTTTACCATCTCCTGCTTTACCACCCGAATATGAGCCTTAAAAAGGCTTAGGGCCTTTAATGAGCCTTAAAAAGGCTGTCACCTGTGTTCCGTTCTGCTCGGTTACTCAAATTATTAGTACACTGAATTTGAAAAGAATACACACTTCCCGAAATATACTCCATTCAACTGGGTAGCTGGGTTTCCAGTAGACCCTTCTTCCTCCTATTTCTTTCTTGAAATACTTCGACGTTATAAACCCGGGTCTATAGACCGTAAAATACGGTATATACCATAGGACGAGCATAACTCGATGATTGCAGGTATAGCGTGGCGTACCAACGCTTAGCGGAATTTACTAATCAAGACGTATTACCTGTGTGATAATGTCTGCGGACGATGTCCTGTCACCTGTGTTCCGTTCTGTGCCATTGCGTCGAGGTGTATTCGAGTTGCAACTTCAGGATGACTTATCGGAGGGTAATTGCACACATGGAATAAAATGGATACTTGAGGTGAATTTTTTTTTTTCTCTCTCTTTCCATATACGTTTTTAAAAACGTTCGTTTTTGCGAGTGATTTTCTTTATTTTTGTTCTTTTACAAGTGCACATCTGTATGTGTCTGTCTGTCTCCGCCTGTCTGTCTGCCCAGGTCTCAGTTTGGGAAAGCTTGAATTTGCAAAGTTTAAGTCAAGAGTAAAAAGATCTATAAACGTTGAAAAACCGAAGAAATTTGTATATGTGTTGGTCAGTTTTTTCACTCCACAATGGTCAGGGGTCAGATTACAAATGTGGCGAATATTTGACGAGACATTTAAAGCGCTTGTACAGAGGACAGAGGTGGGGATAGGGGAGTAACGGCACAGCTATGCCTAAGGGTCGTGACCGTAGTTACGAGTAACGCTATTTTTGCCGCTGAAACTTACAATAACGAGGTTTATTTCACCGAGTTTTCTGAGGATAATCTTACTCAAGGTAAATGAATATAGTTTTGACCGAGCACTATTGCATTTAAGGATGTGTAAATTGTACAGGTGTACATTCGCACGGTGGTCTCATCTCTATATTGCTATCCGTTATTGTCGACCTTGATGAAGGTACTAATCTCACTTTTTCCTCCCTTCTAACTTCGACAATATCACAGCGTAGAGATTAGATATCACAAAAAATGCTTTCAGATTGCGCGAAGTTTCGCATTTCAAAATTTTCACAAACTTGCTTCCGTTATATTTTGATTGACCACTAAAGAAATATTCCTTAGATCTCAAAGTTCTGTGTGATCTCTGAAATTATCTAACGACTTTCTATATTGCAGGTATTTGCCGGTTGTGTTGATACAAATTTAAAATTATGCGGTTTTATTCTCGGATTTGTTTCGTTGATCCTTTGGTTGTTACCACTTATTCCTCAACTTCTACAGAATTATCGAACGAAAAAATGTGAAGGACTTTCAATATTCTTCCTTCTTTTCTGGTAAGCATTTTTTAAATGTTTTCCTATGAGGTTTTCTCATATCCTTTAATAAATTGTTAGGTTGCGCAATCAAAACTGGTAAGCTGGGGGAATGGAAAGTGGGGCGGGAAAGGAGGGGGGGGGGGGGGAGTAGGAGGAAGATGCATACAGTAGTTGGAGCAGATATAACCGCATAGCTTTTATTTATGCGTCGCTTCTGATCGAGGATCATAAATTAAACTCGTTCATGAAGTCGCCACTTACACCGTCCTCTAGCGGTAATTCACACCAAGCGTACATTCTGTTATGATTACCTTTCACCCTCATCCTGCATTTAATTACCCAGCCTACCTAAGCACCTTTCTTTGCAGCTATTTTTTTTAAATTTGAAGCGACATATACATGTTATCTCCTTTATCCGAATAACGATGAGTCGAATGATAGATTAGATGGTGATCTGTTGCTTTCTTTCTTTTGCTGTGCGTCGCAAACACAGTTGCTGGATGTCATTCCCAATGTTGTCATTTGGGGCCCGAAAATCGGTGGATCGTGATTTTCCGGATCCGGAAACGGAATTATTTCTGAAGCCAACATCATCCATCAGCGATCCGAGTACTAAGCGGTGTTAGGAGAAAATTTCCGCTCGCGAGAGAGCCCTGTCGAGGAGCGATTCGTCAGTGCGGGGGACCTCGGCGAAAGAGCCGGAGTTTTACCCCTTGACAAGCTCCCCTTGAGGATCACATAGCACAACATTCGACTGGAACAACCACTTCATTTTTGGGTACTCTCGACGTTTTTTCCAGCTCCCCAGGATCATGTCAGTGAATTATAGATTTAATAATATGAAAGGACGAGGTACCTTCCCCGAATCTTTTGCAATACCTGCAACGTCAAGGTAATATCGCAACGTTCACTGTGTTCTTTCTTCTCACTAATTTCCTTCGAGTAAAAACAAGTCGAAGTGTAATAGTTTGAGGTCGAATATATTCCATATTTATTGTTAATAATGTAAGTAGAATAATCGTTTTCCAAATGAAGGTGGTTTTTTTTCTAGGATGGTCGGCGACTCTTGCAACATGACTGGTGCAATCCTTACAAATCAGCAGCCGATCCAAAAAATCATTGGAGTTTACTATATTTTACAGGTATAGATAATATTATTTCAATTTTTTGTTAAAATGTTGGGGTTTTAAACTCGATTAGGAAGATTAGAATTGCTGGGTAGGTGAGCTGGTAGGAGCAAGATGATGCTGATCCACATAAATTCATGGAAAGCAAAAAAAATGAAAAGTTGTCTCTAATTTTTCTTCAGCAGGGCCTATTTTTCTTCCATATCTGTATGAATTCCCTTCTCTGTTGTTTGGTACCAAAGCTGGTTTATAAAAGCCGTTCCCTCCCCCACCCCCCGAGATATAATTGTCTTGCTCGTATATGATTGCTAAATTGTATTCGTGCAGTCAGCTTGTTTCAAAGCTTCAAAAGTTTTCAGGATTTATTGATATTGGGTCAATATTTCTATTATACGAATATGTACCCGAAACGGCATCGTAAGTATTAATTTCCTATAGTTGTTGAATGTTATTCATTCTCTATATGAAACACTATCATATACTCCTTTATTTTAAAAGAGATGTGAATTTATGTAGTTAAACTGTTAGCCCGTTAAAACTTGCATTTTTTTATTAAGACATTTTTTTTCGAATTTCTTAAATTTTTTGAAAGGTAGCCCACCTTCCCTTCCCTTCTGACTTTGTTCATCACTTCGCCATCCCTCACCTTTCTAGCAAATTACCTGTCGTCTGGGAATTGCATTAAGAACAAAGATTGCCATATTTACGTGTGTAATGTAGAGTTATTTCAGTCAACGAGAACGTATCAGCAGTTCGTCCTTTATTGCTTCCGGTTGTGATGTTAGGTGTATTGGGCAGTGGTTCAATGCTGTCGAATATATGGTCTTTGGATCAGTCGTCATCTTTTACTTACTCAAGTCCATCTGTTATACGTCAGAGGCGTTTACTGGTTTTTGGACATGATCTAGGAAGGGCACCTATTTTTCATGGTCCCACTGATGTGGTATGTCATATCTTTGATAGGACAAAACATTGTTTTTTATTCAGGTATAGGACAAGAGAACAGTTGTAAGGTAAGTAGATCAGTTCAAATTTCGATCATTTTGATAGGAAAGATAATATATTGACAAAGTCGGTTCAAACTGATATATATTGGGGAATCACTTCGAATTAAATATCAAAAAGAAGTTTATATTGAAAGTTTTTTGCACATTGTCAGTCCGCTATTTTATTTATTTAAGAATTAATGAATCATTTCTATAATTAAAATGCATACCGTTGAAGGTTAATAAAGGCAAGAGGTGCTATTTGAGGCGATATGCTAAGTTATTTCTTTTTCCATTTGATTTGACAACGAGTTTGAGCATCATTATTGTTTGTTTAGTGGGATTATGAGGTTTAAAGAGTTTTAGCGCCTGTGACAGTGGATTCTTGGAGATGCATTTTTCCGGCATTGAGAAAATGTCTTCAGGTTTGAAATAAATGATCCGGCATCATTAAGTAATGTATATCTTGGAAGAGTTGTTTTGATCCTGGAGTTATTCATTTTATTGGATTCATCATTCGTTGGTATTCCGATTGATAGGGAACCTTTCTAGTTTTGTAGATGGCAGACGTATTTGTTATGTGGACGTGCTAGTGCATTCCATTTCTGGAGATTGTGGGTTAGGCAACCAATTGGTGCGCCGAGGAGGGAGGGCACAAACGGGGATATAACTGGTGAGGCTTTTATTAAAATAGCCGACAGGATGTCGCAAAGGTGATGGCAGTGACATCTCATCATCCACTTTCAGTACCTTTTGCAACAGTATACAACCTCGAGTACTTTTCTACGCAGTAGGCACGTATTTAATTCGATATTCTAAATCGACTTTAAAAGAGCTTAGCCTTAATTGATAACAGTTTTTCCATCATTCAGTGGTGATGTCTCAACGTTGCTTTGTAAGTGTGTTTGTTATTAGTGACGGCGATTTTATATGTGAGGAGTTTTCAGGTGGGATATGTTATAGGGACGGTGGCGGCAATGTGTTATTTCGCTGGTCGAATACCTCAGCTAATCAAGAACTATAACCGACAGTCATGTGAAGGTAGGATAAGCTTTCTTCCTATATATATATATATATATATATATATATATATATATATATATATATATATATATATATATATATATATATATATATATATAGCTTGGAATCCTCCTTGCGTTGCTCACAAAATGGTTGTTTGCTATCGTTTGAGTGTGAAAGTACCTGTTTAATATTCTAATGTCCTTATTGTATCACATTTTGTGCTTTCTGTTTTATAAACAATATTTTTGACGTTTGTTTTATTTATTTCAGTTGATATTACTAGTTATAAGATTAATAACTAAGATTGGTTCACTCAAAGCGCATAAAAGAAGTAGAATATACCTATGGAATGATTCATCGAAGCAGTAAGGCTCAATAGGAGAAAACCGATCATAATTGTGTCTAGCTTGTGAATTTCTTGGTGGGAAGGGCACGAACTTTTTCTTCTGATTTTTTTTTCGAATTCATTGGTTTAATCTCCGTCATGCTGAAGTGGCGTCTTGTTTCAGGACTTTCTCTTATGATGTTCTACATAATTGTTGCGGCAAATGCTACCTATGGTGCATCGGTAGGTTCTCATTTCCGGTCCACTTATTACGAAAAGTGCCTTTCTTCAGCTTTTAAAATACGTCTGTTTTCCAGTTCCTCTTTTTTATTGCCTCTTTGCATTTAAATGAATGCAACTTATATATCGTTAATATAATTAATAAAATTAGGTAGATTGAGAGCACGTTATTTATATGTAGGTATTATTGGGAGCAACGGATTGGCTCTACGTGTTTCGTCATCTGCCTTGGCTAGTGGGTAGCCTCGGATGTTGCATAATGGATGCGTTCATGATCGGGCAATACTTCTATTATGAGAGTAAGAACTCAACGGTTAATAGCAGTGAACGTGCTGCACTTTTGGAACATGCCGATGAGGACGCCGAAACTCACTGAACTTCCGCTTCATATCCTATCAAGTGGGATATGGACGATGACCGGAAGAAGAGGAGAGATCTTGTGTAAGAAATGAGTTATACCCACTTTATCAAATTCACTTAAAGGAACATCTCATGAGCGCTTAAATAATTTATGATAAAGCATTTTAGCATACTTTAGAGCAATATTATTTTTATTCACTATAAATTGTGTCGAATGGAAAGTGACTTTTTTTATTTTTTGTGAATTTTTTTGCTCTTTGAATATCTTTGTAAATATTTCCTATTTGTAAAATTTTATCACTTATTTAATATTTAATATGGATAGATTATCTATTTTATTTATTTCCAATGAAAA
Source organism: Ascaris suum (assembly GCA_013433145.1). NCBI lineage: Eukaryota > Metazoa > Nematoda > Chromadorea > Rhabditida > Ascarididae > Ascaris > Ascaris suum. The sequence continues at coordinate 2,053,929 of CM024183.1, read as the reverse complement.
AGTTGGGAGAAATTTGAAGAAATTAACTTCCTTTTTTTTACTCTTTATATTGTGGCTGTTATAAGACAGAGATGAGGTGTTAGATAGGAGTGGGAAATTTATGATGAAAGAGTTGACGATTACTCGTTTGATATTTGAGGTGATTTTTTTATTAAGGCAATAATTGAAGCCGATTTGAAATTATTATTCTTTGCCTTCTGTTAAGATTCATTTTCATCACCGTTTTTTTTTCTTTTTTTTTAAGTTTCTGGGCAATTGCTATCGGATTTTGTTTCCGCAGTCTGGTGATTCCTCTTTTTAAAAGCTCTGTTAAGAACAGTTGGAGGTTTCGATAATAGGAATAACCACATAATGAGCCAAACTACACGTGCATAGGAACCTCGAAAAGAGGAATAGAGAGAATGAGGAGAAAATCGTCTCAATGGTGGTGAGGATAGCCAAAGATGAAATCTTTCACCTCTAGTCCGACTTTTGTGTCGCTAGCTTCGTTTGGTCTAACTGTTTTTAGTAAGTGATGTTTTTGTTTGATGTTATAGCTCATTATTTAATCTCTCATTTAGCAGTCATTACCACAGGGATATTTTTGCATGAGATAATATTTGTTTTCCGAGGTGAATTGTATGATGATTTTAATTGAAAAAGGTTGTCGAATGGAACGATCGGGGCCATGAAATGAGAGTAATTCTGTAAAAGAAATGAATATTGAGACGGTTTGATGATGAGTGGATTTATGAATTGTAATGCATCTGGGAATTGAATCCATATTTGCGTAGGCAGGAAAAGTTCGCATGAGAAAGAGTCACGTCGCAGGAGAATTTGATGCCTAATATTGGAAGTGATGATGTCTCATAGGTAAACAATTTGGCGTGGGAATCATAACTAGATGTGCGAGGAGAAGAACAATGAGTCCTTATTTCCGACTTAAAAGTCTATATTTATTGCTTGAATACTGTGTCATATTAAATGCATACAGCTTAGTTGTATTTAATTATCGTGTTCAAATTTTTTGTCTTATTTTCGCGATACTAGAGTATTGCATTTTGAAGTAGACAATTGCTGTATCGCTATAAGTTTTAGCTTATTTTATTGGCAGCCGACTGGTACTAAAAGGAAGGGTTCAAGTTCTTTTTCAAAATCTCCTTGGGGAGATCTCAAAGAAGCTCCATACGTCATATCGAGTGAATTCACATTTTCTATACATTTCGAAAAAAAGATCTCATCTCTCCATCACTTCCGACAAGAAGCCTAGAAAAGATTTATTTTCACATGCCTATTATATTGAATCTTCCTCTTCCAGCTCAGAATGGAATTTATTGCCTCAGGGATTTTATTTGATATAGTACTGTATGCGGCCGCGCACTTTCATATAAACCAATAATGGTGTATGCTAATTGCTTGATGATATGTTAATATCATATTGGTTATTACCAAGCGTACTCATCTGGCATGAGTCGATGAAGGGGAATTGTCCCCCCCCCCCCCTTGTCGTTGTGAAGTAATCCTTATGACACAATAGCAGTCTCTTTTTACTTCCTCTTGGCTTTATACACTCGACCTTTCTCGAAAGCGCTTTTCTGAATCTGTCATATTCTTGCTTTATATGATTGTACTTTCTATCTGATGAATAAACATGTGTCTGCGATGGTTATTAGGTAAGATCCTTTCATAACGAAGTATGCTCTCATTGATAGTACTACACTAATAAAATTGTAATGAACATTGTTTTACTGCACGTTAATAGTAAGTATATGAAATGACAAATGTTTCTGGAAACGAGATAAGCTGATTAGAGAGTAATATCATTGATAAGAATAATTTATCACTTATATCATCAAATATTGCAATGAAGTTCCCTGTGGTTTATATTTTAAAAAAATAAGTGTAGTAATACGGAAGTTCTTTTGTTATCTCCGACCTCAAATTTAATAAAAAAAGAAAAAACATTCAGTGGGATTTTTCTTTTCCAAAGAAGATCAAGAAAACAGTAGAAATTCCAATGTTGGATAACAGAAGATTCCATTTCTAAGATGTTTGGAAGCACTTAATCGAATGTTTGCCAATCATTTAATATATCAGAATGAGAAGTTTGTTCATTAAATCTATTTGTGGGTAATTTAATCGGTAAGTGCTCTCGTAGTTTTGTTGACAGATGGCTGCAGATATTTAAATTTCTTTATCGTTAAATATATCAATAAACGTAAATAGCATAGGTATACCATTCAAAGGCACTATACCCGTGTAATCAAACAAATTTTTTAAAAAATATTCTATCATGTTATGATACAAACATAAAAATGTTAATGGCCAATTTAAACTTGGTTAAAGCCGGCCAACTGTTGTAAATTACCCTTACGGGTAAGAAAAACGTTTCCCCCACTTCTCATCGAATATTGCAGAGAAAATTTTTGATGAATTAGATAAAAGCAACGCATAACACGTTGAAAATTCTTTTGCCATCTCTAATTTCATGTAAAGAATATTCAATAAATATTTCGCGTGAACATTCTAGAATCGAATGATTCCTGTAAATGCAATGGTGCTAGCCTGTGAAGCTTTAAGTCTAACCTTATTTCTTGGAGCTTCAGGAGCTTCTCTAACCTTATTTCTCGGAGCTTCTCGATACCTTCCTTATACGTTGATAAAATGCTATTGATTTCTAAAAACATCTAGTTCTTATGCCTCTAACGAATAATAATCGATAAGAACTGATAAGCCAACAACGATATAGTCTGAATGGAGGGCATCAAAAAACTGCCAACCATTTCAGCAACAACAAATAATTAACGTGTTTCGAAAGCAGGTGCATTTAAAAGCACGAAGAAGAGCCGCTTATCAACAATATCGAATTATAATTAAAGAACGTTCTAAATCGCATTAAATAATATATAAAATATTTTTTTCCCATATAACACTAAAACAGAATTAATTTTTGCCAGCATATTGAAAAACTTCAATCAATATATATATTATCATTGTTTCATATATATAATGAAAAAAATATATATGTGTTGTGATTGATTTGTGATCTAAATGAGAGAGACTCTTCAACCTCTCAATTTTTCACCTCGCAGAAACTCTATTTCGATGCTGAAATCAGATATTTTGACTACTAGTAAGTAATTTAATCTTTTAATTTTCATCGACAATTAATCAATTTACAAGTAAATAAATTTCTAATTAAACATGCGCATGAAAAATCTTTAAGAATTATTCTCTCTAGATGACTTCCTCTCGCTCCTCTAAATGGAAAGGAAGTCTCTCGGCCTCTTTAAATTCCAAAATTCAACGAAGGGATTTGAATTACACTTTCTATAGTTGAAATCTTTTTCTTCTTCGACCATATGCATTTGCATGTTTCAATTTTTATCAAAGCAAATATCCCAGCCCTGATTGAGTGGGTAACGTTGATCTCAAATAGCAAGTATCGCTCCCGGATAGAGGTTTTAGGTATGCCAATGATCATTACAATCAAGGAAATAAAAGCCAACAAAACTAATATTGAAATATATATTCAACGCTGACATAATCCCGCAGTTGTGCAAGTAAAATTAATTCTTTCGTTGTAAAATATCAACATGTTCGTCGTTTAATCCATCGCGATGGGTAATCCTGCGAATCGGCAACGGTTCGACGATGATGCTACCTGCAAAATAATTACAGGTGACATAAATTAATGAATTATCTTTTTTGATACAGCATATATTTCGCATAGGTGTTTCAACTATGCTAAAAAAATTTAAATTCTGCAAAAATTATTGGCGTCTTCTAGCGAGCGATATGAAATTACAAATAATCGTACCTATCAAAAACTCATTCCCACTATAAAAGTGAGACTCCTATGATTTTAACAACTTATCCACAGAATGAGAGCCGATTTACGTATACCTCGGCTTTGATTTTCATGTAAGTGTCAGTGGAGAAAAGAACGAAAGCTAATAAATTTGCAACTAACAACAATATTAATGTGTCAATAAATAATTCATCATCGAATAGTTGAACGTGATTCCAAAATTTTAGCACTGATCCTAGCCATATCGACGTGAATAACACATAAAACATTCTCTAGACACTCAAAAATAGCCGTTGTATTTGCATTATCATATTTAAGGTGCATTTTTATTTCTGATTATAACCAAAAATTATATCTGCATGAAATATATATTTAAAGCGCTAATTAAGTTAACGTCGACTTAATTCACAATGAATCCGATATATGCGATGCATCAGCAAATAAAAATTTCAATTGCAACGCTTGTAAATTTATTTATTACCTATTATTATTAATTAGTTATTTAGAAAAAGAAACATTCGACTGAAAATGGAGTAATACTATTGGCTAGCAGTTTTCAAACACGCGAAGGGAGGCGGAGGGGAGTAGATTATTATTAAGCTCATCGATGGTCCAACAGGTATGACGAGGAAACTTCGAGGTCTTGAGCTAAATAAACAGTTAGGTAAAACAAAGGTAAAAAATAACACCATTCTGGAAAGCTATTATAATAGGGAAACTACCTTCCCAATTATGGTCAAAAGGAGCATCTAACCTACGACTTACCCTCTGTCAATACTTTCAATTTCTCAAAACATTGGCTAGGGCTCACCATTGATCGAACCATTGGAAGAATGTCGTCGGCAGAGAGGAACCGGTAATTGCACATCCTCTACCGATAATGCCGATCGAACGCTCATCGACGAACGGCATGAAGTACCCGAATAAGAACGATGTCGTCGCGGATATGTCGTTTGACCTTTAATTTTCTTAGATCATCTCTTGTTTTACCTACTCTAAATGAGGAATTCAAATTCAACGTGGTATTTACGATTCATAATCCATAGGGCTCGATTTTAGTAATATGTGATTGCGGCCATGTGAATGGATTATGATTGCGTTACTGAAGAAAACATATAAAAGTATTACTATTACTTTCTTTCAATAATTAGTAATAATCACATGTGGAAACTCAGCATGAAATTAGCAAAATTTTTTCAACAAACTATGAAAGAAATTTATTATAAGATAATTTCCATAATGAATGGGATATTTCAGCAATAATTAACTCAAAGATTTGATTAATTGATTTGATTTGTAAATTCATTGATTAACGTTGTTAAATTATTATTAATATTAATTGACGAATTAAATTGTTAATGAACTAATAGGTAAAGAATTAACTAAAAGATATAAAGACTTGATTAAAATATCTACCTGTAGTTGGATCCTCACCATATTTTAACAATTCGGTATAACCAATTGGAGTACTGAAAAGACGTCCCAAAATAACGATAACGGTAAGCAATGCCGATATAGCACAGCATACAGTGAAAACTGAAAATAACATATTTGCCAAATTATACGATTAGAACAAATAATTTTTTTTTTCGCTAGCAAATATTTTACTTCGAGGTAATGATACTTACAATTTGAGAGAGAGAAAAAAAAGCTTTTTTAATTATTATTTGCATATAAAAATATATTCAAATAAAATTTCGACTTTCAGAGATTTTCTGTTGTGGAAAGTTTGAAGTTAACAAAAACGATGCGATAGTATACTTATATGAAAAGTATAAGTAAAAGTACCGTTGTTTAAGCTGTTGATAGTTATGGTTGGCAAATGAGGCAACAAGATGATTCAATATTGTACAGATTGAATTTTTTTTGCTATGAAAAGGGACAGACAGACAGACGGACATCAACAACAACCTCAGACAACAGAACAACCAACTTAAATCACTAAACATTTCACAGCTGCACGTTGCCGAGTTTTTTTTTTGAGTGTGTGAATGTTTATTGAACGTTTCAGCGAACAACTTTTCTTTGATTTGTACGTTGTTGTAGACGGCTTCTAGACATCAGCATGTTTTTTTTTTTGATGGAATTCTTCAACGGAAATCCATCCGATTTTTTTCTTGGAATTTGGATATCAGCGAAACTGGATCTTTCCTTTCTCATTCCTCCTCCTCCCACCTCCCCACCAACTCCTCCAGACACCTCTTTAGACATTTCAATCTCCGCTAGTTTTCAAGCTCTATTTTAAATGTTGTTTAAAACAACACTAGTCTTGACTAAGGATTTAGTCAGCTGATACAAAGCAGGTGATGTCTTCGCTACCGTTGATGTGGTGCTGTAATTGAAATAATGAGTGCAATGATAAGAGTTGGACTTTGACCTAATGAAAGCACTTTTCAATGAGAGAAAACAATTTTGTGATGTAACGATTTGCTTTTTCTCAGAAGTAAACATAATCATCTCTAATATTCACGTATAAACTCTAAGGAGGCAAGCCAAGACATATAATACATCCCCCATAAGCAAATTATTCAACCCCTCCCCATCCTATATTTCTATTCGTACATGCATTATTATCAGCTCAGGCCACCTTACATGTAACTTCACTCACTCAAGGCAAGCGATCGAATATTCCTTTTTTTAAATACCCTCACTGTATTACGAAAATGTGGTTTTATAGTCCGTCGATGGAGTGATTAGTGAGTTATTAAAATTTTCACCTCCTCTTCTCCTTTTGCAAAAAAAAACAAATTGAACTTCCATATTATGAAAAAAAAAGAAAATGACCGTACTACTCTAAATAAAGACCCATTCAAAATGTTACATACAGCGCTAATATATCGATGTGGAATTTACAAACCAGTTGGAACGATGAAGAATAGCGAAAAAATGAATTTCTTGCGATGTTGCTGCCATGCATATGAGTAGAGAATCGAGAAAACAAGCGTCCATAGTGCAAGTTGTGCCTGTATTATATCGTAGAGAAGGCTTCCTCGTGTCACATCATTCGGCTCCGATGAAGCCTTCAATTGAACGCATATTTATGATTGAATTAAATAATATCGCAATAATTAAATTTAAAATTTTCATGCAAAAATTTGCGCTGAATTCGGATAATTAGAAATAAATTTGGGAATGACCTCTATTCCCTATTTCCGTTTATCCATCGATATATTTAAATATAGAAATCATCAATTTTGAGTTGAGAAAATTCCAAAAAATTTTTATTACACAGGAATAGCATTTATAAACTGTTAGACAATCCGTTCAACTCAAATTCAACGAAAAATATGAAGAAATTTGCTGGAAGAATTTTTTAAACTATGTTCATAATACTTTTGCAATTTGTATTCAATAAATGTAAAAAGTAAAGTAATCGTTTATACGAACTCAAACAGAGAAATTTACTACGAATAGGAGCCGGATCAATTTTTAAGTTATTATCGTTATTTGTGTACAAATAATTAATCGTATTATTGTTACATTTGCTTCATTTGCGAATAATATTACTACTATATTCGCATTCATCGTTTTTTTTTTCTTTTTGCTTTGTTTCCGTTTTGTTTTTTTTTTTTTTTTGTTTTCGTGAAGATAAATAATAAAATTGAAATTTTTTCATTAACTTTGCGAAGTTTTTTCTTTTCATCTAAAAATATTCGATAATTCGGATAATATTCAATGAATTTTTAGAGAATATTTTTGCATTAATCGATTCGTAAAACAATGGAATTTTTTTTTTCTAATGTAAATAATTTGTAGGAGAATTTAAATCACTTAAAATATGAAAATATGAATATTATATTGCTCATATTTTATTAAATTGTTGGTAATTTATGAGATCGGTTGGTATGTTGAATACGCAATTTTTGAGATTGATGCACTTAGCCTAGAATATCATATGACATGCATTATAAGCACCAAATTACAACGCTATATATTCGGAAGATTTTGAATTGAAAATAATCGCTATATAAAGAGTGGACGGACAGACAGATACATACACAGACATGACGTCATAAATATTTGATAAATGCAAATATGCGCGTTAAAAAAAAACCTTCTGAGAGATAATTTGAAACAATTTAGATTGCATTCAAATTAAATGAAAAAATAAAATAAAAATAAGAATATGAGGGGTAATTATTGTGAAAACAATCACGAGAATTCCTTCTATTAAAAATAAATTGCAATAAATTGCAATAGATTGCAATAAATTGCTTGCATTGCAAATATTCATTTTTTAGGAAAGGTGAATTTTTTTTCTCCAAATTTTAAATATATCCCTAAAATTTCTCTAAGAATTTGCAAATTTAAAAAGAAAAAAAAAAGCAATTCTACTCATTTGTAGTATCCCCTCCAAAAAAAAAAAATTCGATCGGCTACACCCGTTTCCACTTCTCCATTTTTCGTTTATTGATTGATTCAATTGATCGTTAAATGATGGTTAAAGACGGCAAAAAATTTTCTCCCATTGATTGTTGGAAGATGAAGGTGCAAAAAAATTATGGTTGAGATGGTTCTATTGGTTGAATTTCATAAAAGATTGTTGTTCGTAAATATTAAAAGAAGTAGTTTTCGAATTATCGAACTTAGGTTGAGAGGTAAAACAACAACTCTAACGAACAACTATTGTCAGTTCCATGCTTTATTTTCAAGGATACTCGGATCAATTTGTTCAACAAACAAGTCCAAAATTACGATTGCAGATATATAGTATAGTTGCGGATAATACGAAAGATAGAATGCAAATCGAAATGCTTTGTAAGAAAATTTTATTTTTTATGAAAAACTAATTTTTCGTTAATTTTTTTTCCATCATAAAAAATCTTGAAAATTTGCCAACTTACGATTTTCTTTGAAAAAGAAAAAAATTAGAATCTGAGAAAAAGATCAATACAGCAATTGATAGAACAATAAACTATATCAAGTGATATTTTTATAGATTTTTATCGCTGATTTTAAAGAATTTTTTCACTTTCTTTTCGTAATTTTAAGTATATAATCAACATGAGCAGGTGTTCCAGGTGTTCTTCCAGCCAGCTGGCAATAAAATACCTTTGAAATTTTTTAATTTTATAAGTAAAGCAATTAAATAAAATTAAGGTGAATTGTGGTGAAAAAAAAAAGAGAATAGAAGCAATGCTAAAGTAAGGAATTATAGAAATAAAAAAAAAATCTATGAATAAAAATAAATGACTTCTTCCGGTTGAGTTCGAATAATTTTTCGTCGAGAAAACGTTAAGGTTGATAGAGAAGAATTGAGCCTTTATTCCCGAATAGAGTATCTATAGATATACTTTTATTACCTCTATACCTTTATTATCTATACCTCTATAGAAATACTTTTATTATCTATAGAAATACCTTTGAATAGAGAAAATACCTTGACTAATGTGCCGAATTTAAGCGTTTTGTCCAAATTATATAAAAACAATTGAAGAGCACTTTGCACCGATGGAGTCGACATCCTTTGATGAGGAATTTTAAAATCAGACGGAGTGTGAATTCACTGCTACCTGAGCCAGGTGATGTTGACAGAAACCGAAAGCGTTACGGACGTACTAGAAGGTGGATACAGACAACGATTAGAGTGGATCGGCGTAAAAGATGAAATGAGAGAAGCGGGTGTACACGACGTGGAATGGAGGCGTGACGGCATGCAGTTGTTGTTCAAAGAACACTCATTTGTAAAATCGGCACGCATAGAGATAAGTAAACATTCCATCAACAAATATTTGTTGCTTAATTCCCAATTTATTTCCCTCAATCACGGGTGGGGAAATTATGTAAAATTTAATCTCGCTGATTAAATTAGGCTATCAATTTTTAACTGATAACTGATAAACTGATAAAAATTGAATGAGATTGATGTGGATTTAAATTTAAACTACGAGAAGTGCTTAGAACTGGTATAGCCAGGCCGACCGTTCTACCTCAGTTCAATTTACGAAATTATTTAGTAAATTATGAAAAATAATATCATTTCAAAAGTGACCGCGTCGATTCACCTCAGAGGTCAAAACTAAACGAGCAAGGTTAGAGAAGATATGATCAAGAAATAAACAATAGGAACATAGAGGTGATTGAAATATCGATTGAAATTGATCGTTCATAAATTTCAAACTAGTTTTTCTCAAATCATTTCGGTGATCTTGTATAAATGAAACATTGGAAGAAAAGAGGAAATTCCCATCTAATTATTCAATAAAATGAAACACAAATTTTCGAAATGAAGGAAGAAAGGTTGAAGATGATCCACGGTGGGGAATGGGGGGGGGGGGGGGGGGGGGAGGGGGGTGGGGGAATTGCCGAAAGAAACCAACCGCAACACCACTCTCATTACCTTCAACTAAAAAAGAAAATTTCCTCTATACGAGAAAAAAATACTCTAAACGGAATTTCCAATCATTTTAGGCAATATCGAGAAAGAAGTCGAGAAAGCTGCATGATAAAAAAACTTTTCTTAATAAGGATAAAATTACTCGGTATTATTTTCGATTTTCTACAATATGTAACGATTTTTTAAGTTGTTCTATATAAGATTTATGGGGAAATTTGTAGATAAATATTTAACGAATTATGAAAGCCATAAAATAAAGCGATAAAATTATTTAATATGTTTTATTAGAGTAAAGTAAATTACAGGTGAGCTATTTATTGATTTAAAATATAAAGGTAATAAAAAATAGTTCCTATCAATTACAATAAACTGTGAAAGAAAATATTTTAAATGATGATAGCGTTAATATATGATAATCTATATTAGTAGTTTAAAATATCCTTCCCCCTCCCCTCAATATGATCAATAGAACCAATATTATAAGAAGATAGATTGAAGCCGGTGCAACGTAGAATGAAGTTAGTCATTTGAATCTAGATTGGAAATTAATTTAATCGATCCCCTTATATAATGGAACAAACGTTTTTCTGATCTGGCGATCATGGCTGGATACAACTCCAGAGCATAGTTTATGACTGTTAAACAATATATAGGTAACTAGGAGATATTACTTCGTGTGAAATTTATTATATCGATCGATGATCAAATTGTAACCTCACGACATTTTTATCATTGCTAATATAAAGTGCAAAATAGGGCATCAAAAATCACACTCATTCTCTCCATCACTTTTTTGATGTGGAAGAGCCATTTTTCGTGCTTTTTTTCTTAAGTCAGACTTCAAGAAACCTATACTTTTGACCCGAAAATATTGCTGAATTCGTCGAAGATTAGTGAATACTCTAAAACAATCTGCGCCATTAAAAACGTTATTCTGTGCAAAAAAATTACTATAATACAGTATAGTAATACAGTAATACAACTAATATGATGCGTTGACGTTGAATTAAAACGACGAGAACTAATACTAAATTGAAATATCCCTTATAATATCGCGGCTATTCGCTTATCTTTTGTTTTGCAGTATTTTTTTCATATACAACTTAAAGGTTTGTATATAACATTTAATTATATTTAAACTTTTACATTTATACCTTATTGCACTAATGCACTTGTATTAACTAAGACTTTTAATAGAGCCTAAGGCTTTCAGACGTAAAAATGGTTTATGGATTTTGCTCAATAGTTAATTTTTTTTAAAATATAAATGAAATGAAAAAAAAACTTAACTCAATAAATGATCTCAATACTATTAGAGGAAAACGATACCACAACAAGTGCACTTAAGCATCAAGAGATTTAAGTAAATTGAAGCTTGCTTTTCATAGGTTGGTGCATATTAGATGTGAAGTTTATAGGGGTAGAGCTTATAGACGATGAAATACAACACCGATAATCCCAAAAGTGCTAAAATCTATTATCGATTGATTGAGGAGATTTCAACGTCAACTATTTGATCTATCGAATAATTTTGGTATTTTTATTCATTGCAACGTGACGAAATATTAAAACGAAATGTAAATTCTTATTTGATAATATTAAAATTAGCAATTAGTGATAATTTTGCTGCTGTCATTCGCCTCCAGGATGTATTCCACTTAGGAAAATATTCGGATGTGAAAAAATAGTTGATATAGGTGCATGTGAGCATCATGTGCTAGTCACGATTTGTAGGTAATACATGTGAGCATCATGTGCTAATCACGATTTATAGGTACAGGTGAGCATCACGTGCTAATCACATGAATAACAAGAGAGCCCCAATTTATTCCAACTCTATTGGGCTGTGCAATATTAAAGTTAACACTGAAAGAAATTTTCATTTGTAAAATTTGAATAGAACGCGCTAATTTTAATATTTCTTTATGTGACTTCATCTTTTATAAAGTCATACAAGGTCATAAGGTCAAAGGTCACATAAATTAACGAATGAACATTACAATAGAATATTTGTTGTTATATCCTACTTTTTATTTTAGTCTTTCATCTAAATTTAGAGAAAAATTATATATAGCATCTAATATGCAAAAAAAAAAATCATGAAGCATTAAACTAACTTCGCTTAAACAAATACTCAGTTTATCAAGATCATCGGAAGTATAACGTTCGGCGATCATTATTTCCTGCAAGAAAAAAAAACGCATCAAAAATATTACGTCTCTTAAAGAGGAAGCAGGAATAGAATATCAATATAGGAAGAAAAATTCTCTTTCATTGCTAGAGATCATCTCATAAAAAATTCATTTCGATATATCCTTTTATTAACCGAATAGTAATTTTTTTATTGAGAATAAAACTTATATGATGATAAAATATAAATTAAGCTATTCTATTATATAATGGAGTTTTTTTTTTCGAGAATAATAGTGAAAAAAATTTTTCATTTTCAAATAATTTCATATTTCCCCTTAAAAAAATTTTTTTTTCTAAAATCTATAGGCAAATTCAATGAAAAACAATAGAATATGAATAAAGTGGCGAACCGGATCAAGAGATTCCATTGATAATGAGCAGCTACCGCTTGCTCGAAGAGCATCTCGGCGATGTTCCATTTCCATTTCCTCATCATTCAACATCCTTCGCAAATGATCAAAACGAGCTGTCTTTAATACAACCATCAAATCGGTAGAAATCCGACCTTTCAATTGTCCGCAGAAAGAATCCGAACTATCGTAGAGAATAGCAGATAATTTTTAAGGATCCTTGACGATGGATATCATTCTGGAAATTAAATAGAATTATGAGTCGAAACGTTTCATTGAAAATTTTTTTCCTGAATACAACATGACCAGTTCACAGATTCAGGAAACGAGTGCACTATTTGCATCGTATAATCGCGATGATACGATGAGCCTTAATAAATTTGCATATGCAAATTCGTACATGGCGATACTGTAGCTCATAGCGTGCATGAATATGTTTACTTGCTTGTCCAGTAGGATCAGTCCAATATGTCATGAAGTTATAACCATTTTGCACTGTTGTTTGCACTCATTTTACAACCTTTTACGCATCCATTTTATATGATTCAGGCCCCAAAAAAAGACAATTTTTTTTTGCAAACTATTTGTACAGATGGTTAGAACGATTACTGCTCAGATGTTAATATTTGTTCGCAATTTATCAAATGAAGTATTGCGATGAGCGAAACTACAATAAAACAAACCCGTTATGCTTCTTTCTTTATTATAAGCAATCAGAGGCAAAATGAGAGTGATGCAGAGGTTTATCAGTAGATATAGCATTGATCAATTGTCATTTAAACAATCAGATTTGGAACACATCGATTTCTTATCGCAAAATGGATACAAAATTAGGCGAAAATATGGGTTTCCTAATATTATATGGCTTTTGCAGGATGATAATTTAGTGATATAATCAGGATTATTACTACTAAAGAAAACTTCATTGATCTCAGCGAAAGGAATTTTTTTTTTGATCTCGCAAAGTTTTTTTTTTCTTAAACATATAAAAAAAATTCGTAGCAGCTATTGAGCTCATAATAATTAAGTAATGGTAACAATAATACTATATATATTACGTTATTACTAGTATTCAACCATTATGGATTGTGCGGTGGTGAGTGGAAACGCGAAACGCAGACAGGAGTCGAAGTGAAATGCGCATACAGGAGTCGAAGTGGAATGCGTAGACGGAACTCGAAGTCGAATTCGCAGACGGGACTCGGACTCGAGACTTCGCATTTTCCAGGTTCATGCTCTAATCTTCAAACGCTACAGAAGGCTTGCGCCGGATGAAATTGTCTATGGCGTGAAATGTTTATACAAAACTTGTTGCGAGACCAGATTAATACAAGATGTAAACGAGGTTATTTTTATTTAGTGAAAATTCCCACTTAGAATAAGCGGGGAAGAGGGCCCCCATGATAAAAGATTTTGCATCCCGTATTATTTCGTATAAAAACCTCGTTTACATCTTATATTAATCTGGTTTCGTCAACAATTAAAAAGAAATGCAAAATAAAGACTTATATCTTAAATGATCTTATTTCCTCCAATAAGCATTCAAATTTTTGGCACCTTTAGGTGTCCACAACTACTTTCGGAAGTGATAAATTTATTGCGAAGAAAGTTAAAGATGAATCTAGAAGTGATTATCTATTGGTGAAGAATACACACATCAAAATTATTAGCTCCAGCTTTAACGGGTGAAGAATTGAGACTAGTAGATAGGCAGAGAGACACAGACACGCAAGCACTCAGACATGCCGCAGCCGTAACACGCTTTGAAAACCAGTTTGTGTCCAGCCATTAAAATTTTTTAAACCGTTCACAAATAGTAAACATCCATAGATATCCAGATATCTAGAAGCAAACATAAATATCCACGACATTCACGAACTTAGGCATTAGAATATGCAAAAATTTTCACCAAGAGGATAGGAAGATGTTCATTCAGCACAACGGTATATATCACTATGATTAGCGACATCATGCATAGTGATCAAAAAAAGGGATAGCCCTCTTCTAGCTTCATAAGGTTGAAAAAACTTTTGACGGTATTTATATTTTTAAAAAAAGCCAATATTCTAATTAAGTTCAAGAAATTGCCTACAAACAGAATGCTCTTCAATATATATATATATATATATATATATATATATATATATATATATATATATATATATATATATATATATATATATATATATATATATATATATATATATATATATATATATATATATATATATATATATATTGCATGAAAGCAATGAACTAGATGAAAATTGAGTGGTTACTAGAAAATCGTGCTAAATAAGAATTCTGCAACCACTTTTGCTGTCAATAAGTGTGTATACGAGCAACAAGAAGATGCAAATGTTGTTAAGAGTAGCGCAGTTTACGTATCAATATTATCAACACCATCAGTCGAACAATCGTCATCACATGATGCTTAGATTTAACGCAATACGTAAGCAATTCAATTCTAAAAGTAGCACTTAATTGAATCGAAATTAATAACTTGAATGTTGATACATTTCTAGGCTTCGTAGATTTTTCTCGCTTAGCATTTCCGGTTATCGGTAGTTATGGGACGAAACACATTGAAAGAAATTTGCCCGAGAAAAGTGCTGGAAAGGGAAGGAGGGAGATAAATGATGAGTAAAAAAAAATAAAACAATTCTAAATAATAAAATGACTATATTCAAGAGAGCTAATCGATTAACGGGAGATCGATCTTGATAGAGATAACCATTATATCTCATATAATCAACGTCAATATAAACTAATATTCCCTGAAAAATCCTTTTTAACTTTTTGTACACTCTCCTAAATAAATGAATTTTTGCCTCAAATTCATCTCGAAAATTTTCACCTATATATATATATATATATATATATATATATATATATATATATATATATATATATATATATATATATATATATATATATATATATATATATATATATATATATATATATATATATATATATATATATATATATATATATATATATATATATATATATCAAATTTCAAAATGATTTCATAGTTTATTTGATTATCTCATAAGAAAGACAAACGTTTTCATTGAAAATGATCTCATATTATCTTGTGATAATAAAAATTCCCTTATCACAACACTATAGAAATTAGCATTAATTTATAAATAATTTAGTTCGGCATTAATATTGCATCATCGAGTTGACTGTTTATTCAAAAAATTATCAACGAATAAACGATAGGAAAGTTAGAATTTATGCAGAAAACGGAAACTGTTTCATTCGATAGAATTGCTATCGCCTGCGTTCTATTATTTGCCACTAAAATTAGCATTAACCGGGTATTTTACGATGCGAGAATTGGTTAGTGGGCAACGCTAATGTGGCAATATTGATGACGAAATGACGTGTGAAGAGGATTAGGATTCAGCAGACTTCAAAAAATGCCAATCTCCCGATAATCTACTATTCAATATCAGAAATAACTCGAAAAGTAGTTCATAGTATAACAGGTAATTTCAGCTATTATATCGGTTTCCTATAGGAAACATGGGAAAACCTCATAACTATCGCTATCATCGAAACAAAATATTCATTGATGTAATAATTTCTAGCTTATCCTATGTTACAATCATTCACCTATACATTATAATAATAGTATAGTATAACTTCTATAAAATACCTATCTACAAATAAAAAATATTTGTTTAAAAAATCATTTTTTAATAATCTTGAAGACGAACGTAAAGAGGACGATATATCATTAGCAGATATAAAAGGCATATAGTGGAAAGCGAAAAGCGTCTGGGGCGGATCGCCGTGTTATCTCCGCATAAGGTCGCTTTCTGGGTCGGCTTATTAAAGAGTGGACGCCAACGTTATCTCAGCCGCAACGATCTGACCTTTGTGTTTTGCGTATGATACAAAACAACTCCCTAGAAGGGGGTGAGGGAGGGGGGAATGAAAAAAAATGCAAAAACAGGCTATGCAACTTTTTATGTAAATTCACCCCGCTTTATTTCTAAACAATTCACCCATGCTGGCAGATGATTTAATTACAGGTCAATCAGTGAATTTAAAAAAAAACAAACTACAAGATCTCCCGAAACTCTGATAGAAATTGTCGGATTTAATGGGTAGGCGTTTGAGCTATTAGAACATAGGGCAACAACCATTTTGTTGAAAAGCATCATAGCAGGTGATTTTGAATATTTCTCTAAAGGAAGTACTCATACCTAGATGTTTATATGGAAATCAATAGAAATCATGATCATAAAGTGATCATAAAAATATGCAAGAAGTGAATGAAGGGAGGAGAAGGATTAAATGCTTATGGGCCGATCCCGGGATCGATAAAGATAGCATTAAGGATCATACGAAGAAATCGTAATTTACAATAGAGTGCTGGGTAAACAACTCGCGTATTACAAAATGTCGTATTGTCTAAAGAAAATTCATACTGTATAAAAATCAGGAATGAAAGAAATCGGAGTATGAGAATACCCGAGAGACGAGTATTCGAGCATATAGAAGATAAATGTGACAACGAAAGCAATGAAATTTGATGCATTAGATACAAGAACAACGACGAGTATATATATATATATATATATATATATATATATATATATATATATATATATATATATATATATATATATATATATATATATATATATATATATATATATATATATGCAAATTTAATTGATATATGCAAATTAATTAAATTTGCATAAATTATTGTAATCACTTGCATCTCGACATTCAATTATTTCAAAGAATTTAAAGTTTTCATTTAAAAAAAGTGCGCAGAATTGGTGGGAAAATTTCAAAATGAAAGAGTAAGAACGAAGAGTGAACACGAAGTGACAGTGACACATCACAACATCAACAGAGATGTGCAAATCTCGACAAACAATAATGTACAAATGAAATGAATTCATATCAATATATGATATAAATGCATTTATATCAACGATGCATTGAGCAATGCGCTATTTTTTTTTTTTTAATGCGCTGTTGATTGTGATATTTATATGTGATTGACGTATACATTTCAGGTATTGTTTTTTTTTTCCGTGCAGGTGGTTGACTATCAGTGGCTGCAAAAATGTGATACGTTGATAATACGCTGATATGATATTTTTTAAATACGTGACGTTTTGAAAATTGTTGATAATATTGACTGATAGAGCAATCAGTCAGTGACATTACGTAAAATTCGTTTTATTTTAGTCTATATCGTTAAAAGTTATGCAGTTGTGGTGAGTTGAAATTTATAAATATGTTAGTGATTTCCATTAAACATTCTCACAAACTCAACGCTTATAAGCGTTAAGCCGGAAATAAGAAATGAAACCGGAAATAGCTATTCCGGAATTAACAAATGAAGCCTGAAATGATGCTGAACTATTCATTTGTATATACGAATACATTAGCACTACAATGAAATATGCTCTAAGAAAAAGACTTCTAAATGAAACTACAAATTTGCCAGAGAAAAAAGAGTTAAAAATATTTTTATTCGTTTATTAATTGAAAAATAAAAATATTATTCGCAACATCACAAAATACCTTTCAAGTTTACTGCAAAGGAGCGAATTCCGTACAGCAACATATACACATTTGCACATATAGGTACGTGTGTGTGTGTGTGTGTGCCGTTGCGATGAACGGACGTTGATAATAAATCAACGCAACTCGACATCACTACAGAAAACTGCCACAGGGGACACTATTTACGACCCGACCCGTACAGTACGCCTCATATTTTGCCGTAACTCTAATATTTACTCAATGAATGCATCTGAAAATATTCATATCAAAATATTCGAGTCAAAATAAATTTGGGCGTTATCTTTCTTTCCTTCCTTCTTCCTTAAACTCTACTCGTTTCGGCCACACTGATCTTATCAGTCAACTGATATGACCATATTGAATGAATTCGACTCATTTCGCTTTTAGGAAGTGCCTACTTTAATGGAATCCTCGAAGCAACTTCGAACCTTTCAAAGCGGCTAAAACTCATCCATTTAGGAAAATGTAGTGCACATGCATATGAATGGTCATGAGAATGGCGCAACTAACAGAGATATATCTTTTACTTCGATTACCGAATCACCGACAGGTGAAATAACGATTATGTTACGTTGCCTCTATAGTTTCTCATCCTGTACCCCTCCCCTTTCCCAATAGATGGGATAAGTGAAAAGGAAAATGTTGGGTCGTTTTGCAAAAGTCAAACCAAATAAAGCAGAATAGCCGAAAGCGGTGCCACCTTCGTACGCTCTAAGTGTTCGTACCGAAGTGCAAATGCACTTATCGTTAAGCGGTTGGCGTTAATCGATTGCTATCAACGAACGGATAAACTCTTGCATAATGCGGAAATATTTTTGCATAAATATGCTACAGAGATAGCGTAAATATATTATTTGCATTTCATTTTTCAATAAATCTCTTTTAATATATTTGAATATTTCATATGCAAAAATGGATTTCATTCATATAATAATTCCCCTCCTATATTTCTCATCTAAATTCATTTTCGTTAATGATTTGTTAAAGATTATCAAATGATTAGTAAATGAAAGAAAATAACAGAAAAATGTTCTAATAAGTTGTACAATCTTAGAGGTGCTCTTTTTAAATGCTCTAGCATCTATGTTTTTCAATATGTGCAAAAGGAGAACACCTGTGCTTGAATTAAGCATTCACAAATTGCTGCTTAACGAAAGGTATATCGAAAGGTATAAAAGAGACACAAATTGAGAATCGAAATTATTGAAATAACTCTCTAGTAATCATAACTATAAAAACAAATAAAATATTACATACGAAATATGCTCATCATTTTTAAACTTATTTGGTGATTAATTAAAACAACGCATTTAAGAGGGAGATTCGACACTATAACCTCCAATTCTTTAAGCAAATGCTCTCGTCAACTGAGCCCGATATATGCCACTCTTCATTACTTATAACCAGCAAAATGTTATCGAGTGACTGTGTTACTTCACAGGTAAATAAATAAAAGTATCTCCTATATTATTACATCTTCGCGTATAAATGATATAGACATACTATAGGAGGAAATTAGTAATGACGATCACTCTATAAAAGTTGAAAGAAGTTTATTCTTACTGCACATAAATATGAAGTAAAATAAAATTAATCATAATAGCAATAATAGTAGAAATAACAGTAATATTAATAATAATAATAAAATATTAGCAATAATAGTAGCGGTAGTGTAAATAACAAGAACAGTAAAAGTAAAATAATAATGTAAATAACAGTAATTCAAGAAAGAAAGCGGAGCAAATTCTACAAAATTTGCTTTTAAAAAACTACAATAAGACAAACAAAAAAAAGGCTTTATTATGCTAAAAAAAAAATACCGCAAACGACGGTATTAGAAACAGTACACATATAAAAGAACGCCATCTACAACGCGTGCCAATAAAGCGCCGCCGTGGGGTCACCTCGGAGCTGATCGAATAAACATATAGAGTGTATGGCGGCACACCGCGGCCTACACAATGAGGTGCGAGAGCGTGTCCATAACGGGGTTGTCAATGACACACCTTTCTTTCGAACTGCTAACTTCATCGTAAATAATCAATCATGCGCGTGAATTCCAGAAGACATAGGATTGTGGCAGCCGATGGAAAAATACGTCCAAGACTAGGAATATACATCATTGAATATAATGCCATATTGCTATATGTGACAATAAATGAGTGGAAATTGTCCATGAAATGATTTTATTTGCTAATGATAATCGTTGAGGAAATAAACTACTAGAGAAAACGCCTAAAGAGCTTAGCGCGATATGTGCTTTCCCATTCCATTTCTGCTGTAATCGGACCGTTTAAATAAAAAACCGTCCATTCTAAAATGCATTAGAATTTTTTCACGTTACAAGAAATACGAAAAATTATTCACCTCCGAGGAAAAAATCAATAAGAATCGGAGAGTTACGGAAAAATGAAAAGAGGCCAATATAGTGAATGATTCAATATAACGTAACGATGGATGATGCTCCACATCGAGCATATTCGCAAGAGAAAAAAAAAATTATATTTCTGCAATCTAGGAATGATTTTTAGAGATAGATACGACGATCATAACGTTAATGATATGATAGAATAATAACTCATGGGGCATATCAACGAGTTTACTGTAGCATTCTTGTATGTTTTTACCACATCATTCGTCTTAAGTATTTCAATATGCAACGGTGCACAGATGTTTCATCAAGAACTCAACGTTCGCTGCATTTACATAGATCAAATGAACGGGTCGACATCTTGAGTGTCACCGTTTGGTACAGACTTCATTTATCCAATTTCACCAATGAAGCCTTCTAGGTTTATAGGTTGGACCCACCAAACAGACAGACAGACAAACAGACAGACAAGCATGTAGACGGACATGTCGCCAAACTGGCGGAGTCAATCCTGCCCAATCGGTGATCTCAAACACTAACATTTCGTACTGAAAACTCACTAATAAACACTTGATCAAATTAGCCATGCAGAACGCTGTGACACTCGCTTCCATTTTCAATTCTCAAGGCACAAAATCGAACTTAGAATATATCAAGGCGTATGAAGAAATAGCTTCTCGGGAATTCATTTTTCATCTCTAAACATCCAACGGATGTGGAAATTTACCTTTCAAGTTCGCAAAGTCTAAAGCATAATGCACTATCACAAAAATATACGTTCTAAGAAGCATTTAAGCACCGAGTAGACATATATAAAAGACACCTACCTCAAAAAGGCCATCAAATATTGCATTCGAATCGTTTTATTATAAGAGGAGTGTTTAATTTAAAAATCTCTAGTAGTAAGAACTGCAAGGGGAAGGAACTTCAATTTAATCTTCCACAACAAGAAAAAAAAATTCTAAGAATGGGCACTTTCTCCGTTCAAGTCGAATCTAGCATACTCTTATTTGTTCTGATAGAGCAAGAGATAACATCAAAAGAACCATCAAACACAAACATATAGCCACCCATATATGTATGCAGTTCATTAAGCAAATATCTTGTGCTATGATCAAATGAATGGTCCTAATTTCACGGTTCATTTACACAAAGCGTCCCCCCCACCGCCCCCTCCCATCCCCTCCCCTCTGAATGAATGCATTATTAACGGATGCTGATGTGTTAAATAAGGATATAGTGCTTAGAAATGATCAACCAACAACTAGCTGCATAACGACGATACTAACCCGATTTGTTGGGCGCTCTAACATTTTGCAGCCTATTTTAAGTGATCTTTAAGATGATGGAAAAAACGTTGATGAGGCTATAAGCCAAAAAATAAACCCGGAATATCGGAGAACCTACATATAGCAATTACTGCTGCTAGTAACTGCTCATATTTTATTGAGATGCTAGTATACAACGAGCCTCACTTCTTGTTTAATCATGATCGATCGTGCAAAACAGACTAAAAATTCCCAATCGAATGTTCCCGTAAATTGAAGAATTTAGGAGAATATAATATCAAAAATATTAAAAAATTCTCCAAAAAAAGGATACCTCTAGGCAAATTTTTCCACACGGAGGAGAGAGGAAGCCAGTGGGGAAAAATGTCATTTCTCAACAATCCTAGCCAAAAACGGAAATAACCTTTCGTTATATGTCAAATGTTCACTCTCATAAAATGCGTTTACAGTGTGCAATTTATTCAGCGTAACCATGACAAAAAATGTTTTTGAAGAAGAAAAAAAAAACATGAAAACACATTACATCACAGAACGCAAGAAAGGAGTGGAGACAAAACGAATTCAGAAGAAAGCTGCCAATCATAAAAACGAAACAAAAACAAACAAACAAACAAACACACACACACACACACAAAAACTGACTGCAACGACTATTTAAGCAATGAGAAATTAAATCAATGAAACGCGGATTCACCACATAATGAAAGAACGATGCGTACGATTAAATTAACTTCAAATCTCAAAATATACCTAATTGTATAACGCTTAATTAACAGACATTAAAGTTTGCCATCTATTTTACCACTAACAATAATACAACAACAACGTTGCTGGAAGAAATTTAAAAAAAAAAAAATTAGAGAACAATCAGTACGCAATGAAAAATGAACGTGATGGAATTCATATGAAAAAATTATAAAATGGGAAAATCACATATTCTTCCATAAACAGCATATATTAAACAATTACAATCATAAACGATAAAAAAAAATTCCTCAGCTATGAATACCCAGCTTTCTTCATCAAATCTTGCTCCAGCCCTCTCCTGATCGGACAGCCTTTGCTTACAATCACCTCAGCATCATCGACCATTCGAGTTGAATTTAGCGATTCCAACAAAATGACCTGCTATATGAGAACACACCTTTCAAATGCCTGAGTCACCTAAGGTTCCCTTAGGCAAAAATCGATCAACATGGCCCACAGGGCATTTTCAAGAACTGATTCTGGCCATAACCTATATGCAGCTTCATCTGATATGAAGTTATGCAAATTGCAACCGAAAGAGTCAAAACTACGGTCATTTTGTTTAAATATGCTAAATTCAAAAAAAAAAAAAAAAAGAGAGAGAGAGAGAGAAAGTCGAATATGTTCGGTGAATTGAACAGTAAAGGTTGTCTCTGCTTATAACCATATACAATTTTCAAGAACAAAACAAAAATTAAGAAAACGCTTATTGGTTGTTAGATTACGATAAATTATTAATGAGACTAATTTCAATCATTTCAGGTAAAATTTAATCAAATAAAAAAAAAAAAAATTTGCATAGCTGCTAAAAGTTTCTAATTAAAACAATCAAAATCTAACAAATGATTTTTTTTTTTAATATCCAACAATACAATTAGCTTATTAAATTAAGATTTCTCTATCGGGAAAATATAATATCGTTATATCTAAAAATATTGAATTACGATGAATAAATTGCTCTATTTTAATAAATTTCATACATATGTAATTACGATGCATAATAAATTTTAAATTCAAAGCGCTCAATAATTCATATATTCCTCTTAACTCTAGATATGAAACGTTACTACTAGTACAACATTGCGATTTCATCTTTAGCATTCCCGAGTTCAGATGCATTGTGCAGCTCCCTATTCTGGAAATTCAAGTACTGTTAGCATTGAATCAATTTTCCGTATATTCACGTCCTTATGATTCTATTTTCGTGATTTTGATCCCTCAAAAAAAAAACCTTTTCCGTTGCAATTTAATTCATTTTCTCAATTTATGATAATTTCATGTGTTTCTCACGAACATATTATTACAATATTCAGAAAATATACCCCCCTCCCCTCCAAGCAACAAAAAATCAATACGCAAAAAAAACCACTTTTTCAAAATATTTGCGCTCATATGTGATATCCAAATATCCAATTAGCAGCTACGACTTTTTTTTGCAAGAATAAAACACTCGGCATTCGAAAGTGCAAATAGCAAGAGAATTGTAAACGAGAAGTTCTAATCACGCCAACTATCTATATTCAAAAAAAAAAAGAGAAAAAACAACAAATAATACAAAATACTAGAAAACACAGAACCACGTATTTTTAAGATGTATATTAGACGACGAGCGTGAAGAGATATAACATGAAAAAAAAGAGATGGCAAGTACAGGATACGGCTTTAGAGATGCACGTACCCCGCTATTCACACAGACACACGGACACGCAGACGCATACAAGGGAAATTTTTTAAAGAAGGGATTTAAGCTTACACAACCTTCGATCATTTGATTCGCTCTTTATTAGCTTCAATGACAAATTTTAGTATCGATCCATGAAAAGCTACATAAATAAAAAGATGTATATTAGACGAAATAATATTGTTGATTCCTCTCTCCTGATCGATAACCTCTAAATAACGAATAAATCTTCCAATCTAAAAACCATGCATTCCCCTCTCTTAATCCCGGCCTCGAAGCAAAGCGCACATATATATATGTAGGATTAACCGTTTTTAAAACGAACGATGAGGTATAGCGTATAATATCATTAGCGTAGACTGGAAAGACAGTCTTGCTAGCGAGCGGCAGTTCTATGCAAACTCACGCTCGCTAAACTTTAACTCAATTCTCATTTAAACAGCCGATAGCGACACTCTCCCTCAGCCATCGTAAGGTTAATTTTTTTTTCATGCAAAAATGAATCTGCTCCTCAATATCGACTCCGAAAATATAAAATTCAGCGACGGAAAAAATGAAATGAACTTTTTTCAAGGAAAAAACCGACTAGATCATACTCACACTCCTAGTTTTAACATACACAGACACACACACAGACACACAAGTATATGAATGAACAAGGTCGACGCAAAACCTTGCTCCAACGGTAACACTCTCTCTGCCACTCATCGTCTCAAAAATATGCCACTTGAATCACTCAATAATGCCTACAATATTTAGCCTTATACGATACCACGCAAAACAATCTCTTTCGTACCCCCCTAAAAATTATTCCATTCAGCCGAGTCAATTAGAAAAGTTATCTTCAGTCGTATCTCAAGCCACTTTTGTTAAAATCTAAAAACTCTTGGCAACAGAGTGGATTGTCTCGACAGCCCCTTATTCATGATCCCCCTCATCGCCACCTATTACTCGACCTCTCAACCTCATTCACGACCACATAATTCTTCACACTTTTCAACAAGCACTCTCTTTCTTTCTCACATACCTACTCGTGCTCACATAGCATGACATGAAAGAACCCATAAATAAACACACAAACAACCTTCACGTCATCTTCCCACAACACCCAGCTCACCCAGCTATTTTGCGCCGATAATATTGTCAAAAATATGGAACAACCGGGGTTTTTATAGTCCAATATTGAAAGAATTGAAAAACAGAAATGATCAAAATCTAAAGGGAAGAAGATAGCCATGAGAAGAGAGAGGAAAAATTAAATGGTAGACGAATGCGTGCGTGCAATAAACAAAAAGTTTGAGAACATCGGCCAAAGTAATGAAAAGTTTTTGTGCTTATAGAAATCTGACAGAACACATAAAATATCAGCAAACAGCTATGTGTTCATTTTATCAGTTGTGGGATATACCTAAGCGTTCAATATGCGAATATCTCTTGTCGCTATCCAATTGTGCATTTATTTATGCTCACATATGAAAAGCTCGAAAGGCGCATAAACTCTATTTAATATAATATCATGTACCGGACATGTCGAGAACAGCGCATTCATTCAGTAAACTCTTACAACGCCGTCTTACCTCTATGGAGGACTTTGCTTTTTACTTAAAATTTCTTATCCTTATTATTGCCATATTTTCAGGAGGACGATTTCACCAGATTCACGATCTATGCAATGGGAGTCGGCAAGCAACAACCAAATAAGAAGAAAAAGAAATAAACAAATGAAACCACAGCGTTGAGTAATCTACTTCGGACACTCTCACACGATACATATTTGGTCTTGAGATGCTAGCAGACATGCCACTAGAGAGAGGCTGAGAGAGAATGAGAGAGAGAATGTGTGTGCAACCTATGAATATCATTAGTACAATTGTAATAATGTAAAAATCATTTCCATACAAAAACACCACCGGCTCACCTATACGCTTTTCCCTTCTCAGCACTCCCTCATGTGAAGCTCTTCTGAACGAACTCTTCGTTTCCTTGTACCTCACCCCCACCTCAACTTAACTCTCTCATTACTCACACACATCACTGCATCTAGAAATTTGCTACTCCGATCATCGGTTCTGAAAAACTGAGCGTTTGGTCATCGATTCTTTCTATCAAGTGACTAATAAGATAGATGGATGGATGGTTTCAGGAAAGTGCGCAGCGAGGTGGGAGCAAGCAAGAAGTAAGAATCAAGAACAAGAACGCGGTTGAGAAGACAATAGGATAGAGTGACCACAAGCATACTACTCGGGTGCAGTGGCTGTCACGTTCGATCCTTCGCGCTCTACCTTCACGGTGACCACCTTACTGCCGAATGACATCACTGGCAACATCCGCTGCTGTTGTCCACCCGAATAACTCTGCAAAATTTGCATATACTTTGGAAAAGAACTCGATGCTATGCTTTATGTAGATCAAGATGCACCGATGTACAACACTACGGCCGAAGACCCGATATCTGTGGCACCTTGATCTCAAGCCAAACCACAATTAAAATCAAACGAACGAAACAAGCAGCAATACATGTGATGTCTTCCCTTAACAGAGGTGACTGATAAATCATGAAAGAGCTAATATTTAATGTGTGCTTCTATCCCTCCCTCCCCCACTATGGACTGAAATGAATACCACCTCTTGCATGAACCTGGCACCTCCAAACCCATACCTTTCCACATTTTTTAACAGCCTCTCATACCTTTTTTCTAGAAATAACAGAAATAATTAGGCAGTCCTCTGCTTTGCAGCGTCAATCTTTTCCTAAAGCAATATATGCACTGTTTTAGCAACTCACTGGATAATACAACGGGCAGACATCAAACTCGTCAAAATTACAGCTCTTTTCAACGCAGCCACACTTGCAACGGAATTACGTTCAGCTTCTCTGGATAAACACAACAGCATACGACTTTTCTTCTTTTAGAGGGAGAGCGAGGATAAGAGGTGGCAACGAATTGGAAGGAGGGAGGGGGGTTAAGAGGTGACAATAAGCGCAACGGACGAATATTTCTGTTGATTCCCATTCGAAACTGCTTTCAAATAGCAGCCGCAAATGCCGCCTAAGCAGCGTAACCTTCAAGAAGATCTCAGAGCTGTAAACAAATTTCTCGGCACTTCAGAAACGAAGGGCTCTGGTCTTTAAAATTTAGAGAATTAAGAAAGCACTGAAGAGCTCAAACAGACTCTACTTCAAATTACAGGCTAGATGCTCCCATTAGGAAATAAAGGAAAGCATATGGAAGGAAATATCTGCTGCTACCAGATTTGAGTCGGTGGGGACTGCGGCAGGCACGGAAACGACATAGATGTTTTCTGCACGCCGAGTGATTGTAGATGCGGTAGACGCAGAGAGTGCGACCGCCCGCACATCATCCGATACCGAACATGTGCCTTGCACTTCTGCACAACCCCTCAACGGATGCCTCGAATCGACGATTCGTCCACAATCGTTTAGTCGCATCATCTGAAATCGTTTCAATCGAGAACCACGACTTACCTACGATATGATTCTGGCAGCAAAAGTGAAGAGGTAGTGCCACAAATCAGAAGTTCGCTTCTAGTTAAACATTTTCTCCTTATAATACGTTGGTCGATCTCAAAAAATGCTGAATAACAGTGCAGAAAATGAAGTTTTCGATAACTCACAAACTAATCCGACAACTCTCATACAATTATTCAGCAGAACTTGTGCGCCAATTTGCTCCATCGAACTCTCATTAAATTAACATAAAAATATCGTTAGAAATGGCGTACAAATCACAACGCAAATGTCATCATACAAAAGTCATAAATATACAAAAATATACAAATAAACTGAAGATTCGAAAATGCAGTAAATTCCCTCACAAAACAGTGACCTCTCATATCTAATATTCCAATTCAAATTGCACACCCATCACTCCACGTTCCGTACGTGCTCACATATACCAGCACCACTCAAAATAACATTTGAAGATTAATTTTAAAAAATCGCACAGACCAAAATTGCTTTATCTCTTCCAATCTATTTCCCTCTCACTGTATTTCTGGATAAAATTTTACTATGAGGTAATTTTCCTGGAATGGCTACTAGACAGGTAAAATAAATGCACCGACGAATAGCGTTTGCAATGTGGCAGATATAAACTGTTCGCGCATAAAAAATTGAAAAGGAAGAAAATTTTGATAAAATATCATATAACCTAAGAGTACTCACCTTGTATTCAGGCTCGTCTTGACTACAATCCAGATTGGGACTCTGTTCTTCTGAACTTCTCGCGCCATTTTCCACTGGCTAAACATACTTTGAAGAAGTTATAGAAAAATGATCATTACATAGCAAAGTAATGCAATATAGACAACGACGAGACTAATGAACAAGTGGACAACAGTTCTGCGCCGATATCGCAAAGGTGGTGGTTCGAATACCATTCCCAATTCTCCCTTATGCTTTGAAATGATTAAATCTTACAAACGGCAAACGCATCATTTGAGTTAAACTACTGCAAAGTCACATTTTCTATGGCTCGAGATTTATTAACGAGTAGTCGAAAAGAAAAATAACAGTCATATTCCTACCCGATAGCTCTTAACAATTAAACGAGCCGAGTTTAATAAAAGACGGCCGACTTTCGCATACCTGGCGAGTGACAACATTTAAGCAGGTATACAGTATGCCCACACTCAAGACTTTGGCTTATGACAGAGAATGGAAAAAGAACTTCAAGTGGCCTTATCTTCAAAAAATTTCAAAAAAAAAACAATAAATCAGTCGAGTCACCTTAGCTTTTACTGAGAGCATCCAGAAATTGCTTACAGCATCCTCATTCCCACTAAATTCCCTTTCCTTAGAAGCAAAACTCCAAACGATGACGTCAGAATGGTACCAAATATGATAAAGCTTTAGTGATGCTGTCGTACTAAAAGAAAGCGCTAACAATCACGCTCTTCCGAATGCCATTCCTGTGAGAAAAGAACCTCGACCTCCTCTGTGCCTACTAAATATAACGCAACAAAACAACGATCTACCTCGTGTCTTCTGGCGTACTCAGCAGCCTCTTCAGCCACCTGAGCGACAGTATGCTCAATATGCGAGCTTGTAGCAACCGAGATGCCCGACTCGACCTCGGTTCGAACAGAATGTCGACTAGTTCGAGATCGTCCTTGTGATCGCTGATGAGGAGGCGATTCTGGCGGAGGTGTGATCGGACGCACCTCAACATCAACAACAGTAAACCAATGCTCCAACAGCATTATAGCGGCACATTATCAAAACATGCACCCATCTATATGAAAGCATCTTTCGAAGAAGGCAAATCTATCCAAACCATTGTCTACTGAATTGCTGAAAATTTTCCACAGAACCCAGTTAAGAACGCATAGAGGAAACTTCCTAGCTGAAGGGGGAACGAGGAGGGGAGGAAAATGCGGAAGTGGCTGGCGGGGAAGAACAATAGCATAGTAACATTCTGCTATGTGAAAATTAAGGGAAAAAATTAGAATGACAGATAAGACAGGTATATATTGTGTCATTCGCCTTTCCTAAAACACTCTGGATTCAAGAAAACGGTCAAATATATTAAATGAATGAACGTTTTTCTGGATAATAAGAAGGTTACATTATACACAAAAACATTTAATTACAAAAAATACACAAACTAAATTTTTCTCATATATCGACGTAGGAATTTTTTGAAGAATTAACAGTAGCATGAAACGCACATAACATCAAAGTGCGTATATTATACCGCAATAATATTTGCAAGCTCCTCTTCATTATTACATCATAATCAAACAATAGTGTTGCATTACTCTCAATACATAAGGAGGAATTTCTTCGAATAAACTGCGTTCACCTTCGCTTTTAGATCCTTGAATATATTAAGTCTAAATCACACATAAAAGCTTCACTTGTTTCTTAAAAACAGCAATTTTGGGAATATATCCGCATCGCGTTATTTTTGGAAATTACAAATCTCTCTTCCCTTCGGCCAACAAATAAGAACGTCTCAAATTTTTCTGAAGATCTGCGTCACTGACATTTATGAGAGATCGCCTCATCGGTTTAATGCAATAACACCTTAGGCCCGTGTTTTGATTTTAAATTAAGAGCAGGGAAAGGTGATAATGACCATCAGGTGTCTAAACACATCAGAGCATTCAAATAAAACTACCTGCTGATAGGGAGCAGGTGCATCGCCCACGAGTGGCCCACTTCTTGAGCGGCGTCTAGCGTTCATGAAAAAATTGGCCACAGTCGACAAATCGAGTCGTAAATGCTCTGCAATCGTCTGCTGCATTTCACGACTTGGTCGTTGTGTCTCTTTAAATATCGCCTGAAATAAGTGTTTAATTTGATAATGGTACCATAATATTTTGGGAAACATCATCCAACTTTATCAGCAAGTACCACTTCCCATTGACGACTTCACTGCCTATCGTTATTCGCAACAGCAGTTTCCCGTGCATGTCTACATTTCGCCACTAAGCAAGTCAAGGATTACCATTACCACTTAACAACGAAAATACATAGTCGTCATACTGGGATGTGATAAAAAACGCAATGCATTATGATAATCAGTAGAGCAATGGGCAAGGAAAAAACTAAGAAAAAAAAACTCAAGCCAACCTCGAAAACTACATTCCACTAAAAATTCCATCAGCAGTTTTAACTGTTTATAATCACATTTTTGCTAATATTTCTATGAATCTCGCGAAGGAACAATGTACTCCACTCGTCCATATTAATATGTTCCAACAAGCGTTCCTCTATCCCTACCAGAAGGTACACGCACCTGATTACAACCATAATCAGGTACCTGGGCCTTCTGGTAAGGACTGATTACAACAAAACACTCATTCCCATACACAAAAACACACAACAGCAACAAAAAAAGAACACCAGACGCTACACTACAGCATACCCTGCAAACGTTTCCAATATGCCTTCTTGTATCGTTCCTTTTAACGCATTTCACCGTTGTGTTGCCCTCTTACTAATAACCTTTCAACGATCCACAACGAAATGGCTCCACACAGGAGTGTTCCACTTGCCAATATATCGTGCATAATGTTCGACGTTTTTATGTAAAACTGCACTTGAAAGTCTCTGCTTATGCACATGTGCGTGTTTATCTGTCTACCCGTTCAATTGTGACAACCTCAGAATCAAACAAATAATACGAAACGGTGGATATAACTTACAATATAAGATGTCGTCCAATACTATTTTAGTTAGCCCACTGACTTCAACAGAAGATGTGAGTATTTATGAGACACCAAAATGTGCCCCAAGTTTGGACGCTGTTTATTTACATCCGCTGATCTACATCTCCCAATCGAGTGCTCTCGAAAAATGATTACTTTGCAAATCTTTGTGACCAATCAGATCTTCTAGTCATCAGAAAACACTCAGCGACGAATACAACTCTCAAAAACAAATAGCAAAAAACGAGAAACAAACCTGTAATGTTCTTTTCTGGATATCTGTGAAAACAAGTCGAGGCCTTTTCGTACTGCTACCATTGTGGCCATGTCCTGAAGCGATTTTCTCCAACTCAATGAATAAAGTAACAGCCTTAATAAATAAAAAGAACAAAGATTGCTGGCTAAACACATTGTACAGCAAAAACTGTTGCCTATAAAATACACATTCACTATACACTTATACAAGACAAGAGGCTCTGTAATCATCGCCTATTGTCCCTATCGGGCCTAGTGAGCGGAGCAACTTAAATGATTTATATATTCGACAACAGCGCAAGTTCTTCAATTCTATCGATTCGTCAAAGCATTTACTCAAATAATAAGCAGCATACAACGTACCTCAATCCAACAACACACGAATGCTCAAACAGTGATGAGTCAAAAATACTGCTGCACTGTTTTCTAAAATATTTTCATAACCACGATCACACAGATGTTGAAGAGTTCATTCTGCAAATGAAAATAAAAGCCGTGAATATGCAATCATTCAAAGAAATTAAGAAAGGCAGATCAACGCAGAAACAATTCACAACATCCTGTGATGAGTCACAGAGATTAATACTTTAAACTAATAATAAAAATCGTCAGATCAGCAGTCAACAAACATTTGCACAGCAAAATATCGAAATTAATCATTGGAATGTTACCTGCATTCTCGCCATCGTGCTTATGTCTCGATCCTTGACGAGCATTCTGTGCAGGCGTGGGTGGGCTCAATACCCTAGGTATGCCACTTAATTTGCCCAGCCCATTGTTGTGACCACCAAAGTTCTCATCAGCACCACCTAAATTGTTGAACATACTAAAAAATATTCAACAAAGGCATCGAAAAATCTGCCAAAAATGGTCTTTTCCCAGCACAAGCACGTCAAACAATGAACAAACAAACTAATCAATAAACAGTTAATTAATTAAATAATAAAAACAAGGCTGAATGATGAAGCTACAATGCAGTCAACAAGCATGCTAAACATCGATTAAAATGCGCGAAAGTAGCACTGAGAAGACGCATAGAGTCTGGACGATATAGAAGGTAACGATAAAGGTCCTTCTCTCCCCCAAAGTTCTCGTCAGCTTGGAGAATTGAATTAGTGTAGACCACTAAAGAAATAAAAAAAAAAAAAGATTAGCTATGGTGCAAAACGGTGCGAAGGCATTTCGAAGGAAAGAGAATTCCTTCGCAATTCCATACATCCATGGATGATTTACTAATTATCACAGTGAGTTTGTATTCATAAGCGTGAATGTAAATTAATTTCCTCGTTCATTAACTCTTCCATTTTATTTATATATTTCAGAAAGAACAGGAGTTTTCTAGAACCCCAATCGGGTGTGTAAGACATCCACTTTTAGAATTACGAACAATACAACCCAACAGGAGCATTTATATGCACACAAATACAATAGTGCAGTAGATAAGTTTTTCAAAGAAAAACAGCAAAAAGAAATAATAAATTTACCTACTCCTCCCTAATGGAACCAAATTCTTTTGTTTTTCGCTTAGAAAGCTATCTACTAGTGAAAAGAAATTTCCAGGACGGAATGAAAAAAACTTCAACTGCAAATTTCTGTAATAAAAAATTCCTCTAATGGTAATATAGACAAGTGGAAACCATAAAATAACCGTCCAAACTTTACTAAAAATCCAGTAATCTTCTAGTTAATTTTTGGTAGCTTACTCTATTTTCTTCCGCTTATGCTTGACTTTACTCCATATTACTTCACCTCCTGACTACAAAAATCAGACTTGCATCATTACCACTTGCACTTACTGCGAACGATAATATACTTTCTTTTTATCGATGACAGTATAAAACTACAGCGATCACCTGTGTAAATCCATACCCGTCCTATACTTCAGCGGATCATCGCCTAAACATAAAAAGTGTACCTTTGTACATATCTAAAATACCGAGTCGCAATTCGAGTGGTTGCTGCACCCAATTGAACATCCTCCGAAAAGTTTCACGTCCTGATTTCAGTTTATTCCATGGCTTCGGATTTCGTAAAAGATCAGACAATGTTCCTTGACTCCTAGAAATGAACGCAATGCAATATTAAGCAACCGTCTATCACTTAAATACTACTGAACTCTTCATTTGCCTTGAACGCACCAACAATCGCATCAACTGGTAACTCAGTCAGTCCCACCTTGCGACCCTTACCTCTGCACACCTCTAACATTATAATTTAGGAAATCAAACTAGCTTCGGGGCAATATTTATTTCGTTCCCGCTACCACCTTCAAGCCCCTAGCGAAAACAGGAAGCATCGACTGTGGAAACAATCCAGCTCTAACAATTCGATTATACTTTACCAGAAGACAACCTTCTTTAATGACCATAAAATAACCCTCGACGGCCATTTATATCCTTCGTGCTCCTAACCGTATATTTTCCAAATGAGTTTTTCCTAATTTTCCACACTATTCTATTCACCTTATTCACCTCACTACTCCACATTACAGTATCATATTGCATAGATCCGTTGGAGTGCTCATGGAATTTGCTTAAGGGAATTCCATTAAACTGCCAAAACACGACTAGTTGAAAAGAATCAGATTCCAAAACAGACAAGCTGCCAAATGGCAGTAGTGCACCGTTAGAGTGCTGCTCCGCATTCCCAAGAAAGTTGTGTTTTCGACTTGCATCCCGTGGACTAAAGATCAAACCGTTTTTTTAATGTCGCTGAGGAGTGCGAAGCGATGTCGAGATCTCTAGCCGATGAAATCACCGCTAATGAAAAAAAAAAGTCGAAAATCTTGGAAACTGACTGCGCAAAACAAATGGAAAATCTTTGAATAATAAACGTTAGCAAAGAGAATGAAACACTTCAACATCTGGCGGGCGATCAACTAAACCGAAAATTTTTAATGCGACCGAAAAAAATGCTTCTTATAACGAATTCCGTTCCCCTGCGTTGCTTTTTGAGTCCTTCAAACACCAAACGAAGGGAGGGGAGCGGGGGTTGGGAGCGGGGGGGGGGGGTGCGGAAAGAAAAGTTGATGACTGGTAAGGGATGAAATTGAGATAGTATTCCAAGCGCTATAAATTCTATAAACCTACCGACAAAGAATTCGCTCAGCGAAAATGGCCTGCGGTATAGAGTGCTGCTTCAATTCCCAAGCAATTCGTTTACAGAGATCCTTCGTATCGATATAAATATCGTCATCAATTTCCGCATTCAACGGATCACTCGTATCTTTCGTTGAATAGGATGTCCTCGCAACACCTACAAAACAAAAAACAAATTAGCAAGTTTAACTAGCAAATTAGCAAGTTTAAAGGTGTCTTCTCAATCACTAATCACGTTTCCGTATTTCACCGAGAAACTCAAAATATGGCCACCCTCTTCAGCTCTAAAATTTATGTGTTAATTTGCGAATGCTAATTTTAAGCTTTCAATTTGGGATGTAACGGCTACGCGGCAGCATGGGTAACTCCCCTTCATTTAAGGAAGATCACCCACAGACTACACATACAACACGATAAAACCACACCTTATGCCTACGGCACCTGCATCTGAGGTGACAATGTGCTGTGCGAGAACCAACTACAAAAATGCTGAAAAGACGACGTGCCTAGGGATGGGTCCGAATGATTCCCAGCAATCAGTGTAACACCTTGCCCCCTCCCACACCTCCTGAGCTGCTTTATTCGCTAAGCCATGTAGCTAGCGTTGTGTCACATAATACACAACTATATTGGCGGCACGACAACATCGAAATAAAAACCTCATAACGGAACAAACGCAAAACATACCACCTTCGATCACACATTCCACTATACATAAAGCAAAGCTTAACATCTGTTAAGCATATAATTATACACATTTAGCATTAAGCACATAATAAAGAATGGTAAACAAATGAGAAATGGTTATACACATTGCATCCGTTTCGAGAGAAGCTGTCGAAAACCAACCAGCTACACTCTCGATATTGGCTGTGCTGGGGGATTGTGGTACATCGTCAATGGGAATGGTGGGCTCGTCACTTGGACCTGCACCACCCACATCTAAATCGTCACTACCGCTCAGCTCCGTATTTTCTAGCTGATGCCGATAGGCGTGGGAATTGTGCTCGTAGAGCGTCTGTTGGGGAGTCGGTGAATCGGGTGGCTGCAAAATTTCCGTATTTTTCTATTTTATTCAAATTATTATCACCACTAGTTTGTAGCCCTATAAATTATTGTTCTTAGTAGTGGCTCTCAAGCTGCAGCTGACGCTAAAAATTACGATATTTTAAAGCCAGGATATTTCACTCCAACACCATTTTTTACATAAAACGAAAGCAGTCGTCTCTGACTCACCTAGTTATTTACGCATGAAAATGCAGCGGCGAAGAAAAGCAGCGAATAAACTATTCAAAGCTTTCTTGAAATGACCTCAATCGATCATTCCAGAACGACTGCATCTTGCTGCATTTCTATGACTCTTGCAATCCTACACCTATGAAATATACCTTACATAAACAAACATAATGGCCTATATTACTGCTATCGCATTTTAGCACTTAAAAACATCATAAAGTTAAATGACCTGTCGTAAAGCCAGACAACAAACCATTGGATTTTTGAATCTGTAAGCTACCTAGATCTATTAGCAAAAGACTTAAATATCGCTTTAAATTTTCAGTAATATTCAATAAACTGCTCAACTGACCTGCTCTCCAATCATGGTTGCGATGAATGAGCTTGCCAACTCAACGTTGCTTACAGCCGGAGGGGTTTCCGCATTAGCCAACCGATGGTCTAGCTCCTGCTGTTGTTGTTGCTCTTGGGTCATCAGGCTTGTCTAAATAACCTCTCTCAGCAAAAAAAAAAAAAAGAATTTCACCTCCTGAAATCTCTCGTAACCTTTTTTACACTCCCACTTTGTCCTCTTTTCTTTTTATAATATTTCCACTGCTCGCCCGTCCCTTATAAAGCTATTACCACCCACATAAAATCCTATTCCTTCTTTTCTTCTCTCACAGTTCATCGTTCTATCGTCGATGTTTCGGTCTCACATACTCTCTAGCAAATATACTCACCAAATTTCACAAGACATTCTATAAATATGAACATCTGCCCTAAACAATACGATATCCACTGTTTCATAAACACTTCCTTCGTAATTTTATATCAATTCCGCATCACTAACTGAGAAGAAAAAAAAATAAAACGTAACAGATCACAAAAACCTTCAAATGACAACAAATTTAATGATAAAAAAGGACAACAAAAATAATTCAGATACTAAAAAATGCTCTTTTGTTTGCAATATTTCTTAAAGAAATTAGTTGACGAAATGAGCACACAATACACTTTATCAATATCTGTCAACGTGGTAACAGATCAAAATTGAGATCATGGGCAATCGAAGATCAATGGGAATAGTACCATGTGATCAATATTATGGAAACGACTGGAGGAAAGTGCGGGAATGACGGCAACATTATCCATGCTCGATAGTCAATTACATCGACTACTGAGGATTAAAAGATATACAGATGTTCTAGAGCAAGATCAACATTTGCCAGCGGAAAATGTCCAAAACATTTAACACAGCAATTTTAAAACCTAAAAATAAGGAAATGGGCTACATTCACTACCGATGCACGAAGCAACATATGTTGTGCTTGGGTACTTCTTGGGTAAATCCTGCGTACCAAAAATGTAAGAGTAACAGACAGAAGTACGAAAATACTGACAAGTAAAAAAAACATCGCTGGCTTGCTTACGGGTTGCTGCGATTGGTGGTGTGAGAAGAGCTGTGTATCGAGTGGTTTGAATTCCTGAGATAAGTCAATCTGAAACCCGCATTTTCTGTAATTCTTCAGCCTTCCATACAATATAACAGCTTAAACAGCAACAAGCAATCAAGACGATAGCCGAAACGTTGCGCATTTATCACCTCCCCTCCACCCTCTCAGCCACGTTCAAATGACTTGCCATCAAGCCTTCATTCACGTCTATATATTAATTCAAAAACCTTTCGCTTTTCCGCTTCAAAAAAAAAAAAATAATAATAATACAAGGATAATAACGCTATGCTCACTAACAAGACCACTTATTCAAGGTATTCTTCCAGCCAATGGCGTTAAATCAGGGCATAAGCCTCTTCCAGCCATATTCTCAGATTGAAGATTGGAGTGGTGAGAGATGAACATTCTGAGATGCATAACCATCAACTATCTCCATGACAGAGCATAAAAACAACGCGATAACATCTCAAACTCCAATGCAATCAATCTACAATTACCTCTTCTTTGATATACTGGACGGGTCGTCGTAAACTGCTTAGCATATCACTAGCTCGTGCGCCGTTCTGGTGTACACCCATCAAATTTGTATTCATTGATGAATCCGGTCGGTTAGTGTGCAACGGCGACAGAAGCCCTGCAGGACCGGAGCTGAAGCTGAAACCTTTCAATATTAAGCATCAAAATTAATGAAATCAACAAACTGGAAAACGCAACAACAGCCTATATATTACTGCAACGCAAAAGATGTCTTTGATAGGCAGAAAATTCACAGATCTTGTGCAATTTTGAAAGAAAAACGTCTAGTTCACCTCCCTCCCCTCCTCCTAATGTTTAATGAAAGGGATATGCCAATAGTCGATGTGAAACTTCTAGACAGATTATGGGGCAAATAACTTCCAAATAAACCCTTTTAACTTGAAAAAATAAACCAACAAACACCTTCCCATCTGCGAATAAAAGACTTTTCTCAAAACAGCAACACTGCTTCCCAAAAAGATAGCTATTTAAAATTTAAAAAAAATGAAGCCAAGATATGAACATCGAGTACCTCATAAATCACCAACACTCACACAATTTAAAAGCCGAGTGCAAGTTCCCTTTTTTATTTGCTCCCTCTCCTTAATAAATTCTATTATAATATTCCACAATCAAAAACAACCGAACTGAAAGGATTTAAAAAGCATCTTGAGATAATGAAACGCAAATTGCCACGTTTCAAAAAACACATAAGTCTCATTAACATAATCAACACAAACACTTCTCAGCTTACAAGTGTACGCTTAGAACGGCTGCAAATTTCATATCGTGAAAACAACACTAGATACGCCTCTCGCTTATTTGCACTCGAAACATTTCTAGCCTACAACTGTTGTCTCTCTTCACAGATATGAGTGACCGGAAGAATCTGCTGGGTGGTCACCCGTTAAATTACTAACAACCACTTAATCGTTCGCCAATCACTGACGTTCAATACTGATCGACTATTCGGAGAACGGTCCCACTTGTTCGCGTGAAAATAAACAGAAATAAAGCAGAATACATCGACTAATAGCTAAATTCTTCGTCATTATTAAAACAGAACGCGATGTGAAGCTTCAGAAAGGGTTTCCAGGATATGAAGGAGAGTCGCACGACCTACCGGGAATCTGAACATGGCGCGCTTTGTTTATGAATACTCCAACTGGAAATCATCGAGTTAGGGATAAAAATCGTCCCAAAAAAGTGTAGAATCCACTGGATGGGTCGCTGCTCTAAATAGCCGTCGACCAGCACCGTCTGACGATATTCTCACCCGCCTTTGTTGGGCAAAATTTGAAGCTCATGTGCCAAAAATGTTGGCTCATAATGTTTATTTTGAAAACCACCGTAAAACTATTCAGTACAGAAAGGGAGGGGAAAAATGAAAGGTGGTGCAGGGGATAGCAACCTGATTTTATCGAGTGGGCTGGGATGGCCGCTGTGATGAAGCGATCCAGAATGGTGAATTGATTCAGTAATCGGCTCTATTTTCATTGAGCTTCCATAACCAGGTGTCGCCGACATCGGTGCTAGCGTCGCATAAGCACTTAAAATACGAAACTTACAATACAATCTAATGGGCGTGTAGCAAAGCTTAAAGGCGGAGGACAGGACGAGGAGCGTCGCTCCTGCAAAAAAAAAAAAAAAAAAAAAAAAACCCAGAAAAACCATCCGCAGCGATGTACATACAAAGAAGAGCAGTTGTTGTAAAAACTAGCAAAAGTTCAACAAACGGGTAAAACTACGACCACGACCTAACCCCATGAGTAAGTGGTTACGGTCAAAATGGTCAGTTAAAAAAAATGAAGCTTTCAAAATCAACAACCATAACGCACATACTAATAACCTTTGATAAGAAGATAGCCCACAAACCCTTCCATGTGGATAATGGACCCTTTCAAGGATCCTAAAAGGCATAATAACCAAAGCCAATTAATGCAAACCTTAAAAATTATATAAAAAGAAGAGAAGCCACACAAAATAATATAATCTTTATCCAATAACGACTAGAAATTTTTAAAATTTAGCTCATTTGTGCGAAAATGTTTTTAAAAATTAATCATTTTTGCGAACTCCCTGCAATTTTCGACCTCTGATGGTGGCACAGACAACCTCGAAATGGTTTTAAAATTCCACTAAATTGGTAATGAAAAATGACGGACGAATAATTCATCCACATTGATGACCACTAAAAAATATTTTCATTAAAATGGATTTTTTTTTCCAGAAAAATGGCGTCATCAATTTTCCAACAACTTCATGACAAGAAGCACGTATTTAATAAAAAACAACTTGCTGAAGTGAATTCAATGGCAAAGGAATCGACCTGCCATCGCTCCGCTAACACGGATGAAAATTCTGCATTCACCGGCACCTTTATAAGACTTGTTGAATATCTTCTCATTAACAGATGCCGTTCATATTTAACAGACTTTTAAGAATCAGTCACAATAGGAAAACATAATCACTCACTTATCGCTAGCACCAAGGCTCATGGGCGCGAGTGAAGCCAATTGAGGACTATCCTGCTGTACGGGTGGCTGACTTTGCTGTGGACTGATCGTCTCTAGGAAATTCTCCGGCAGCTCTTCGAATGGTCGATTCACCGATGAATTAAATGAAATATTCGGGTCGATTTGTAAATGGTAGCCCGAAGAAGCCATCGATGACCCACCTCCAGCCATTCCACGGCGCATTTTCTCGATGCTAAAACATGTATTCGTGACCATGTAGCTTCAAACGAATTAGATGATGTGTACGTCTGGTAAATCGCTTTTTCTTCACCTGAGCAACTTTCAGGCACCTTAGCCACACTTACTAACACCCACTAGGGCTAAATGCAGACCGAAACGACAGGAGCATACTTGCGTATACATATGCACACATAAAATAAACAAGTGAATATATACGTGTATGCACTATATATATGTACATATATGTACATCAAGTTACCTCTCTACACCCGATATTGAGCAAACGGAAGCAAGAACAACGACAATGCTTCAAGAAATAATAATATTTAAAAGAATGAACGAGTTGTGTGGAAGGAACGCTGTAAGAGCTCTTAATGCCCAAACACTTGCAAATACATAAACACTCAACGCTCATGGATATATTGCGTCTTCCTATTTTCCTTCCTCCACGAGGATAAATATACATGGAGAACTGCATCAGATCTATTAATTAGCTTATCAGAACGGAGGAGGCAAAAACGAGCAAAAATTTTTAAAAAAAAGTTACGACGGAAGAATATCCAGCAATGTCAGTGATACCTGCCACAAGAATACCCCAGCACCAGGTGCAGCAAATGTTAACTTCAGGCAGGTATCCCATATCAAACCCCAGCACCAGGTGCAGCAAATGTTAACTTCAGGCAGGTATCCCATATCCTCTACTGTCTGAAACATTCACTGATAATTTTCCCTGTAGTTTGCACCACTAGAAATATAAACGTTGCAAGATGCAATGCATCGGACATCTTCGAAAAGAACACCAATTCCACTATTGTCCGCTGAACTGCGAAAGTCTGACTAAGTTGATGAAAATGGCAACACCAGTTCGACCATTATATGACAAGATCTGCTTAAAAACACAATCTAAGTGAGCAGTTTCCAATACAAGATCTGCTGCTTCATTGATTAACCACTCGCAAGTTAACCTACTCATCTCCAAATAGAAGTTCGAAAAAAAAATCTCTCTATTACAAAGTATACAGAGGTTATTTACGCCTGTCACATATATCAGCATTCAAGTATTTCAGGATTAAAAGATTATGCAAATTAGAATGAACACAACTCTCGCCTGTGGACCCTTCGGTTACTTCCATAGAACAGAAAGCGCTATACGTTTTATACCACAGCACAATACCCGTTGCCCTTTACTGAAGACACCCATTATAAACACAGCAATTTCGCCACACTCTATGCTAACAATAACTTCGTTTGTAAACGGTGATAAACAAAAACACCTTGTGGCAATGTACTAATAATAATGCCACCTTGGCGATACCCTTATCGTCAATTATATATTTGTCGAATGATACTCATTTCCTACCGCAACTCGCGCTGTAGCGACCTCACAACTACGCAGATGTGTATGTGCAGTTTGTGATCAAAAATCACCAAAATAAAGATGGGCAATTTTATGGCCATAAAATGCGTCTCGCACTAAGTTCCAGGTCGATTAATTAAAATCGAGAAGAGTTACAGACATGTGGGAAAGATTTATTCCGCAAGAGATTAGGAAGAACAAGTGAATATTGTGCTTTTATTGGCAATCGGGTGTAATTAAAATACGATGCATTATTGCGCAGGTGTGACGAGGGATGCGAAAAAAAAGATGGGA
Organism: Ascaris suum; assembly: GCA_013433145.1. NCBI lineage: Eukaryota > Metazoa > Nematoda > Chromadorea > Rhabditida > Ascarididae > Ascaris > Ascaris suum. The sequence goes on along the minus strand of CM024183.1, from coordinate 2,011,539 downwards.
GAGATGGAATCGCAAATTTGCAAATAGTTTTAGCTTCAGCGGCATGCTTTTCCACTTGCTTAATGGCCGAAGTAAAAATTCCACGTCGCCAGAAATTTATAATTTCGAATATTATTTCCCTATTTTCCACACTAGCGAAGCAAATAAGTAGCCGTCTTCTCCATCAAAAAAAAGTGGGAAAGCACGCCAGGATGAGTGAGATACAACACGAACTTCTCGAGTTTTACCCACCAAACTAAAGGACCATTTAAATATCCTGCAACAACAATAATAAACAGTTTAATAATGCATTTTTTATTCGCCTACAGACCCAACCAACCGAAAAAACTCCCGACTAAAAGATCTCTTTCAGCGAAAGACAAATGCTTCAAAATCATGATGAAAGAGAGATTTCAACCCAATCAATCAAAAATGCATAAAAATTGCCATCGAATTTCATCGCCGTAATTCCTCTGCTTTGTGGATCGAAACCAATAAACAGATAAACAAATACATGGAGACAGATATGCACACATTGCGTCACTACAATGGACGATTATCTGAATGTTACATCGTTCATTGAAACAATAACCTAAAAATAATAAAATCGACACTAACCTTGCACCATTGTTACTAGCTGATATGGAATTTTGCGGTGAACACGATGTAACCGCAGGTGGCTCCATAGAAAGCGAAAGAAACACAGAGATAAGAACCGCGAATCGAACCGAAAACAAACTTGACGAATGACGATTGGACAACTCACACAAGTCGACCAATCCAACCAAGCAACCGTTTTCGCATTCAGCTCACCTAAATCTCTCGAGCGTCATTATGGACATAATAAATTAAAGAAAAAATACTCCAACAAAGAAAGATGAACGAATTATCGGAGGGGAGGGGGATTAAAATAGATTCACAACTGGTAAGTTCAAGCTCCAGTGCACAAATTGAACGGGAAAGGTAAATAACTCAAAAATATCGGTAAACAATCTTCAAAGAGTTCGCTCTAAGTCCTAAGGCAAAAAGTATCTGAGAGAACCAAATAAAGCTAACGTGATATATCTTAGCAAAGCTGTGCAGTATACAATTTACGGAACAAGACAGCGGTGTCGTAACGACCTATAACATGCGCCTCCATGATTTTTTGCAGAGCTAGAAGTGATGAAGGGGTAAGGGGGGAGGTGGCAAAGGAGAACGTGCGGACAAAGTGAGGTGGGGGGGAGGGGGGGGGGGAGGGAGGGCAAAGGAGGACAGATATAAGCCCAAGTGAAAGAGGATGGTACAATCATCTACAAATTCAGTAAGGCATTTTTCTTTCTTCACGAAATCGGAAAACTTGCCCAGTTCCAGTGAAAACGAGTGGCGTCGTCGCTGTAGACCCCTGCCCCCTTCTCCCCCCCTCTCTCCACAAATTCCTACCCCCTCTTGCACCATATCACTAATAGATGACCACAACAGTGAAATTTTCTTCCTTTCTTAGCCTCTGCTCTTTAATCCAGCTCTCTCTTCGGTTCTATGCAGTCGGGTCGTTTTAATAACTCTCTCAAATATCACCCACGCAATGCAATACAGCTACAGTTTCAAAAAACTCTTTCATTCGTTTAGAGTTTTTCTCAAGCCGGCAAGTTGCAAATCATGCTGCAATTGCAAGTTTTTTTTTTCATTATTCAACCTGCTTAACAACTATATCAATTTCAAGCTAAATACTTTATATTCAGCGAACCTAGAACAAAAGAAAAGATTTATTTCAACTCACCTCGATGAGCATTAAAGATTGGCTTGAAAGCGTTTTCCTATTTCTGGATTCGAACGAAATAGCCAAATATTGAGAATTTTTTTTTCAATACCCGTCTCGTATGCAGTGGTTCAAGTCAACATTTCTGGATTCTAAAAGAAAAAAATAAGTTTTTGAAATGAGCGAAATACAAAATGCATAATGGCGAAAATTATAGCCGAATTCATTTTAAAACGTCAACGTATCTATAGTCGAAAAGCAACACAAATGTGAGTACATGAAATGGGAAGTGATAGGGGAACTGACGGATACAAGGTGGGGAAGAGTAAGTGACTCGGAATGGGAGGAGGGGGGAGGGGGGAAGGCATGGTAAACAATACATCACTCAACATTTTCAGCTTTAAACATGGTACTCAAGAGGTAATTACTATCGTAACATGTTCCATTTGATACAAGAACGATTACTGTGAAGGACAATAACTTTTATATAATACTTACTGCAACTAGCAATATAAGTGTAAAGTAACAGAAATGAATTTCCCATCCTATCCTGAATATTTCAAGGACTAAGAGGCAATATTCTTCAAACAACTCAGGAAATCGATAAATAGACAAAAGTATTGCAAGTACAAATATCCTTTATTTCTTCCCCTCTCCTCGGGTACACATTAATCAGGTAAAGCTGCGAACACCATGAACTCTAAGATCTAACTGCCGCTTAAAAAGCCTAGAAAGTTGCTAGTTCTATGTTGCATTACCGACTCCCACACATTCCACCTTGATAAAAAGCCGCATAAGTTAGAAAGCGCGCCACTTCCCACGCCAGCCTACATAAAGCCATAGACGATGGGGGACTTGACTTGTTCGCACACTCTCGACCTTACATTTAACAAAGCTTCAATGAAAGTCTGTTTCAAGCATAGCTCCCCAAAATCATCAAGACAGATGTCTTCATTCAACAAGTATGCTTTCAGGTAGATAATTAAAAATTCCAGGTATATCATCCGTATATTTCGCGCATATAGAGTCATAGCTTCCAAGAAAAAAAAAACAACAATAAACAACAAAGACCCCCAACTCGAAGAAGCGGCACACAGTGTAGAAAGCGGGTCTGCATCTCTCGTTTCTATTCACTCTCCACACTTTTACATAGTCATTTCGTTGTCACTCTAGTCGTCTGATGCACCATTACGATGATGATCCTCACGCCACACTGGTCGCCAAAAATACGCAACCAACTAGACAAGAATGTATAAAATTGCTATTTGCTATAAGCAGCAATAAGGGTACTGTGTCGATGGCACCGTGCCAAAAATCTTACCTGTTAGAGGTGATGATTCTTTCAAGTAAAAGAATATCACCAGCGTGGAAAATGCTTGTTTTTTTTTTCCCGACATTGCCTATAGTGCTTGATTGGTTAAGGTTCATGTTCGAGAGATGTGGATGCTTTATTTGTACTTCATTTTCGCATCGTTTTACTTTAATAGAGTAATTAAGGCTCATAATTTCTCATTTATAAAAATTTAAGCATTTTTTCATATTCGTGATTTCAAGTTTATAAGCATTTCAGCATATTTATGATTATGCGCAACCAGAATCCCCTCGATGAGGAGCCAAATGAAATATCCATGAGGGGAATCTTATTTTATTTCAGGATTCATAAAATGGATGCTCCAAATATATGAGGGAATGCCGAATCAGAAGCAGCTCAACGATACGTGAATCGATATAATATGCATCGAACAAATGACTAATTTATTAAAGTTATCTACTAACTTGAGTGAATTACCATTTAATGTACATTTTCAATTATCGAACTCATTGAATTGTGGTGATATTTGGCTGAAGATAATCGACAATGACTTTCGAGATATCTATCATCTTAGGTAAGCGACTCATTAAGTTTTGCAGTTTATTACCCTTGGCAGGTAATCAAGTATAGAATATAGTCAACAGGTATCGTCTTGATTAAATCACCTTGTTCACTTCTCATATGCAAATTTAAGTAAGCGTTAGCGTTTCATCGAGCACCTGCAATTACCATTTTCCTTTGAAGTGCAAATAGAAGCTATGAAGAAATGCACTGGGCATTCGGACATGACTGTATGAATTTACAGGTAAGGCGGTATTTTAATATCAAATAAGGTTTTGATGAAACCTGTCCTTGATTTGCATAAAAGCGTTTTCAGCCCTGACGAATTGGACAGGATTTCTCGTGAAAGGAATCCAGGTTCAGCATTGCTTAGGTATTGGGGCAATCGTGGACAAACAGTATGCGATTTGTTGAAAAGACTACAGACACTTTCGAAAATTCACGGCCATTGTATGGATGCACCTCAACTTGTTTTGAAGCGAAAATTTGGTAATTGATTTATTCGATTAATTAATGCAATTATTTTTGCATTACTTAAATAATGCGATTAAACTTCGATATGGACCGCTTCATTCTAAATGATAAGCTCGAACTTTTCATGCTTAAATTCTCAAGCTTTTCATACTTAAAGCCTCGAACTTTTCTTACTTGAAATCTTTCTCGCACATATTGCGCTATTTATTTTCATGTGATTGGTACTAGAACCATTCCATTAAACAACTGCTATCGAAATACACGTGTAGAGCAGAAGTTTCTCGCAAGTGATACATCAGCGAGGTCATCTCTGGGTGGGGGGGGGGGGGGGGAGAAGGGGGGAGGGGGTGGAGTTGGACAGGGTCAAGAAGTTGTAGAAAATATAGCACTCTAATCGGATCTTATGCTATTTGGACAAAGGTATTTTACCCGATTAGGCTGCTATTTCAGGCCTACTACCTTTCGTTTTACTTCCTGTTTGCTAGCGAATGAAATCTTGGTGCAAATTATGCTCAAATTATGGCTATCAGCAGTTAGTCTACTCTTACATTTAAGCCATCTAGTCGATGTTGATTAATACTGGTTAAGTAATATGCGATTAGTAAAGAGGTGTTTTTTAATTACCTAAGTGTATCAACAATACAGGCGTTGTATTACAGCGCCATTAATTTGGTCACGTCCAGAACAGGTGCTTATCTCACCTGTCGAGAACGACGAGCTTCTGATTCGACTTGTATGTCATGCAAAAGGTTTCCCATATCCGCATTTTCAATGGATGTATGAAGATAGAGATATCGAAGGTGAATCGTCGAATACACTCATTATCTCAAGGTTAATCAATGTTAATAATTCGCATTATGGATAGGTAATTAGAGCAGATCACACAAGAATTAAGGAAGCTCGACGTGAAGAAGAGTCAGAATGACCCAACTGTAGTCTTTCGACCATCATACACAGACAGACACAGACAGAGATAAACGATGCGCGCAGATATATGGATAGATGCGCCACAACATATGCCGACTTTTTATTGAAAATCCATCTGTTCAGTGATAGCTCATTGTTTTTTTTTTTCTATATTATGCGCCTATGAGTATATTCGAGTGCGAATAAGAAAGCGACAGAATAGGCAGAAATGTTGCAGGAGAATGTCATTAAATCTAGCATATTGTTAGCTATATATCCTGTATTTTATTTTTTTGTCTATTATAATTCCCGAGAAAAGGTGCAATTAGGCTATATTCTTTACCTAAGGTAATCTTCATTTACCCAATTCGTATTTTAATATTAAAAAATATGGCTACGTAATATTCGTTGTCATTTCCTCTCTATGAATATCGCGTTCATTTGTTGTTCGATACTCTCTGATATAGTCGCATATGTGGGTGTACGCATCTCATAGAACAAAGATCACATCACAACATCATTGCATTTATCTTTGTGAGAAAATAGACGTTCCGTAAGTAATGGTTAGTCTTGTTGAAATTTTTTGCAACAGAAATTCTTCGTTTGTTTTTATTTTATTTTTAATGAGAGCGATGTACAGATTAATTGAAAGTCACCTTTTTTGGGGGAGGGGGCTTTCTTAGTATCATAGTGACCAGTAAGAGTTGTACTAAGTGCGTTTCTCTATGAAAACCTCAACCTCAAGCTCCTCCGACTTGAGTTCTGGAACCTACTGATAACAACCGCTATCTGATTAAAACTGAGGACCATATTTCAAGTTACAGATGTGCATGTAGTGCTAAGAACGTCTATAAGTGCCGTGTATGGAATGAAGTCGAGGATGGTATGGAATACTCACAATTCTATAGATCTAATGGAAAGCAATTTCGCTCGGAATTGATCTCTGATGTTGTAGATCTAACTCCTTATAAAAGTGGCGGCGATTGGGGTCAGTAAAATTTTGTGGAACTTCTTTCATTTCAACTCTTTGAAAAATTTGTTTCATTGCTTCCAAGACTGATAACGACCATAGCCAATGGATTCGTTTAGCTAACGTTAGTATAGAAGCAATCGAAACGAAAGATAAATATTGAGCGGTTTTATGTTGGCCATCGATCATGAATCCATTGTTGGTGAGGTTTTATTCGTTTGCTATTAGGTGATTTTAACGGCTATGGTGGCGTTTGATTTAAAACGTTATCCAGTCGCATGATCAGTGCGGTCGAATCTGAACACATTTGGTTTAGGTCTCACATATATTACGACTTAGACAAATTTATTTATTTATTTCAATGAAACGGTATGGAAAAATAGATAAAAATATGTGAGTGAGAATAGCAGAAAAGAGGAAAATATTTGTAATCATCAACACTTGAAGCAAATGGACATTCAGTAAGTACGGCCAACAACAGTATATAGATCGAAACGATTAAACTGCAGTTTAAAAGCTGGAGTAGGTGCGTCAACGATATCGGTGAGAAGCAGATTGCAGACTCATGCAACGCGAAATTGGAAACTACATAGAATATTGTTTCTACTGCAACATTTTTTGGAGAGCTGAACTGCATGTGCACGTCGACTATTGGGGGGGGGGGGGGGGGGGGGGGGGACAAACTGAAATATTTCTGACACTGGGATGTCATCAAAGTCGGACGCAATTTTACGACTAAAAATCAAGTCAAACTTAAGGCTGTAATAATTGATTGATATTCTCGTTTAATAAGCAGTGCAAATATGATCACCAAATCAAGGAGATTGCTCAGAAATGCAAATTATGCCCGCCCTCGAGATGTCACATATATGCAAATATATTACTTATGCATTTTTCACGTTCTAAAGGATTTATTTCAGTTTGTGACCGATGCAAACAAGAACAAATAGCTCGATTGCAGAAAATAATGGATGAAGATGATCAAGCGCCAATCCATTCAGCTACCGGATGTGACCTAAGTGAGTTTCTTTATTATTGGCGATCACCTGCGCTAATATAGCTTTCGTCATTTCTACACTTTGCCTCGTCCTGGAAAGGGGAGGGGTGGGGAGGGGGACGAAGGGGAGTAATTAGAGCTGTAAGAAGATTGGAAATCGATGTTTTGTAGTTGGTTCTGGAGGATTTGTCCGTGATATTAAATTGTCTTACTTAAATATACACTAATAAGGGAATCTTTATGTACGGCTGCTTTGGAAAATGCCTGTACCTTGTAGCTTGGCAGCTAGATTACCTCAACAATAATATAAATTAATATTTATATGTTGTCAGTCTTTTTGATATTTTATATAGTCACATTGGTTGTTGTTGAAAATTACCATGGGAATAATATGGACCCAATGATTTTGAGGTAATAAAAAATGCAGCGGCAATTTTTTCACATCCGCCGTTTAATGCTGCATTCATAAAATTATTGACAACTTTTCTATTGGTGTCTACCTGTTGGTATTTGTATTCCTTGATATTATTGATGTCTATCGAAGTAGAGAGTTAGCTTGATTCAGTTCTAAAAGTGTAAAAAGTATTATATTTAAATTTTTTAATTTTGGAGATTGCATCAATTAGATCACAATATGTTTATGAGAGAATTTTTGTCGTATCCTAAATTGCTGCTTTCATGTTGAGAAAGATAATGCGATGAGTTAAAGATTTCAAGATATCCTCCGTACGGAAGCATCAAGCTTTAAGAAACGTTCGCATAGAATCCTCAATGATAAACTGTATGATTTGAATCGAAATGAAATTTTTATTATTATTAGATAATTTTTACAGATTATAAGGATGAGGAATTGGTCGCAGCCGATAAAGTGGCGTTGATCATAAGTAACTGCAACTATGAATATCTACCTGATCTCATAACACCACATTGCGATGCGGAAACTCTTGCGCAAGGTGTTCAAGAATTGAAGTTCGTTTGTTTTATTCTTGCAGCATGTTGTTTGAAATCTTGTTTTTCTACCTGCTCAGGTAATTTTTACCTATATTACAATGATATCTAAATCGTAAGAAACTTGGGAAGAGGGGGAAAGGTGTGGGAAAAGAGGGATGCCATCTACCTGTTACTGTTACATCTTTCGAATGAATATATTAGATCAGTGATTGCTGTTGAAGGCCAAAAGGGATGATGAGATTCTAACTCTGCGTAATATCATTTCAGTATCTGTTCTCTTCGAGCTATTTTATGTTAGCCGTTTTTCTTATATTTGGGGTGAAATAGAGGATTAAATTTTATGGAAATAGATAGGGGGAATTCTTCTTGATTTGATGTAGATAAATATTTATAGTTCATTTACGAAATGAGATTTCAAATCCGAGAATATGATTCATTTCCTAATGTCTCTTTTGCTCTTTATTCTTGCTACCTGTAATTCTTGAATAAATTTTTAAATCTTTTTCATAGATATAAGACGGTAACACTTGGTGATCTCAATCTTGAGGAGATGCAATTCATCGTCAAAGAATATAAGAAGCTTTTAGGCGATGGAGTTTATGGTAAGTGAAGCAGTTTTATTTTTAGACGATTTAAAGCATTGCCTCTGTTTAAGAGTGGTTTTTATACTCGAAAGTACAGCTTAGGCTATATTTTATCATCTTCTGGTGATAGCAGATCTGGCTTCGTTCAAATTTCGTAGCTTTATTCAGTGCGACTTTAAATCAACGGTGATGGTATAATGTAAAGTTGTGTTCATTTGGGTGAGAGGGGGAGATTTCCATTTTTGCAACGCCTTGAAAGTGGGGTTTTATTTGGAACAAGACATATTTCTCTAGTGTCTATGTTTAACTATATTGGATCACCTCTCACGTTTACAAAAAATATGACTTGATCAACAGTTGTCAGCTCAAGTATCATCATTTGCAGCCATATTTTATTTCGTTGGTCATGGCTTCGAGGCTAATGGTCAGTGCTATCTATTGCCAGTGGACGCACCGGCCGAAGATTATAGCCCTGAGCACTGCCTATCGATGGATTGGGTGCTTTCCATTTGGCAGGATCACGTACCTGCTCTAAATCTCATGCTTCTAGATGTCTGTCGAAAATTCTTGCCGTTAGTTTATCTCTATAGACCCGTTCATATAATAGCTGCATTTAAATTAACTTTTTTTTCCATTGTAGGCGAGAGCGCATCGCGCCTTGAAAAATAAACGGTGATAAAGTATGGGTAAAACGGCGCTCCGATAGATGCTATGGCGGTTATAATCAAATCATTGAATGCCATATCTTATATGGGTTCTTTTTTCTACATTTATCTGATTGAAGATTGAACCATTAGATTGTTGTCGTGGAATACGAGCGACCAAGAGGACCGGTGATTATAGGCAGACCTTCAAATATTTCCTTGCTTTTCATGAAATTTTTTCATTTATGGATATTTTGTCAATTTTTTTCTCCATTTTGTCAATTTTGTCAATTTTCCTTGCGGATTTAGTATCGACTATTGGGAGGAACTTTCGCTATTTTTCGATTTATGTATTTAATGTCTCCATTCATTGTAAATTTTGTCGACTGTTTTTTTTTTTTTGATGCACAATCTAATTATGTAGGTATATTGTCTTTTGTTATAATTTCTGGTATATCGTCTTGAGTAGGACAGGTGCGACCGGTGTTTTCCGGTGTCAGTTGGTTAATTGGGAGATTTTACAGGTGCAACATGAATGCATTTACAAATTATGCGGAGCAATTTAGATCGAAGGTACGCATTAATCGAAATACCGTCTACGGATATGCGACGTTAGTCCTCTCCTTATAGTTAGGCCTCTATCATCAATATAACACTAACTTCTTTAAGTTTTCATTTATCTTTGCAATTTGTTCAAGCTTGATACTTTTGAAATGCATTAATAAAGCTTGAGTGCGAAAGAATTATCGCATATGTCGAATTTTAGTTCTAGTTTACGTTTCATGGCTAGATCTCACAGCCGCTTCCCTTTACTTGACCAAATTTTTTCTCTCACCGTGCGCACTCCGTTCTTGCCAGCCAGCTAAAATTCCACCATTTTGACGGTTGTATTAGAGTGAGGCGAAACTACCACGGTGACGGATGGTTCGTATTTTTGCCAGGTTTTTCCGTGTAGTAAGAAGGAGTGGGGGGGGGGGGGTATAGCGGCATATAGCTGAGCTTAGGTGAAAGGGAACAGTGGAATTTTCTGCACATTAATCAAGAGTTTTATATATTTCCGCCGAAATTGTGAAATTCAGCCCTACGAATACCTAGAGTTTTTTTTTGTTGTTGTTGTAGGATTCTTGCTTGATCCTGTCGCATCACTTTCTCCCCTCCCCCCCCCCCCCTCCCACCTCCACCTTCATCGTCAACCTCAGACCATGTCTTTAAGAAAGGATTTCATAGTAATTGCGAGCAAGAACTTGAGGACTAAATCCGCAGTAGTTTCTGATCTCCTCCATTGGTTAATTAATTAGACACCTGTGAATGAGGAAATAAAAATTTAAGGAGTGGTGGTGTAAGCGCATATGAGGTGCGTGGAGAAAACAATGGTGTTTTCATGAAATATTTGAAGAATCATCTTGCGGCGCATGTTTCCGTTATTGAGATGTTAAATCGCGTATTTCGAGGTGAGCAGTTTCATTGTAGAGATATTACTCGTTAATATTTCATTTCTTCTTTGAATCAGATTAAATCCATTTCATAAAATTGTCGATCTTTTCCGGAGATCTTCGCAGCAACAGGCTGAATTCGATTCGAAGAAGAATAGGAGTGAATAGCGAGTGTTCATCAATAGTTGTGATAAATTTACATTAATTCGGTATCGACATATATTTTCTTGTATTTTAGAGCAATGATTTGGGGTTATTTTAATTATTTATTGAAGGATGAATATAACAACGATAGGTGGAATTCATGATCGAGAGTTGTTATACAGATGGGCATTATGGATGAATACGAAAAGGAGGGTTTATTCATTGAGGATATTATTTGTAATCTGAGGTTCGATCCTTGCCGTTAAGGTTGGGCAAAACACGATCTCGATCCCGGTAGGTTTTTTTGCGTCTATAACCGAGTCAGGATTATCTTTATTATGCGTACTTTTTTTAGATTTAGGTGTGTGCTATGATTATTTACAGACATAGATAATGATGCGAAGGTTTGTGATGTACAAGTACCAGAATTGCGATCGAATTTGGCGCGTCCTCGGAGTCTCGCCGATCCGCTTGTTTATGATGGGCATACTGTTTCATTTGAATATCACACAATACACTGGAGATGTATGCATGGTTAGTATCGTTTTTAGTAGACCTTATTAGCATACAGATGTTGTAAATGTTGCAGCTTGTATATTTTTTATTTGTTTGCCTTTGAATGGTAAAATATTTCAAATTTGTTAGAGAAATTAAAATTGCTGATGCAAAAGCCAAAGAAAAAGGAAAATAAAATTTAGAGTAGTTTGGTTATTTGTGGAAGTTTATTGATTGATTAGGTTTGAATCACCACGTGTTTCATCGTTAAGCTTTTATTCTTTGATGGTTTTAATATAAAAGAATTACATTGAAATGAGGTGAATTTTTATGCATAAAAAGATGAACTAAAGTTATATGTTTTTAATATATTGATGGTGCTTTGAGGATAGTAAATGGAAGGGAGAGTACGTTGGTGGTTGTGGAGGTGGTCGGTTGCTATCAAAGGTAGTCAACATGAGAGCGAAAAAATTATTGAAGTTTTGAAGTATTTTTTAAATCAAAACTGCAAGTGTTTTGCAAAAAAACTTGAAATATTTGATGCATTTAATTAAAACCGTTATGCTAATTTTAATATTTAAGGAAAAAAAAATTCCTCGAATCGATTGTCTTCGTTTTAATCAGATGCATAGGTGGATGATATTATGGTGAATTAAGTTTAGAGTTGCCAAGCCCGGTACATGTCGACTTCAAGGAGCAAACTCTACGTGTAACCGTATGGTTTGATTTTGTTGGACACTTTACCAACAAGGTTTATGTGTTCAGCAATGTTGGTGACATCCCAAATGAACATGATGAGGAACTGGATGACGATAAACTACCTTCCGATTGGGCATTAAGCCACCTTGCGTATCTCAGGTTTGACCAGGTATTATGTTTGCTTTTTATGCTTTAAAAATACGGTCTGAATTTAATTCTGATTCAATCTTTTAAGAGAATTTGGAATCCTACTGGAATATAATCGTGCTTGAGATAGAAAAGTAAACAAGTTCAGGCTGTTCTATTCACTTCACCACGCCGGTGAGCAGAGTCTTTGAAACGGTCATACTTTCAGAGATCGCTGGTGACTGGAAAGGGCGACAGATCTATAATAGCATTGCCTTGGCTTTATGAGTTGCCAAAGGTCTGTTAGCAACAGTGGAGTTACTATCGGGTACATCGATATTAGTAAGGGGCGAGGAGAAGCACAATAGATGATGGTACTAAGTATATTACATCAAAACAAGCAATCTTCGGTCTTATGTGATCGCATTTGGCGAGAAAATATAAGCTTTGGCATCTCCAAGACCGTGCTGCGTTACTGATAAGTGCTATATGCACTAAGTGGAGAATGGCGTATAAACCAATTGGTGTGAATATACCTAGATATGCATTTCAATCGCCAAATTAATGAGAGATTGTTTATAATGGAATGGGCCTATTTTGCAGGAAAAAGATTTTTTCAAGTAGAAATCAATAAAGCAATTTCTGGAAAAACCAGTGCAACTGTTTTAACCAGTTGAAGGTATGCTTCCCATTGCGCTAACCGATTGATTTCTTGGGATTGGGATGTTAATGGCTATATTGATCTATGCGTATGTGCATTTTTTTCTGATGTTTTTTCGTCGTCATATCATTATGCAGATCAAATTCAGAATTTGGAGGCATCGAACGAGAAGATTCTCACCGATAGTGATGAAGGAGTCTCATTATGTGTTATGCTTTCAAACTTGCAACGAGTAAAGGTAGGTTATCGTTGTTAGTTTTGATCCCTCCGGGTCACAGGTTAACATAAATGGCTATTCTCTCTTATAGAGTTGTTTTGTTAGAAAATCTATTCTTGCTAGAAAGTAATCTTGTGATATTATATTGCGCAGTTCCACGTATTACATATTGTTTATTAATGTAATAGAAATTAGTGTCTTTTTTTAATCGAAGCGGCTGAGTATGTCAAAAAGGTTTACAAATGACTCTAAATGGTACGTGGAGCAGCCCGCAAGTATTATATTTCCGCAGTCCTCTTCCCCTCCCCCTGTCCTCCTCCTTGTCTATTAGACGAGTGCGGCTTAGCCGAGACCGATTTCATTTGATACCGTAAGAGTAAGATTTCGACTCGAGTAGGGTTTAGTTTCTTGTGCGTATCTGGTTGAACGCATATGTTTGTTCACTTCGAAGTGGTGAATTAGTTGTTTTCAGGGTGAGATCAAATGCTCTATAGAGTTGAAGCATCGTGACGACGTCGGTAACGTGGTGGCGAGAGCGGACGCTGTGCTTGGTCATCTACTTATCACGAGAATATTCGCCTAGCAGTGAAATACGCCACCTTTTCTACACGACACCAGGCATCTATTCCGGGCTCCATATGTCCTCTATAATAACGTTTTTTTTTAACGTTGGCTTAGTTTGGCCCAAAACGTTTGCAGGTAGTTGCTACAACTTCTTCACGTTGCAGAGTTTTTTTTGGAGCAAATAAAGAGAATTGCAAAAACACAATTAAAGTATTCCATAGTTCACAGTTATAGGAAGAAGAAGAGATCCTAATAAAGTTTTGTGAATGAAGGGGAGGGGACTTTTCCCTCGGGTACCTTTTTTGTTTTCCTCGGGTGGCTTTTTATTGCTCACGTTGTTAGATGTAATTGTAAAATAACGCAACAATTGTGGCTTTGCAGATACTTTACTTTATTTGTATTGTTTCACAACTGTATTTTACAATGGAGACTCGAAATTACTGCTGATTTATACTTGAATCAGAAGCAGTGTTCTTCATTTAATGTTGTTTGCTCGTCCTTCATCGATCACTTATAAAATATGAATTTTTCATATTGCATCCCATTGATTTTGAAATAAATAGATATCGAACATTTTTAGTGAAATTTCATTTAAAAAAATTTCATTAAAAAAATTTTTTTTTCATTTTTTCAGTTTTAATGAAAAAATTTCATTTCATTAAAAAATTTTTAGTTTTAGATGAGCGATAATTTTTAGCGATAATTTCATTGAAAAAAAAATGAAAGTTTTTTTTTTCAGTTTTAATGAAAAAATGGAAAAATTTTTTTCGCTTATATTTAAGATTTGAGGATAATATTGTTAATTGATCGTAACGATAATATGTCATTTGTCGAGAATCGAAATGAATTAGATGAGATGAGAGCAAAATTGATTGATAAAGATTTCATGTACAAAATGAAGCAGTAGAGAAATAGGAATTTTTTTTTTGTAATGGGCTTCTATTGCATGGCCACGGTAAACGTTTCGCCGATTCTTTAAGTAATGATCTATGTCGAATTGTAATTGACTAATGAATGATGTTACTATAGTAGTTAATTTTTATTGACATAGTCTCAATGTGCGATACGGGCTTATAGTTGAAGATGTATTGTATCCGAGAATATTTGATCTTTTTTTTTAAAGATCGGTGTAAAGCAAAGCTGAGCGGAAGCAGATTTTTTTTTTAAATTTTGAAAGTGGAATAAATTAACACACGAATGCTGATGGTTTACGCAATTACAATTATGGGCATATTGTTATATCAATAACGTATCATATAGAGAGTTCAGTTGAAGTGGCGCTTTGGTAAAGATTGCTTGCAAGTTAAGCGTTCGAATTTTACCTTCAAGGTAATGATATTAGTACCTTAAAGGTGTCGGTAGAGGTCTATTTAAAAGTTTCTGAGATAAAAAGGCTCTAAAAGGATAAATATACAAAAGAGAACGTGGAGAACAAAGTGCAATGAAATATCGCTATTTGATGGCAAGTAGACGCTTTCACCGATTATGGATTTGAACCGAAAAGCGGAGAAACTTTGGTTCGAATCCGATTAATGCATGAAATTCTTATCCGTCCATAAATAATAGTTACCATTGAAATGCAACCTAACCAAAAGTTCTCTTCATTATAAAATTCAAAAATTAGCAATATCACCGACAATTATTAATAATATAGATTTGATAATAATAGTAAATTATTTTTTAAAGAGAACTGTAATTTCCAATCTTGCTCATATTATGCGTATTGTTTATTCGATCTTCTCGGATTGTATTTACAATAATCTCGAAGATGTTTACGCCAACCAATATCGTTATTCGGTGAGATATTCATATGACATAGAAGACATCGACCGGCTATCGTATCCGATCTTGCAACTGAAAATTAGAGTATAGAAGAATGTAACGGCCGATTTTTATTCTAGAGAGGATAGATTTGGTCTATGCTTGATTCAATTCGTCATCCAGAAATCCAGAAATTAGGAAAAATTTAGAATGAGTGGGAGAAAACGAAATCGTGATACCAATTCTGGCACTATAGACGGTCTAAATTCTCATCTTTTTTTCCGCCAAAATTGTTATGTTCCCGTCTTTGTTCCCAACATTCAACATCGTTCTCGTTGTTCTATATTTTGCAATGTCTACATTTATGAATACGTCATATATTATTAACTGTTAGGCGGATCGACATCCTATATAATTCAATAATCAAGCATTATTGCGTTTAATCAAAGAAGAATTATTTGCTTTATTTTATGAAGAGTTCATTATATTCGTTCGATCAGATTTTTTTATTTAATTTTTAATTTACTTCTATGTCGTAAAAAAAAATATCTGAGGGTCACACTTTGGTCAAATGCATCATGTGGACAACAACGATAGAGAATAACTATAAGAGCGCACATTATTAAGCAAAGAAAGAGTGAAGTTAAATGTTCTCAAGTGACGTTGATTAGTCAAAACGACTGATAAACATTTGAGGTATTTCATTTATCAATACTTAAGTGATTCGTTTATCGATAACCTCAATGCAGTAATGAACGAAAAAAAATTTAATTCCTATTAAGGGTACATTTTAAACAACAGAGAAGATCCTTAATTTAAACAACAAAGCTGGCCTTTTTTTTGCATTTTTTTTTCTTTGGTTTTTACAGAGATCCCATTTTCAATTCATACCTATCAAGTTCTGTAAGCTTTGCAATGTAAAATTTCTCATCTGTAATCACCTTTGCAATAAGCAACTCGATTTGCATAAATTACTACTCATGAACGAAAGTTTTGCATTAATGCGGATAAATTTTTTTTCAAGAGGAAGAAAAAAAAAACCAAACAATCACAGATTGTTTGACAAACAATTTCTTAGCGCCATTTATAGGATTCAATAAAATCGGATAATCGAAATCATAAAAATGGATTTGAACCTTTGCAGCGTTGAGTGCTCACATGCTGTGAGAAGTGATTTTTCAGGATCGGTTCATGACAACGCATACATTTCCGCAGTGTTGATTTGTTAGTGCATTCGTCCAACAGGTGCTCATTTAGCGTACTCACCTCTACCACCTGTAACCAGGTACTACCGATTATTTATACAATTGTACTTTTGTATAACCTTTAATTCTGTGCTATAGAATAGCAAATATTTTCTGCATTAATAGACAGGAGGTATTATTGGACAAAATTAAGAATTTAGCATTAATGAGCATTAGTAGGCAAAACGTCTAAAATTTTCCAATATGCAAATTTTGTTTACTCTTTAAATGAGAGGAAACTTTAAGTTATAGTAAACTTACTGCAAATCTGAACAGTTAAATATTTATTTAATTGCTATTATATGTCGATTTCCTCAAAAAAAAAATTTTTTTTTTTAAATCAGACTATTTTTTCAACGTTCAATTCGATATATTGAATAATTCTATAAGAAAATAAAAATAATCTATTTAAGCATGTCTTTATATTGTTATACACCAATTTCCTCTCAAAAAGAAACGATGATCGTTTCTCGATGCTTCTCTTGAAAAATTCCTCGTCCCTAATTAAACATCCAAAGTAAAATTGTGTTTGGCTTTTTTCGACATCCGGCTTACGGAATTGTTCCTATTTGCCTTTCTTCTCTCTCCCCGTAATCGACATTCACATCAGTTTCGGCTTGCCAAGAAATATTGCCGTACAAATAATAGTTTCAATAGTTGTTCTACAAGTCTACGAATCTGCTTCCCACCGATATCGTTAATTAATGCATCCATTTGTTCAACTTTTAAAGTGCGTTTGAATCGTTTCAATCCAGAAACTATTGCAACTCTTACGTATTAAATGTCTATTAGCCTATATTATCACTTTGCAAACATTTTACTCGTTTTTATTGTTTCTTCTCATCTACTTTAGTGCCGTTATTCCACTCGAAATTTTGGAATAGAATAAATTAATAATAGAATTAATGGAAATATAAGGGAAATTGCTATTCTTAGTCCTTTTAATTATCTTCCATTTTCTTCTATTCGCTCATCTTATAAGGTTAACTTATTGTCCGAATATTAGCATCACTCCTCATGTATTTATGATCGGATTTCACAGTCGAAAAAATTGCTGAGTTACTACCATTCTTTTGCAAAATAAACCCCACGGCAAATGAAGGGGAGGTGAGGCGGAGGGAGGAGACAGGAAGCAGTAAGGTAAGATGGCACTGGTGTTTGCATGCCTACCTGTTAAGCTGCTCCAAGATGCCTTTTTAAATTTACAACCCTAAATTCTATATGAGTGAATGTAACTGAAGAGTGTCATACTCACATATTAGATGGTATAAGTAGTAGTAAGTAATAACAAGTAGTAAGTAATAACAAGTGAGGCGGCGATATATATTAGAAATTTCAAAAAAAAATGTTGTCGAAAACGTTTTTTTAACGTTTAGTTCCAATCGAGCAATTACGAGCGATCTCTTCAATGTTCAAATTTCAATTGTTCGATATCCTTAAAACTCATTAATAATAGCCTCGAAAGAATTCATAGAATATTCCCCCTCCCCTTGACTCCCCTCCCATCTCTCCACCCCCCCCCACCCCCCTCCCATCCACATCACCCAAACAATTCAATGAACAAGCGCACATCATCATTGGATAAAGTTAACCTCATCGCAGAGATGGCATCTGGTCAGCATATAGCAGTTGTGCAGATAATGCTCATCGAGGCCTTCCGGTGTGAATGTCTCGTTTATTTCTCCACAAAACATGCACATCCTATATTTCAGTTCATTACTAACTCGTACACATCAAGTAATCTTCAATCTCAAAGAACCAAAAGAGATATAAGTTTATTGAAGGAATTTTTTGAAGATATACGTCTATTTGAGATTATACGATAATATCGTTTTAAAAACAAATGAAATGCTAATAAGTAACGGTACAATATTGAAAAAAAATTTATCATTTTATACAAAAAGCAATGAAGAGAGAAATTTAATGATCGAAATTCTCAATAACAATTAGATAAATTTTTAAATAATTTTAAAAACAAAATGATTTTTTCTTTTCTTCGAAATTAATTTTTTGTTCTTACTTTAAAAAACTTTTCATTGATCAATTTCTGAATATAGTTTCGAACAATATGCTAATTTTCAGGATTGTTCGTTTCATCGAAAGGAAGCTAAGTCTAATCGATAGGTGAGCATGTAAGAACGTGCTCATGTAATTGAGTATCTTCGTTATGCAACGTGCAGTGCCTTATTCGAAAATAACAATTATTCGACTGCTAAGCGGTAGGGGAGGGGGAATGGAGGTTAAATTCAGTATGCATAGGAAAATTTTAGTAAACCATGGGCATCAGCTCAAGCGCTGCACACCGAAAGTACTTTTTGAATGAATTTACTTTTCCTCGATAGCAATTTTGTTTCTCTTGTTTCGTGCCAGTCATGATAACGTAATTAGAGAGCATTCAGAAACATTTAACTAATGAAGACCACAGAAGTGTCATGCGGAACTGCATCGGAATCTTGGCTAGAGAATCTCAGAATCCAGTAGATTCGTCTCTTGTTTTAAAGTTCTAGAAGTTGCTTCTAGAACTTTAAGGCTGCTGAGAGCTGGAGTTCTGGAATCCCAAAATAGTCCCAGAATTTGAACGTTTTTGAAGTTCCAGCTTTGATTCCGCTTTTTTTTTGGAAGAACCTCTAAAAATGCAACGCTGTGCCACTCTCCGTAAGATCACACATATATCTGCTAGTGCATCTGCTCACCAGAGCATGTGACTGCCATTTTAATACTCATAATCACCTGTTTTGGATAACTAAAGATGTCAGTAAATCGGGTAATAAAATGAACTTGTCATAGTCAACCGAGTCGGGTCGATTCGAAGATGAGGCATGTCCCTCGTTGACAACAACAGTGACAGTCCTAGGCCTTTTTCCATCCTCCAATTTCGGTACCCTCATCCGCTTCGCACTCCCTTCTGCTTTTGCCGCCTGTCCTCTAAACATAAAGCTGCTAAAAATATACGTTATATGAAGAGACTCTTCAAATAAATCTTTAAGAAGCTAGCACATCCAGTGATATGAGATAAATCAGGCGATATAGTAGTTGATGATGTGCTAAAGTATGAATATTTTTAGAATTTCAGGCTGGAGCAGGGTCTGGCCTAATATGACAGAAATGACTTAATCAAAGGTCTTTCATAGGGGAGGGAAAGGGGGGAGTTTGCTTAATAACTCTTGAAAACACAAGGGAATAAAAGTCATTTTCATGTTTACAAATAACAGAAATAAAGCTGGTTAGTGAAAAAAAGTCGCTAAAATTTCATTTAAAATCTTCTTCGGCCACAGTCAGAGATAATCTCTCTTTTGCTCCACATTTCGCCTCAGTCTCCGAAGATGCCCTTAGGCAACGGCATTTTATTAGTGTCACGCTCATAGAAATGCTTTACCACATTTTTGCATAGGTGAGTTTAAATCAAAGTGCTCAAAAAAGTCGAAGGTGTGGTGATTATTCACGTGAACGGACCTCCCAATGTGATAATTGTAAGCAGCTCAAGTCTAATTTGCGGCAAGAAAAGGCAAAAAGTTGTCATAGTTGAAGTAAACAATAACACTTCACTTGTTTTTCGTAGTTGTTACGCTTCGATCGAATTGCTCGAACTCATCACGAAGGCTTCTCAGCAGAGGGTTCTTCTCATAGGTGTATTTACTTAAATGTGGTAAATGAGATCGAATTAGCTCCGTATCGACTCCTTCCGAGCAATACATATAAATAAATATATTTTTACCCATATTTCGAACCTATAAGAAAATCATCAATGAGGACAATTTCATTTCCTCTATTGGAGATTTAATTTAAAGGTCAAGTATGGTTTAATAGCGAAACTTTTCATCGCATCTTAATTATAAGTGATATATTTGAATATGATTCTTGTGTAGATTAGAATTTTAGAATAAAATTCTTTATTTATAATTGCATTATAATTTGCATATTACTAAGGCACTTGATTTGGATATTACTTAGGCAAAATGACCACCTCAGTTATATCCGACTAGAGCATTCTGATATATTTGAATTTCAACGAAAAAAAAAACAATAAATTCTTGGAATTCTTAAGTATTAGATTTAAACACAAAGAATTAAAAACCGATTTTTTTTTTTAGTTGAAAGCATTCATTGATTTAAGTTTATTATTTACAATAGTTTATTAGTACGGAGCAATATGATGCTCTCAATTTGTCTCTAAAATATATTCAAATTATCAATAAGAAAAATACTTTTGAAGAAATTTTTATTGATATTCTATTTGAGAATATTAAGAAAAAAAAAAAGATTTTTTTTTCTTTAATAATAAAAATTTTTTGAAATGTTCAAAAATATTTATGCATAGAAATATATTTTTATGGAATTTATGAAGAAAAAAAAAAAGTTCTAAAGGAAAATTCCAACCTCGGGATCGTTGTGATGTAAACAACTGAGAGCGAATGAACATATCAGTTTTTCCGTCAAACCCCTAAGAATAAAGAATTTTTTTGCGATATTTAAAGCAATTTTTTTATGAAGTTGAACATCGATATAAATCGATTATTTACAAATAATTTATTGCGAGTAATGATTAACGAGTAATGATATTGCGAGTAACGGATCAATATAATGCGAGTAATGTATCTCTATGATATACTTAAATTGGCAAATTTTGGAATTAACTTCGCAAAGATTTAATCATTAATCAACTAGAATAACTACAGAGAAAGACATAATAATTCTATAGAGTAAAATGTTATTTAATAACAAATAGAAATGATATAAATATAGAAAATGATGAGATCTTTGAATTTCTTGCATAATTATTTCAACGAATTTGGTTTTGTTTTTTTTTTAATCATCAAATTTTTTACTATCGTTATCATATCATTTATTATCAATATTATAGTATCATACTATCATGGCTCATATATTAAATTTAATTTTTTTTTGAGGCATTTTAAATGATTGCAGATGCAAAATAAACAACTCTATGAAATAAACAAATAAATATAGCATACAATTGTCGATTTGGTGCATTAAATACGTTGAGTGCATTCCATACGATTTCCGCTTTGCATTTATCACTTCGTGCGGATCGTGCCACACGGAATGGTTGTAGTAATTTCTTCACAAAACACTTCGCAACCTATAATCATAGAAGCAAATTTTTAGATATGTACGCATATATAGATCAAATATAAATAAATAAACTGTTAAATAAATGCATAAATAAATAAATAAGTAAGTAAGTAAATAATAAATAAATAAATAAATAAATAAATAAATAAATAAATAAATAAATAAATAAATAAATTTATATGAAGAAAAGTAGAAATGCCGCAGTTTTCATATTCACTTTTTTGTTCTTCAAAAAAATAAAGAATAATAAGAGAGCGATAAATGCGAGCATAACGAATAGGAATAATCAAATGCACGAATAGATAAGAAAATAAGACCCTACTTGGGGATGTCCGTTGAGTATTTCCATAATAGCTTCTTGTGTCGATATCGGGAATCGCTTGTCCTGAAAAATATTTTCAATTACTCCATCTTCACTACTATAGTATAATATTTTATTCTCAATGATCTATACATATTTTATGCATTACTATATATGTACAATATAGAATTTTATAAAAATATATTCTATTCGAGTTCAATTCTCATCATTTGCTATCAACAACTTTATAGTATAATAGCGTTAAATTTCTTCAATTCTTAAAAAGTAAATCGTAGAACTGTTAAATAATTTCACTTATTTTTATATGATTATCAAGTACTCGCAAAAACTTTTGCATATCGCTAATAATTTCTACCAAAGCGCGCAATTAGTGATATGATAATAGACTAGTGTGAAGATAGTGATATTATGGATCATAGAGACTACAATTATTGAAACACTCTTCATAGCTAAGATATGAGGAAATCACATTAATAGCATCTCCTGTTCGATTGATAAGAATATCAGTTGTTCGATCTGCGATAATCGGTCCCATTTTCTTATGAAGATTCCATGCGGGTAGAAAAACGAGTGCAATATACTTTGTAAGATCTAATGCAGCCGTATAGACCTTAAATTAAGTGAACTATTTTAGTTTATCTATATCATTTTCAAAAAAAAAAAAAAAGTTCCCAAACTGAAAATTTTTAGATATTTTGAAAAAAAAAAAGAAGAGTCAATAAGATCATCAATAAAAATTTGCATATAAAGAAGTTTTTTTTTCTTCAGTAGGAAAAGATTTCTTTTGAAAAAAAAAACTATTCGATTATTTGTTAACTTCGAAAAAAAAAATTCATTAAAAATTCAAAAGTTATGAAATTCAAAAAAAAAAAATTTCTTTATTAATTCCATAAAAGTGTATAGTTTCATTTATACTATAACGATCATCATATATGTCTTATTTTTTTCTTCCCTTCGAAAAAAATTTCAACAGCAAATAATAGCAAAAAAAAAGAGAGAAATTAATTAAAATAGATATGAAGGAATTTTTTAAAGCAAATCATCTCTTAAATAAGCAATTAAAAATTATTAATTATTAGGAAGCTTATTAAATAATATTTCATAATGAATAATATTATATAAAAAGAATAAAAGATTACAGCAAATAATGATCCTTAAGGAGTTTACAGATGATTGATAACGCTGAATCGAGATACTCATTGAAATTATCCGATTTTTCAACATTTTTCAATATGCTCTCGATCTTCTTTAATCCTTCACGACGTTCTTTCCATTTCTTCGAATATGATAATCGAACCTTTACAATAAAAAAAAAATATTCATAAATAATTCAAATTTCAGTGGATAATTTTTAAAAAAAAATTAGATCTCTGTAAATTTGCATATCTAAAGAACATTACAACAACGTCACATCTGTACGTATGCAAATAAGCCTATCTGTTAAAAATAGTTCCGATTTGCAAATTTATGCACCTCAATGAATCTAAATATCAATAGAAAATAGTGCATGTAGCAACCTCTAGGTTGGCTCATAAAAATATCATTGTGTGTGGGCATTGTTTCCTGACCGTTTAAAAATTGGCTGAATTGATAAACGTATTTCCTATCAGCTTACTTGCAGCCGCCTTTTGCTTAATTAAATAAAGAACGTAATTTTTAGTGACGTTAAAATTATATAGGCAACTATGAGAATTACTATTTCACAAAATCACTATTACTTTTTTACTACTTTATAACATTACTGCCAATTTTTATTTAACTATCTCAACGTCACTGTTATTGTCCCTTCATAAGATTAATTATTACTGTCGAAATATATTTGAGGAATAAAATCGTTGTAAATGTAAAAACACTCTGAACTCATAAGGTTAGCGATACAATTCGTTGCGATTATTCGACTAAATGAACATATATATTAAAGAAATATTGAAGAAGAATTGGCTAAAATGGCCAAAATTACTGTATCGAATCCGAAAAGAGTTATCGCCATTGTTGCGGATGAACGATCAGCTGGATTCATTGCGGCGAGAAATATATCGAAATATTCCGAATTCGACGATGATCCACTATCGATCGCTCTCGAATCACTATAACGTCGCCTTCAAAACAAATCCATTGCTCGATAGCACAATTTCCTTAGGATTTTAAAATATTCTTGCAAAAAGTGGGGAATAGTTTTATATATGCTTATAATTTTGGACAGAAAATTTTCCTAGCATAACTTCTTAACGACTAAGACAAGGAGATTTAATGTCTCTAGCAATCCTGAACAGTTCTGGTGCATCGATTCGTAAAATTCTCTTTGGGCAATGAGCAGTAAAGAGGAAGATGAAGGAGAACTGGGGGGGGGGGGGGGGGAGGGAAGGGAGAGAAAGGGTTGGGAATCACCTCTCACAGATTAATCCGATATCAAACTACACGGCATTCGTTCTAAGACCACGAGTTTGGCTAAAGCTCCACTCCAACTGCAATAAGAAAACGCCTAATGAACATAATAAAGCAAATATTAGTAGAATAATTCCTGGAATGTTCGCCTCTATGCGTTTCATCTCCTTCATCTCCCATTCTTCCCCGTTCCCCCATCGTTTCGTAAATTAGCCCAACATTATAAAATTCTCCCGATTGTTGAATTCAGTGGATAAATTGATCACAGCAAATAGCAAGTGAAATGCTTCTAGCATTAAATAAATAAATAAATAAATAAATAAATAAATAAATAAATAAATAAATAATAAATAAATAAATAAATAAATAATAAAAAAAGAAATAATAATGAACTTCAAGATTAAATAATATAATTATTTCAATGAGTAGAGTTGTTTGAATAAACTAACGCATTGAGTACAGCTGGTACAATCATATTTTCTTTCTCCATAAATTTATTTACAGCTGTTGTTTGCGATGAATTTTCGCCAATAATTAAGCTATTCGAATTTCGTTGATAAATTGCTGAGCGAAAATTAATCTGCAAATATTTTTTGAAAATTTCTAAACAATCCAAAATTTAAAAAATTGAAATTTTTTTTTTTTGAGAAATGATTTATAACCTAAAATTAAAAAATGGCTGACTGAAGAATCCATCTTTTTGCAGTTATAATTAAAAGTATTACTATGAATTACTATGTATTACTATGAAAATGAATCGTATATCAGATAACAAATGAGAAATTCGAAGAGTTGAAGTTTATTTGTGTTTTTTCGAGAATTTCATTCAAAATTTGCACTTTTACATTGCAAGAATGCAACAAACGTAGATTAACCGAATGTATTTCACCTTAATCGTTGATAATTATTGAAAAAAAAAAGAGAGATTATTATTTCCAGCCGATTGACTGATAAACGTTGCTCAATAGGAAATTCAATCCCCCCCCCCCCCTCCCCTAATCAGTGCTTGAAGTGGAGTTGGAAAATTATCATGGATTGATAGACTTTAAAAAAAATAACAGTAATAATCTGAGTTAATATTAATAAATGTACGAGGATGTTGTGCAAAAGAATAATATTAATTATTCTATAGATCATATTATTTGCAAAGGAATTTTTTTTTTCACCGGAAAGAATAAAGCTGAAAATAAATTTATTTAATATAATGAAGAAACGGTGTAACTTAACGTAAAAACTTTAATTAAGTTTTGAGGTGATTCTCACCTGTTTAGGCGTTGATGCATTTCCGAAACGATTTTTAGTGAGCGTTGCATTTGTTGGGTTAAGTTCAATCGGTGTAAATAGTCGAGGAACGTAAGATTTCGAGAACATTTCCTCACCGATCTATTCATTAATTTCGTATTTAATAAAAACTTTTAAAATGAATTATAATAATATCATTAAAGAATCGTTTTGGATCAGGTGCTTGATACTTCCGCGTAGTACTATTAGTACAACCGGTACGTTCTTTTCGTCGTTTTTCTATTTTTGATCACTAATTATCGTTGCATTCAATGTAATTCCATTGCAAAATTCAGCAGCTGAGATTGTTGCACTATGGCAAACCATTGATGCAAATCCGGATAATTTACCTTCATAATCTACCGAATAAATGAAAACTGATCAATGGATGGAAAGTTCAGCGGTTGTGCCAGCTGAATTTTGTTTACATTCGTTTCTGCGCTTCTCTTGACCTTGGTAGCGCTCTGGTAACTAATTTTGCTTCGGGTGACTGTGACCTGGGATGTTTCTCCAAGGTAACAGTCCTTTTTATGTCTCTTTTTTGTCCTTTTTATGAGTTCCGAGTCAGAGTCCGCAGTCGAAGTTTCGGGCCTCACTAAATCGAAGTCGAGGTCAACTAATTTCATCTGGGTCATCCATCACTGATCTCCGCAGATTGATTGTTCTTCTTTTTATGAGATTATTATATTTGCCAGCGGAATAACCAAGCTGAGACCTATAGGATAGCTCATAATTAAATATGCAAATATTTTCTTTGTATGCATAACACATCGACGAATACACAGAATGTCGTTAATAATACCTGCTGAGTTGAGTTTATTTACTTGACTTGCATTTTGAATACATGCATATCAAGCTGTACCTGTTTATTGGAAAATTAACCGCTACCTCATCAGAAACTCGACGTTCAGGACCACTCGTCGTTAATAGCTCTTTGTCTTGAACCAATCTCACATTCCGCTTAATCTCAGTCTCTTCATCGAAAGCTTCTTTATCAATCTATAATGTCGCTGCATAAAGTTTACCTATTTATTGCCAATGTCCATCCGTATATCTATTTGTTTATTTATTTGTACATTCAAATAGCCTTCGACCTGCCTTGTGAGTTGTTCTCACCAGTCTCGCCAATCCAAATTTGCGTATTTCATTGGACTTCATCCAGTAATCGTTGAATTAATATCTTTGAGAATAAAAAAAAAAACAAATTTCCTGAGGTACGAAATGAGTGACCGTTCTTTTTAGTTGTCCATCGTTCTTGACCGGATGGCGTCATTATATAATAGCAATTGGTGCAATTGCTTCTAGTTTTAATGATAATCTTCACATATAATTGCTTTCATTCCGCTAATATCCCCCCCCCCCCCCCCCCCCCCACACACACACATACACACCTCTCCTGCATTCTAAAATCGTGACACTATATGAAGTAGTAGTATTATGAAGAAATGAAGATATTATAATCCAAGCAAATTTACTGACATAACACTAGAAAAAGCGGTGGTTATATTCGTGATTTTCCAGACTTAATATTCATTACGATTAGATAATTTCCTCTAATAATCTAAGAGCTGAGGTGAGAATATACACTCTCACAACAATAACCTATCGCATTAATTTTTTCACGTGGCAATTATAAACTTCCTATATCGTGTACTCTATACTTCTATAATTTTATTTTCTATATGAATCCTATAGATCTAAAGTAAGTCTAATATAAAATGGAAAATATGTATGACTACCTGAACCGCTGCATCGCTCTTTTTGATTGTTCGTTTCGCCTCAACTACAGTCGCCGGTCGTTCATATTCGTCGATCTGATCGTTGTGCATCGACGAGGATCTGAAAATCGTGCCCATTTAACGAATATTATTTATTCAAACATTTTTAAACTTCCGATTCGAAAAATTTGGAATTGGAAAGTGCCGATTTTTAGAAAAGTGGACCCGAAGAGATCGGATGGCTGAAATGCGAATCGCCAGAAATTCATTGCATCTAGCCAATAATTTAGTTAAATTTTTACGTTGTTGAGCGTATTCTAACTGCCTCGTAATCATATTCGATTGTGTTAAGAAGTAGATAGCAACGTCCCTTCCCTGTCTCCTTTCTCCCGAACAACATTATGCATTGTGAAGTTACCTTCCTTAGGGTAACAAACTGAACTGATTCAAATTTTTGCACAAAAGTGCACTCACATTCGTTTGCTATTTGGATCGTTGTTTGATTCGGATGCGATCTTATTTCCCACAATGATCGATTGTGCATCACAATAACTACCCAAAATAACAATCGATATGATGCCCACCTATAAGAAAATTCTCTTCAAAAGGAAATTATCAAGAGATAAATTTTGGCTATTTATAAATTAGACGAATATAATATGAATTATTTTCAATTAAAATGAAGCAAAATATGAAAATTATTTATTTTATAAAGCGCTCTATGAGATTTGAAATTTGCCAAGTTCTTAGTGCAATTCAAGCTTTCCACTACGATAGATCGAAAAAGTTGTCGGCATGTTTTTGATGTCATGAAGCGAGAACAGCGATCAACAAGCGCCAACATAAAAGTAAAAAGTTCCTCAGAAAAGTTGTTTATAAGTTGAAGAGAGGCTATAAACAGTTGGCTCATTTCTCGCAGTATTAACTTTCGGTGAAAAAATTGTGATACAAAAATTGCGCTCGTCGAAGGGGAGGGGGTGGGGGGGGTGGGGGTTGGGATGGAGATTATTTCAACTCACTCTCTATGATTATAAATTTTGCTGACGAATTTAATATAATTCTCAAAATGATGGTATTATAACTGACTATAAATGGCAACAAAGAGTAAACAGTAAATGGTAAATGAAAGTGATATCATTAAATAATAAAATTCATCGTAGATCATAAAGCTGTAGCTCATGCTCTTTAACTAAGCAATTTTATATCGAAATAATTCGCCAACAATCACTTTTAGCCCTCTCAAATATTTCAGATCACTTTATTTATAGTTTTATTCAAATTTTTAAAAATTTTGAGACTCTTTCACTCATCGAGATTCTGTTTTATCCAGAAGGAAAAAACCTCAGCAAGTGAGGTGAAGAAGTTATAAAAGTGAAGTGGGAACATTTATGTTTCTTTGCATTGAAACAAATACTCGCATTTGTGATAACTCCAGAAAACAGCACGCGAAATCTTTTTCACCTATGAGATATGCAAATTTTTTTATTCAACTATCGATACACTAAGCAATTCAGGCTGGCCGGATTCAGGACTAAGGAAAGGAAATGTTAAAGCTAACGATTTGCGGGAATAGCGAAAAGATAACCTTTAGTATTTTTATCTGCTATCAAAACAGCTTACACATCTTCTTCACAACTCACCTTCATGTATTAGGAGAGCTTATAGCAGCTGATCAACAAAAGACCCTATTATCCTGGTCTAATTGTTATGTGGAGCAACCATTCCCTCTCAACCCTCTCCTCTCTCTTCTTCTTCCTTCTAGTAACGAATGCGTCTTATGAGGCTTCATTCCTTACCCTCAAAGTAGTAGAACTCAAATTCAAGCCGAAGAATGCCAAGGAAGTTGGGATAGCGTGTATTTTATCAAATGGTCATCATTAACAGAGCACTCACGTAAATTCCCCAGCAGTAGGATTGCAAAAACAATGTGCGATATTTTTATTAATTAATTATGCAAGTTTTCAGAAATTCATCGGGAGGTAGCTGAGTTTAATCCTATGCCAAACAAAACAGAGAGTTGAAAGGATCATCAGCTTTATATGCAAATATAGGTGAACAATGAAGATACATAGATAGAAGTAAAGATAAGTAGTGAAAATGTGCAATAGTACAGATTCATCTCATTTTTACCGATATTATAAATAAGCAAAGAAGCAGAGATATTTCCTTCTTCCTAACTAATAAAATCGATTCTCATAAAACAACATCCCTCTTATATTTCTTGCTCATTTTTTTTGTACCTGCTAGCCATGTTAATCGTTCTCTTTCTCTTTCTCCCTCCCCCTTTTTCCCCTCCTTTTCTCCCTTCTCTTCCTCTCATCCTCTTTCCCTCTCTATCTCTTTCCGTTTCTCGATAATTTGCTAAGGTGTTTTGAAATTTCTTAATAGCACCTGATTTAGCTGATTGCGCTCAGTATCCGAATAATTGTGCTGCACGTCGAGTCTGATATGGGATGCGATAAGATCCGTGTAAATCGTCTTTAGCTCACTTTTCTCTTCCTCATCATTTTGTATCTTTTTGAATCGAACCGTCCTGGAAAAAAAAAAACTCAAGCCACATACACATAGCTTTTAGTGTTCGATTGATACAGTCAAACTTTTGCATTTTGCTGGAAAGTGGGAAAATTCTTTTGCAATATCTCTATTTAAAAATATAAAAATTGACTATCTTTTAGCAGATTTATAGACTATGATGCAAAAATGTGAAATTTAGGTCACTTTATTCTCTGTAGCCAATTTTAAATACAGAGGTCAAGCGGTAAAGATTGTTATATAAATGAATGGCGCAAATGTCGCTAATTTCAGTCGAAATGACCAGCCGAAAACGCGAATTGAAGACTTAATTGCGTTTGACGTAGGAGAAGTTACGGTGAAATTTAGGAAATCCAGAAATTTTATATTTTATCAGGTTGGATTTCAGGTATTTTCGTCATTCGTCTTCTTTAGGGTATTTTGTTCTATCGACGTCTCATATAGTCAACACAATCAATGACATGAATGATATAAATGATTGAGTAATTAAGTCAAAAAAAAGTGTGGGAAACACAAAAAAAGATGCAAAGAAAAAAGAAAAAAATTCTAACATTTACCGCATTATTGAGAGAAATCGTCATATTTTTATGAATAACAACGGCTTCTAGAACTTGAATTTTTATTAGAGTTGTGAACCGATAACCATTTGCGGTAAGTTTTTTTTCCGCTCAAACCCCCAGCGGCATATCTTTCTTCGATCTCTTTGGTGCAATGATCAATCTTGATCTCAACCCCTATCACAAGTGATAGCTGTGGTGGAGAACATATTCGGAATCACAGTTGCCACTTATGATGCGCTCTCAGAGCATGTTTATTTTCCTATTGTCTGCGCATATCTTGGCGGAAGCACAAAAGAACTGACTGTGAAAGGCTGAAAAAAAAAACAACTGAAACAAACAAAAGAAATTACCCAAGAAGTTTGAAGTGCGGCTGTGTATCGTTCTGTATTGTTGATACTGCTGTATGTAAATCAATACTACTTGCTAAAAATATCACAAAATAGGATGAAGGATAAGAAGTAAGTGATGATCACCATCGAATCAGTCGTTGTTTGTAGCATATATGGATCCGGATTCCTGGATCACGGTCATGGTACTGGCGCAATTATGCGATCTTTGAAGGTTTTCAGGCAATCGTATACTACTATTTCATATTCTTCCCAACAAGAAATACTATTTGACAGATCAGCATTTGCGTGATCGGGGTTATATTCGGATCATAAAGCGAAACAATAATTCATATTCTCACTACTAACTAGCGAAGAACTAAGTTAGCATAAGGTTTTACTCGAAAATATTTTTCATTGGGCAAATTGTAAAACGGAAGTAAGCTTGATATGCAGTTTTCACAACTTAGTCATGTAAATCTAGTAGTAAAACATATGAAATCTTGCTTAAGTGGTGAATATAGGGAGGACGAACAATTCGGGCACATTTCTGGCTGGCACCAAAAGCGTCTGCCCACTTTCAAGTTTTTTTTTTTTTTGCATCTGCCACCGATTCGTTTAGTCGGTTGGATGAAGAAAGAAAATTTTCGATGAGCGGGCCATTTAAGACGGCAGAACTTCAAGTTGAACCTCAGGTTGTAGACCTTTCGAAATTAGAAGATGATATAACCTATTAGTGCAGGATGACCGAGTATTTGAATAGCATCGATACGGCTGAGTGCATGCATTTTTAGCGTGAGTTGCTGCGGATAGGTACATTTCCTGCAACTTTACATTTCACTCTCCTATCGGTTCATTTTGGGAAGAAAGTGTCACTGACATCAATTTTTAATGCGACATAAATGTCGCATCAAAAATATTTTCCTTAAGGTAATATTCCTCGAGGAAATTTTTAGCGTATTTCAGTGAAAATTTTCCACGAAATAAAAATTTGAGGTTTTTTTTTAAAAATTTTTTAAAAACTTTTTCATTTTTTTCGAGAATTTATCTTTGAAAAAGACAAAATTAATATATTCTACATTATGAATGAAATTGATGTTTTTGAAAAATTTCACCTTTCACTGATCCATTGAGTGCCTCTCAAGAGGTCTACTGGTATTTGTTGTGGACTTTCATAATTGCTTGCTCGTATAACTCGATAATCAAGCTCTTTACTATTTTCGATACTCATATCAACGTTACTGCAACAGTCATCATTGCATTTGCTATGATTAAATTATGATTGCAGACAAGGTATAACTCTTCACCTGAAAGGTGTTGCGCAACTATCGCAAATCTCAAAATTAGCGTAATTTGCATAAAAAGGTAAACATTTGTCCCCACCTCTCTCTTCTTCCTCATAAACTGTAAATCTGTGAAGGTAAGAACAAATCAAAACGGAAAGAAAAACGACTGAGATAAATAAACATTGCATAATCGTGCCACATTCATTATTCGAATTCATGATTGTTGTGGAGAGAACCGTTCACTATTGTTGGCAGCACCGACATCGGATGCGGCGAATATGAAGTGATATTCACAGCAGCGACGTTGAATTCAGAATGTTACTTTGTGGCTTTTATTAAGTGACTTTAGAACGACAGGTAAATGAATATTTCGAGAGAGAGCGAGAGAGAAAAGGAAGCTATTATGTGGTTGCTATGCTATTTCCAAGGTAATTGCTCGGCAACGAGCTTCCAAATCGCATCGATGGCCCCCATGCTGTCCTTGGTTCATATAATTCATATATATATATATATATATATAATATATATATATATATATATATATATATATATATATATATATATATATATATATATATATATATATATATATATATATATATATATATATATATATATATATATATATATATATATATATATATATATATAACGGAGATAACCGCTACTACAGAGTTCGTGTTTGTGAAATACTTGAATAAGTGAAGATTTCGTCAGGACTGTTGTCCAGCAGTCTTTCTTTTCCAATTCCAATGAGAGCATAAACGAGTGATGGCAACGAAAAATGTTTACTGGCGCAAACAGCAATGAAAACAAAATACAGTGATATCGCATAATAAATCGTAATTAAAAACTTAAAATCACTGAATGAAATACCAAAAGAGAACCAACAGAGCCGAAGAAAGACAATTGCACAGCATGTCAGTGCAATGGACAAACATTTTTGGGCATCTTGTGCTAGCAAGACCTTAAGTCATCCGGATCAAAACCGATTTTGTTGAACATCTTTTGGGAGAAGCTCTCAAGAGTAAGGAGCAAGCATGTCCTTCTTGTCCCTCCTTCTTCCCCAACCTTTGCCTTTCATAAAAATTGGTCGACGATGGTTTGCAGTTCTTAGATCAGTTTTCTTCTGAGTGCACAAAAGTGCTTCATTCGAACAACCCCGGCAGATAAAGAAAGGTGCGTAGATTGAAGCAGTAGAAGTTAAGTAATGGAAATTAAGGGTCGGCTAGACATTACAGTCTCAGAAGAGAGTAATGTGTGGAACTTGCAATCAGAAAAGTGCAAATATAAAGTGCTTCCCGCAAATAAGCCTTCCTCTCCTTAAATCTCGACCTGCTCTGATATGGGTTCATTCTAAATCGCCATCGACGTTATAAGCATTTAGGCTCATAAGCGGGAAGAAATGATATTCGGAGATGAACTTCTTATATAATACAAGAAGGGGTAATTGAATTCTGGAAAATATGCGATCAAGAAGGTAATAACCATCAACGATGATTTCGAACTTTCGATGAGCGATACTGTAACGTCATCAATATTAGAATAATATTTTCATCGGTTTCTTTTACTTTAATAAAAACCTCGTCAACATTATATATGTAGATGGAAGAGTTGCGGTGATTTGTGACATAATAACGATTACTTTCATATCCCACGAAATATTTAGTAAAATTCTTCACCGTATCGATTTGTAAGAGTTATCTTATTCATCTCCTCATCACCTTCCTATTTTAAAACTCACATGACATCACCTCGAAAGTTGTGTTATCATATTATCATTAGGGAACCTAAATTTATACTAAAATGTCCCAACGTTCGACTAGTTAATCAGAAATGCATTTTGAAGCTGTATTTCCGACCGAAACGAATAGGAAACACCAAAAATCCCTAAGAAAAAATTTCAACTGATATCTGAATCCATGTAAGGAGAGAAAAAAAATATTAATCGAACTTGCACAACGTTAAATTTTTTTTTGTACACTTTATGAAGCTCTGCGATTTTTGAGGATACTTGATAAGTCCGAAAGTTCGATGTTCAAATCATTTATATTTTCATTTATTTTAGCAGAGAATATTAACGATTTAACATCGAATTAGGAATTAATTCTTTACGAGCATAAACTTGAGCATAAAGTTGTTTAGTAAAAATTATTTAGAATTAAGCACTAGCTTGCACATTCGACACATTCCAAAAGAAGTGGTAAAACTCCATCAGTTTTTACTGCCGTCTCATGAGGGCATTCTTTACCGCTGCGTTCTGTCGACGATATCGAACACTGCAACAAAATACATCATTACTTCAGCGATTAGTCAACAATTACATCACAAATGTTTCTACAGGATGTGACGGTTGGAAAGTGGCATGAAGAGAACAGAGGGCAGGAATGTTCAGAAGGAAGATCTGCACTTTATATCAGAGTGGAAGAGGGGAAGGGGGAAAGGGAAGACGTATATTTGCATATCAAAGTGGTACGTTCTAGATGAGAAAATATTTTATAATAAAATTAGCATATATGCAAATATTGCGGCACGAATTTCAGCGCACTTTGTCGGCATAGCACATATGTGTACTGTGTACTTCTGCTAAGAAATCAACGTTCAATAAAAAATATCTTGAGAGGAATGATTGAAAAAAAAATTTGCTCAAGTGCATCATTTAATTCTTCCTTCGCAGCAGCTGATTTTGTAATTAGGGGCAGAAATCAACTGAAAACCGGAAGTGCAACTACGCACTTCCGGGAAGAAAAAATTCAGTATAGGTGCTTATTTTTGAGTTTCAGCAAACATATGTTACAATGAAATATGATTGCGTAATATTTACATTTGGAAATATATGATGATCTTTAATCACTTATAATAGATTCATGCTATTTCAAAAGATAAACGAATAAGATCCCTCAAAATGAAGGGCAAAACCCTTTAGTTCCACTATATATATATATATATATATATATATATATATATATATATATATATATATATATATATATATATATATATATATATATATATATATATATATATATATATATATATATATATATATATATATATATATATGGTTTTCGTAATTTTGCATAAAGGTGAATGATAGCATAAGTCTGGTATTTCCTTAACAGAATGGAAAAGGAAGTAAGAAAGAAAAACAGGGAAACGGAAAAGACCGAAGAAAAGCAATTGAAAATACTCACTATTTTTGTATTCGTGTTATATTTAGCAGCTGTGCATTTTCTCTTACTGCATTCCTCAGCGCATTTACCAATCGTTAAGAGCTGCTCGGAATGTTCGAATTGTGGCAACTTTCTTTCCGGTGTAACCGTACTGATTGTGTATTTACAAGCTGAAATTATCCTTCATATTTCATAATCGCCTTTCATTCATAGCTAAAGGTGTGCAAATTTTCCATTGCTCTACGCACTATTCTACCTTCATTTTTACCTTATCGTCCTTTGTTTTCTAAACATGCTAAATACAAATAACAACAAATGGTTACAAATGGGTAACGATCGATTCTGAAACTTAACTGGACAAGGAAATAATATCAAAAAAAAAACCACCAACCTGTCCTATGAAATACGAAGTAATGTTTGTTATTGTTTTAGATCAGCAATATTTTCATTGAAGGGTCCACATAAAAAGAAGTCACTTTGAAAGAGAACGATGAACTTACGAGAGCACTTGATACAGCTTAAGACGAATGGTGAAAGAGAAGCATGCTGTGGTACGAAGTTCTTAGTATCCAGACACAACTCGTCGTCGGATGTCAGTACGCAGACACCATTCGTTGGATCACCTGTTGGACTTGGAATATAGCCGGCAAGTGAACAACCCTCCTACAATTCAATACAATTAAATTTATAAATGAATAATTTCATAGAAATTATGCATCGATGAAATATTGGCTTATTTCGGATCTAAATGGTGACTCTTTATCGAAGAAAAAATCCCTCAAAAGATTAAAAAAGAAATCCGGCGACCTATAGCCTGCGTTCCTTTTCACTTAGTTTATAGAATAATGGGATATTTGCAAAAGCACAACAAACGCATGAAATTGGGAAATCTAACAAGCTTGTCCACGTATTAAAAACGATTGATAAATTTTTTTTTTTGAGACTTCATTTTACTATCTCATCACTTTTTGCTATAAAGCGCTAAATTACTTCCAAATGTGATCCGTAAATATATAAATAATATGTAAAGTAAAGTTCTCAACTTAATAATAGAACTTATCCTTACCAATTAGGGTGCTATTAACTTATTAATCGATATAACCTCTATTAAGTAAAATGTTGACTTACTAGTAAACATACCTCCCTAACTAGCTTTCGACTTTTTACTTGATTGATTGCATTAGTTATAATTTTAAGTGTAAAAAACCGTTTCGAAGCATTTTCTCGCACAATCTGCTGGTGTTCTCGCTGGCACATCGTTGGTTACATTCAATTTTGGAAGAGCCGTTACTGACATCCGCTGAAATTCCAAACGTCCTGGGCAACCAACCGCTGTACCTATAAATCTACCTATTTAGTTTTCATATTGCAACAATACCTTTAATTTTATCACTTCCTAAAGGTAGATAAGGTGGAAAATATGAAGAAAGGAGACTGCTGTCTAAAAAAAGAATTTCTTCGAAGGAAATCTACTGAAATTTACTTCTCTACAGAAAGATTTTAGCGTTAAATCTATTTATTGATCTGTTTTGATCAACTTGTTATAACTCATTTGCCCCATCAACTTCTTCGAAAATAAAAATCTTGGGGAAAAAGTGCAAAGCAAGGAAATCAAACTGGCGCTTGTCTCAGGTAGTGAGGTATAAATGTGATGGTAGTCTTACCTTCATGGATGAAAGGTTGATGTGTGAGAGGGACACTTCTGCTTTGAGTCGATTCAAGATTCGTTATATCGACATGCGACATCGGCATTGCAATGTCCTTTTCGCTTTCGGTGACAGGTTCATCAATCGAAAAGTTCTCTTAAATGGCTCTTCTTGTTAGTTTTGTACTCGTTTAACGAGCTCTTTTACCGCTATGCTAATAAATAATTTCTGAAGTTTTACAGGTCTACGCAGGAAGTCATTCAGGATGTCCAACGGATGCAAGGAAAAAGCTAGATAAGAAGGAGATGGAAAGGATAAATTAGGCCGTCTTCCGAATGAAATTTTTGCTAAGATCTATCACGCTGTTGAAATAAACGACTATAAAAAGGCTTTTGTTCAGCGCAATGATGTCATCGTACCAAAAAAAACGCCCTATTTATGGTACTTTGTACTTCTACTTATACCAGGTACTGTAGATTGTTGCACTAAATTTGAAGCCGTAACTGCAGTAAAAGTGCAATATAATTCGGTTTTTGAAGGCAGCACCTGTGATATTGTACCAGTTTTTTTAAGGAACAACATAAGTACATTTTATTACTTTCCGACTGCACCTGTGCCTTAAATTTTCTTGTTGCTTTCTTTGAGTCTCGAAATTTCTCGCAAGCATTGCGTTTTTCCAGAATTAAATTTCAGCATTGGGTCATAGGTCATCTCCATCTATGGTCTCTCAAAATGGACGAACCATTTCTTTGAAAATGCAATGCAAAATGCAAAAAAAAAAACTGCAATCCATAATCTTGCATTTTTGATCTTCAATAATATCGATCAAAATGACGAAATTATTTTATATTCACCTCTTTGTTTGCGTAATTTTTTCACTTCTTCCTAAAAAATTCATTTTGTTTGTTTGTTTTTTTTTTTCAAAATATGCATTCTCTTCTATATACGAATAATTTGAGTGAGAAAAAAAATTCAAACATGTAAAATTGGGAAAATTTTTGAAGTTATTATTGATTTTTCCGCTCTAAATTTCTAAATATTATGCAGCAATAATATTTACTCAAATATTCTCCACATTCCAAACCAATACATTGTTTGATCGAGAGAAAATTCTATTTGCTTTATCATTTCATTTTATTATTCAAAAGGGATTCTCTTGTGAATGAGTGCTTTTTGAATGGAAAATTTCAAGCAAATCAATCGTTTTATATAATTGCAAATATTTTAAAAAAAAAACAAGCGAAGATGACCGTATTTAACGAAGTTGGGCAAATAGCAATTAAATCCAGCATTAATTTTCGATGATGATTTTCCCATTTTCGGGCTTCGTTAAATCACTAACGTTTCATCTCCTCAAAATCAACGATCATCACCTACGCACCAATATAGTTAGAAATTGATGCTTATCTCACATCCACTATTTCGACTTTGAAATGAGTCTCGAAGACTACAAATATCGAGGGGTAATGGGCTCGAACCTTTGGTTCGGGAAACGACAGATGCAGTCAAACATCTGAAAGCGCGAAATGAAGCTGAATATACAGAGTTGGCGAAAGCATTTGGTTACAGGAAACTTCCGGTAGGGCAACGTATGCAGCCAATAAGCTTGAAGAGTCGTGGAGAGAGTCAGGTCAAAGAGCTCAGGATTTCGCGGGAAATAAACAATGCATCAAAGCTTTCCAATAGTTGCTAGAGCCGCCGAATGTGCCTCTAAGCTTCTTCCTGAGCCATAAGCTTTGTGAATATCCAGATGCATTGAATGCGCGACTTGTTCTTTCAAATTTCGGGAAGGGTTTCGCTCGTTTTTGGTCAAGATCAAGGTAAAGGTCAAAGGTCAAGGAAATTGTGGTAGATTTGAAAGCGTCGGCTAGAGTATCGATCGCTATTGAGATTAGAAACTAAAGATGTATCGAGGATTTGTTCATCACATCAACGACCCATTACGTTAAAGATGGCTGTCTTAAAAATGCATTCTCCAATTCGAAGAATCTATGTGCAAATTAGGACGCGGAGATAGTTAAATGACCTAATCTAGAGTCTTGAAAAGTGCTGATATCACCGATATAGATTGCTAACCGATATAGGCAAAATATTTTATGCGTTTTTGAAGAAAAAAAAAAACATTACAAAGTGCTGCGACTTGCAGAGGAAAACGCAGAATGCGAATAAGGAGCGGCTACAGCCAGCTTAGATCATGAAAATTTCGGCAGATTTACCTATTTAAATTCGATGAGTGCGAAATTGATGATTTTAAAGAGACGGAAAAAATACTGGAATTTGTTTTTATGAC
The DNA here is from genome assembly GCA_013433145.1 of Ascaris suum. Taxonomy (NCBI): domain Eukaryota; kingdom Metazoa; phylum Nematoda; class Chromadorea; order Rhabditida; family Ascarididae; genus Ascaris; species Ascaris suum. The sequence goes on along the minus strand of CM024183.1, from coordinate 1,972,466 downwards.
TCCCGGAAAAACTAAGCTACAATTTCATATACTGCAGGTACCGCTGGTAGACAATACAAGGACAGCCGGATGCAATACAGAAGTCGATATTCGGCTAGGGTACAGAGAAGAACAGGAAAACGTAGCTAGCTTATGGAACATTTTAATGCAAGGTCTGTCGTGGATCTAGTATTACCAAGAATACTCGCTTGAACCCCTTGTGCTTTACCTTGAGTACTACCTTCGTGTTAGGGATGACGTTGCTGAAGTGCTTCTTCTTGAAATCCCGAAACTAAAGAAAGGTGGAAGCCTCCTCCATGGAAGACTTAGATTAATATCAACGTCAATTGTCCCGTTCATGTATATCAAAGAATCCTGAGAGCTGAAAGTATAAGTAAAGCCAAAGGTATAGTACTTTTCGGTCCAAAATACTTGGTAAAGCATTTAGCGCACCTAGAACTAACTGTAGTTATGGTACCAATTACAGTGCACTTAGTTTTCCAAAAAGTAGTATAATCATATTATTTTATCACTTGCGATTAAATACAAGTACAATAGTGCATTGGAAGTTTTAGTGCGATGACATCACTGGCTCGAGAAATAAAGAAAAAAGAGGAATCGGAACAGTTGCCTCTTTAAAACCGTTACTAGAAAGGTTTACTGATATGAAAATAAACGAAAAATTGGGGGGGGGGGGAGGGGGTGTTGAGAGTGCCGAAGAAAAACATTAGTTTTGGTCGAATCAGCACAAATATCCTTTCCTCATAGCTTTCTTTATTGGCTATCCTCACGTTCGAAAATATATCGTTGGTGGAGTGATGGCGTGTGTTGTTGCATTAAATTCACCTCCTATCACCAATTTGAAGCATATTAGTGCAATAATGCTTCTCAAAGGTTTTATTGGTAAATTTGGAAATGCTACCGAACTACCGAAGGAAAAAGAATGTCGTAAAAGAAAAATTGATATATGCATTTCACCGATCATCGAAATTGTGGATTTCGAAAAATCTTTCAAGTGCAAGTTATTGAGGGTAATGGTTTTCTTCTAACCGGGCAGGAGTTCCTCCATCTAAGATTTTATTCAACCACATCAATAGTGCATGATGTTTTAGACGCATAAAAACAAGTCTTTCTTTTGGTTTCATAATATATAGCAATAAATTTATTCAGAAGATAGTAGCGTCTTCTGGGAGAAATGGGCACTTTTTCACGAAAAATTTTGAACAGCACTGGTTTACTTGGCATGTAAGGAAGTTTATTAAAGTTAATGCCGTAATTCTCTTAAGCAGTATAAATAAAAATTTTTGACGATAGAAAATCTTTGAGGAAAAGCGAGGTCTGCAGAAACTTACTGCTACCTGATTGACCATTTAAATAAGAATGTAATTCCTGAATATAAGTTAAAATAGCTCTCAGAATGAAAGATTGAAAGTTGGAATTTGGATGCAGTCTCATTTAGGATGCACGATAGATATCGGCCGGCGATTTATCAATCTCCATTATCCTTCATATTAAAGGCAAGGCAATAGAGCTATCGCAGCAATTGCGACCGACTAAGCAGAATTGGTTGGCATATTGCGTAAACTTTTTTTTCCTTAAATATAAAGCCGCTATGGCCAAATGCCCCGACGTGAAATCAGTCGGATATTGGTGCTCGCTTATGAAGGCAACCACTTACTGTTTACTCAATATTTCATGACGATCAGAGCACATAATCGTTCTGCAATAAGGCGAAAGCTGAGCAGGACACTGGATACCTACTGGTGCTTCCTACCGAACGCATGTGCTATGATAACAATGTTTCGTGCTAACGAACCACAGTGAACACATGTGATGAGTACGAGTTCGTCACGACCGTTGTCGGTCCAATCGTCGAGTGCAGATCTCATCTCATCGTCAGTGCAAGCATGACGGTTTGTCGTGTCGTCGAATTGCAAGAAGCATGTTGGACTTGGGAAGCGTCTGAATGCCGCCAGAGTGCAGTGCAATTCGTAGCATACACGTACGCAATGTTGTATGGATATAACGGCCGCGTCTGCGTGGAAGTGAATAGACGTGCGCGGTGAGGTGCTTCTTCCAATAAACATCAGACGACCTTTCGTGCAATCTGTATCGCTTCGCTTACTAGTGCCACTTTACCAGAAAGGACAAAGCACAGTAACGTTGGAATAATTGCATGGTTAAATTACAGGTGGACATTCATACCTGTCCAGAACAAATCGGTCTGGAGCAGTGATAAAAACAGTGGTTAACACATAGGTTATTCAATAGAATGATGCAAAAAAACATAGCTGGGAACTTCCTAATACTGCTCAAAACGATGTATCTGATATGATTGATTCCAAACGTAGAATGGTACTTTCTAGGATATTTCTAGGATATATTGAAGTCAGAGATTACCCGGACGATACATGGGTGAAATTGATGGGCAGTGATTTAGTGTGAATGCTAATCTTGCTAGTACCATTGATAAGGATATCAACGAATGTACTCATTTTGACTGGTCATATATAAATATGCTGAGCGTAAATCATCAACGTTTTAAAATGATACCTGTTCCCATAAATGAAATTCATAGTAATTGTGCATTATCAGAATCAATGATGGATATAGAAAGAAAAAAGGCGATTCAAATAGGCGCTGACATCTCATATGAAGCAAAAGACGAATTTCTGATCCGAAATGGCTGGAATTTTAAGAAATTATTTATGGCCAAGTAAACTTGACGAAATTTATGACGAAATTAAGCTCGATAAGCAATTTGTTTCAACTGCTTTTCGATATCTTCATCAACTATGAGGAATATTCTACCGTTGATGGAGAATGCTTATTGCTGTAATTTTTGATGTGTTCTGATTGCGGCCCATGTAGTCAACGGATAAAATCTTGTAAAATAGTAAAAATTTATGAAGTAAGCTCAATGTTTTGATGGTAAGCCATAATAATCGAATATTTGAAAGTCTAATAATTAAAGAGATCTCCACATTTCGCTCTTGAGAGAGAAGCCATGGCGTGGTCATGACATGGCTATCTTGCTGTGCCATGAAATGCAGAAATCCGTGGAATTGGCCACGCAAAAGGAGAATCTATGGCTCCGCATGTATATCCCTTTTCTGCAAATATTGAAACCAGTCTGCTCTGGTGCTCGAAACGCTGCGGATTCTTCCCTTTTATGGCCAAAAGACTACGGCATAACCGCTACGGCATAACCGCCTCAGGGATTTTCTAGTTTGTGACCTGGTCACAAGGTCATGCCATGACTAGGTTAGAGGCTAGTTGTGTACAAAAACCAAGACTGTTTTCACTCATTGATTAATGTAATATAAATTCATGGTAAACTAGAACCATAACACTTGGTTATTACTGCATAACGAGGTGCTGGTATGGTGCAGTGGCGATGAAAGCGACATGAAGGATTAGTCAATAAAAGCAAGTAGTAATCTATGCAGAAACACTTAGAAAGATATTGAGTATTGAATCTCATTTGCCACTACTGGCGCTGTCACATTTCCACCCTCTGCACCTTATAATAGAGAGCAACATCCTTCCATTAATCATCTAAACGAGTCCTGCACCATCTTCCCATCATTTATCCTCTTATTACTATCACCGTCCTCCTTCCAATATCATCATCCTCCTATCACCACTCCGTGTCACTTCATTGTATGGCAGGAAAAAGAAAGAATGATAAATCCCTCTAATTTCATGTATCTCAGTTGTTGCGTATTAGTGGCCTCATGAAACAGAACATTTGACACTGTCCTGTTTAATTCAGCGTAGTGTGAATTTGTTATATTTGTAGGCGACATAAAAGCACAATAGCCTACGGCGACAACTGAATAAACATAATACAAGTCAGTGAATACTCAATGAATTCAACACAAACTGAAAACATCATATATGGTTAGATTTTTAACGCATGCATAAACAATATGCAAATCTATGTGAGTTGCTATCTAAAACGCTAGTTCTGGGGAGGAGGCAAACATGAGGAGGTCTATCAGCCCTCTTGTCGATAAGGCAAGGTAAACGAGGAAATCATCCACCCTTTTATCATCCACTTCTCCTTCATCCCCTCTCATTTCATCATTCTTTCCTCTCCTTCCCTCCCCATCCCCTCCCCCTCGCATTGTCGCTGTTCTAGTTCTTCACGAAAGTAACTGACAACAAATTTCTTCCCAACATCTATATTAGTGAAGTTTTATCGGATGTTGACGGATTCAGCATTCCAAATTGCAATACAGTTAAAGAGAAAGTTTTTAATAAAACGCTAAAAATCGAGATGGGTAACAGGATTTTGATCGTCGCCTATTTAATAGAGGTTTTTAGTGTGGCTTTATCCCAATAAAGATAGAGGCATGATGAAGGCCCAAAAAGGTTGAAAAGAACGATTTTATAGTTGAGTTTCTAAAATAAGTAATAATTTAGTAGTACTGAGTATACCTCTACTCATCCTATATCTGTACCTATTTCCTTTCAATATCCTTATCTTTTTGAGACCCACTGGTTTCTGTTCTTAAGATAGTTCATATTTGTTGATATAAATGATAATGATAATGACTGATCAATAATAAACATATTAACATGAAGGTATATAAATGTGCAGGTAGCAGCATTATCAAACAGATTCATTTTCTTAGCACTACGCGTGCCTAAATGAATTCTAAACATTCGATTATCCACTTTATATACGCCGCCTAGTCAAATGCAACGTAAATACGAACTAACCATCGGTGATTTTCGACGATATGCTCGACTCTTCACGAGGCGTTGCTGTGGACGTCAAACCAAGTATTTCCTCAAGTTTAGTGTTTTGGCTTAACGCATCCACCAAGTCGGAAACTGCTTGCAAAGGTGGCTCAGCAGATGTTGTTAATTCCTCTGAAATTTTATAACCAACTAAGGCGATATATGAGGGATAATTTTTTTTTGAACCTAGCAATTATGCGACTAGCCAATTGCATGAATTCCAAATAAACAGAAAACTTATTAAGTTCAAGTATTATCTAAGAATTTAATATTAGCGCATCCGCATGTTAGCCATCCTGGAAGATAAACCTTCGAATATAACAGCTATTTTTAATATATGGTCTTCAAAAAGAAGCACTGATGGAAGTATCATTCGATAACGTGCCGACTACAGTGAATGTTTTCAACGTTTTAGTTCGTTTGTTATTACTGAGTTTATTCGTTCAAGTATTTACACTGTTATCCTTTTCCGTTTCCGGTTCCCGGTTTCCGGTTTCCGGTTGCTAAGTAATAGTTTACTTATTGTACTCTGTTTTTCGTTCAACTAAAGGAAGATTTGCTATATTAGTGGCCTTAATTTCTTGGAGTAATATTTGCTGCAATTGTGGTTTGAGCTTAATTAAAGATCGAATTACTATACTCGTGGTCTTAATAAGAAGCAGTGGGACTTAATTTGTTTATCACCACAGGAAGTGAAGCACAGCTTATTAATAGTGTTCATTCGGGCTTAAGGACTTATGATTCATCAACATCGGGGGAAACATCGTGTGAAGCTGTTGCCGTCTTGGATGTGCTCTTCGAATGCTATAGTGGCGACACTGCGCATGACAACACTACTGTTGGCACCGGGGACCCGAACTTCGAGCTCCCAAGCGGTTCTCAGAGCCCCTAAATCCTGGGGCTCCTGAAATGAGAGGCGCCCGAACGAAATTATTTCGGAGACCAACACTGTGCAGCACTTTTTCGTGGGACGAAAAACTTTTGCTGTGTTGTTGATGTGTACTTACCAGCACTAGCTGTATTTTCCGAGTTTATTGGATGCTTTGTATGCAAACCTGTAGCGGTAGACTGCGTGACGCTTTCGTCCACTTTCGTCATTTGCGCATTGGAAGCATCTATGTTGAGATCTTCGATCAGCTGTGTCGATTTGGATGTTTTGTCGCTGCGGTCGGAGTTTATCGTTTTTTGGATTTTCTTTAACAAGTCAGGAATAAAAGCAGCTTCGATTGATAGAGGTGTCGTCGATCCATCAGTGGCTTTCTGAATAGACGAAACTTTCATTGCCTCTTCAGTTGCCTCATCTGCTAATTTATGGGAAATCGGTTCTGTAATATGATCAGTCTGATCTCCTTCCTCTGTGATTTCACTCGTCGAGACATCATTCAACGCATCAGTCTTTTTGGAAACTTCCTCTGCACTCGTAACTATTGCTAATTGTCCATCTGGAGCGACGCTGCTAACTTCGACTTTTTCGTCCGTTACCTCTGAAGTCACGCGCTCACCCACAGGTGACACACTTTCGGAGGAAGTGATAGTGGACGCTGTTTTACTGCTTGTTTCCTCTTCTTCTTCTCCTTCCGGTTTTGCCGTTACAAATGCTACACCCTCAGGTTCTGAAGAGGAAGCTTCATATGTCGACTGCTCTGTCACAGTTGTTGCTTCGATCGTTTTTCCGTGCTCAAGAGTAGTCAACATTTCATTATCTTCCCCTACTCGAACTTTTCCTTCTGATTCGACTTTTTCTTCAATTTTAGTGTCGACGCTGGTGGTAGTAGTTGTTTCGTCACCAGTGAAGATGGCAATTGAACTTTCTGCTGGCAGATGTTCCCTACTCACCACATCACTTTCACTTCGTGTCTTCTCAGTGGTCCTGAAGTAATCCGATTTACTGCTTTCGGTGAAGGATGCAACAACATCTCCAGCAACAGTGCTGGCTGTATATTGCCCTTCTTTTAGTGATGTTGACTGCAATTCTTCGACATTCTCTTCTTGAAAAGCCGACTTCAGCTCATACTCAGAGCCCATCGTTGCGAAGTTCATTGTCGACGAGTGTACTTCACCTCCACCTGTTGCATCGGTGAATGAGGTTGCCACGGTCGAGGTACTTGCAGTGTCTCCGCTTGTCGACAGTGATGCTTCGTTTTGCTCAGCAGTGGATCCGCCACTTTCACTTGTGACTTCAGCGACAGTTTCCGTGGGGGTAACGGTTTGCTCGGATGAAGAGGCTATTGTTGCCAGCGATTCATCGGAGAATTTTGAACCAGCAGTTGAAGCTATCTCGTCGTATTTGGCAGCTTTAGTAACTGTTTCATCGATGGATTCACCTAGTGAGCTAGTTGACAAGGAAACCTCCTGTGTTTCTTGTGTTTCCTGTTTAGCACTAAATTCTTGTGGTTCGATCGTCGTGATCGCCACGCCTAAGTCGACGATTACCTCACCCGCATTAATAATCCGTGCTGCAGTTGTCGTGGCTTCACTTTGTTCGCTGTTCTCCTCGCTTACTGATTGTACCCTGAAGGAGGTCATTTCATCCTCCTTGGCATGATCTGGCCATTCGGGCTCTGCTTCATCGGCAGACTCAACAGCGGAAACACTTTCGGGTAACTTTGATGATCGCTTCTTTTCCTCATCTGAACCATACGTGCTACTCGTAGTAGGACTTAAACTGGATAATCCTTCAGGCTCCTGGGTTGAACCCACTGTGTTCGTTTGAAGTCTTTCTAAAGATTCGTCCCAGGTGGTCAGTTTCTTCGTGAAAGATGTCTCAAGCTTTTCCGCACTACCTGCAGCAGTTGTGGACGACTTCACGAAGTCAGCGGATGTAGTGATTATTACAGGTTGTTTAAACGTTGTTGACTCACTCTCCATGCCTGCCGTGAAAGCCTCATCCTCGAAACTAACTGTTGATGTAGATGTTGCCTTGCGGGCATTTTGCACTTCGTCGGTGGTTCCGCTCACGCTTTGGGTTACACCTGATGATGCAGTTGTCTCGCCTTCTTCTGCTTCGTTTTCAGGAAGTTGAGCTGTCGCTTCTATAACATGTCCATCAGTAGGCGCAAGAGGCGGCTCAGGTTCATTTCCGTATATGGAGACTTCTGGTGTTTTTTCTTCTTTACTAATCTCATCCTCACTCGCTGATCGATCAGGAAGGGTGGTTGTTTTTGCAGACACAAATATGTGACCTTCTTCTATAGCAAGGTCTTCCTCTGCTGGACGACTGCTGTCTATAGAACGAGGTTCTGTAGTGAAGCTTTCAGTGTTTACTGCTGATAGTATGGTACCTTCTGACTCGACTGCTGCATCTGTAATAGATGTACCTATGACATCGCTATTCGTGTGCGCTGTGCTCGACGGCTCTGTAGGAAGAGCTGTAGATTTGCCTTCTGTAGCTTCACCCCGCTCTGGCTTTAGCAATTCTTTATCCTCCTTTCTTCCACCCTCTGTACTGCTAACGGCCTCCGCGACCCGATTTGTAACGCCTTCTATGCTAGTCGTCGTTTCAAATGCAGTTCCAGGCCCTATTCCTTCCGGCAATTCAGTTGTTTCGGAGGCTGTTTCAGATTGCCGAAAAGGTGATGACGAGTGCTCTGGGACTGTACTCACTTCACCCGTCTCATCAGTTGGAATGAATGCTCCTTCTTCGGAAGAAATAACTGCATTTTCAGTTATTGACGTTGCTGGTTGTTGTGAAGTGGATTGAGCGTCGAGTTGAGTGAACAGACCTTCAGCAGTTGTGCTCGCCGTTTCATGTGCTGTGCTTTCGCCACTGATTTCCTTCGTTGACTCTACCGATGATAGTGTGGTGAATTCGAGTGGGACCGAATTGGTGAGCGGGCCTCTTCTCGGCAGCACTCCTTCTGGGAATTTCGCTGCAATACGACATTTATATGCAAAGAAAAAAAAACAGAAGTATAAAATAAAATAAAATATATGAGAGAATTTTCTCGATGAAGCAATTTAAAATACCTCTTTGCATTGGGAATTTTTATGAAATAAAAATGCAGCAAAGATTTTCGAGATTATCAATTAATTCGAGCTCGGATTTTGGCGCTTGAGCAAATCAGCATCATTTTCAAGTAGAAAACTTTTGCTATATATGTAAAATTTAATTTATCGATTATGTTTAATAGATAAGAAGGAGGAGAGGGGGGGGGGGAAAATGAGAGATTCTGTAGCAGCTCATACTCTATGATCATGGAAACAAGAGGATAATTATAGTTGAGAAATAATCAAAAAGATTAACTCAATATTGGCAAAGTTATGACAACATATTTACATTCATTAGGAATGATTTTCTCAATTAGTTATTATTTCTCACCGCTAAGAGAAAAAAAAAAGATAAAGAAATTTTGCTATCGATGAAAACTTTTTACGAAACGCATAGAAAAATGAAATATTTTTGTATAGGAAAATGTGATTTGAAAGCGTTCAAATTTAATTTCCCACTCAGATTTGATGAATAAACGTATCAATCTAGATTGAGATGAACTCAATTTATTCGAAAATTCTTTCAAAGAAGCAATAAATATAAGACGATAATATTAGAGAATAAACTCTATTTATACTATGGAAATGAATTTTTTCTTTCGAATCTTCAAAAATTGAATCGTTTTTTTTTTCCTTTCACAAATTTGAAAAACATGCAAATTATTTCTTAATGAAATTTGCTTACTCGTTTCTTCAGATTCATCAACGAGTAGTTCGAATTGTCGATCATCGGGAAGGGGCTCTTCTGAAAATTTTTATTTTTTATATTCCAAAAAGGATACGAATTACAAAGTTGCGCGAATATTTCTGCAAAAAATATGAAAGATTATGAGGAGTGAGTAAAAAATAATAATAATTCAAATAAATCGTTTTATTAATTTGATCAATAAAATCTCGCTAAAAATTAGAAAATGATAAAGTAGAATCGATGCGTCAAGAATAACTGTTTATCAACCGATAACTCCTAAATGTATAAACTTACTACAGGTGATACAATGAATCCAAATAGTTTCATTGGTACGGAAGCGGTCATATTGTTGATCGTCGCTGCAATATTGATGATCACCATAGCCTAAGGCACATTCCATTGTTTCCGGATCGTATCGTGCTCCAGTACATCCATCCTAGAACATACCTTTTTTCAATCATAGTAGGTAAATATGGAAGAATCGAAGTGATTACGACCAGCTTGAAGAAGAAGCTTTCTGCATCGAAGCGATCGATATTCTAGAGGATTTTTCTTCAATAAAGTTTTCTAAGCATTAAGATTGCAGAGATATTAGATAGGAATCGAATGTAAAATCGTTTCAACGGTAAGGAAAATATACTGCGTTTGTCAAATGTTTCCATGCATGCGCGTGGGCGTACATACTTCCGTCCTTGTCTGTAGATGTCTGCTTGTGTGTGTGTGCATGTATAATGGCTGCTATGACATTATTTCTTCCATTGGATAAGGACACGTTGAAATCGTCTCTTCTGATGTTAAAACTTTGTAGCATGAATCTAGAATTCACATCGACAGTCCCAATGCGGATCCGAGACTGATTCTATGAAAGTTTAGCATGAAAAAAGACAATTTTTTGATCGAAGACGAGACGCACCTTGAACCTATTGGAGATGGGGGCTAAATCATATACAATGTTTTACTCATACGTAGAGAGCTTTTCGAATACGGCTTAATGCCTAAACCTAAAAAGCAGTCGCTTTTCTTGCGACCTGTTAGCGATGGAAATCAGGTCCCTGTGAAAGACTTGGTATGGTCGAGTTACATCGCGCGTTTGGCTTGTCCTAAGAACTTTTGGGACGTCCTCAGGATTTGCAGCAATGTACACATGTAGGCTTCTTTTCCGCTTTTTATTACTTGCTTATGCAAAAAAACTGTCCGAGGATTATAAATACTGTTGGGTACAAACAGAAGGTGAATACTGTATCGATGCTGCAAATGGATCAGGGCTATCTGTCACATAGGTGTTACGGATGAATGAATCTATATTATACACATTCTACAAGTGGGTAAATGAGTATTACAAAGGCTTTGTGCAGCTGAACATTAAAAACCGAAAAATAGTCGAGATTTTTAACTTGGCGCAACTGAAAGGTGATAAATGATCGCCGGTGAGCAGAATTTCCCCTCGGCATAATGCAAGACAATCTCTCTATACTCTTGTTTCTCTTCTTCTTGACTTATGAGTTGACAATTTTTTTTTCTGCTGTACCTTTCAAAAATGTGCATGATCTGAAGGCTGCTATTATGATGGAAATGACAGTTAAGCAAATATGTGAATGTTTGTTTGATGTCATTCGCAGCCGATTTATGTTCTAGCGATAAGTAACCCAAAGTTACCTGATAGGAGTAAGAGCACATCGATCGGAGGGGCGGAGGAGGGGTCATTACGCCGATGACGATTATGTTGTGCTTTCCAAGAATGACAAAAGAGAGAAACGCTCAATGGCACCACCCACCCTTGACTTCTGGAGATTTTCCAGAGTTTCCTCATCCATGGATGGAGGGATTTAAAGGTGATATTGGAAATAATGTCATTTTCATCACTGGCACCACACCTCTAGAGAATGCCACTCAAAAAGTCTCACTTTTATGCTTCAGTGACTGGTACAGATTGCAGTGAGAAGGAGAGCAGAGATTATGGATCTGTACACAGCTTGGAGTAGCTGACATCTTTCTGCTTTTTCATTGCTGAGAGGTCATTGTGAATTCTACGCAACAGCTCTTTGATCGCCAAGGAATCTTCGATATTATCACTTCCACCCCTTTCCACTCGATATTTTGCATACTCCCCCCCCCCCCTCCTCTTCACCATCTTCTTTGCTCTAAAATTCACTCTTCTACAAAGTACCACTTCAACAATTTGGTTGGCATGGTTGGCACTTCTCACCTGGTAGCAGCGATTGGCACACATATCAGCGGTTGCTGTATCGTTCTTAACCTCGAATTCCGATATAAACGATTTAGGACGCTGTGCAATTGGATCCGCTTGGAACCATACGACACAGCCTTAAAAAGCATCTTTTGAACTTTATTTATGGCATAGTTCGGCTTTAACGAATTAGAGCTTCGAATAAAAGATTTTTTTTTGATTTTTGATTCCGGTTCTATTAGTATGAACTGCATTCGAATTCCGATTTTCGTTTCAATTCCGGTATTTGCCTACAGTATAGATTCCGTTTCCTGATAACCTTTTCTGGCGTATCCCTGTTGCATACCTTCTTAAATATTTCTATAATAACAGTGCAAACGTTTTAAGTTCATGCTTTTTTGCAAAAAAAAAAACGTTATTTTATAGTTAAATTGCCGCTTTTACACGCCTTACGTAATCAACGAAAAAGAAACTTCATTACATTCCTATAGAAATAATCGTCCCCAAAATGGGATTCAACGGCAGCTCTCATTAAATCTGCCCAAGGATGACGTGTTCAATGTTTCCGATTTGACGTATCGTTGAATGAAATCTCTTTCTCCATATTTCCCCATTCAAATAAGCTTCCCATAAATTTTTGGCGGAGGTGTTTTTGCCTGATTAAAACCTCTTTCATCAGCACCCCTCTTTTCCCTCATCAATACGCAGGGAAAGCACTTTGTTTCGAACGTTTAAAATATTATATGCTACAGCTTCACGTTGGCAACATTTTGAGAGAAATTATTTTGCTCTCCTTGAAACCTCGCAAAGTTTTTTTTTTGCGAAATTCACCGCCTCCGAGATTTTCTCCGCAATAATATGGAAGTCTTCTTCCATCAAATAGAAATTGAAGAATTGTAAATATAGGAAATATATTTATTAGACAATAAGTTATGCAAATGGATGCGCCACAACGAATAACAACGAAACAATAAAATAAACTTCAAGCAAAGCGTGCAACCAGTTGTGAGTGAAAACATTCGACAATGTGCTGTGTTTGGACAATTCACATTTCACATGCGTGTGTGATCATTGCTGTAAAATTCGTCAATCTTCATGCCCAAATACCATCAACTTTTAAATTTAATTGTTGTTGATTTTTATTCAATAATAGCGTTTTTAAATTATTTTATATTCAGTCCATCGGCAGCACGTTTTTTCCTTCGTATAATACGCTAATTTTATCAATGTTTCGTCGATAGCATGTAAATTCTGTTAAATTCGACTAGAAAAACCGGTTTGACCGGTTGTCTTTAATCGCTCATATTTTCGCATCGATTGCTTGAATTGTCGACTTTTCAACAACCTCTAATTTTTGCCACCCACTTTTGACCGGTCACCGACCAATTTATCGTGCGGTGGAGTTTTTCAACAAGAAACCGGTCGAAGTGACCAACGGATATAACTTTGTCAATTGGTCATTTTAATTGACCATTTTTATGACCATTGGAATGAAGCAATGATTTCACGCTTAAAGCTGCATAATTTACAAAACATAACTATAGGATTCGAAGCGTTTATGCGTGTAATAATGCACAGTGCATTTAATTCAAAGATTTTTGCGTGCATTGAAGTGGATGCAAATTCACGTTGTCAACACAAACGTGAAGAGAGTGCATTTTGTGATGATTAGTGCAATCCACACTTTTTAGCGTTGATCAAGCTTTATTTTGTAGTTAGCAAATTGCTTTATATTGATCGATCGATTTTTGATATTTGAGATATTCTTTGATATTCTCATTTAGTAGTACTTTCACTCTCAACATTTTCACACATTTTTTTCAATAGTATTTTTTATCACACCTTATCATTGATAATCTCTACATATCTTATCATTGATAGTCATGTTGACATTCTAACAAGTGCATATTTGTGCACGTTGCTTCTTTGGAGGCTATAAGGAGCTCTTATTTGCCTTAAAGGCTCCATTAAGTGCTTGTTGGTGTTGTTGATGCATTTCGATGTTGTTTGTTGAATTCGATTATCGAATGGCGTCAACTCGCTTTACTGTCCTGAATAGCCGTCGTATAAAGCAATAAGCATAAACGTTACATATTTCGGTGCAAAAAAATGCGTTGGAAAATGCACATCAAACGGTAATTTTATTCCAACTTTATTCATTTTGTGATGCAAAGAAATTATCAGCAATGCATTTACTAGTGGATAATTGCAAAAAAAAAAATGATGTCAGAATGAGCACGTGAAACGAGGGGAAAATTATAGAAATTATCGTAACCTTTTCATAAAGCCCCATCATTACAATACGTTATTTATTTTAATTTACATGATAACCTAAAATAGATGACATTTGGGTTCATAGAAAGGTGAAAAACAGGTTACGAGACTTTGGAAAATCCATAAGTTGGTCTTTTTGAATAGCTATGATATTCTCTCTCAACACATCGCTATAGTGCTTTGGCCAAAAAAAGGCAGTGAAATAGTGAAGTATTGTCTAAAGCTATACGGTCATTTTTTTTCTGGCTAGACATGGTTCATCGATAAGTGAACTAACTTCTTATCACTAGTAGATTACCTTTGGTGATAGTGCGGTGCAAATAAAGATGATGACATGATGACATAGAGGCTTGTTGCATCTCTTAGATATTTCAGGAGGGATCGAGAACGGTGACGAATTCTTCAGATATACGTAAACGAATGAAAAACTCAAAAACGAAGGGACGAAAGAAGGGACAAAAAAGGAAAAGACGGTTGTCGTCTGTGGAGCTGTGATGTAATTACAAGTTGGCCTTGAGGCCACTATGACGCATACATATAATGGCTAATGCGTATCACATTTGATCGACTCTCGTTGACGTTTCAGCATTGTCCTATCGCGATAGTTTAGTGCTCCTCTTTCTTTACTTCATCTATAAAGGTCGAAAACTTAGAGTTATCGTTATGTTGATTTGTCGCTTCTCGATAATACATCCAAAGGAGTGAAATCAAGGAAGAGCACCTCGTTCATCCGGAATATCACAGATGTTCACCTCGTAGGTCCGGAATATTAGAGCTGTTTCTTTCATGAATACTGTTTCAATTCAGGAAAAATACTGACATGGATCGGAAGCCATTCATGTTAAAGAGTGGGTGGTGCTGTATTATGCTGTCTTTTAGACGTCACCACAGATTGCTTTCATGTTAAACTGCAATCATGCATCGTCAGACATACACGCACACACACACACATCAAACGTTGTGACCTTTCTCTTTATTTGGGAAAATCCCCACGCTTTTGGCGGGCTCTGATAAAACGCATCGAGGCTTGGCGTCCTTGAGAAGTCTTCTGATCGATTGGATTACCGGTGTGTCGAAGGTCGATACTAGAAGCACCCCCCCCCCCCCGCCCACCGTTTCTTACATCATATTCATTGGTCAAGAATACTTAAGCGAAGCTGAATGTGGAAAATGGCAAAAGCAGTGAGGTTTAATTGCCGTCCGAGAACGACTTTTTCCGGTCCATGCAAAAACTAGTTACCTTCGATTTTTAAAATTCTCTGCGGCATGTTCAGTGGTAAATTTTATTGTTCAACCCTTAGTCTCCATACTGAAATTATTTTTTCTCAACAAAACAGGTGAAATTTTTTCCGCTGAAATCCGAACCTTTAGATCGTACTATGAATAAATAAGCAGATGGAAAGTTGGATAAACAGAAGCTTTTCTTTTTTTGTCAAACGTTCCAAAATCACATATAGACGATGAACATGTTTCATTAGCAAAACGACGAGGTGGACTGTTAAGTTGCACAAAGAGCTACGCTAGAAATTTTCTAGAAGCAATAAAAAAAAATAGTGCTATCGTTGGTTGTGAGAGGTATAAATATTACCAAATATAGGTAATATTGCAGGTTAGTGACGTGCAATTTTTTGTGTTTTTGAAGCGTAAAGACTTCCTATATTTCATCATCTCATTGAGCATTTGCCTATAATTTTCCCCCCATTATAGCACTGCTTCCATTAAATTTAAGACGATTAATGCTTCATAATAAGCTTCATTTGATAGCCTCATGATGGATCATTATCTGATCATTGATAACCACAATTTTTATATTATGTAGAAAATCGACTGCTTCAACATATAAGATTCAACATAATCGGTTGTGATATGCTAATGTGTAAATATTGCACTACCATCACCACCACATTGATAAGCAATAAAGCTGAGGCTTTTATGTGAGAAGTGCTTGCTACTATCTATGATATTTTGCTAGTGCATGCATGCAACACACACCCACAGGCAATATATAAGTGAGATTTGTGATTTGCATAAACTACAATGCTTTCTTGAGAAGCAAATTCGTGAATGTGTATCGATGCATCTATCAAATAAACCTTAATTATGAGCGTTAAACGCTTAACAGGTGTGTTTGATTGTATGCAAATTAGAACCGAAAGGATCTAAGCAAAAAATAATAACCCAATAAAAGCATTAAGGATAGATCAGTGGTGAAGCATTCGTCCGTAAGACGAAAGCTGTAAATGCCACCCGGCTGCAAGCAGTGTTTTCTTTGATTGTCGAATCAAAACTAATTGTTGTTAAAAACTCTTGAGAACTACTGCATTCTTAAAGGTGTTTACGAGGTTTGGCGGATGGTAGCTTCGCCTTACCACAGGCAGCTGCCCGTTACCTTAGTTGACGTCAAATTACCATAATCCGAAGTCATGGTGAAAGACCTATAAATGTACCATAAAAGAGCGTTTCAAGTTTCAACGCTTCAGAGAGAACTAGAACGACGAGAGGAGGCATTTGGGTTACTTGGGTTATAAATTTCGGGAATGAGTGAAAAGTGAAGCAGTTTTCTCACCGTTACCCTCTGGAGCTTTTGTTGAGTGCTGTGCTTGTTCCTCTTCCGGTTCCTTCTCAGGCTTCTTCTCTGCTTTGTCATGTCCTTCCTTTGAGTCATCTTTTTCCGCCGGCTTCTCTTCGTCGATCTTTCTCGGTTCCTCGCTTTCAGTTGGCTTCACTTCAGCTTTCGTTGACTGCTCTCCCTCAGTGGTTTCTCCCCTTCTGCAGCCTCTGGAGCAGGTGTGGTGGTGAGTCCCGAATCTTTTTCGAGTTCTGTCTTGGCCTCTTCAGTTTTGCTTTCTTCCTCCTTAACTGGTGCCTGTGTAACTTCTACTTCCTTCTCAGGTTCAGGCTGTTGTGTGGTTGTCTTCTGTTGTTCAGCTGAAATTGCACTTCTTTAGCAAAGAGGAATAAAAACACCTTAGCTCACATAGCACGAGAACGAGGTTCAGGTATCCCGCTACTTCCTGCGCTTTTCATTTCTATCTTTTTCCTTATTCTTTGCAAATAATAACATACATTCTCAATTCTATCAACTGTAGAAATCGTCTCAGCACTAAACAAAATACCCGTTTATTATCAGTGGTCTTACTGAAATTATCAGTGGTCTTACTCATATAGAGATGATCATGGAATTGAACTCCATCATTACAGAAAAGTAAATGAAAACACTCTGAAGATACTACGTTGCATTAAAAAAAAATAAGAAGTCGCGGTTCTCAGCGATCAATTTTAATGTGGATATTTCGATGTTTTTTCATGATTTTACTCATTATACTATAAAAGTGAACAAAGTTGTGGGGAAATTTTTTAAATTGGAAGAACCTTGAGATGGAATTCGTCTTAAAATTCGTTCTTGAGATCTCCTTCAAGTAGTACCTCATTTCCCCTCATCCAGTTGTTTGATGCTTATTGATAGAATTAAGTAAGTATTGTTGCTTTAAGTTAAGTAGAATTTTAAAAGCTTTTAGTGATATTGTCATAGTTATCCTTCGTGAAATTACTTCTCTTTGATTTTATGGGCATGGTTTATCAAATATTTCTAACAAGTGGAAGAAAACATAGAAGAAAATAAAACGATTAAAAATTTTCTCTTTCATCTAAAAACCAAAACATATTAAAATGTTGCTTATTTATTGATTTTATTTATTTATTTATTTATTTATTTATTTATTTATTTATTTATTTATTTATTTATTTATTTGCCCGTTTATTGATTTCTTTGTTTATTCACTTATTTGTTTACCATACTTCTTACTATTTACTTATTCCCTTATTTATTCAATGTCAGTGTTTTGTAAGACATGCATTTTCAAAATATAATTGCGTTTGTCCTCTGCAAATTTTTAAAAATCTTTATATTCAAGGAATAAAAATACATTATAGAAAAAAACCGAAAAAATTCAACTACGGATATTTTTGAAAAAGTTACGTACCTTTGACTCTGGCTAGGTCGACCATAATATCCACACCTTCATCTCCTGGCTTATGTAATCCTGCAATAGTATGAACTGGTTATTTCTTATTAGAGCGTTAGTGATTAAAACCTACGATTGTACTTCCTGTATGAGTGCAAATAGCTTCGTAGAAGTGACGAAAAGTTATCGAGAGCGAAAAACACGCGATTTGAATCTTGAAATGCTGTTAGAAATGAAATGGATTTCCAAAAATCCTTGCTAACACATTTGAACTAAGCTGAACCGGAAGTGGTTTTTCAAGAAGCGGAACCAAAAAATATTTCGTATGCCACAATCGGTAGAGACTGAAATAAGAATAACTTTATATTTTGTATAAATTTTGTTCTTATTTTATTGATTCGTTTTAATTTATTAATATGTAGTTTTTTTTAAACCGCATTTTAGATGCTATAGTAGAAAACATATAGATAAATCAGTAATAGATTCTATACTGCAAAAAAAAACAAACATTTTCAGTAAACTCAGTTTGATTTTTGATGGGAAACCTTCAAAAAAGTTTTTTTTCCCTAAAAAAATGCAGGGAATTTCCAATGGAAACTTTCATACTCTTAGCTCTCTTCATTACTAAATCATTTCTATCGACAGTGGGATTCTGCATCGAAACAGCTTTCCACTCGGCTATACAATACCCAAAAAATACCCGAAAAATGCCCGATTTCACGTATATAACTTTCTCAAATTGCGTTTTTTTTTTTTTTCCCACATACCTGACAGAATTCACAGCATATCTGAGACACTGACATATTATGCAATTATAGTTAAAACAGCACAAACGCGAAATAATTTTTTCTTATACATATATGCCATTCTGCGGTACAAATAACGTCACGCGTCTTATATTGGGTCGATTTGTTTTTCTTCTTTTTTAATTACAGAGTTGAAAGAAAACAAATGGATACGATGGGATGGAGACTACCATCATATACTTGAATCTCGAAGACTACCTAAGGTACATTAATAGGTTTACATTATTTCAAATCAGCTCTGAAATTGAATGACAATAGGGGTTTGCCAATGAAGGCATTTAGATGCCTGCGAAGATCTGTCAATATTGTCAATTTTTCCTTATAGCCATAGGGCGGTTGCTTCGAAAGTCTACCGCACACGATACGCAAGCATCAAGTCTTCTATCCCAAAAAAAAGTGTCTTACAATTTTTCTACTTCCGAAGATGAAAATATTCTGCCAATGAAAAATTTATAATAATCCAATTTTTTTGACTGTAGAACACGCACCAACACTTGAAATTACTTCCAATAATGAAGAAATATACTCTTCATTTTTTCCCAACCAATATTTGGACAATTTGCGCAAAACATTGCCAACAACATGGAACAAAACAAGGCAGGCGGCTAAAGGTCCACAATAGTTTTTTAATTTCTAGCTTTATTTCATAAGGTTTCCAGTCCGCCTTCTAGCCTAAAATCTTGAAGGAATGTCCTGAAAAGCCATTATGATGTTCGATAGCGATTTTCCTTCTGTCGCAGTGCTTCTTAGATACTCCGTGATAATGTTCGAAGTTTCGAAGTCCGCAAACCTCGACCTTTGTATTTCTATTTACGCGGTGGCAATTTCTGATTGGAATGCTTCATTATACTGCTTCATCTAATTTCTTACTTCGATATACATCTGGACTATGCTACTACCATCCGTTTGGAAAAACTTCTACGAATGAAATGATATAGGTTGTTCCATTTTGAAGTACCTAAGGCTAAGGCTATCCAAAATATACCGTATAATTTCAAATATTCATAACTTACTGCAGCTGGTACAATGAATCCAAACGGTTTGATTTGGCTTGTAGAAGAAGTGTTCAGGGCCGTTATTGCAATTTTGTCTGCCACCATAGCCAAGTATACAATCACCAGTTTGTGGATCGTATCTAGCGCCTGTGCAACCATCCTTGAAGAAAACAATGTTTTCATCAACAAACGATTATTGATTGATGTATGTGAAAAATTCTTTTTTTATCCATATTATTTTTTACTGTTATACAATTTCTGCTTTCTACCCCAAAATTACTCAAAAAAAAGTTGTTATGTCATATTAAATTAAGCAAAACTAAATTAAACGATTATATTCTTCCTGTCGGAAAAAAAAGGAGCCGCTGAATTTTGAATACTCCATATAGTCTCTGATAAGCGTCTTGCGAAACAGTTTAAATTTATATCGGCAGAGAAATTTGAGAAAATAACATATCGCTTAAAGTGATGATTACCTGATAGCATCGTCCTGCGCATACTTCGGCACTCCTAGTCTTAGTTGATGCTTCAAATCCGGATCCATAGACGGAAGGTCTTTGACTTATTGGATCCGCTTGGAATGTGACAATACAACCTTTAATAACGGAAATAAAAATTCTGCTTTTGCTTAAAATCAAAAGCTATCTGTAGTAGATATCACACCTAAGAAACCAACTCCTTAATTTAATTTTATAATTGCACGAATTCATTAAATTTTACACTTGGTGAATTTTTTGCAGAACTCCGTACAAGCGCATTAGCAATTTATAGTTTCTATGCTTGTCTGTCTACATATGTATGTGTCTGTCTGTCTGTTATTTTCAATCTGCAAGCAAAAATATACTTGATGGATTTCGCTAGCGACGATTAAATTTGAGATGATCTCAGAGGAAAAGTTTACCCTCCAGTACGATTAAATTTCGAGGTCATTACGCGTACATGAAAGTGACCTTAGAACGGCGTATTTTTTTCGATAGGTTATTGAGTTCGTCGATCAAGTAAAGAAACAAATGCATTGGCAAGTTATTCGATTGTTTCGTGAAGATTTATGAAAGTGGTCGATTTGCTCATAGGAACGGTAAAAAACACATATTCTTCCAGGTTGGCCAATGCGTTTTTCATATTGTTTTATTGTACTGAGAATGCTTTTTGAGCTATATAGGCTTCAATCAAAATTTCTAAGGAATTAGCACAAAATAAGCGAAAAATTCTGCCGTAATTTCGAAAATTTCAGGGATCAGAAATGGAAAGCACTATACGTCACATTCATCCATATTTCAGCAATTTTTTTTTTCAATTATTATTTACTATTGTTGATAGTATTCAACTGAAGTGACTGTTAAACAGAATGCTAAATATAGTTTCATTCCGCACTATCTCTCACAGATAGAATAGTTGAGGAAGTTTCTGAAAGTCATCGATTATAGGCCATCATGGAGTGGTGAGAAAGGAATGGGGCTGTTGTTCATTGGCCTTAACAGGAAACTTTTTTCCTCTTAGGCTTGGTACGGATAAAAGTCGGCACTGGATTTTTTTTAATGAGTCCTCTTCTTTTTCAATGGTTTTGACTTGTATGCTATTCACTAATCTAACAGAAATCTGTAAAGCTCGATTTGTCTCGAAAATTTTTAATGGACCCCAGGTAAGCTTCCTGACCTCACTGTTGACACACTTCAACTACAGAAGCATAAAACGAGTAACTTAGAACTGACCTCTTGAAAACCCGACCCGCAATCGTTTGATCTGGTCATCGACAGATTCCCCCACTGGCTTGGCTGGTTTCTCACCCTCCCTTGGTACCGTTACTTTTTCCTCCGACTTTTTCTCTTCCTCATGCTGCTTCTGCTCTCCAGTTTCTCCTTTCTTCTCCTCGACTGTCTTCCGTTCCCCCTCTATTTTTTCCTCCTCCTGTGTCTCTTTCGCTTGCTCCACCTTGCTCCCCTCCTCTGATTTCTTTTCCTCCTCGGCCTTCCCCTCCCCTAGCTTCTTTTCCTCTCCAGCCTTTTCCTCTTCTGATTTCTTTTCTTGTTCGGGCTTGCTCCCTTCTTCGGGTTCCACATTCTCTGGCTTCTTTTCTTCAGTTTGCGTTGTTTCACTAGCGGTTGTAACGAGGCGCCAACCCTGTGTGGCAGTTTCGGCAGCTTCCGGAGTTCCTTCACTCGAAACCCCTCCAGAAACAGTCGCTTGTCCATGCTCTTCCGGTTTCTCCTCGGCAGCTTTGACTGACGATTCACTCTCTTCAGTCTTTACTTCTGTAGGCGGGTTGTCAATTGAATGGGCAAAAGAACCAGCTGTGCTTTCTGGTTGCACGGGTTTCTCAAGCTGCTGTTCTGGTTTAACCCCTTCAGAAGAAGCAAGAGGTAATGAAGTTCCTTCTTGCTGAGGTTCTTCTTTTTTCGCTTCGCCGCCTTCTGTTGCAGCGGCTTCTGATGTCGTGGCTGCCCCTTCAGCTGATGCAGTTTCTTCTTTTTTAGCTTCGCCGCCCTCCGTCGCTGCAGCTTCTGATGTCGCAGCCGCTGCTTCTTTTGTCGTAGCTTCTTCTTTATTCGCCTCGCTACTCTGTGTTGTAGCGGCTTCCGATGTCGCAGCTACTCCTTCTGCTGATGCTGTTTCTTCCTTCTTTGCTTCTCCGCCCTCTGTCGCAGCTGCTTCTGATGTCGTGACTGCTCCTTCTCCCGACGCAGTTTCTTCCTTTCTCGCTTCACCGCCCTCTGTCGCAGCTGCTTCTGATGTCGTGGCTGCTCCTTCTCCCGACACAGTTTCTTCCTTTTTCGCTTCTCCGCCCTCTGTCGCAGCTGCTTCTGAGGTCGTGGCTGCTCCTTCTCCCGACACAGTTTCTTCCTTTTTCGCTTCGCCGCCCTCTGTCGCAGCTGCTTCTGATGTCGCGGCTGCCCCTCCTCCTGACACGGTTTCTTCCTTTTTCGCCTCGCTACTCTCTGTCACAGTGCTTCCGATGTCGCGGCTGCTCCTTCACCTGATGCAGTTTCTTCTTTTTTCGCTTCGCCGCCCTCTGTCGCAGCTGCTTCCGATGTCGTGGCTGCTCCTTCTTTGATGCAGTTTCTTCTTTTTTTCGCTTCGCCGCCCTCTGTCGCAGCTGCTTCCGATGTCGCGGCTGCTCCTTCTCCCGACACAGTTTCTTCCTTTTTCGCTTCTCCGCCCTCTGTCGCAGCTGCTTCTGATGTCGTGGCTGCTCCTTCTCCCGACACAGTTTCTTCCTTTTTCGCTTCTCCACCCTCTGTCGCAGCTGCTTCTGATGTCGTGGCTGCTCCTTCTCCCGACACAGTTTCTTCCTTTTTCGCTTCTCCACCCTCTGTCGCAGCTGCTTCTGATGTCGTGGCTGCTCCTTCTCCCGACACAGTTTCTTCTCTTCTCGCTTCTCCGCCCTCTGTCGCAGCTGCTTCTGATGTCGTGGCTGCTCCTTCTCCCGACACAGTTTCTTCCTTTCTCGCTTCGCCGCCCTCTGTCGCAGCGGCTTCCGATGTTGCGGCCGCTCCTTCTTCTGGCGCACTTGTGGTGACCTCGATGGCCTTTTCACCTTCTTCGGCGTGCTCTTCTGCTTTAGTTCCCTCTTTGTGAGCCTCGTCATTTGCTGTTTCTTCTTGCTTCTTTTCACTTTCTACCTCACCTGGCTTCTCTTCTTGGCCTTCCGGCTTCACTTCCTCGGCCTTTGGCGTTTCTGATTTCGCAGTTGTTTCTTTCGTGGCGGTTTCAGTTGGTTCTGTCACTGGCTTTTCAGGCACTAAAAATATAACGCTAATAACAAAACATATAAGCAATGCACAAAATGAGGAGAACTCAGAGGCGTTTTCTGAATTTCCACCTTGAACAAGAATTCGACAAGGTTGTTGACAATCAAAAAATCCTTTGTAACGAAGTGTTCTCTAGGTTAGTACTTCAACAGGAAATTGTCCTATAACCAAAACGCCTTTCTATATGTCCGAATTCTAATGTTGAAGTGCTTTCGTTTAGTGAGGTAGCATGATGTTAATTGCAATGAACTGCAAATGAAATGAAATATACTCAGCAGTTTTCGACGAGGTTCTAGTAATCTTTGCAACGTATCGAGAGAGTTTCTCAAGGAAAACTGTAAAAAATAATGATGTCGTCTCATCGATACCTACAAAACATGCACTCTTTTCATTTACATAACGATGGTATCGCTACCGTTCAGAATCGCATCGTATCGGTAATCAGATGCATGAGAATATCTTCTATAAAGCACCGAATCACATCGTATCGGTAATCAGATGTATGAGAATATCTTCTATAAAGCACCGTTCACTTATTACATGATAATATCGATTAGAATTTTTCATCATAGTGTATTATACTCACAGCATCTGAAGCATTGTAAGTAGATGCTCTTCTCGGTCTTGACATAATAGTCTCGTCTTAGTGTATTGTTGCATTTCTCATGGCCATCGAATCGCATCTTACAATGACCTGGCTGGCCTGCTGCAACTGGTGGTTCATAGACAGCAGCTGAACATGCATCTGTATAGCAGATCAGCGCACAGTGATCAGGGCTGAAAATAGAAGCGTATAGCGATCAACAGTACTATGTTCATTTTATAATTAGGTGGAGTTACATAATAGACGAGGATGATCAGCGATTTTTGGACAGTCTAAAGAAAGCGACCACACGATCAAAATTACCGAGGAGGTGGTGTTAGAGTGAAAAAAAAATGGCAAAGGCATGCATGCGTAAAATCGTTACGATGATAAGTTTCAACTGATATTGGGCACAGATTTAAAAAATTATAGCGTATAAGAATGCGTTTGGCGAGACAAAAGCAAGGTATAATTTGTGGAATTAGAAGATGAAATTCACTGATTTTCTTGATATCAAAATTTTGCAATTTCTTCATCTATTTCAGATTACAATTAAATTGCAAGTAATTGTACTAATATTCAAATAGAGGGGTTTGTTGAACTCAAGATGTAATAAAATAATGCTTAGAAGAGGCAAGAGAGAGGGAAATGAGGAGGATGGAGGAGATTTAAACATGCCCCTTTCGGAATGGAAATGAACTGACGTGATAGGAATTGAACTGATATGATACCTCTTGCGCGAATCATTACAAGTTCTAAAGCAATATCGCAAAGCATATGTTATTGACTATAGCATGATATATCAAACAACAATAGACTGCTGCGCGATATCGACTATATGGAATTTGCATTCATATTTGGTGACCGTTTATTGCGCAATCCCTCCTCCCTTCCCCCCCTCTTCCCCTCCCTTCCCCTTCCAACCCATATTGTAAATTCTGTGGCGAATTTTCCAAAGATTTTCAAGTATCTTTTAATTAAATAAGCGTCAATCAATAAATCTTACACTTTCTTTCCATTACTTTTGGAAGAATTAAGAAAAATAACTGCACCACTGTAATTACGGATTTTTCTATGGTTGATTTATATAATGATGGAAATTTTCCGGAACAGCTAACCCTTGGACTTTACGGGTACGAGTAGCTTCGAAGGTGGAAATATCTGCGTATGGATCCACCTCGAACGTTGCGACGCATGCTGCAAAAAATTCAGTGCACATGGGAGTTGAGTTGTTATTTACTACACTTTATTACTATATGAAAACCGTGAAATTTATTGCGCTTGGTTATCTCTTCAATTTTTTTTTTTTTTTTGCAATATTAGCTGCAATAGATTACCGTCTTGCAAATTTTGTTCACTGAACGATCGGCTGGCTATACGAGTGGGTTGAAATGCAAGAAGCGCATATTCTGTCAGTACTCTCTCGGCATTCTTTTCCGCCTGTTTTAGAAGAAACAATGCTCCGTAAACCTACTTCGCTCGTAGTAGGCCGCGCCATGACTCTTAACTGAGAATGCTTCGGTTTTTTCTGCGGTGGTTTTCCCTTCGTCGATTGAATGTTCCACTGCTTTTGTGACCTCTGTACCTTCCGCCTTCTCCTCAATTCCAGCTGTTGTTGTTTTTTCTTCTTCCTTCGCAGAAGCTGCAGAAATAATGTAATTCTATGAGTTATAAAGGAGGATTAATTTCATCGCATTGGACATCATACTGCTATCTTTAACGTACCTGTTTTACCTATCTCAGTTCACAAGATGATTCTGTTTCAGTTATTCTTGTCCTTTAAAGTAAACTTTTCGAAATGAATTGGTGACATGGTAGTAATAACTTATCGGATTTTTTTGACGAGGTTTTAGTGTCGTTCTCTATTGGATCCGCAAATTCAGCATCTCCTCCACCCTTCCCCGCTCACCTC
Source organism: Ascaris suum (assembly GCA_013433145.1). Lineage (NCBI taxonomy): Eukaryota > Metazoa > Nematoda > Chromadorea > Rhabditida > Ascarididae > Ascaris > Ascaris suum. The sequence goes on along the minus strand of CM024183.1, from coordinate 1,946,591 downwards.
AAAAGAATTTAGTGATGTAGACACTTTCTTTCTTTGCACATACGTCAAGTATTCTATAGTCTAGAGAGAAAGCCAGTTTGTAGTTTTTCGAAATTATCCACCGTAGTTTTGACTTTGAGATCAATCTGTGATCACTTAGTCGTCTTTTCGTATCGTTCTTTGATTTTAGATGGGTTTCAGCCTTTGACGGTATTGTAAGTTACCAAATTTACCAGCGATTGTTTCAAAAACTTCGTCATTGATCCGTGATTAGTGCGTACAAAAAACCAACAAACATAACGCACTCTCTTCCTGCTTCTCTTCTGGCTTCTGTCCTTCTTCGGTTCCCTTTGTTTCCTCTTTCGACTCTTCTTTCGGTGCCTCAGAAACTTCCGATTTTCCCGTCGACTCCTCAACCTTTTGTTCTTCCGTTCCAGCAGTTGCCGTTTCGCTTTCTTTAGTGGCCTCTTCTTTTACAGTTTCCGCCGTTTCACCTGACGTAGGTGTAGTGGTGAGGGTCCATGGAGCAGCACAGGACGATCCCTCACCCAAGCACGGGGTCACCTCTTTGTTTTCTGCTTCCGGTTTTCCTGAAGCTCCTTCCCCTTCATTTTCTTTAGGTGTTTCAGTCGCATGCTGTTCTAACTTTTCTTCAACTGTTGTGGCTGATTCCGCTTCAGTCGTTTTCTTTTCCTCATGGGTTGTTTCATCGACCGTTTTCTGTACTACGACCTCATCTTTAGATTCCATCTCTTTAACCTCATTCTCTTCATGTTTACCTTCCTCTTTCACCTCTTCTTTCTTTGCCCCTTCTTCGTGAACATTAATAATTGCATGTGCATGACGCCAAGCTGCAAAAGTGATCACCGCAAAATTTATGCAATTTATGCAATTTATGCAATCACTACAAAATTTACTCCTGGTCAAATTTATTTACCTTCAATTTTTGCCATTGCAAGGAGTCATTCAAACATTACTTGCTGAGCTATAAAATAAAAACTGTGTCTAAACGTTTTTGAAATTATCAATTTTCATAGAGACTTCATCAGCTCGCTTAATAAGACTGCTGAAAAATTACAAATTTGCAACAATAACAACATTTGCGCAGTATATTTCTTTTTTTTTGGAGAAAATATTTTTTCATCGAATTCATACGAGGAATATCTTTTTAAAAATCAATCTAAGATAATCATAATTTTGGCTGAAAATTTCAAAAAAAAAAAAAATTCTTAAATTCAGTTTCAATTCTATCACTAATAGATCGATAATTTATGTCATTTAATTCTCATTTTTATATAGAAATTTACGGCAATATTATCTCAACTTTAACCTCAATAAATAGGCAACTATTAGTTCCTCTCATGATATAAGAAATAAGATGAAATTTAGAAATGAGTCATGAGGATCACTTCAATAGAATTTATTTCTTCTCTTCATCTAAATTCTCGTTGAAAAGAATACTTACTTCCATCGTCGTTACCCTCCGTGACAGTTGCATTTGGTGGTACTTTTCCGCCTGTAATATTAGCGCTCTATCAACATAAGTACATTCAATAATATTCAGTTAATTTAATTCAATTATGGTAATTAAATTAATTCACTTCAATCACGACATTAGTTAGTATATGTTGCAAACCAAAAATTTAAAAAAAGTACAATAAAATTGATGCAAATTCCTATTCAAAAAAAAAAAAGAAAAAGAAAAATCTAGCTACATTTGAGAGATAAATCGGCGGCGTTTTACTTGCATAATAATAGCGCTAAAAATAATAGAATGGAAAATATTTTAAGAATATATGCTTGTTTTGTTTCTTTCCACTCTCGTTACTTCGTCCACATGACAGCAAAAAAAAAAGATTTCTAAGTTGAAAAATAAAAATTGAAGAGAAAATAATTTAATGAAAAGAATATAGCTTGAATTTATTATTGCTAATCGGAATATCCGATGCATTCTTTTATAAATTATTACAAAGCACTGAAATTAATGGAATATTTGTCATATACAAACGTAAATATTAACATTCAACATAATAGTCGATAAGTGTGTAATTTTTTGATAAAATATCGATGATTTAAATATCAAAAATTCCACATCAAATAATAATGCAAAAGCAAATAGATAATTCGCATAATGGAAAAAGATAATTAACACAAGAGTTTTTTTTTTTTTATAGCTTAGTTCTCTTATCTAAAATATTTCATTTTATTTAGTGCTGTTATTAAACTTCATTTGTAAATATCGTTGAAAAAATATTTCGATTTTTAGCGTCACTTATTGCGCGTAAAAAAGAAATAGAAGACAAACAAAAAAAAAAGCTGATTTTTTTTTTATTTTAAAACAAATAAAAATAATCATAAAAATATCAGAATATAGACAAATACATTATATTAACCTGAATTTAAAAAAAAAAAAAACTCAAATATGAATGAATAATTTTGAATAATAATGAAAAATTTCTTGAGCGATTTTTTGCAAGATGTAAATAATTTATCAACGGCAATCGACACACCCTTTTTCGCACATTATTTTCAGCGTAACGTTCCAATAATTGAATTTTACGAAGCTAACTAGTTTTAGAGTTGATTCTTAAAGCGCAAATATAGGTTATATTTAAGGTGCTCTTTTTTTTTTTTGAATTGTATACGTTTTTCTTTTCAACGCTACTAGGTGATATGATACTAATTGTAATGATATATGAACAAGTGGAATTTCTTACTGATTGAATTAATGGAGAAAAAAAAACCAAGAAAGAACACCACTAAACAGAAATTTCATCATTATTTTCACTTCATTAAGTTAACAAAGTAAAAATGTCGTTTATATTCGAAAAAATTTCCCATAGAAATGGAAAAATTCTCTTCTCTCAACATAAATATGGATAATTTGGAAAAAAAAATGCAAAAATTGAAAAATAGAAAATTACAATTAATTTATGTAAGACGTTGAATTATTGAAAGAAAAATGTGATAGTTCTTCAATAAGATCGTATCAATTCTCCATCTACCCCTTGTTTTGGTTCCACCTTATTTCACCATTCTCGACGGTGTGTAATACATGAAAATATTTCTGAATTAATATGACACTCAAATTAATTGTGAAATTATGTAGCCTTAATTTATCGACATGATTAACTAAAGCATTTAAATACTACCTTCAACTGCAATAACGCTAAGTAGTAAATCTAGTACATAATTTACAATTACTGACTAGATAAAGATGTTGACATGTTTTGTATGTTTCATATGTTTTCCTCTTTTTTTTTGGTACATCAAAATAAATAAATAAACAAAAAAAAAAATAAACAGACATAATTTTTTTCTTTTCGAGAATATTTTGAAAAAAAAAATTAAATTCGATTAGAACTTTGAAAAAAAAAAAGAAAACAAATACACTTCAAGATATACAAACGTCAACATGCAATAAGCAAGTCGATTTAAATCTGAAATTAAAAAAGTGCAGAAAAAAGTTTTTTTTTTCTTTTCTCATAAAATTATTGAATATTTCATCATAAATTAACTATTTTCACACATGCGGATTTTTGTGCACTCACTGCAAGCATAAACCTTCAGTAAGTTTAGTGAAACCCTCGATACGACCCCTCTCAGTGCCATCCAATTTTTCGTCGTTCGTTTGTGGTAACGATGTTGAAACTGTAAAAATCACTGTATTCGCCAATAGTCCGCATATCGAATAGTCAAATTTGCTGATATTCAAATTCATCGATTTCAATAGTCAAATTTTCCATAGGAATTACTAGAAAGGTAGAGAGATCGAAGAATATGGATTATTTTATTGCAAAACTTTATCAAATTTTCTGTCATAATTTACCCCTATAAATATCGATGAAAGTATCAGTGATGCAAATATCGAACAGTGCAAATGTTACAACAAGAGCTATTAAACATCAATGATAAATGCATTCACTTTTCTGTCTTGTTTACTGCATGTCCTTTGGTAATCGGTATTCCCCTATTACGTTAGATTGGATGCCACCATTCCAACATTGTAATAGGTGCGGTAGGACGTAGGCATAATCATTTGTCATTTCCTTCATAGCTGACTTGCTGACGAAAATGCAAAAATTTTTTCCATAATTCATCTATGCATAAAATAGTTGGAAATTTGCATAATATGTACTATAAATCGATATTCTAGTCGCAAAATAAAGAGCAGACAAATATTTAAGCACCTGTACAAATCTATAGCTTTTTTTACGCAAATTTTCGATGATTCAGTGTTAACAAACATCATGCAAACAAGAGAAATTAACCTATATAAAGTAAAAATTAATTGCAGGAAGGAAATGGTGAACGATAAGAAATGTTTGCTATAAATAAGGCGGTCTGCCATTTCAATTCATTCTCAGCTCTATGTCACATACATTGATCAGCACACCTTCAAAACTATCCTCTCCTCTTTAACCACTCTTTCATTTTTATTCTCGCTCATCCTATTTCCTGTGCCTAGCATTTTAAAGCTTTTACCTCGTTCAATTGTCTAGAAAACCTTTTGATATACATGTGTGCCTTTCGATGTACACGTGTGCCATTGTTTTACAATAGCCGATGCTGCTAAAGTGCCGAAACATCTAGCAATTAATTCCACACAAACATTGCACAAAACCATCATCATTAATAACACACAACGAATTCTATATTGATATCCGTGTTCCTCTATATAGCCTAAAAATCCTCTCACAAGTTGTACTCCTTAATACTTCAAAATCAACTATGTTATTGCTAATGGACGGCTGTCAATAACTTCTTCCACGATAATATTCCGTGTAATATATTTCAATTCAATGCAAAATATTGCTATATAAACGATACAGGTAGTTCATTCATTCTCTCTCTCTCTCTCTCTCTCTCTCTCTCTCTCTCTCTCTCTCTCTCTCTCTCTCTGCAATATTTCTTGTTACTTTCCATTAAATCTTTTTATTGTTAAATCCATCATTCATTTAAAATCTAGTTTAAAATTTTTCTTAATTTATGAGAATTTCTGCAATGAAATCCTTTATGAAAATTATCCGCTAAACTATACAATAAGTAAAAATTTATGAAACATTCATTGAAACAATAGGCAATTTAAAAATTTAATTTTATATTTTTAAGAATTTTTTAAAAAATTCTCTAATATCGCTATTAAAAATATTCATATATTAATATGAGAAAATTTTTCAGTATTTTTTATTTGCAAATTTTTCGAAGAATAATGTTGAAGCGAATAGAACGTATTGCTAAAATTCGTTAAGTTTTTACGCCTCTTTTCAAACTTGTTTTCGTGTATTATTGATGTACCTATGCCAAGTATTAATTTACACTCGTTTATGAAAAGAAACAAAGAAATGCCACTAAGTAAAGTGGTGTTTTTTTGATAGAAGAAAACACACACACACACAACATTCGACTATGAACGACGTTAATTTCGTTCAGGTATCGTTCAGGTGGAAAATGATCGAAACGATACACCTTCACTCACCTTTAACGTCTCATATTTTTATTTTCGTAAGTTCCCTTAAATAAGCTGAAGACATACTAAGGTATTCTTTGAAGTGAAATATTTCAACGTCATTAATGAAACGTTTTTACAACGAATCATACTAATAATCATAGAAACACTGCATATTAGTAAGTCAAAATTAGTTGGCAATATTTCGTAGAAGAGCGCAAAATTTTCACTCAAAAACGATGATAAAATTCAACTTGGCCGAGTTGCAAAATTCAAAAATAAGTGGGAAATGCACCACGAAGATATAAAACGATACATATTTTTGCTAATTCTCTTATTAGGTTACAGTGTGCTCAAAAAAAAAAAAAAATTCAAGACTTAATAATGGCATTAGTGTTTCAAATTCTTTAACTGCTATTTGTATAATCTTTGCATACGATTGCCACAGAGGAATGAAATTTTTATATGCATATTACATAACTCATTAAGGTGTCCTTAATTCATTTAAAAGTGTGCATTAAGTTCATCAAATATTACCATCTTAACTGGTTGCTTAATATGCAAATTAGACAGATCCAACAAACAAATATATAGGCATATATATTCATACTCAAATGATGTTTCAAGAGAAGAGGTGAATTAAAAAAGTTGAAATATCGAAAAAATCTTTAGACACTCATATCGAAGTTTGTTTCCTCAATGATAAGCGGCTAATCAGGTAAGAACACCTCTTAAACTGATTACTTGAGCAATGAGTATATTAGATTTGTCTCAGCTGCAAGCGTATTCGTCAGTGACCAGTTATCTGGCTGTCAAATCTATATTGCCGACATTTGATTGGCCATTTTGGCCATAATACAAACAAGCATGTGTAAAGTGAAATAGAATGCACAGTAAGCTTTCATCTACTTAGAGTGCAATTAGGACATCCAATTGGCCATAAATGCTAGCCACGAATGCCTTCAAATATTTAATTTACAGAAATTTACGACATTTCCAGACAAAATTTATGTCTATTTTCTTGCTAAAATTCAGTTCAATGAAGGAAATCTGTGCTGAAAAAAAATTTTTTTTAAAGTAATTTGAATATAAATAAAATTTTTGAATATAATAAAGGAGGAAATTAAATCACTAATTTGCATATGCTGTCATTGTTGAAACACCTTCGAGATTATCTGCATAAATATTGCTTAATAATTGATAAAATATAATAAATTTCTTCACTTACCTAACTCACCAAGCGATGGGCATCTTATGCAGTCAATTGTCATCGCATGACCGGTATATTCGATATCTTCGGCAAGTAGAAGTGGAAAACGACTACAGTTATAAGCACTGAAGTAGTAGAGAGTACAGTTGTCCGCTTCAGATTCGTCATACCTTAGTGAGAAGCAGAACTCATTACCAAAACATGTGTGTATGCAGTCGGATAATGATACAGCACTCGTCTTCACATGCACATAAGGCTCACGATCTGCTTCGGTTGCATTGACTAATGCGTAGATCTTTCCGTCCGGACATGCTGCAAAAAATGCTGGGATTTAAAAAAAACTTTATCGGAGGTATAACAATAGAAATTCTAATCCTCATAAAACATAGTTGACAAGGTGTGCTTCATTTTAACGAGTATAGAAGTTGTTGTATATAATGTACCTTTGCTAACTGCTCAGGTGATTCACACTTATTTTCATCATCACATATTTACTCCATATTTTTCTTTTTTTTGCGAATGTTTCATTTGACGATATCGTCATTAGAGTGATGAATCACTCCCACAACTTCTAGAGAAATTTTAACGGAAGTGCAAATTGAGTGGTATTTACGGAGATGAAAGTAGGGGGTCAGGGAAGAGGGGGGGGGGAGGGGCGACATATGCTACTATGCTATACGGTATCAAATTATCTTGCGAATGAAGAGCTTCTTAAATGAAACACTAGAACTCAAATAATTACATAAACATTACAATGGAAATTAATATTTTCTCGGGCATCGAATGCAGTCGTTGGCACAAAATTTCTATCCCAGTCATGACATTTCAAGCCAAATGCTCAACATTTGGACCTCCCTGACATCATTCTTTGCGAACTCTTCTGCCATGGGGACCTTCTATAGAGATGACAATTGTACATTTTTTGTCGGACAACTTCATGGGAATAAAAAATGTCCTTTATGTACGTTTATTGAAGTGCACAGGTATGGCAATTATTTGAAGCAATATAGACACGAATATTCCATGGACAAGCTACAGAACTATCTTGAAATTCCATGTTACGCATCAAATATAGTCTTTAGCAATGCGATAATTATCAATGTCCACCAAAATAGTGGACATTCCAATTGAATGACATTGATATTTTTTTAAACGAATAGATTCTATGATTAATCGTTTGAATCAAATGAAGAAAAATAAAGAAAAAAAATTGATGACTGAGAAATATCCCAATATTTCCGATAGAAATTGAATAAATTCAAATGGCGCCCAAAAAAAGTGCATCAAAAAATTTTAAAGATATATTAGAGAATATTAATTCTATATTGCAAACTGCTCAATCAACAGAACAATTTCGTCTTCATTCGTTTTCGTTTTTTTTTTGTGCTTTCAAAGAAGTTCGGCAAAATTTATACAGTTAGCAAATGATAGATTGGGAAAACTTTTCAACGTTTATTATATAACTGATGATTTCAATTTTTTTTTTGTTCAGGTGAATTCCTTTAAAATCGAATTTAAAAAATAATGAAATTCAAAAAAAAAATAGAAAATCAGAACGCTCTTTTTAAGAGATTTTCCTTGTTTCAGTAATTTTCGTGCTGTCTCTATGCATATCGAACGGACAACAAAGCCAGCCGGTAATGGCGAGAGTATGCACTTATTGCGCTCGTAACGTTTTATCCCATCAAAAGGTCGCCTCAGGCGATAGTTTCATAATTTCATTCCTACAAATGCACTCAAATTGAAATAAGGATCCGTTTGACCTATTCATGAAAAAAGTTGTGCTGCTCTTTATTTCCATTTGCGTTCTATCTGACGTGGACATTGTTCGATGTGATTTCTGAGATGAAATATCTTTGAAAGAGAGCAACAAAACTCAGTTTTGATTGTCTTATCATATGCATCACAATTCTGATAAATTGATAGGAAACTCGAGGTGTCGATACTGTCGACAGGAAATTTTGATTGATAGAAATGCCAAGAAATTTATATGCCGTAAAGTTGCTGAATTCTAACAGACATAAAGTGTATACCTGTTTCATTGTAAGCATAAGAAACGATTAGTGCAAAAATCTCAATATTCAGCATGTTACTTGAGTACTCATTATGATCCTCTTTTAAAGTGTACAATTTAGAGTTTCAGTACTAAAAAAATCGCAAAAATTATTTGCTTGAATATATTCACTTCTATCATATTTTTTTGCATTTCACATAGAGATCATAAGCTTGAATTCTCTATGAATGAATTTTGAAAGAATTAAACGCCTCTTTGAAATACTCTATTAAGGCACTTTCAACATGTATTTCGCTGGCTTTTTTTTTTTTTCTAAATTCTCTCACCTTTCGGAATGCATTTAACATTCCTCGGTTATTTTACTAATTGCACAAAAAGAAATGTGGAATATTAAAGAATGTTAAATGTTAAATGTTCTGCATCTTCCAATCAAGGTTAAAATCACGATCGTTCAAGACGCCCAATGAATTGTTGTATATTTCGCATGAAAGCCAAATTTAAGTCATCATTGAATAATTAGCAATTGTTGAACAATCGCATCCGATAATTGCTAATGTTGTTTGGTAGGCAATTGTCCAACATTTCAATGAAATTATGCAAAATTTTGAGCAAACTTAACGACTACAATAGCGAAAACTTATAAAAATTATATTTTCCACTTTCCGGGGCCGGAAATCTTCTATCGTTATCGTCTAAGTATGTCAGCAAAAATTTATGTCTTTTCGATGATGGAAATCGACAAAAAGAACCGGCAATATGCACTCTGAAGGTGCATTTAGCGGTTGAAATTGTGATCAACAGTTCATACAAAAGTAGAGGCGTTGCAGAAAAGCCTAACACCATATGGCTAATCTTCAATTGCCGAGTATGTGTCGTATGAGTCTGCGTATGCGTACATGTGTTATGATCGAGATACACAGGTTCATTAAAGTTCTATGCTTTGTTATGCGTAACCTACGATTATTGCCTTTAATGGCGCAAATGTCGTGTCGTACGGCACGTCTTTGTTTTTAATTATCATAAATTTTTGCTTATATTTATGGAGATTGATTATATTCGCAAAATCTTGCAATAATCACAGCTTTCCCCCTCCCCCACCCCCCTCCCCCATCCCTAAGGAAATGAAATATCGGCAGAGAATATTATAATGTTGAAAAAAAAGACGAACTTAGTTCTAACATTAAAAAAATGCAAGAAGTTATTTCGTAAATTTAGTAAAGGTCGTGATTTTTTAGTAAAAGACCGTTGCGCGCGCCAATATTCAAATAAACAATGAAATAATGATTTTACCATATGACCGAGTGATGCCTCATTCAACTATTTATATGGCTATGTGTTCTCCTTGCATATTAGCTTAAAAGCACTCAGGCAGACATATACACTATGCAATATGTGTCTGTCTGTCTGTTTGTCTGTCGAAAACGCCAGACAGACGAGCGTATATACTACAGAATATGAAGCTTTGAATTTCTTTCTTGATAAGGAATTTTGTTGTTTTCGAAAATATAACAACGACGCAAGAGACATTCGATCTGCTGTTTATTGTTTACGAGTGTGAGGAAGTGAGGATTGAAAGTATAATGATGGGTTATTAATGACTCCGCGTACAAAAGATTAGACGCACTAATCGCGAAGCGATCAGACCTCAATAATGTTGCTTTTTAGATGCTTATTTTTCATATAATATTATTCACAGACATCTTAATGAGAAATAAAATTTGTAACAGTTGAATTGAGATAGGATTTATCGTCAAGAACTAGAAACGACAATCGAAACTCCAATAAAGAATACTGGAACTCTAGGATCGTAATTATGATTGCCGTTTAGCCCTAATTAATGGCGCATTATGACATTGGCTGACGCTAGCCAATACACTCAGAAAATCGTAAATATAGGCGAGGTGTTTCAAACTAGATTTTCAATCAATCAGACAAATTTTTAGCTTGGCAAGTACACTTCTTTTTTTTTAAATATTGTAGACGGATATTTCCGATAGGAGTCGAAAATTCAGAAGAAATGCACAGAAGATAGCCTCTATTTGCACTGAAACTGTCACGTGTCACTTCAAAAAAAAAATTTCCTTTTACTGTAGCTGTAGATCACTAGCGGATGACTAGGTTCACATTTACGGTTCGCTGTGAACAGAAATAGATGCATTGTTTACGAGGCATCCTTCATGTGAAAGCTAGCGTAAAAATCGTATGTTGGTTGCATGTGTTCCGGTTAGCCTGACCGGATAAATGAGTCCGGTTCTCGTTGTCCTTGCTTCATCCCATCTCTGTATGCAGTAAGAGAAGATGAGTATAAGTGTTTTCGGTTTCATTCCTTTCAAATATTGATGTGCAATAAAAAATGAACGTAGAAGAACGTGGTGATTTGAACTGAAAGGAGGTGGAATTTGAAGTGGAAGGTCGTGGCGAACTTGAACTATGTTTAAGGTGAGGATTGGATTTTTTTGGAATAGAACTAAAGGAGCGTCAAGGTCTAACCATTAACTCAATGAGGCGTACTTATGGCAGCCAACTTAACACGGCAACGTGAAAGATGCTTCCCTTAAGAGTAACATTCGCACAAAGATTAATTCGCCTGTAATTCTTGGAGAAGAGAAGCTCTCTCTCTCCTTCCCATTCCTTTCTACCCCTTTCCTCTCGATGCCTCTTAGTTTCCTTCTCGCCGTGTGGTAGATTAAAATTGTTTTCATATCATTATGCAGCAAACTTGATTTTAAAATATAAACTAATAGCAAGTTCCAGTTTTATTGAAGATGCAACTATAACAATAAATCACGACAAACTGCAAGCGCAAATGTCCACTATTTTATGCTTGTATATGATAGATGTCCCAGCTGGCCAAGTTTAACATTTCATTATCAAATTGTCTTACTGGTTGGTCAAAATTTCTTCCAAAGATGTGGTGTATTTTGAAGAATTTTTTGAGGTATTGAGGTATTTTTATTGATATAATCTGGAAATTGTGGTGGCATTTTCATCGGCTACGATGGTCGAAAACCGATAAGACGACATAACTAATAGGCGCCGATAGCATAAATTATTACGATAGTGTAAGAGCGTAAATTTAGGTTAATAAATGGAAATAAGAAATCAAAATTCAAAAAAAAAAAAGAAAAGCTTATTGCAGGAAAACGTTAAAAAAATTTATTTGCTTGTTCCATTTTTTTTTCCCAAATCTGTGAATATTTTATTCTGTTCAACTGAAATGAAAAAATTTTCTGACTAGTTTTTTTGAGGATTATTTTCGCTCTGTTTTGTTTTTTTTTTTAAATTTAACCTGAATCACATAGACTTATCGATAGTTTCGATCTTCACATTCTACAGAGATCAGTAAAAACTGTGAGAAAAAAAAGGCGAAAAGGGTACCTGGAATGTGAAAAAGGTGCAGACGAGTTGTAAATATCGTTTACTGTGAAAAAAAAAGAAGCCTTCATCAAAGGATGCTGAGAATTTCAACGGCTTTCTTTTTTTTTTTTAAATCTTTCATCAAACTCTTTTCGTCGAGAAATATACTTCCGTTCAGCGATTTTTTTTAAACATTGATATTGAAATGAGCAATATTTGCACCTTCATTGACACCTTTCATATTGGTGGAAAAAAAATAAAGGAAGACAACTAATGACAACTATCAATGTATACTGTTTAAAAAAATGACATATCAATAGATTTTTGAATTATTTCTTATCTTCTTTGAAGTTTAAAAAAAAAATTTTTTTTTGAGATTTTATTTGATCAATTTAATTTTTTTCGGTGATTCCTTAAGAGAATCTTTCGAAAAAAAAATTCTGATCAATTATATTATAGATATATTTTTTTAAGTTTTTAAAAAACTCGATGAATTAAATGGCTCAAATTTTCAGTGATAGAGAATTTGCTAGGTAAATCGAAGGTATTTGCTAGGTGAATAGATTTACAGCTGAATTGCTGACAATGCTTTCATCGGTGATTATTGGATAAATAATTTCGAAAAAACTTGTAAAAGAAATATCTTTTCACAAATGGATGGCATCAATTGTCAGCAATTGCAAATGGGAAATATGCTTGAGGTGCGATGAATTGTTCGATCTATATGGTCACCCATCGAATGCTACAGCAACAGTAACCGACTATAACCTTCAAAGAATACGTAAGATAACCGGTTATAACCTTCAAATCTATGCGAATACCATCCTTACACCGATGAAAAAACCTCATCTAGAAATAAAACGCATCAATTGATTTACATAAAAGAAGAGGAATGAATTTATTTGCATATTATGCTTTGAATTATTAATTAAAAGTAAACATTGTATGTTGAATGTTATTGGCGAAGAAAATGAGAACGTGAGAAAAAGGACATCTGTGGAAGAATTTTTTTCTCGGTTTCTGGAATAATAACGTTGATTGGTGAGAAGAAAATTTTTTTTTGTTGGTAATGAATATTCTATAATTTCTATAATCTTCGAATTTTCTGCGAAAGAAATTTTGAGAGATATCAGTGAAAAAAAATCGCTTAAAAGATCGAGAAAAAACAAAAAATTTCTCGTAAAATAGAAAAAAACTACTTGGAAATTTTGGTAATTATCAACTAAGTTTTAGCGGATGCTGTGAAAATTTTTGCGGGAGATGCGTTTCTATCACCCTCCCTTCCGTCGCCAATTCCTCTCTCTTATCTCGTGGACCTCATTGATACAAACGTCCGGAAAAGTGAATCTGTGTTTAGAGTTTACTGAAAGTATATGACGTAGGTTGCGTTGAATGCATACTCTTTAATTTGAGTTGTGCTAATAATCGCCATTTATATAGTTTTAAAGCAACGAATTAGAAAACTATTGATGAAAATCGAAAAATTTTTTGAGTATTGCAATGAGTATTGCAATATTGCAATATTTCATTGTCAACCGATATGAATTTTTTTTTGCAAATAATTGCATTCTTACCTCTTTTATAGTTCTATAGTGCAATAAACTAACCGAATCGATGTAGTTCTCTAAATTTATTATCAACGATCATAGGAAATAATATTATGAAATATAATTTATAAGTGTATCATTATCTTTTCATTAATAATTTAAATTTTTATTTTCGATGTTTTTTTTGCATCGCTTCCAACTATTGAATTTTTTTTTTGATAGAAAATTGGAATTTCGAGAAAATTTACAATTACGAACTTTTTCATTATTTTAATGCAATTTATTGAGAGATTTTTTTTTATTCGGGCGAATAAAGTTTTTGTTCTTGCAACTTTTTTCCCATGGTATAACAATAGAAAATAGAATGTCAAACTTTTAGGAACGAATTTTTTTTTGGAGTTTTACAGCAAAATTCGGCTGGCAATTATTGAAAAGGGGGTCGTTTCTTCTCCGAGAAACCTAGGAAAGCATTTATTTGGACGACCGGGGAGAGGAATGGAGAGTTGAAGGATGTTTGAGGTATTACCACTAATCGGTATGAAAAATTCTAACAATGACTGGACCATATATTATTAGGCTTTAGATATCGCATTACTACTGAATTAGAAAGTTAAAACATTAGGCTAGGATTAATATTCGAATATAGTAAATCACACCATTGCAGTAACTATAGTAATAACAACTACGGTGATTACTGCAGTAATTCATTACAGTAATTAATAAGATGACAGTAATCTTAATGAATACTCGTAGTAGTTATCTTTTCGATGCAATCGAACTTTACTCACTTAAAAGAAATTTCAACCGCTATTCTATTTTTTAGAGGTGTTTTGGAATGATATGACCAGTATATTATTTGTAGGAAACAAATTTTTTAAGTTCAGAAATCAACTGGATTAAAATAACGTCTTTCAGCCTTTACACTAATTATATATTGAAATTTAAAAACAATTATAAAGCTTACTAATTTGTTGAGGTGGTAATGGAGCCGCATGTGAGCAAATGAGGAACTGTGAAATGAGAAGTGCTGATATCCTCAGCCATATGCACGAAGTTTCGATCATTCCTGGATGACGTCAAAGGTCTTCGATGGTACGTCACTGCGAATCACAATCGTGTAGTTGCAATATAACGTCTTGCAATATATCTATGAGGTATAAAAGCGTCGTTCGCTGCTTAGCGGGCGTTCAACGCTGACCACAATTTGATGAAAAACCCTCGACGCGAACAGCACTGAATATGTGGGGATTCGGTTCTTAACGATTCCCACCGATCGCTCTGCTTCTGCAATAAAAATTTGAGATTTCTTGCTCAATTCAATCCATTGAAACAGTGCGACACCTTAAATTTACCTACGATAGCATATTAAAAAGTATACACATAGGTATTCTCTCACAGTGTCATGTTCGAGGAGGTTAAAAGAGCAAAGATGAGAGCATAGTAGATGGCGCCTACTATGATAAAATGATTCGAAAAGATGCCAGAGGTGTATTTCTGCGGATTTATGGAATCGAGATTAACGCCAGGTATATGCCAACCCAATCGCTGAAGAAATCGAGGATTCTCTAGTTGGCAATGACCTGTTTTATACTGGCAAAATACTTACAAATATAATACAGCGTAAAGTGGCAGAAGTTTTGTTTTATCATATATTTTCGAAGAATTACGTATTAAAAAATTGCATGAATTTGAAAAATTAACAAAAAATCGAAGTCGATTAATAATGCAGTTGCAATGTTCAATGAAAATTGATCAATTTACGAATAAAAGGAAAAAAGTTTTTACAGATGACAGAAAACATTTACGATTGGAGAAAAAAATCACTAACAAAACCATCGTTAATTATATTTTATTCATTTCCCATAGAAACAGTTGAAACAGTAGTCAATGATATCAAAAAAAAAAAGAAGATTCTGACGCTAAAATTCCCCTAATGTCTTTCGGCAAAATTTTAATCGAAGAGGATAATTGAAATAAATTTCGAACCGGATCAATATCCCGTTGTGCTTTATTCTCTCTTTAAATGGATTTGTTGAATAGTTCCTGGTCTTTATTAATAGGTGATGAGGTGTGCGTTGTTGTTTTTTTTTTTTTTTTTTGGTAATTCTCTTAGTAAGACGCGAAAGTTAAAGATTTTCGAGTTTCGTTCTAATTTCATTATTCATTTTTCACAGTAAAATCAAATACCCTAACAATAACATAGATAGCTTAAGAAATTAACGAGAAAATCATTTTTTAAAAAATTTGCCGAGAGAAACACAAATTTATAAAAATATTTTATCATCTAAGATTGTAATCACGAATTATCTGAAATGTGAACTTCATGCTATAGAAGGCCAGCATTCGAGATACTCAAGCGCTCCAACAATTCACAATCGTATAATTGATTCACGATAGAATGTATTCGGAATCTATTTCAGGTCATTCTTTAGGTAAAACTAACGTCCATCTCAATCCGTTCTCTTATTTTCTTATAAATTTTAGATTTCATTTAAAATTTCAACTAATGGAAAATACTAAAACAACATTAATACTATAAAAAAAAATCGTAATGATTTTTGGCTGAATGCAATAAATAACAAAGCGTTTAGAAAATATTTCTTTGAGGATTTTAGTTACGAACATCAATGAATGATGGTCAAATGGGAAATTGTATCCCTTATGAAGGTATCAAGCAATGATGCGTGACGATGTGGGAAAAAATTTTCATCTTTTTTTTTGCTCTTGTTCCGTCTACGAAAAGAACTCACATTTAAAAATACAACGATGTAATCAATGAAAACAACAAAGGCGTTGATTACATTTGTTCGACCTCAATTGCTTTGTTTGTTGAATTGCCTTAGGGATATTTCATTCGTACCTTTCTTTTTTTTTCCCCAAACAGAAGAAATAGGAATGATTTTTTTTCTTTTCGAAATATTGATGGGAAATATTGGTAACAAGTGGTGTCACTGGATGAAGAACGGTCAATTAAACAAATCACAACGAAACACAATCAGTTTGTGCACTATTATTTCACTTTCTTTCATGTTGAATACATATCAAACAATTAAAAACTTTTTTTTTGCAGTCATTGTTAAAAAATCCAATTAACATCGTTTCGGCTTATTCTCTTATTGCCATTATCCGTAAATATTTTTTCAATTTTTTATTGCATTATATATATATATATATATATATATATATATATATATATATATATATATATATATATATATATATATATATATATATATATATATATATATATATATATATATATATATATATATATATATATATATATATATAAGGATCTTGGAAAGAAAATAATTATTTCATCAGAAAGAATTGTTTAGCGCAAGGTAATAAGAATCCTCATTATAGTATATAAATTACTGAGTGTAATTCATTGCGTTATATAGTTGATTTGTTAATGGTGTTAATTCCGAACACATTATAAAATGAAATAAAAAAAGATACTTTTATTACTATGATGATTTCCTTAGAAAACATAATGCTTAGTATTACTCGATTTAGATTAGTTATATTTACTCAAAACTCTTTATCGAAATTGTCTACTCAAAGAATCGAATCGTCGTCATTCGAAAAACGATGCTAAATGATATTTAGAGAGGAACGATACTCGATAGGAATTTATCATCAAGAAGATCAAACGTTCTATTCTTTCTAATGGAATTTTTATCATGTGAAAGTCAATCGGACTCATTGTTTTATTGAAAATAAATGGAAATATTTATACATATATAGTTTTTATTTTCGATTAGCGCGCAATAAATTGATAGCAATATATGGAAAGATTGATTCACGAAAATAACGGCATAGTTTCTAATTTTAAATAACGTCGAAAATAGTCGAAAAATTAAACCGAATTGCGACAACACTATGATCGAATTTTTAGATTTGCTCAAACAATTACTAAAATGATATTGATGAAATATACTCAAATGAGTGCATTCCTTATCGATGGAATACTTTTACTAGAGTACCATAATTGTATACATCCTCAAGAACAGTCCTTTTTTTATTTTTCCTTCCCTTACGCTCTCCTCCCCCCCCCCCCCCTCCATCCACCTGCCCTATCCTACCTTCATCTCTGTTTGCCCAAAATTAACACCTCTCTGGTTTGATGTATGCGAAATTAAATTACGCAAGAGATAGGTTACGTAATTTACCAGATATAGCCTGATTCCATATATTAGCTAGTGATGAATATTTTTTCCTGTCTGAACTGTCTGAATGTCTGAATAAGTGTATGAGTGTTTGGATTATTGCAGACATGAATGCTCTTTGCCCGCTCAGTTCGTCTATTTACTTCTTTATTCAGTAAGCATTCGAATGCGCATTTGGTACTTCTTCAAATTTATTGATTGTTTCAACGTCGATATCAATATAAAACTAAACAAATAGTGACAAATTGAGGCTAAAGAAATTTTTGACATTAGATTTTCTTCAAAAGCATTGCTCTTGATTCACCTTTAAGGATCGTACAGTATTACTTATTAAAGTTGTTAAAATATTATTGAATAAAATTTCATGCTAACAACGAGAGAAATTTCATCCGAGTGTAAAACGAGAATGCAGGAGAACTTCTCAAACTGGAAATGAATTTTTTTTCCCCGACTGGAAATGTGTAAAATTCAAGGAGTCTTAATATGAAGTACTTAGGTCGGGTGAATGAGAAAAAAAGAACGAATCAGAAGATGTTGAACATTTTGGAGAGCCCTTAAAATGGGTTCAATTTAAGATTGTTCTTTTCTTTCCCATCCCGAAATCTTCGAAGAAAAATTCATCTTTTGAAAACTTGCTTCCAAAATGTCTGTAAATTATCACTTATAAACAACGAATATATCGATAAGTTCCCTCTCTAAGCCCGTAAATTGATTCTAAGCGGAAGATCTCATTGCAACATACTTTGCATTGTAACATGCATTACGAAGAATGTGCTTTTTTTGTTATGTCTAACATTTTGCCTTGAGCTTTGCTCGTACAGCAATATTCCTCGTATGGTTTGAAGGACGAGCAGTGTAGTTTTAAAGAATGTGGCGATTATCGATGATGTTGCCTCATCGGGTAACTTTTCCAGAATTAAGTGTCTAAAAGTGTGACCACGCAAGACTAGAAAAACAAACCGCAAAAGACGTGTCTCGATTTTAAGCACTGAACGAGAGATGGGTGTTTTTTTTTTGAATGGAAAATGCGTGTACACAGCAGTAAGAAACCGTGAGTGGCAATTGTAGCACTAAACAACATTCTAGGCGTTAATAAGTGTGTTCAATCATTTTTCGTTACGCGTTTTGGGGCCCTCAAAAACTTGCTTCGAAATGCACATCACATCATGTCTAGTGGTGAGAAATACAAACCACCATGAACATCAACCATCCCCTCCCTCTCCCTCTCTCTTTGTTCGTCATGCTGTAACTTCTTGAAAAATGCATTAAAAATTCATGAGGTGGATAGCCTGTAGTTGATATAGTTCGTTGCGCAAATGAGGTTGAATGTTGAAAGTACCCTTAAAAATGCTGAATTAAGTGATTGAGGTATCGTAGACACCAACAAACTTTTTTCGCCGATCGATGCATTAAGTATTATTTCGATACCATAATAAATCAAACTGATATATTTAGATGAGGCAATAGAAGGATGGATTTAGCGTAAATTAACGGCTTCCTAAATCATAGCCAAGGAAATCTTGTTGATGAGTGATGCAAAAATAAAATGCCATTCATATGACGGATTATTTCTTTGGCGCTCAACAAAGAGCCTTAAATGGCAGAAGGGCGTCTATGGATTTGGCGAATTTTCATCGAAACGATTTCGAACTATATCGATTAGTCGATCGGCTTTCAAATTCCAACGGTTCATAGATCGGATCAAAATGATTTTTGAAATTACCCATCAATTAGCGACATACGTATTTGAATGATCAATAATAGCATTATTCGTCGGATAATTTCACTTAAAAAAAAGCGATCTGCATTGGTTTATCACAATTAAATTACGATAAATGTTGTGTAGTTCCGGATAAACATATGTGAAAACCAATATTGGATAGGTAAACATATTTCTAAAAATATGCCATATATAGCTGAAGTTATGCAAAAAAAAAAAAAAAAAAAAAAACTGAAAATTTACCAAGAATGAGAGAGAGATTTGATGAAAATATTTGAGAGGATAATAAGCAATTTTATAAAATTATCGACTTTTATTGAATTGTTGTAAGGATTTCCCCACCCCCCCCCCCCAAAAAAAAAAAAAATTGCCGGAGAAAATATTTTATAAAAGACCTAATCGAAATAAAATTTAAAAGCCTACAAAGAGTTGCTTTATTTGCTTCTTCGCAATCTCACTCAATGACTCAACCGATCTCAAAAATTAATAAGAAATAATAAAATTTAAGCATCACATATAATCCATGGATGAAGCTTGGATTTTAACAAAATGCTCTTAGAAATACTCTCTAATATAAATAACAGTTTTTTTTTCTCCGATTTGACCGATTTCAAGCTCATGCAAATATTCAGGCATTCTAAAATATGTTTTGCAGTCACACGATGAATTATTAAGAAGATTGATACATGGGACCATCTGATGGTATACAGCGAATTGGGTTATTTCTAGTGTCAATGATTCGCGAATTGAAATTATCGGACAGACAGACACGCACATACATACCTATATATACAGAGACATAACCATGTCATAGTGCATTATGCAAACGCAAATACCCCAAAGTGCTTAGTAAAGGTTTCGGGAGTTGCTGTTTTTGATAAGCCATACTTATGAAACAAAAAAAAAAAAAAAAACTTAGAAAGGATTGATCCATTTAGGCAATGGGAGAATATGAATTGTGGTAGAGGCGACGCAGTTGCAGACTCGGGCATTGTGCGGACACAAGATGAGGGTGGGGGGGGGGGGGGGGGGTGGGGAAGGGAGGAGGGGAGGGGAGAGGAGGGTGCGAATAGCAATCTGCTTGTTCTAAACGTAATTCCTCTTGGAACGAAGGAGGGAGAGAGGGGCGAAAAACAAGGAATATTAGATATAGTTTTCAAATTTTTTTCTCCCTATAAACCCGTTGTTGGAAACCGTATTGTTCAATACGGGGTTAATTACGTTGCACTCAAAGACCGAAAACGAATCTTTTCTTGAAAGAATCAACACAAAAAGATAAGATCCTCTATTATAATAAAGTTTACAACAATCCACAAACCTCTCCTTCCTCAAACCTTCTATCTCGAGCTTTTTACCTCAGCTAGAGCTGAAAAATTATTATTATTAGCGATTTCCGATTAAAGAATCGATGAAGCAAAAGCAATCAAATAGATAACACTAAGAGATGGCATATACAAACTTTGTTGAAATTAAAAATCAATATAGTTCAATCGATAACGAAAAAAAGCAAAAATTTAAAAACCTGTCTATAAATTTTCGACTGCAAAAATGTGCACTCTACATATCACTATTCTATTCAATTTTGTTCAAAAGTTTTCTCTTGTGAGATTTAAAATAAGCCTCGTATTTATTACTTTTTTTCGAAGAATTTAAATAAAACCTAATATTTATTTCTTTTTTTTTTCAACAATTAATGGATGAAGAAGTAATCATAATAAATAATAATTGAATATATGAAATTGAATAATTGAAAAATCAAAAAAAAAAAAAAATTCATGCGATAATTTTAGTGAATGAATAAATTTAACAGCACAAAAATCTTTTCAAATTTTCATTGATAAAATAGCCGGCTAACGAAAATAATATATTAGCTATATATAAGTGATTTTTTTTTTTGAACCAAAAATAATTTCAATAGAATTTCGTGATCGATTTTTGATTGAAACTTATTAACTTGAATGATGATTTAAATAATGCTTTTTAAATGACACTTTTCTTTTAAATTTCACAATTTAAAAAATTTAATAACGATGTGATAAATGAAGAGTAGAATAGTAAAGTAATTAGGTGAATAATATTGAATGAGCAATGGAATTGCTCTTCAATTGTAAACTATCATTTACTTTTTAATTACTAAATAATAGTGATCTTAAAATGAAGGTATAATATGAAAATAAGCAGTAGCGCATTGATTAATTATATATACCCAAATTATGACCCGTTAAGAAAAATATACGACTATAGTGGAAATAAGATAATGGAATTGAATGATGCACCCATATACAGACGTGTTGAATGAATGATATAAGGTTTGAGAATGATTCAATCTTCGCTGAAATTGAAAGAAAACCAGCTACACTCCTTTCTCATACCGTCTTATGATACTGCTTTGATAGAATACCGGTACTCTAATACTGAAAAGAGTATATCGATGTGTGATTGTTCTTGTATAAAGTATAAATAGAGCGATGTTTATGCATGGATGCATGTGATATATATATATATATATATATATATATATATATATATATATATATATATATATATATATATATATATATATATATATATATATATATATATATATATATATATATATATATATATATATATATATATATATATATATATATATATATATATATATATATATATATATATATATATATATATATATATATATATATATATATATATATATATATATATATATATATATATATATATATATATATATATATATATATATATATATATATATATATATATATATGGAACGACTGGGTGCGGAACGTTTAAAAATATACAGTAGGCAAAGAACCTACGCAACACGCATTTCATGAGACTTCAGCTGTGAGCTGATATAAGCAATAAGCTTAAGTAAGGTAAAGTGACGAACAAAAGTTCGATTCGGCTATATTACGTTAGCATTGATAATATGAGATGATAGTTGGTTTGTGCTGATTTAGAAATAAGGGCAATTGCTTTTTTTGAGAAAAATTCGAAAAATAGGTGAAAAAGAAGTGAAGTATCTGTGTTTCGACACTCGTATTGAGATGTACAAACAACACATCAACACTACTACTAGTGCAATGGTATATTGCAATGAAGTATTTCACAATTAAAATAGCAAGAGAAAAAAAAGTTCTCTAGTTTACAGTGCAAAGCGGAAACGTATAAGGGGACTCGTTCAATGTACATCTAATTGAACATTAAAAATCGAGAATTTAAAAAATGTATGAAATGAACATTGAGCGAGAAAGAAAACTTTGAAATGTATTCATCAAATTTTTTTTTTCGTTCGGTGAAATATTCAACGATTGTAATTTCGATGAGAGAAATACGTTCGCGACGATACGTTTGCAATAAACCAACAACCTACACTCATTATAGTCGTGGTTTTTCTTTTTTTTTTTTCATTGCCTCAACTCTGTTGCACCGAATATTCCCGAACTGCATTAAAAAAACCAGCAAAAGAACAGGCTCTAATTAACATTAATCCTATTTCATGTGCACTTAAGACTCTCTTTGTTTTTTTTTTCAATGCTCCATCGTTACAGTGACCACATGACAAACGCCGTAGACATGTATCACACAGGCTGAGCGCTGCTTACACGTCGGCATCATTTGCTCGAATGCGCATTTATTGGTTCGCGCTTACGCACACCGTAACTAGATGCTAATTTCAATGAAGTCCTCTTCCTGGCCACGCCCCGCCCCCTTCCCTCTCCCTCCTTTCTCCTCGAAGGGATAAGGTTTGTGATATGGTCTCTTAGAAATGACAGGCCAACCAAAGCAATATGCAAAAGTCGAACTTTTGTGAATATTTCACGGGTACCCGCTAAAGTGCTAATACCAAACAAAGTGAAAAAAAAGTTCTTGATCAATACAAAATTGAAAACTCAAGCAAAATTTAGAAGAATGATGGTTTCACATGCTTTTCATGCTATAGGAATATATGCCACGTTATGCATCCTTTAGTATTACTTAATGCGCGGTCGGTTTTAAGAGGGCTCCGAGGAAACTCTTTGCCTTTGTCCTACCGAATCATTCCGACAAGTGGTCTCATCAGGACCAATGTGGTGGAGCAAGTCGGAACTATCCTCTTGAGTGGAAGTACGATGAATCGACTCGTCAGTATCCGATGGCCAGGAGACGAGCCTAAGCCGTAACCTTAACGCAACCTTATAACTTCAGCTAAACGGAAGTGGTAGTGATACGAAGAGACATTTATTCGTAATGAATGCTTTGTCGATTCAAGTAAACAAGTAAATAAATAAATAAGTATGCTATAGGTTAATAGTGTACTAATGCTGTAATCTCTAATAAAAAATCAAATAAAGTAGTGCAGCATTTAGCATACTTAAAATATTTTCCCCTCAAAAATCAATTTCGCCGTTTTTGAAGGATTCAAAAATCGAAACTTTAAGCGTCAATGCTGTACCTACCTTTAAAAGACATGGATGTTAACGAAAACTTAGAGATAATTTTCTTATTACGTGAATATATTTGACAAATAAACCTCATAAATCTGAAACACTAGAAGCGGATTTAGAGACTTCACCTATACTTAAAATTTGATGATGATGCTAGTAATATGGAAAATAAATGCATGTGAAATTAATATAGTCATTATTTCTTTGGAAGTTCCCTCTTCACATATGATAATAAATTATTAACGAAATTAATCGCCATATTCGATTTCATAAATATGCCGCTAAACTATTGGAATGGAAAATTTAAGACAAAAATTTAGCGAATTTTCAGACTCACATAATCTTATTCTCTCCCCTTCTCCCCCTTTCCTCACTCCACCCTTCTTCGGGCATTGAAGGGTTTTCTTGCTTTATTAAAGCATTCATTGGAAGAAATGCCCCATTC
Source organism: Ascaris suum (assembly GCA_013433145.1). Classification (NCBI taxonomy): domain Eukaryota; kingdom Metazoa; phylum Nematoda; class Chromadorea; order Rhabditida; family Ascarididae; genus Ascaris; species Ascaris suum. The sequence continues at coordinate 1,922,262 of CM024183.1, read as the reverse complement.
GATTGGTTCAGCGGGCATTATTCCAACACAACGTCGCTAGTATAAGAAAAACAAAATCTGGTTCCTCTCGAATTGACATACCCTTATGTCACTTTTTTTTCAGTTCATTCAGTATAAATGAAACTTTCAAATGGTAACCGAGATTAAAAGGCTAAATCATTGATATAATTTCATAGCATAAATAATATTACTCTAGAATATTTTAAGATATTTGATTAGTACAAAAAAAAAAATTAAAGCTGAAATGAAAGTCGGGGAGGGATAGAGTGAAGCTTATCTCTATCAATTCGTTGCCTTAGAAATTGTCTCAATAATAAAATACAAACGTAATATTTATGCTAAAATGTAGAGAAGGTATACAGTATTTATTGTAATAAATTACACGAAAACTGCCGAGAGAGTAGTAGCGGAACATAGAGCGCAAGCGTCCGGGTTCGTAGTAGAAACAGAACAGCGGCATACCGCCGCTGCACGACGGCTCTTATGCTGTCGTCGCCCCTTCATATGCATCTACCCCGCCCACATTTCAGCACATTTCATGAGAAACATTGTTTCCTTTATTTTTATTTTTATTTTTATTTTTATTTTTTTGCAATGAATCGAAGAATTGCTAAAAAAAAAAAAAAAAAAAAAAGAATTCTGCAAGATATTGCAAAATTACAAACAGTAGATCAATTACTATCGTCGTTATATTGTAAAACTGGTGACACTCTAAGTTGTGTGTGATGAAAAATTTATGGCCAATCATAAATGCTTAACAAGAACCGGTTACTACTGCCATAGCCGAACTTACATATATTTAGTAATAACGAATAGTTTAATTCAATTAAAACTGCAAAGATTGACTTTTTTATGAGCAAATATACTTCTTTTGAAGATATATGTGGCAGAAAATAGAACGTGAAATTTGAAAGAATCTTTGTCGCCAAAAAATTTGAAAATCTCATAAAAATATAGTAATAATAAAAATTGCTAAAATATTACATATACGCTCTAACTAAAGTTATTGAAAATTATAAGGTGAAATTCTGCTGATAATTCCCATATCAATAATATTACATAAATCAACATAAATCAACTAATAGTATACATAAATCAACAAAATCAACAATTATGATGGAAAATTAATGAAGTTATTGGGAGTTTTTTTTTTCGTATTTCATATATGCGAGCAATTGAATAATCGAAAAAAAAATCAAAAATTCTTTTAATGCAAAATAGAAAAAAAAATTTTTGCATGTATTGGTATAGAATAGAAAGTACTAGTATAGAATGGAATCGAATACGATAAAGGAGAATTTTTACATCCATAGAAATAAATTCACAGAGAATATTCGAAGAGAGGCTATTGCAATGAAAATATTACTGATCCATACGTTCGAGTATAGATTATAGACTTATGTTATAGACTCATTTATTGCGATGAGTTCAATTTGGCGGTGAGCATGTTTCAAGAGTAATGGCACAACTTTTTTTGTTAGATAGATATGCAAAGAAAAATCAGAAATATGCAAAGAGAGATAAAGAGAAAGCATATGCAAATTGCAATTAATTTATATATTTGACAATGATGCATAAATTTTGGAAATGGAAATTGAAATGTCATACAGCATCTCTAAAAGTAATGAAAAACATATTCAGCTAGTAATTGTAAAATTTGTTACTCTTCTAATAGAGTATTGATGAAAAATTTTTTTCGGATCGATTTCTATCGTGTATTGATCGTCATCTGATTCTATACGTTATACACAATTTATGTGAGCATTAAATTATTTACAAGTTTTTTCTCTAAGGTTTGCTTTCTACTCCATAAAACTTCATTCATAATAAAATAGTACCTAATGTAGAGTATTCCTTGCGCCACTTTTGCGACGGCATATAAAAATATTCTCTATGCGAAATATCTAAGCATATGCAAAACGTCAAAATTTATCTCGATTTTATTATAAACACTTCAAAAACGATATAATAAATAGAGAAACCGTTGGAAATGTTATAAATAATTAGTGAAGTAAACTCTAAATAGAAAATGTTTTAATTATCATTTTTTTCGAAATTATCCTCATTTTTGATTTGCAAGAAATATTTTAACACACCAATAGTGATATTAAATGTTCGATTAGAATAACTTAAATCGTTAACTTCCACTCTTTTTATTATACATTGCCAATTAAGTAATGCTTATCTAACTTATACTTCTTATCGCACTCAACTATTTTCTATTTTTATGGAATATTACTACCATATATATATATATATATATATATATATATATATATATATATATATATATATATATATATATATATATATATATATATATATATATATATATATATATATATATATATATATATATATATATATATATATATATATATAATTGCATTCTATGCGATAGGTTCGTTGAAAAATTAATGCGGTGTTGTTGAACGTATCAGATTGGGGACAGCCACTCGAACATATTCGTTGGGTGAATCAGTCGTCGTTGCCCGTTTTGAATCAGGAAATTGAAAGCGACAAATAAATTTCAATGAAATTTACACTTAAGTGTGCATTTTTGATTAAGTGGAAAATTAGAACTTTAATTAACGATTGATCAAAAATTAGCAAATTCCAGCGAAAATTAACGACGAATTATTTCGCAGTTAAGAATACGTCTTTTTCTTTTATTTCGAAAATGTCAAAGAATCAACAACGTCGGCTATGTAAATATGCTCGAACATTACGATGAGAGATAGCCTTGATTGTTTAACCGGTCGGACGTGTTCCACCTTTATGTTTGGTATTTGATACGATGAATAAAATGTTCAAAATTTGCCATTCCTTTTTCACGTTACATTTATATGAGAAATTTGCACATTGCTAAAAAGAGAATAAAAACTTGAGGCGATTTAACTCAACAACTAAGATTCAAATCGAACTATCGAACACATCGACTGTCAACACGCAAAGAATTGTTGCACTAACGATAAAAATTCTATTATATAGAATCGCATTCAGTAAATACCTTTATATATAGAGGAGGTGAGATATCTGCAAGCTTTGCCGCAATCATCCACCTATATATACATGTATCGCTATTTTTTACGTCGATTTCCACTCACGTTTATTCGGAAAAAGAGGTGGAACGGTCGAATATTCAAGAACAATATGAGAAAATTGCGCTCCTCCTCTCAGTAATCTCAGTTAGTTATTTTTAAAAAAATCGAATATCTTAATCATTCCTCTTCATTTGTATCGTGCAACTGTGTTAACTCGATTTTCGGCTCAAAACGGATATAAATTTTCATTCGGCGAATTTTGATGAATCAATTACCCATCGAACCCTCCCAAGCCACTCATTAATCTCACTAATGGTGATGTTGAATCATTTCAAAAAGTGCCATAGAACGGGTTACAAACTCCTCGAAAAGAACGGAAAAGAAAGGTAGAAAAAAAAAACGCAACGCAACGAAACAACAACCGAATAAAACGTCAATATCATTTTGTTCATTCGCCGAGTCTCTTAAAACTTTATGTCTCAACATTAATCAATATTATAGTATGAAATTGTACAAAGTCAAAATTTTTTAACTTATTTTCACAATCGTTTTGCGCAAATTTTCGAAGCAAATAAAAACAAATTACATTTATAAGTGCACAATGAATAAGTTGTAATACGAAACAACGACAAATTAACAAAGTCGATGCAATTATTGGTGGGATTTTTTTTTGCATTCATTTTTCTAACGAAACGAGTACCATTGGAATGAAGAAAGTGTACAGGTTCTTTTTTTTTTCGTGAAATTTCTTAGCAATACACACAACGCAAAACTTGTTATTGATAAGTGTTATTGTGAATACTCTCAACAAACGTCGAAAGTATTCACAGTATAAAATTTTCGAATGAAATTTTTCCTTTTTCTTAATTTCGTATAATATTGTTTTTATTGTGGAATATAATTTTTTGAATATTTTCGACAATAATTTTCAATGAAAAAAAAAATTCTCTTTTTAGAAATTCTAGTGAAAAATTGAAGAAATTGAAGAGAGAGGAATTATAGGAAAATGAATGTAAGAAAAAAAAATGAAGGAAGCAATTTAGCTATAACTATTAACTGCTTTAACGGGTAGCAAAAAGACAACGGTAATGCAATATGAGACGCTTAATGAATAAGGAATAGGTTGTTGGCTAAATGATACATAAAGCGTTTTGTGCGATATTGTTGTATCATCAAATCATGATGAAATCAGCGCTTCACATTTCAAAATCAGGTTTTAATATTTAAAAGGCTACGATCGACTATGAAAATGATGCCGAATGGCTGAATTGTCAAGGTCGTTATGCAAATTGATCAAATGCTTTGTTGATTACAAAGTGAAACGAATAATATCTATGAGCGTATATGACAATAGCTAAAAGCTTAATTTTTCTCATCTAATATATGAATCTATGCAAAATTTTCAAACACTATTTTATAGTGATAAAAATTTTATTAGATAATAGAAATTTTCAAGGGGAAATTTTTAATGAAAGATATTTAACTAAATTTTTTCATCAATAGAAAATTTTTCTCCAAGACATTTTGCGACGATCATTTTTACGTTAGTTGTTTCACATAGCAGAAAAAAAATATCTCAGTAAAGTACGTTTATATGAAAATTTCAATCGCTGAAGGCAGTTTTTTCTTTTTCCTTTCAAAGGAGAATTTTTTTTGCACTTTTATGAACTCTTTTATTAATTTTGTGGAATATTTTGCCACCTAAAAGGATTCATCATGTAAAAAAAAAATTTTTTTTGTACATTATTTGTTGAATTTTTTTTTTCTTTGCAGACACGTTTTTTTCCGAGAAGAAAAAAACGATGTAGCACACATCGAAGTGATGCGTTTCTTTTTACTAGTTTTACTAGACGTCAAAAATGACAATTGAGAACGATTTTAATCTGATTTTAAATTTTAGCCGGGAATGAAAAATGCGACGACATTTATTGCCAATATGCTAGTTTATTGTCACACCTTTAAAATCAGATTGAATCGCTTCTTGAATCGAAAATATAAAGACCTTATCTTTATTTTTTTTTTGCGATAACACAATGAAAATTCCACAAATGCGCAATAATTCTTTATTAATTTTTATATTTCATTTCATTCATTTTTTATAATGTATAGGCGGCCATTTACGATGATAATATGAGCCATATTTTTTCATATATTAGCTCAATTCATAAAATGTTCAAAGATAAATTGCCTACAGATGCATCTGCTTTGAGGAACTATTGGTTGTTCACGATTAGAAATATTAGTGAATTGAAAAAGTAGTACGAGGCAAAAAACCAACCGCATAAACAGGTATGAATTTATGGATAATTAGAAACCTCCTAAAATCTTCTTTCTTTCAGAAAAATTGAAGAGGGAGATTTGCATAAAAATGAGTGAAAAATTTTAGTATCATCGATAAAATTTCAGAAGGGAATTTTTTTCGAAGCCACAAAGATTTACAACAGAATCTAGTCTATTTCTCCAGATCTCAATTGTAAATTATTTCAATAATTACATCAACTACGTCTACGTTGATAAATTTCAATAAGACGTATCAACATTAGTATCATCCGATAAAGAATTGAAGTCATCAATTGTGCAATTTTACAATGATTTACCATACTGATGCACTTCGCTTTGTAAAGTATTCAATGAAATGGCCCCGTTGAGATGACTTTTGAATGGAATTCGATAAGATTGAGTGACTTCCGAGAATAATATTTCTAATGAAAAATTTTTGCTTCTATTACTAATGAATCGAATTTTTGAATGAGCGAATTTTTAACGAAAACGACGACAAACTCGTTGAACACGTCAACGCCCGAAACGGTACTGTTTTTTTTTTTTTTGAATCGGCATGGTAAAAAGTCAAGTGAACACGGATGAGCGTCTCACATACCCGGCGTCGTAAAATAGAGCACTTCAAAATGATTCAGATGAAAGAAACGTATTGTCATTATGATATACGTTAATCAATGAAAAAATGAAAACCGTTTGCAGATCTCATATACCTCATTGAAAATTTTTTTTTTTTGTTTTTTAATCTATCGATAAATTATGCATTTTGTATTATGATTAAAATTTATCAGTAATGAAAGAAAATTTTAAATCTAGATATTAGAAATTATTTTGCTGATGCTAAAGAGTATTGAAAATATTTTAGAAATAAACGAAATATATAGAAATCGTTTATCAATTCGAAGAGAAATAATATCGATTAGATAAACGATACGAAAGAATACAAATCGTCTCTTATAAAATAATGATAGCCAAAGGCGACAATTCTTAAATGATGAATTATTGCAATTTTACGCAAAGAGCGAATAGAAAAATTTATTCACTAAAGAGCATCATACATTATAATAAATGTCATAAATTTTAAAACAATGCTGTGAATATTTGAAATTATATCAAAAATGATTATATTACAGACTATTAAACTATTACAGATAAATATACGAAAGTATTTTACTTGAAGAAAATATAATTCAATAAGAAAAATTTCCATCACAGTGAAATAATTTTTTGTTTTTTGAGAAAATTTTTAGTGCATTTTAGTGGCAATTTTGTTAGTAGTGCATATGGGGAAGAAGAAAAAATAAAAAACGAATATTCGAAATATTTTTTAGTGTATTATTTAGTGTAGATATATTATACGTTTGTCTATTAAACAATGAAAGATTCCAATAGAGATCTCTTATCTTATAAATCAACGAAACGCAACGCAGAGAAATACCATCAGAATATTTACTCATAGCTATCGAAATATATATATATATATATATATATATATATATATATATATATATATATATATATATATATATATATATATATATATATATATATATATATATATATATATATATATATATATATATATATATATATATATATATATATATATATATACATGAAAACATATTAGAAAGGCTTGCTGAAATTTTTGCTAACTAAAAAACAATTTTTTTTGCAAATAAAAATAGGTATTGAAATTTTTTAGAAATGTATTAGAGACAAAAAAGAAATGGAAATATACTCCAAGACGATCGCTCGTATGGAATGTGTTTTTTTTTTGGCGAATCTTTGATAAGAATGATAACTGTTTGCTTTATAGAATTTTTTGTCAAGCTTAAAAAGAGGCAAAAGAAAAGAGAAAATTCGAAAATAAATTGGAAATTTCTTTTAAAAAGCGTAAGAAAACATTTCAGAAAAAAAAAAAACGTTCGTCTACAAATTTCGAATGTTTTTCATCTGAATACGAAAAAACACTAACAAAGAGTTATCAAAGAGAACACCAAAAATCATATTAAACACAATAAATGTCTAAGAGAACGCGTATTATATAAGAGACACTAAATGTAGCCAATATATCAACTTCTATTGTAATATTGCTCTCATAAATGCTAATAATAAAATTTTCTCAGTATTCAAATCTTTCAGTGGTTTCTGGAATTGATAGGTAATACGACGAATTTTTATTGTTAATGGCGAGACTTGAAATTTAAAATATTTAGTCGACAACGCCGAAATTTTCTAAGAGACTTTCACAATCCGGAAAGTGTCTACGACCGGACGAGGTTACGGGGAAATATTTTCACTCCGAAAAAAAGCTTCAGGCTTGGCTATACAATCTGTACAATGAGTTCCGTTGCTATGAGCTGTTCCAGTGCATAAAAGATTGCAAATTAATGAAGTGTTTGCTGTACGACATCATCTGAGCATATCCGTCCCGCTTACTGTAGAGCACATCAAACGTAACCATTACCCGTTCATTTAGGATAATATTAAACAGAAATTGAGCTATGCAATGTCGAGTTATAACATTGCATATGTCATATTATGATATTGCATATGCTACATTGTGCATGTTGCATTACGATATTGTGTATCCTATATTATGATATTGCAGATATTATGACACTGCATATATTACATTATGTAATTGTATGTGTTACGTATATTACATTATTGCATATATTACATTATGACTTTGCACATGGTACATTATGATATTGCATATGCTACATTATGACAGTGCATGTTTTATGCTATAATAATGCACTTCTATTGTGATATTGTATGTGTTATGATATTGCAAATGTTCCAGTATGACATTACACGTGTTAGATTACGAAACTACTATGTCACATTACGATGTTGCATGATTCTGTTTATATATGATATTGCAATTGTTGCATTAATATATTGCATATATAACATTTATATAATTTTTTTTTTGGATTGTGAATGGATTCTAATGCAGCAGAAATATTTCCCCATGGGTTAGAATAGTGGAAATCGTTTGTGCAAACTGTATGATCGAAAAAAAAAATGAAACAAGGCAAGCATGAGTATCAATCTTCAGTATGCATTAGTTGTCATCATTGTGCCACTTGCGTAGACGGTTAGTTACGTAGCATTGCTTAGTGACGTTTTATGTGTCTCAGCTAAAAACCTGTTCACGTTAAAAATGCTAGATTGTTGCCTCCTAATGAAAGAAATCAACTACCCCCGTTGAACTGTTTTCAAAGAAAAAACGGTAACACCTCGTTTCTCATTGCATTCGTCTATGACAATAATGACGAAAATTCTTATCAATGTCGCGTGGATCGTTTTGCAATGAAAATGTGCAAAATTTCAAACGATCTCTCTAGAATGATACTGAAAGCTATTTTCTTGCAAGCGTCTCCTTGAAGTTTAGCAACACCCCGATGTCATTCGGGAGTTCGTGAACTTGACGATGTGAACGATATCACTTCGGTGATACCAAAATTACGTCACTATGTATCTTAAAAATGAAAAAAAAATTCTTATGCAATGAGACGGCTTCAGATGAACTTTATGTGATGTATAGGTGATCGAATTTCAGTGTGGTCATATATTGGAAGATGTTCCATTAATTAAAGAATTTCACAGTTGTTTTGTTTACCTTTTATTTTCACATGCCATCATCTCTTGACTATGCAAAGAAAAAAATCCCGAGAAAATCCGTTAACAAATCAGACCATTCCATTATTACTGTAGTAATTTATCATTGAGTAAAAAAAATGACCCATCATTATTTCTTCTCATAAGTAGAAACATCATAGCAGACATTTCAAGCGATGAAAAGGAATACGATTTTCTGAGTGTACTGCTTTGGAAGTTATATTACTTTCCATAAACTCGAAAAAGAGTAAAAATTTCCTATCGTTGTGTGAAGAATGAATAAAGAAGTGCAAATGTGTACTTATATGAAGCATTTAGATGTCCATGCAAGTCTGTGGTATGAGCATATCTGTGCATATTTGTTTCTGTTGTGCATATCTGCTGAATTATCACTCAATAGTCGAGTTGTTCTTTAATTCATTCTATCTGAGGGAACTTGCATGTTGAATAAAATCTCATGTAACGATTGATGATTTCTATCAATCGTAAGATTCACAAATTTCCATCATTTATGAAAGGAAAAACTTAAATCAAGGTAATAATTCGCTAATCTCGCAGTCATTACTGATTGGTTCCAATTTAGCAAAGCACATATGAAGATGTTATTTCCGCTTCAGTTTATTTATACTTATATCGAATGCTCTAAATGCACAGCTAAATGCTTTTATACGCTAAAAATCACATTGCAGTCAATTGCGATCGAGATCGGCGCTTATCTTGATCCTTTATTTTTGGTGATTTAAAAAAAAAACCCTACGAAATATTTTAAAATTTTTAATATTTGTTTAAAGAGCAAATTTTCGCGAAGAATAGACATTAATAAAATTACGAACAAAATTGTGAAATATATTTACGATAGATTTCAACGGAATGAATGTGAAATTGCGGCTATAGATCACTTTTGATAACGAAATATGTGGGAAATGTGTGTGTATCAAGAAGGATGGTACGATTTTTTTTTTCGACTCACTCAATTAAATCAATCTGTTCAATCAATATTTAAGAAAAAAAAAAACAAAGAAATATCGCCTTATATGCTCTTTCAAATATGACAAAATGATTGTAAAAATCTCCTCCAATTGAAAAATTCCTCTTAAATTACTTTATTTTCTATGAAATTAAATAATTCATAAATTTTCTTTTAACTTCTCTAATTTTTAATTATTTACAATTTATGAATGAGATAATCAATCAATACAAATTACATAGAATTTAAAATTTCACAAACGTTTATTGAAAGCAAGAAATTTAATCAGCATATTTTCAGTGGCTAATAAGTTATAAGTAATGGACAGACGGATAAACACCAACATTCATACAGACAAACCGATAGACAAAAGATTCATTGAGAGTTTGTTCAATTATTTATTGAATTTTCGTCAACGATCACTAAGAAAGAAAAAATTTCTCATAGAATAGAATTAAAAAAAAATTCCACATTATTGTGGTCGATTTTACGATAACTTTTTGAATGAATGAATTAATTTTTGAACTCATGAAAATGAATAGAAGTTTTTAGAATGTAACGTAATGATTGCCATACGAGCAATTTTCATCTATTCATTTTGCAGTTTCTCTTGTTTTTTTTTTTTAAAGAAATTTCGGTTTTAATTTCTATCTTTTGCACACAATTCGTAAATGAGATGTGATCTTTATAGAACACAATGGTGATAATTCATTAATTAAATAAAATTTTTTCAATTTTATTATTTGTGCTATGATATGTGATCTAAAAAATTAATAGGAAATAGATAAGTATATTAGAAAGTGAATTTAATGATTAGAGGTATAAAGAAGATGTATCCGTAAAATTTTTCTTAAGATATCCTGAAATGTCCTGAAAAATAGTATCCTGAAATGATAGTGGTTAGCTGCGTTTCTTCTTAGAGGCGTTAAAATATGTCCCAATCTATTTTTAGGCAATTCTTTTAAGCTGCTACTCAACAGTAACGCGGAAGCAGACCATGGCAATAATCGATATGAGGTACAATATGCACTTCGTCTCCCCCCACCCCCTCCCACCACGGATTTGGAAAATCCCTTAATTAGAGTAACTACTGAACACAATCTCTTAAGCTCAGTTGTTTTGCAAAATATGCCAGAATATAGACTTAATTTACATCTAGAGGTTATGATCATAATAATAGTAACTGCAAAACACATTAAAGCAAGCATCTGTATGCATCCTTCTGTTTCTTAGCTCCAACAATGGAAGTGAAAGTTGCGAGATTTGGGGCATAATATCGACTTACCCATCACCTTCAAGGTATGCCACAAAATAATGGATCGAGCCCCATTCGATAGCAGATGGAGTGGAAAAGAAGCGGTTTTAATAAAAGATATGCGAAAGCAATGGGGCCAATTACAACATGAATGAATTACTATGCACGCTTTATTATTTCTTGCAATCTAGAATTTCTTTGCGTTAAAAAAAAACGCAATGTGAATCACAACTCTATACGATATGTGTTGTTCATTTATGTGAAACATAGCGAACAAAATTCTTAGAAGATAAAAATTGTATGCATATAAACTATAGAGTAAATGTTGAACTCAACTACTAAATTTAATTAAAGAGGACAATGTTTCTTTGAATTTATTGATGCTATAAATTTTGGTTTTCAAAAGAAAAAAAAAGAATAAATGATGGAATTCTTTATAAGGCGATACAAGAATGAGGCGATTTCTCATCGAGTGTTGTCTTTTTTTGATATCAATTAGGAAAGTATGCAATTTCTTTTGGCGCTACATTGTTTCGAATGGAAATCAAAATGGTTGCGAACCACTGACCCATAACACCCGCTTGAAATATTCCTCGTAGGAAAGGCGATGGATAAGTGAGGGGAGGGAAACGGCGAGAGAAAGAAAACGGCTAGGTTTTGCATTATAAAACTTGCAATTGTTTAACTAGTATAAAGCGTTTTCCAAAAACGTTTCAAGTCAGCAAAAGTATAGCACATTATCAACGATACAAGTGAATTCGATTCACGGCAGTTTCGTTAACTAGAATGTTGGTTCGTCAATGAGTTTAGCTTAAATTACTTGAAGTTGTTGGATTTAAAATAATTCAAAAACACTTAAGAATATGCAACAGGAAAATTTATTTATGTCATCGTTGCATTAAGCATTGCCATAATAATTCGTTGTTTATTGCTTTAATGAGGCGAATATCGTTATGCAATTTATTTTTTCTCAGTTAGAAACTTCTCAAACATCAAAAGAAATTCGCATTGGAAAAAAAAAGACGCAAATATTTCAAAAATATAAAAAGAATCATCATTATTTCTAGCGCAGAAAAAGATTTAAAACATTTGCATTGGAATGTAAAGGAAAAATTTATCCACAGCGCAATAGAAAATCGTACAAATCGCGATAACCTGTTGATTGTCGGTTAAAGAATAGGGTTCACATCCTATTAGATATCATCCTATTGGGAGGAGTATGAGATTGCTAAAATACGAAGCGCTGCTTTATTGTATTGGGCCATCACAACAACAAGCTTATTGATTGCAAGAGATACCAATATAATAATATTTATTATTGCTATTATTATTATTAGAATAGTCGTTGATATTTGAAAGAAATCAACAAATGCAATGCGAAATTTCATATCAGATAATGAGGAACTATTCGATTTTAACGTAACTAAAGCAAAAACGTTTTCGATGAGCAAAATATAAATAGCCAATAATTAAAACGTTTCTCTAAGCTTGAGAATTAAGCTTGCTCGTTAAAAGTTAACTAAGGATCGTCAAGTATTATTAAAAGAATAGATGAAATTATTAATAATTAATGAAAATATGTTATTATAACACATTTTTTCTGTTAAAATATTATAGCATAAAGCATAGCATAAAATTTTTTAAAAAACATGCTAATAATTTCCTTAATAATTCCACATCGAGAGTGGAAAAAAAAAGGACGCACGAAGTGAGCAATAAGCGTTACTGACGATGTGATGACAGCAGTAACGTTAATATCGAACTTCGATAGCACATTTCTCAACAATCTTATAAAGGTAACAAATTAAAGGCGAAAATACTTACTTCAAGAAATCGCCTCATTGAAAAAGAAATTAATTCTGAGTGCTCAATTTGTAAAAAATTTTAGCTAACAACATTATAGATATGTTTGAATGAATGACGATGAAAGTATTGAAATAAAAGTGAAATTGGCGTATTCAGCCAAAATATTTAAAAAAAAAAAAATTGCGCAAAATGAAATGTGATTTGGCATTGTATATTGATTTCTGATCATTAAAATAAGTGATTTTTCGTTCAAACTTCGATCATTGTAAATATACTTTATACAAATAATTCAATATATTTTATTTAATTGAAAAATTAAAGAAATATATATATTTTTTCTTATAATATCCATAAAAGATAAAAAACACATTAAAAATATTTTCGATATTTGTAAAATATTGTAAGAGAAAATTTTATTTATCGAATGAAAAGAGAATTAAAAGAGTAATCAATCACGAAATGATGAAAATGTTTTAATTGAAGAAATTTGCAAGGTAAAATTTTAATTAGTACAATACAATGAGCAAAAAAAAAAAACAATATAAAATATTTTGAAAAATATTCCACAGATATATTCTATGAAACGATCGGTAAAATGTGGTTTTAATTTCCGGCGCTTATAATGACCACCTTTATATGGCCAAACAGTTTTGTATTCGTTCTTTATATCAGCGTTTGCTTTTATTTGGACCAGAAAGGTGAGCAAAAATCAATATAGATATCCTACAAAATATGACCCGATATGGTCCATTTGAGCGTTATATTCTTTGTCTAGCTATTCATCAAATGCAATGCATCGTTGATGTTAGTTGCTTCGTAATTGCATTGGAAAAGTGACCTAAGGTCAAGCTTAAGATTAGATCAAAATAGGAAATACATTTTGCTAGCAACATTTTATAGAGTGTGATCACAATTGTACTTGACCTAAAATTAAAAGAAAATAATGATGAGGAGTAATTTATATATAGAATAATATCCCATTTTATATGTATAAAAATATTATTGAATAAAAATTTAACGCCAAAATCATTGTCTTAACTTCACACGATCTTATTTCGTATCGATTCGATAGAGATTCAATAAAAACAAAATTCATGTTCGTTAAAATAAAAAGATCCACCGCAACTATGCATTCGTAACGCGATCGAGAAATGTCTCGACGGTTTTTTTTTTGCGCCTCTATTCATCGGTTTGATGACTATCTTCGCTTCCAGTGATAAACGCTTCCGAAATACGCCCCTCCCCATTATCCTCCCTCCCTTCCCCCCCCCCCCCAAAAAAAATAAAATAAAACAATGGTTTGTTTTATATTCGAACAATTCCTATAAAAATTAGTAAAGCCACTATTTTTTTAAAAAACATTCCTTTGAAATTTGTTAACGTTCCCTTGAAAGATATATGTGATCGCAAAAGTTATGAAGGAGTTTTACGTATTGATGAAGCGGTGCTTCCATTAGTCGCAAAAAATGCCAAGCCAAAGTTTGCATCTCTTTGCATTCGATTTATCGACCACTACCTCAATACCTTTGACGCTTTTGCATAAATCTACAAATGATTTGATGCATTTCATAGTGTGCCATATCAAGCTTATACTGCCAAGTTTAATAAACTTTTTTGATATTTGGCGAAGGAAATCAAGTCTTTTCTTGTGAAATACTAGAAATGAGCTAAGAGGCATGTTTTTCGTTCGAAAATGATATATTCGAGTAAAGTTAAATGATATATTCAGATAGCTATCGCTAAAAAAGCCATTCTGAAATAAATGGACGAATCTTAATGTGTATATAGAATTTTTTTTTGTTCTAAACGAATCCGCAAACCCATGATCCCATGATCCTCCTCTCCTAACAAATTTTCACCTCTCTAGGTTACATCTCACTTCCCCTCCCCCTCGCTCATGCTCCCATTTTACCCATATCCGTTTATTAAATTCGATAAAACAATGAGATACACTTAGGTAATCTTTCGATTAGTTTTATTTGCACATGTGCATCAAGTGCATCTAATCAATTGTTTTTCAATTATTGAAAATATTGCAATGAAAAGTACACAATGAAAAAAAAATAAAGTGTTATTTTAATCAGCAATAACATTTGCTCAGATTGTCAGAGAAAAAAAAAAGAAAAATTGATCGATGAAAAAATTGTTTTTTTTTTTGTTTTTCAAATTCAAAAATCATTTTCTCATTGAATGTTTTAACAAGAGATAAGATTTTTTTTTTTTTTTGGAATAAATTCGATGAGGCATTTTATGTAGGCGAGTTTTCCATTTGTGTACGCTCTATTCCACCTCCCTTTATCATCGATTTCGATCATTGTGAGTGATTGCCGCAAAAATATTTCTGCTTTTATATGTGTGTGTGTGTGTGTGTGTGTGTATACAATCGTCCTCCTATGTGAGTTTGATACGATCTCCGAAATGGAAACACTCGCTTGTACATATTTCATATAAGACGACATGCTCAACGTTCGTATTAAATGCCTCAAATGATAAGATTAAGAATTACAATAGTTTTTATGAGTATTTCAATTAGGAGATATTAAAGAAAAAAAATCGAACAATCTCTTCACATTTCATTAATTATAAAAGAATTTATAGCATGATGCTATGTTGCAATTGATAAAAACTTTATCAGAATATGCGCCGCATGATTGAATTTCCAACTTCTTAGCAAATCCGATTGATAATTGATAAAATTTTGCTCTTCCGCTGCTCTTCAAGTCTTTAAAATACACATATCTCTTCTATTGTTAGCGTAATATGCGTTCAAAGCTACTGATCATTTCCTATTTCAAAAATGTGATGACAGGAATGATTTCGCGATCAAAAGTTCAACCAATAAGTCAATATGAATAGAATTTCACTCATATTTTAACGATGCTTCTTATGCAAATTTGTCTTGCAATGCGTATTATTGCTAGATATTGGTGACGATTTCAGTTTAGCAGTCACTATAGAGCTCAGAGGTGCGAATTTTGACACTCATAGTCTTTACTATAGATAAATCTGCTAAATTAGATTCTAAATTATTTCATCGACCCTTTTGCCGAATATATGCGATTTTCTTTGGCTTATATATATGATGTTCTTAGGCTTATATAAAATATAATATGCATATTTTATAAGTTCAAGAATCAGTGTAGTTTATTTTATTGATTAATCAGAGCGCAATAAGTGAAGAAACGCATCAAGAACCTTGGCGTCATATGTGTATCATTAATTTCACACAAATACTTCCCTATGTTCAGTAAATTGCGAATAAACTACAAATGGTTCACAACAATGCATTTTTCGTTTAAACGATATGATCGCTATTAATAATATTTTATGCAAAATTCTTTTTTTTTTTCTAACAGTTTTAATATCAATATTTAATATAACAGTTTTAAATAATATCAATAATATTTCTAACAGTATGAAATAAAATTCAACCGACTAGAAAATTAATGAAAATCTTTCGATATATTTAAGTGCCCTTAAATTATTTGAAAATCGTTACTTTAGCATAAAATATTAAAATGGATGTCATTTTATAAGATAGAAAATAAATTCATTAAAAATTACAATTCTAATAGATCTAATGTCGTTTTTTAGACAAAACTAGTAAATGAACATATATAAACATAAATAGTTGCTATATTGCAAAGATATGCACTGCGAATATATTTTTATGGAGCATATAATTTCAATTCTTTGCAGAAGATTTGTACAGCTAGTTATATTAAAATATAGACAAATTATTTCTTTGAATCATTTTCAATAATTTTCAATGCTGATTGAATTTATGATTGAAAGTAAAATGCATATATCGTGCCACTTCATTAACGAGAATAATAATGAAACAGCAGGTTGCATGATAATGTGTCTTCGTATTTCCCTCGCTTCAGCAACCAGTTTTATGAGCTTTAGAAAAACCTTTATTAAAACCTTCGTATGAGTGGTCATATTAGTTACGATACTAACGTGACCGCCCATACGAACATTCCATTAAAGATTCATTTCATTGTAACCCGATTGTTATAAATGAAGAATCCAAGTGGTATAATGCTCTCCTTGGACTGCCTACATTTTATTCATGGTGAACGTATCTGCGCAGATTATAGCATAGAAGGAGATGATTTACTGGTTTGTGTAGAGTGTAATATATTTTGCAATTTTGTAACTGCAGTTGCAATAGTTCGGAAGGTGAAATTATTGTATATATATATATATATATATATATATATATATATATATATATATATATATATATATATATATATATATATATATATATATATATATATATATATATATATATATATATATATATATATATATATATATATATATATATATATGCGGCGAGACGGACATATAGGTGATATAAACGCGCTCATCGAAGAAAGTGTAAAAGTGCAATAAAATCTGAAAATGGAACTCGCGAAGAATCACTATGAGAACACTGAAAAAAGTACTACATTAAATTTCCTTGTGTTTTATCATAATTGTTGTTTAAAATATCTTTTATTTTATCACCGCAAAAACTTTCGGTTTTGCCGATGTATTCGACGGCTATGTTTCTCTGAGATCTCCCGCTCTTCATACAAATGCCGACGATTCGAAACTTCCCGCTGTGTTTTCCAATCCGTAGAGAAACAGTAAAACAACGTTAAAAAAATTTTCAACAGTTTAGCGCAGGAAACATCCCAAAGGAAAAAAAAAAACGAGGCGACCTTGAAAATCGCCACACGGAATTGCCAATGGCGATGACTAGAACGTATAGAATGCAAAACTTTACTGTCGATACATAAGGGATTTAAAAATACGTGAAAAATGCTAAAATAAAACCTCGTGACTTTTTTTAAAATCCCACCACAATATAAGACTTTGAAAAAATTATTCATTAAATTTAACTATATCAATAAATATTTAACTATAAATATTAAATATCAAATATTAAAAAGTTAACTCAACATTCGCAAAAGTAAGTCGAAATTCTCGACTTATTTTTATGATTATAATCTTTTTTTTAACTATCAGTCGATAAACTTTTAACATCAATATAGAGATTTCTTATGGTATAGATGAAATTTAAAATAATTAGCACTATCCAAATAGTATAGAGTATATCCATTAAATTATATCAATTCGTCCGTATCTTTTAGTGAATTCTTGAATTAAAATTACATGATAGACATATATACATATAAAGACATACATTACGCACAAATATCACCTAAGCAATAAAACCTTTTTGCAAACGAAATTTAACGAAGCGCATAACAACAACAACAAAAAAAAATTTCGTAAATATTTCGAACACTTCGTAGACGTTGGATTCTCTCAATGAAGCGTCTGCTTAAAAAGCAATACTAGTTTCGCAATAGAGCTCAAATGATATGCGGTTGAATGATTGGGTGGTGGGCTAATGCACATACCAGTTTTTCAAATAGCCGTCCGGTTGGCTCTCTTTTCATGTGATCGTCAGTGAGATAGGCATCTCTGAGAGATGAAACATCCGTTCAATGTGTTAAGAATTTATTTCAAGGATTGCAAATATATATATGAGGAGTATTTGTTTAATTTCCATTCGCAATAATCTTGTGACCATTTATAATTCCTCGTATAACCTATACTGAGTAACCTATATTTGTTTTAATACCTCACCCACCCCCTTCCCTCTCCCTATGCCTCTTCCTCATATTATATGAATCTTTCAGTGTGTATTCGAAAATATGGATGTTGAATATTTAGTTCCACATATCATAATTTTATGCGTTACAAAGAGATTATTAAAAATGCGCCCAAGACAATAGTCAAACTAATCGATTTATTGGGATTTCGAGTAGCATATTTAACAAAGCGAAGTTTCAAGTTCATAGAAATGTTATTTCATAATTTATGACACAGTAGGATCGGAAGTAGAAGATAACGGATTAGCGCTTATTGATGAAACGAAATAGTTTTTAACTACAACAGCCAGACGGTTTCTTGAATTTCCTACCTGTATATCATCGGCCGTTGACTAATACTTGAAAAGGCATTAAATTACCAAACGCTATACAATTTTAGAAGCAAAATTAGTAAGTGAATAGTAGGAATCCATCAGAAGCAATGGTCAGCTGGAGAAGAGCCGATTTATAAGCTATTTTGCGACATATGAAAATTTGATCGCTGAATTAAGTCAAAACTAAGTCAATAGTATATGAAATAATTCTCATTGAATATGCAAATTCAATTAGAGAGATAGTTTGAAAAATTCAATAAATGTGGTCAGAGGAATGTTAAATCAAGCTACAAATAAGTTAGTGGACAAAACAAATATATCCAAACAAGAATGGACATTAGCTATTTCACGATCTATTGTATAGACGATATCTTCCTTTATAGAGAAGAAATAACACGTAAAAATCAAGCAAGAAATGATAAAATGAAATAAAATCTAAATGAAGATAAAGAAAGAAATATATATATATTTTTTTTCATCATCGATCGTTCTCTTCTTCTATGTGTTGACCGATTTTCTAAAGCGAATTGTATTACAGATTTCAGTGAGCTCCTGTGCAACTCTGATAAGTTGGTATGATATATTTGATATTGATGTAAGCATTTGGTCCGCCTGTTTTTTCGAGGATATTTAGGGTTGTTTCGACCAATTCATCGATTGTCGGTCCATATCGATAATCGATATCCGCTTTGAAACCACAATATGAAACCATCCCTGAAATAGTGTTGTCAGTTAATGTTAAAATGAAATTTGGATATTATAAATATGCAAATTTAATCTGCCTCTTACATATCTCAAATATGCAAGTTTGTCAGTACGGTAAATTCAAAAACAACTCGACCGGTCAACTACTAATTCAGAAATTAAATAAGCAGACAGACGGGTGGAAATACGCATTAATTTGTGGTGTTGCTGGTAAGTTTATTATTATTCCCCATAAACGTTTCCTGTATATTCGTTGCCAACTTCTTTTCAAGTCTTTCACTATGCAATTGTCACCAAAAAAAAAAAAACAATGGGGGAGGGGAGTAGCAGAAGGAGGAGGGTTGAAACTCATCGTTTTTGTGATGATTTTGCTCATAGAGATTTTGATTTTAAGTCATATTTTGCTATGAAAGTGTCTCATGATTTAGCCATTTGTTGCCGCTGTTCACTACTGTCTCGTTTTCTTTAATACTCGTACAGATAACGGGCTAAGCTAACGGAGAGAATAGGAGAACGAAGTGACTTGTTCCCTCCCCCCTCGCCCATCCTCCAGCGCTAAGATTTTGATGTTGTAAATATTCATGTCTTAAAATTTTGCTGGCCTTTTGGAATACTCCAAAGGTTTTCTGCACCATCTTCGGATAATTTTTGCTTAAATAGAAGGAAGCTACACCAAAATTTCCATTTAAAATTTTCTATTCGGTGAAGTCGTTGGTGGTATTTCATTACATGCAATCTAAAATTTGCATATCTATTTTACCGACCGACTAAACTGAGAATTGAATTTTAATTTTTCTTCTACACTTTTTGAATTGACCAAAAACAAACTGTCGTGATGGCGCCGTTCGCACATCACTTTTATCGTGTTAAATCCACAAACTCATAGCGAAATAAATAGAGGCAGATGATTTTCATCCGTCAGTACGAATCCAAACATCAAAAATGAACCGAAATACCAAAATTTGGGGTGCAAAACTGTCCGAAATTAACATGCTAACTTATAAAAAGAATCGAACTTAAACTCAAATTGAAATTGAAATTTCTTTTCACCGAATTTAAATTGAAAAATGCAAATTTAGAGACCACTAGACACTTTAAACAATTCTATAATGTGCATCTGTACATTCAAAAATTGAAGTGATTTTTCATCGATGATGACGTGATGTGATAGGCGGGAAATTTTTGAAACGTTCGACATAATATTGAAATACAAGAGTTTAGTAAAAATATAGCGCCGTCAATGATTGAAAATTTAAACGAATTATAGTAAATCGTAATGAATTTATGAATTAACTTGAGGCATAAAATTTAGTATTTTTGCGATAAAAATTGTTATGGTGAAGCCATCTATCTCTTCCTGCTGCTTTACCTCCTCCCCCACCTCTCTTCCCTCCCACTCGTTAAATTAGTGGAAAACAAAGATGAAAAAATATTCGTCATTATGAAGTTCTTTTTTTTTCTAAAGTGAGAAATCTATTCGAATATTTCTGCAAGAGTAACGCATAATAATACTTAAACAAGCTTAATTATACAACAACAAATAAAACTC
Organism: Ascaris suum; assembly: GCA_013433145.1. Classification (NCBI taxonomy): domain Eukaryota; kingdom Metazoa; phylum Nematoda; class Chromadorea; order Rhabditida; family Ascarididae; genus Ascaris; species Ascaris suum. Next base: position 1,901,037 of record CM024183.1, on the reverse strand, counting down.
TAAAATATCGTTAATTCGGTGGAAAATAAGCCTATTCTATGCTGATCAATAAATAGGCCTATTCTAGGTTGAACATAAGTCTTCTGGGATAGCATCTAAACATAACGAATAGATAAACAATATGCAAAAAATACAACAATTTGAAATAATGCATCATTACTTTTAGAGTAGTCGATTTAAAACATGTCGTAAAAAAATACTCCAAATTGGCGAATAATTGACGAAGAAAATTGACGAACAAAGAAATGAAGAAAGAAAGTATCTGACTCATTCTTTCATTTACTAATTTATGAGTTTCTTCTTAAAAAATAAATTAATTAATCCGCACAAAAACAAACGCAACAAAAAAAAAACGGCAACGAAACAATTTCATTTAATAACGAACTTAACGGTGGCAAAAGTTGTCGATAGTATGGAACAAGAGCAGGACCACAAGGTTCCATTTGTGTAATTCGTATTATTAACTTCAATGTTGTTTTCCTCTTCTCATTATCAAACGAATATAATGACGCTCTCAATGCTGGAACCTAAAAACGTATGATGCGTAAATATACCTGAACATAGGTAGAACAGGTTTCCTCAATTGTACTTTTTTCTATTTTCGATAATTATATACAATTAGAGGAAAATTTTATACAGTACTAGTTGGAAATTTATTGCTAGTGCTATGAAGTTTGCATTATGAGTCGTGTTGCCTCATGAGTTATGTTGAATCGACTACAGATGTGTGACCAAATTTCGGTAATTTATATATAATTTTCGCTAAGAACAATATTATGGAGGTGATAAATTTTATCGTCAATCATGATATGAGCAAGAAAATTCGGCTTAAGCACTTTATAGGTTTTCATTTTTTAGCAAATTTATGCAGCCACTTGAATATATTGTAAAAACCACATACCGCGCTATCTGATTGTACGAATCTTCGGCCAGAAATTTATTTTTTTCTTGGCAACCGATCGCTTAGAAGTGTAAAACGACCGTAAAAGATAACGGGTTGTTCTAGGACGCAGTTTGCACTATCCAAGTGTAACAGGTCTAGCTTTAGTGGTTGTGGACTTAAAATTACAAAGGAGCCTATAAAAATGTACATAAATATAGAAGAACGAAAATTTATAAGCAGAACATGAAATAAATCAACCATTATAGGCAAACAGTTGATTAAAACGCTGCGATTATACATGGCGTTGAGGAGATCGGTGACGCCTCGTTCAGCAATGAAACGATAAGGCTGAAAATGGGGGACTCTAATAAACTGCAGTCTAAAGTATTGGCCCATTACGACAGATATAATATGAGAATATTATTAGATTGATTACTATACTAAAATACTGATCATTTTACAAGTAGTTATGTTTGCTAATAAATAGTAAGTAACGCAGTATATGATTTTATGCATAATAAACTCTTATACTGCTTTAATTTATTATTATTTAGCTATTGTTCTATTTAGTACTCTTTTATTTTGTGAAAACGTTCATAGAAAGGAAACTTGATTATTTGCAAGAGTGGAAGCCTTCAACTAACAATTTTCATAAAATATAGGTATACAGGTAATAAAAGTGCATACCTGAAAGCTAAACACGAACAAATAAAAGGTAAAATATTTTACAAGAGAGCGAGAATAAGTTTTAAAAGGATTCAATTGAAATATAGGTATGGCATGTTTTAAAAGAATCACAACGAGGTGAGACAATATCGCCAGCCCACTAGTAGATACTTGCAATGCTTCTGAAATTACAATCACTTAATTATGCTGCCAACAATGAAATGTTTTTGAAATATTTTCATGATTTTCGTCGACGTTTCTCTCATCTTTTATTGATTTTAATGAAAATTTGATAAGTTTTTAATGAATTTTCAAAAAACATTTTAGGTCATATTTACACAGATTTGAGAATTCATACCTGATCAAGTAGCGGAAGGCCAAGACAGAACTTCGACAAGAGATCATGTAGATTTTCCAAACTTAATGTTCCAGGATCATTCAGCCAATAAAGGCTCTTGAAGCGTTCACCTGTTCCACCGTGATCGATACGAACAGGTAGACCTCCACCATCATATATTATTCGAAATTTTCCCCATTCATCCATCTAGAAAATTTCACGAACTTTCATTTTGTTATCATTTCAGAATCTCATGTCGCCATCGATATTTATGATTGAAACTTCATGGAGAAAAAATTATTGAAGATTATACAATATAAATAAAGAGTTATGAATTAAATGCTCTTTACGTTGTGCTAAGTAGAGAAATTGCTTCAACTATTTTGCTTTCTTTTTTTGAGAAATTGCTTCGCCTATTTCAAATATAGAAGTGAACCTTTTGATCGTTAAGCCGAGTGGTACTTGTTGGTGGTGCTGTTCGTGTATTCTTTTGTTGCGTTTGAATTGAAAATGCAGGCACCTTAAGAAAAGTCTTTAACACCGATAACTCTTATACAAAATGGATCTATGGTATGGATATTACTGCAACTAGAGCAATTCTTATTGAATGAAAAGCACTTTTTTCCGCATGGAAAATGTTGATAATAAAGAAATAAGAAGATTGAACAGTTCATTTGTACAATAAAATTGATAGCCGAATAAAAAAATTATATCTCATAAATAATTATTTGTAACGGATACTTCGTATAAATATTATAAAGTAGTAAAAAATAATATATTCCATAAGCGAATAAAGTAATAAATAGTATAAAACAACATCTTATAGTAATGCAGATGAAAATACGAAAATAATGTTGTTAATATGCTTACCTCTCTCATAGGATTTTGCTTTGGTCGAAATGCGATTTGTTGTCGTTTATTATCTTTGATTATATCTCGTCCATGATAGGAAAATGGTTTCGTTTTCTTCATCTCCGATGGATCCATATCAGCAAAGATATCATTCGGTGGTTTTTTTGTCATACGCTCTGATAATGTTAGTTTACGGCATTCACGCTCAATCATTTTCTTTCCTGCAATAATAATAATTCAATAAACTGAGATTTTCTATATAATGAAAGTGGGACATTGAAAGATGAATTTGATTAAGTGGCTTGGAGTGGGGAATTTTAAACAAAATTAAAGAAAATAAAATTATAAATTATTAAATATTATTCATATTATTTTCGATATTTACAAAGTTCTATCATTTCACGATTCGAATAAAACAGCTGCCAGATAAGAGGAAGGAATCCCCATTACAATAAATAGGATTACCTAATTAAATAAGCTTAATTTCTATTGAATTTGAAATTGTAAGTGAACAGCAATGAATGGTGTGAAAAAAAAAGAGCCAGTAAAACCACAAATCTATCCTCACAAACTATCAAGGAATAATATTTGATGAGCATTTGTGCATATTATCACGGTATACTATGAAATATGAATGGTACGCTTCTCTTCTATCTTTGAGAAACAACTACTGTTTATAATCAAGCCAAACACTGCGGCTGTTTACGGGTTAATTCTGCGTATCCATCGTTCATGATCCCTCCCTTCTTCTCCCCCACCTGTTGAAACAACCTGCAGGTGGTAAAGCAGCTATTACAGGTAACATTTTAAAATCTACCAACTATTGTACAGTCATGAATAAAATCGCGTTCGATAAACATCAAAGAATATAATAGTCTCCAAATTTTTTCGAAGACTTTGGTCTCATTGCTGTTTGCAAGAGCATAAACACGTTTTTAGAGCGCACAAAAAATCGTCGATTAACTACTCTTTTTTTTTAAAGTTTTATAGCATTGCATACTTCTGGAATAGATTTCAGCAATTAGAAAAACACATGAGGAATGCTTGCATTATATACATTTTTTGGAACTTTGTCTATTGAATAAACTATTTACTATCGTACTCAAAGAAAAACAATGAAATGATGAATTCATTGTGCTTTCACAAACAAATAGCCGCTTGAATAAATCTCTTATTAAAAATTCATTTCTATGCTGCGCCTAGCTGACTGCAAAACAAAACGAATGGAAAATCTACTACGGCAGCTGGCATGATATGCGCTTTTCGCAAATTGCTCATTGGCATCCAGTTTCGTGAGTTTCATAAGTTGCATATATTTCCTCATTGTTGCATTACTACCAACCTTCGTTTCTACAGATCGTATTATTTGGGAGTTTGGAACTACTAGATGAATATATAGATCAACCAACGCATAGACACAACGCACACAGGCGCGCAGACACGCAGACACTAAACTGATAGACGCATATATATATATATATATATATATATATATATATATATATATATATATATATATATATATATATATATATATATATATATATATATATATATATATATATATATATATATGTCGGGAACATCTCGACGATAGCTGGGGAAATAGCTTGGGGACGAAATAGCTTGGGTCAGTCTATAAATGCCATCTGTTTCTATGGTGACCAATAGTGTTAAATGATTCGGAAATGGGCGGAATTCCGGTGGCAGTGAGCACTGCAGTGCGCTGCATGATGTCTTGCGTTTCGCTGCTTCGAGATTTGAGACGACGAATACATCTTTAACTACTTCTCAACCAAACGTGTATATGACCAATAGCATTAATTCATTTCTCTTTCATTAAAAAAATCATCCCATTTTAAGTAATAAAAAAAGCCTCATCAGAAGAAGTAATTTTAAAAAAAGTAAGAAAAGCTCATTGCTAGCTTCTTGAAAAAAATCTTTGCGTCAGCTCCTTCGCTCTTTCGAGGCCCTATTCACCCTTTCTGTGTGCCGATCTCTTTTTTGAATTAATTACATCGGCAAATAACCTTCATTATTCATTATTATGAAATAGAAGCAAGCGGCTAAACTTATTTTGCTTGCCTCATTATCGGACAATAGGTGCGTCAGGCGTTGGTCAGTGGTTTGAGCCTCTTTCATTACCAGACACCGAATGCCACTAACGACACCTTATTATCACCAATATCCCCATTGTGATGCACTTTTATACCATTATATTTGCAAAGTGCATCATGAGCCAAGTCTATGCAAGTTTGTATGTTTGCCTATCTATTTGTCTGTCTGCTGTCAGTTTCACTTAAGCTGATGATAGTAGCACAAAATTTAGCGAATATAATCTGTTCAAATCTATGTGATTCGTTACTGTTTGTTGCTAATTCATGGAAGCAATTGATCCAGTGTGTGGAATGATTAAAATGGCATATCATTCAAGCTCTCTCCATCATTCTCTACCGATTCTCAAGCACCTATTCTCGTTTTTTTTTTTGCAAACTATGTGGTCATTTTGTAAAGTGTCAGTATGAACTATAGTTGGTGTCAGCCGGCTGGTAGCCTTTACTTATGTATATAATGGAGATTGGAGGAAAGAATAGGAATTATTGCATGGAGTTTAGCATTTCAACAACATTTGTCAACATTAATTGCGCAATCGCTTAGCTCTCTGAATGAATACAATAAACACACAAATGATCACACTCAAAATATGTGTCAAAAGCTGAAAATTAATATCAAATAAACGCAAACAATTTTACTCAAAGGGTGGGAAAATATGTGTTGTCTGTACTAAATGTAATCATCTAAAACTAATGTCAGCTCGATAGTGCCCTATATACGTGGATCATACGTCTATTTCTCTTCCTATCAGCTGGCTGGAGCGAAATCATTCAAAAAAAGCCCTTCTATGCGTATAGCAAAATGAAAGATAAATATAAATAAAATATCCATCGCCTACTGAAATATCAATATCTGTATAATAACCGCTAGTGTTTATCAACGCATGCGTCTATCAACCTATATATCAATCTGGCGAGATGCTCTTAATTACCCCTCCAGCCTTAATTATCATATTTAGTAAAAGTCGATTCGTCGATCGACGATTCAACTACACGGCTAAGTGCTAAAATCCTACATTTTTTATGATCTCAATCGAACGGTCGTTCACTTAGTCGCCAATTATATTTACAAGTTTAAGTTGATGCCTTAATAGAATTATTAACGCCATATTACTAACTTGATGTCGAGTAATATTCTAAAGAAGTAAGAAGCACTTATTACAACAACATCACAAATATAAATCCATAAATTTGCGGATATATTTGAAAATGCAGCCATCTATGCAATTATGCAATCCTTTCGTTTGTTTCCACTATAGATTCGATCGTCGAAAAAATTTTTTCATAATAAAAGAGAATAACGATAACGATTTTGAGAAGATTGCGCAATTTATTTTTGAAATAATTATCAAAGTCTTGAATAAAATTTCACTAATTTTTAAAACTAGTTTTATAATGAATTTTTTTTTTCGAAGCGATTTTTTTCTCTTGTGAGAAAAGAACGTAAATTCCTCTTGTAACAATTTTTTCTTCCTTATGGTATCAACAAATCGTTTAGAACTTCGTTTTGCCACATATGTAAATGGCGTTTGATAGGATATACTGCAAATTGAAGATTTAAACCGTCACAGCTGGGAGAATAAAAAATGAAAACATATTTAGGCACGTTTTAAATGGCCCCAATATTTAGTAGGCTATTACGACGAATCAAATTATAAAAGAACTAAATATCCTCAGAAATGCACGATAGTAAAGCTCTACTGGAAGCCGCAAATGCGACTAATACTAACCCTATCTCCTTTCTTTTCTCTCTCTTCCCTTCCATCTTGTATAGCTGAGGCGTGAATGAAGAGTGAAGCCAAAGAAATTAGCAAGCAAAAAATGGGAATTATCGGCACAATAATTTATGCCTTAAGGCTTCGTTTGCAAATCATCTCTAATGAAAGGTCAAAGAGTGCTCTCATAACGTTGGAACGGCGACCAGGAACAGTGATGTAAGTATCTAACGATATCAACGATAATTGGGCGGTGAACTTGTAAGATTATGAGTTCACCTCCAACGAGTTTTTGCAAGGAGATGCATAAGCCATAGTGCTTTCCTGAAAGCTTGCTTCGTGAACCTTCACATTTGTTTTAACTCCACTCGTTCTACATTGCTTCTCGATGGTTGAGAACGACTCCAACAATGACTCCAACTTCATGCTGATTCTGTATGGCGAACGTTTTCAGGCCAGTTAGATGAGGCGAATGCAATCTTTTAAGTCAATCAAGAAAACATATGATCTTGACGGTTGATAGACGACCCTTTCTTTTCACACGCCCCTCGTCAATTCTTTTTTTTAATGGACACCATATCTGTTCGGCCTGTAGTCTTACCTCTCAGAATAGCTAGGCTAGCGGATAAAATTCTGTGGCCGTATAATGACCACATCTATCTCAAATTTCATTCTTATTGATTTCTGCCTCTGCGGAGTGAAAAAGCCTAAAAAGGTTATGCAAGGTGTATACGCAAACTGTTGAATTAAACGACAGTGATTCGAAGTACCGTGCAAAAGTAGAAACTCGTAACTTAATGCGTACTGTCATGCATGATATCTCTGTTTTTAGGTTAACTTACTTTGTGTACTTTTGATCGCCCATCATTCAAAAAAGCGCGTAATGTGCCGATTTCTGCACTACTCACCGCCTCCATCTATTTCTCACTCGAAATCTTTCTCGTTTGCCTTATATAGAATCATTTTGAGGTGAAATCATTCCACAGTTATCACGGTGCTTAGTGATCATTTAACATTCATAGTGAATGCGTAATAAGGCATATATAGTTAACAGATAGAGGAAGCGGATCACCTGTTTAAACTTGGCCAACTTTGAAAGAGGATATTATCAGTGAATGTAAGAAAGAGGCAAAGCCTTTATTTTAAAATGTTCTATCATCGATAACTCCAACCTCATTTTATCATTCACTTGCTGATAAGCTCAACCCTAACTTTTCCACATATTTTCGAAGAATGGGCCAGAGCACAACCTAGTTTCGAAATAAATATTCGTCTTTATATCTTTATGTTCGCTCTTCAGTTCTCCATTTGATGTTATACCTTCAAGGTATATAGCTGCATCCGGTTGAAATCTTTTTGTGTTAATTTAGTCGTTATTTTTCAACAATGTCACGTCTTTGGCATTTATTCCATCGTATTTGCTATTTGTGAATGGGGGAGTTGCTTTGGTTCGGTTATTTTTGTATCGTTCACTATGATCAAAGGTGGAGGGGTTAGAAAAGCAAAGACAGGAGGGAGTGAGTCGGAAGAGGGGGGCGGTTGGGGGTGGGAGGTGGTGTACCTGTAACATTTGAGATGGTGAACTTGCCTTAGCTGGAATCATAAGAAGTAATTTGCTCAATTTTTTCCACTGTCTTTCATTTGGTTGTCTGCCAATCACAGCAATGTATACACATATATTTATTTATAAATGCATCGCACATAATACGCTTATGAATTATATGAAATCATCTAAAAGTCACTCGTTGCGCATTCCCCTTTTTTCCATCTCAAAAACATTCAGAATCAATGCCTTCTTCCCTCCCCCCTTCCCCTCTCCTCATACCTAATTAATCTGTTTAATGCCTTAAATTACAGCTCTCTCCATCACTATTCAATGCTCTAAATTATTATACTTATGACTCAATTAACTGTTGAAGTTGTGTTGTGGAAAATGTGCTATATTTGTATACGCTTTACTCTTATTTCCGAGTACTTCACCTCTTCTCAGAATTTGCAGTTAAACATCAAACAATACAATACAGCAAACGATTCATAATAATACAGCAAATATTTGAGGAAAAATTATCGTCAATAGAATGAGAAAAAAAAAACTACGGCTCAACTTCTTGAATTTCGGATATTCCATTTTCTATTCCTCTAAAATCCCCAATATTTCCGCCCATTATTAATTCAAGTTTTAACAAGTTCTAAAAGCTTCATAAGTTTTTGAAGCATTACTCTTTTCGTTACACACTGCTGCCTGAATTCGCAAATTATCAGACCACTGAATCAATGACTTTACGTTTGAACACTTTCAATTAATCTCTAATAATTTTGTCATACTGGATTAAATTAAGAGAGGGTAAAAGAAAAAAAGAAACAACAAAGATTACAGAGAGTAAGAAATAATGAAAAGTTCACTGCCTTCAATATAAGATTGTGGAAAATATGGGGAAAGGTAAGGAGGATGAGATCCATCCACATCGTCTCTTTGCCATCAACAATTATATCAACGTAGTGAATAGAGAAAGCGAGATATTAAAAACCCGTAAAACAAATAAAGAGATATTTTCTTTGAAGGATCCATCAAGAAGTGTCCATCTCTTCCAGATATATCATCCAATAAGCAAAGTTGAACATCACAAATGCGATCGGGAATATCAATCTGCAATATGTTCCACTATGACTTAATCGTCGATCACCATAAATAATGCGTATATATATATATATATATATATATATATATATATATATATATATATATATATATATATATATATATATATATATATATATATATATAAATCTTCAATTCTGAAACGAATACTAACTTCCGTAATACAATTTTCGTCACTGTTTTCGAAAAAATTGAAGATTTGCACCAATCTCGCCAGTTCTTTTTTTTTTTAAGACGAATTTATCATTTTGCCGATGAATGGCAAAACTTTCAATTTTTCAAGAAAAATTCGACTACATATTGAACTTTCTTTCTTTCTGAACGAATAAATTATTTATTCACTGATAAACCTCAACTTTCTGAAGTGAATTTATTAAAGAATTTTCCAAACCCAAATAAAATGAATGAAAAAGTTTTTTGTCTCATTATTTATATACTCATTTGTCGATAATTATAAACCTGAGAGGAAAAGCGCTTAACCTGGCAATAATATCGATGCGCTCAGCGCGACTTCTAGAAGATAATAAGCTGCACCATTTGACTAGCTCAACTCGCCTCTTCTGTCCAATATAAACCGAATCAGTCGCATCCTAACAATAAAAATTCTATACAATAATAGGGTATTAGAAAACCAAGATAGCTATCGTAATACTGGATATATAACTACATGTCAATCACACTGAGAAACCTATTATGCGTCATAGGTGTAGCAAAAAGTTACCAAACATAAGGTAGTAGGTATAATTCTGTATGCAATCGTCAAAAAGGTAAGTTGTGACGTTACTTTCAAGTTTATTAAAAGATATTAAACCGACCAATACCACGAAAATTGCTATACCTGTCATTCTTAGCCCATTTAATCGAAAATTCACCAAGTCACTCATTGTACTATTCATATTCATTTTCTATGTTAAGGTAGCTCTTGCTTTTGATTAACAAATCCTTCAATATTATAGCTTATCAAAAATTATAGCATAACAGACTCACTATCGTTCTGATACGTTTCAACAAATCACAATTGAGTGTAATTTTTTTTTATTGGTAAAGCATTTTTGTATTGTTTTGATCAGATCTACATTAGAAATAATCCCGATCAAATTTGTATCAGAACAATTTTGCGAAATAAAAAAAGCCTAAATAACGACTCGTGATACCTGAAATGTCCAATCTGGTTCCGGAGACCTCATTGTCGACCTTTGTGGGCTACAAAAATCGACAAGTTCATGATGCTCTTCTTCTTCACGTAACTCAAAGCTGTATTTTCGCCTTCGACGAAGTAAACTCTATAAAGTATTATATTAATTTCTAGATTGTATTTGTTCTCTTATACTCTCATATTAACCTTGGTCGCCTAAACGAAACATTGAATTAAAACAAACAAAATGCCATTAATATGGAAAAAATATATGTAATATATGTAGTCTTATTCGCAGAAAGAAGGAAAAATAATATAAGAAATTTGCTCCAAAATTGGAGCCATTCAAGCTCAAAAGGTGGAAACGATGTGCTGAGTCGGCTAATTCGATATCGCTATTAGTTCAGCTAATGAAGATTTCTGTATTCAGTGGTACGCCGAACATATAATGCCTCCAGATTTCCTTATTCTCGCCTCAAAACGTCTAAATGATGAGAAATGACGGCGAGCTAGTCAAAAAAGAAAAAGTAGAGGAAATAAAAAAAAGGAAAAACAATTGCAGAAACAATTAGAAATTCAATATGACCCTATAACAACAAGAGAAATACTTACATAAGGAAAAAGTAATATTCTTTATTTAAAATAAAAAATTTCTTTAATAAATTTCAATGGGACTGACGGATTTATAATGAGAATAATGAGAGGCATTTCAAGTTTATTTCATCCAATTTTCAGCTCATTTGCGCTCCAAATTATCCCCCAATTCTTGAGGAAATAATTGTCTCCAATGAGCAAGGAAGTTCATCCTATATATCTCCCAATTCATAGATATTTCAATTATGAGCTATTTGAAAACAGCTGAAGTTATCGCTCCTTTTGTTTTATTAAACGCCCGATGTTAAAAGCTGCTGCAAACAATAGCGAACGGATTATATGTCCCATCTCCCTTCCTCCTTCCTTTCTTCTAATAAACGTGCCTAAAAATAAATTAAGTCAATCGCATTGGAATTATACAACTGGCTATTATTATTATATGTCTTCTGGCTATTATATGTCCCAACAGAATCGACAGATATTATTAAGAAGCGCAAACCTTCTTCTCGGGACTCCACGTAAACGACGTAGGTGAAGAGACAGCTGCTTGTTCGATTGGATTAAAATATCCTTCATTATCGAGAACATTTGATAATCGGGTACGATTCGATGTTACTTTCCTCATTTGCCTAAGTGAGTTGTACTTAATATCAAGGAATATAAGAATGTCATAAGTATAGAATTAAAGAATAAAGATGACGGAAAGAGAGGAAAGCAATGAAAAGTTGTACAGGGAAATAGTTTTAGCTCTAGCTAAATCATTATAAATCTTTCATCTATCCGTCTCATCCTAAAATAAGGTGAGTCAGGATAATCTATTAAGAATGGGGGGAGGGTAAAGATGGGTAACCTATAGAAAGCATATTTCTTCGACTCATACGATTTTCTAAATTTTTTACCTGTTTTTAATTTATTATATATGTATTTTTTATTTTTGTAATTTAATATTTATTTTAAAGTTACCTGTGTAAATTTAAGTAGATTTTGTATTTCTATCTTAAAGAAAATATAAGTTTTATAACCGATGGAAAATATTCGGAATTCTTACTTGTGTTCGTCGAGAATTCCCATATAATTGACGACAGCATATTCGATCAATGAAGCAAATATAAAAACTGAAAATTAATTTAGAGCTGCCTTCATCATGAAATAAACTGAATGTAATTTTGACGAATAATTCCATATTTAAAGCTGTGGCACAATTAACGACTGAAGTAAGGAGTGTTAGTGGGAGGGGAAAAGAGGAGGGGTTCCCCTTTAAATTTTTATTAATACAGATGGTATCTATCGTAAAATTTAAGCGATGATAGTGAATTTCCAAGCAGCTTTAGCACTACCTTCAACGAATAATACGAACACGTTGGAGATTGGCGAAGAAAGGAAGAGATCGATGGGGCAAAAGTTCTTTACCTTCTCTTTAGAAATATGAACTTGTTCGCATTGCCAATAAAAATTATCGAAATATCGACTAAAATTTCGCTTCTACAGCAACAGCCTTTTTATCGAAGCGTTTTTTGACAAAATGCTATCACTTCATTAGTGCAGCGTTACATTGTTACCATGTATCTGCGTAAGCCTCTTTGTTGTTCATCAAGCAATTTCAGCTCATGAATCGCGAAGATCTGATGAAAAAAAATTTGGTTTTTACAACGGAGTCAATCTTATAGAAGTCAATCACGCTCCGGAATGCTCAGATGTAGATGAACTTGGCTGAATATCCTTTAGAGCTGAACAATAGAGTGTAGCAAATGCATTTTAAATATTATTTTATTATTTCCAGCATTAATGTAATCATTTTGTTCACTTAGTGAAGTTGCTTTAAAAAAAAAAAAGAACAAATGTTTCCAAACTGAGAAAACAACTATGGAAATTATTTGATGCAAATTTTTCATTGAAAGAACTAAAAATTCAAATATGGAATAAATGAATTAACACTAGACGATGAGAATCATAGTATTGTTAGGAATATATTAGTAATGGAATTTACTAGTTGAAGAAATGATTTTCCTAAATGAAATTTTCTCATCAAAAATTTTATTAATTTTATAAATGCTTAAAAATAAATCAGATGATTATCACTATTATCATTAAGTAGAAATAAAGAAAACGAAATTGAGATATTCAATAAAAATTGCAATCAACTAAATTTTAGAATTTTTTTCCTCTAATAGTACAAGAGCACTTTAAGTGGACACCTCTGAAATGTGCAATCTAGATATTAAAGTCTAACTTTAAAATATTAAGAATATATTGCAATATTTGCAACGATATTATCGTAAAATCTATTTTCAGATACGGTAGAATCTTTCGACGATCTTATGCTCTCAATTAAATCAACTTCTTTTAGTTAGATGATCATATAAAATAAAATTTCAATGACTAAAATGTCGATACAAATTTTGCACTTTCTTGAATTTCTCATTTCATTGGTTTCCCGTAGATTTTTAAACGATTGAGCATATAACAATTATTACTTCAAATCGCTCACCTACACATGCGCCAATCCAAATATCGATCGCCTTTGTATAACTAACAGGTGGTAGATTTGAATTTATCGCTGAAAATAAAATTTCGTTAATTGAAAATAAAGAGATATGCTCAAATTACAAGCATATTTTTAATAAATATTTTTATTAATTTCTCAAATATTATCGCTTCCAAATGCATTAAATTTAGTGAGAATCAGCTATAAATGAATATAGCATAAGATGAAAAATCAATACAAATAACTCTCCTATGTGATAATATATTAGAGTTGAGAATCACTTCACTAAATCAATATTTTTTTTATTAAGCATAGGCTTAAAAATGAACATATATTCCTCTTGATTTTATGTAATGACACAACATCCCACTTAGTTTATAAATAGCGAAATTGTTAAAACGTCTAACAAAAATTTTAAAAAATTTGAAACTTACTAGATCAACTTTAATAGAATTTTGCATCCATAAAGCTATATATTGACGTCATAATCTCATTTATTGATTTATTGATTTTCTAAATAAAATAAAACTGACGAATCGACCCTCAATTTAATATGATTTGTAGATTGATTTAATTCATTCTTATTTAAATCACGAACCATGCGATTGAGTGATCATTGTAAGCAATGTAACAATTGCTAAAGGCACTCTAGCTGCTGTACTCTTCCAATCGATCCAATATGAGACCCATGAAACGCCAACCAACATCGCCGATGGGATATATAGCTGCAGTAGGAAGAAGGAAAATACACGACTTAGCTTAAGCTCCACTCGTAAACAGCTATAAGTGCCTGCAATAAAAACACATAGGTGAGTTCATTAAGCGCTAATAAAAATAGTTTACTTCAAAAGCTCTAATTTCAGAAAAAAAAAAGAACTTCATGGATTTTTGCCTCCTTAAAACTTTTAACCTCTCACAAATTAAGATTCAAGAAGTTTCAAAGAAAAAGAAACAATCATTAAACAATAGCAACTTTAAACTAGGCTTAATTAGCATTATCCATTAACGATGATTTTTTTTTTATTTCTTTGATTTGATGGACTAAATTTAATAGATTTAAAATATGATGTTGAAAATATTTTAAAAAATACTTGATAAAATTCCACATAAAATAAAATATCAAAATGAGTATATGAAGAGAAAAAGGGAAATGACGAATCAATATACCTGTATTAGTGATACTATCACAGGTGGAATTCTTATAGGCACTAATCACGAAATTAGGTAGCGCTCCATTGGCGCCTTCATCAACACTGATCCCCACTTGATCCCATTTATAGATTATATCGCTTGTCGTATACGCGTCTGCAATATCGCTTATTTTTATTTTAATATGTCGCATATCGCTTATATTAGATCATTTGCATAATCAACATACTAGCAACCCTATGCATATGGCTCAGTTCATCATATGCAAATTATTTAATTATTCGTCGTTTATTTGCAATTATGTTATGTTAACTTATTACGCTAAAAACAATTACGGTAAGGCATATTTGCAATTTGCGATATGCAAATACTAGTTATTTGTAATAAGTAGTTACCTCATTTGATCTTCATTTAGCTGAAAGGTGTGCAGCTAGGATTGCTTATTGAGTTGCGCAGTATTACATTCAACACAATTATAGAAATCATATAAATCAGCATTGCTTATCAATTACCGAATTGCAGAATGTGTATTCATAGTAGTGAAAGCGGACAACGTTATTAGTAGTCGATGTATTTATAATTTTATTTATTCGTTTACCTTTTATTCATTTATTTGCATGTCCATTTGCTTGATTATTTGCTTATTTACTTATTTATTTATTTATTTATTATTTATATTTATTATTTATTTAAACACCTCATATAGCAGGAGCATATAGAAAAGCACTACCGTTATGTACATAAAGAGTGCGTTCAGCATCATGACCCAACCATATGCATCCCTGATTAGCGATAGTGCAACTCAATTAGATTCGATGTCAAAAGAATTTCGCTATTTGAAGAGGCCGCAACTGAGCATGTATTGAACTAATATAATAAAAAGTACATTTAAGTACTTAAATTTTATTCCTGTCATACTCCGTTGTTCACTAAAAAAAAAGGGAAGCGATAAACATACCAAAATTTGGCACGATGCGAGCTTTTTACCCTTCAATGATCTTAAATGACCAGTTAACATTCCTCTCAAATGATCTTAACTGGTCAGTCAGCATATCCCTTAAGCGACCTTAACTGACCAGTCAGCATCAGCCTTAACTGACCAATGAACATCGTGAGTTATCCAAGCATAACAGATATGCAAATTAACATTTTCATGTCTTGAATAACTTAACCACTAGGGTAAACTCTCTGCAAAAACCAGCGGCTCTTTTTTGTGTACCGACTTGTTTAAAACGCATGCGAATATTTTCTACCCTTAAATGTCTATAAATCCCGCCGAGTTTGATGAATCGAGGTGAAATAAGATATAGGAGCTCATTTGTACATTGCACCCAATAAATTTCATGTTTATAGCTTTAGTGACTGTTAAATTGAAACTACCGAACGAACAAACAGATATACAGACACATGCACAGGAATACAAACGCACAGGCACATACAGACATACGCATTTTTGGAAAGCAATACACATAATAATGCATTATTGTGCGTAATTGTGGAGTCCGAAGCACAACTCATAGCAAATTCATTTGGCATACTTATTTGAAGAGTACCCCCCCCCCCCCGATTCTGAATTTGTCATCAAATAAACAATCAAGAATAAAATCAGTTAACATCATATCAAACATATCTAAGAATTCAATTCATTTCTTTTGAAAACTCTTCATGAATTTATTGAAAACTCATTCACTAATTATTGATACTCACCTCTTTGAAGGTAATAATCTCTTACTCCTTACACAGGTAAATCTTCGTAAATAAATCAAATTTTTATGGATATATTTCAAATATAAATCACTGAATTTGATATAATGATAGTAGAATTTATCAATGAAATGAGTGTAAAATCTGTGGATTAAAGCATTTCAAGCAATGCTATGAGTTTTGTGTTGAGAACATTTTCATTAGAAACTCCTGAAAAGACATGGAATTTCCAGGAAAGATATCCTTAATCGTCTAAGACACTTCTCTCGTATATTATTTCACATTCCATTTATGCACTAATGCTTTCTCTTCCCCCTCTCTCCCTCATCCCATCACCCAACTTTCCCCTCCCCTCCCACCATCCTCTGCCATCATTTGCATGAAAATCTCCGGGGCGCAAATGTCGCTGTATCATTTGTAAGCACCATCGATAAGCCGCAGATATGTGAGGGATGCAGCATTAAAAAAGCTACTTACAACTGGCGAAATCAATAAGGCACTCTTGCACGTCCATCGGGTAACGGATTAGATTCATATTGCACGCTAGTATCAACGTCAGCCTGCAATCATATCGACAACATTGGCTTTGCTTATGCGTCTCGTGCAATCCACATCTCAGATAGCTGTATGGAAAATATATGTTTTGCATATTGCTCAAACATGTTTTGCATAATAGAACATTGCTCAAACGTATGTAATGCAAATAATGCAAATTATGCAAAGAAAATATAAAATTATGTAATGCAAATATGCAAATTGCATAACAAAATAATGATTACGACTATTCGAAGTATAATCTTCAAATGCATAACATCTATCTGCGTTCGCTTCCATCTCAAGTCTAATTATTAAAATAATTGCCCTATATGTGTGTACATCGGTACGCACTAAAGTCGAAAATTCGAATATTAAATTAGCATTCAATATATTAGGTTATTTACTGCCTTAAATATTAGAAATTATCGACCTATATTTTCTCCTTTAAAAATAGTTCAGCGTAGTTTAAGCTTTTCGTTTATGTTAATTAATAATTAAACCAACAATTTCCTTTTTTTAATATTGATTTACAATAAAAGTTGGTTGAATTAAAAACATCAATGAACGATTATACAATAGCAATAATTAAAAATGAAAGCGATTCACAATGAATACCTTCGATTGTATATAACTTTGCCATCAGAGCGCACCTTTATGAATTTATTCTCCTGAAAACATCAAATATACTAAATAAAAAGATGTGCTAGTCAAGATTATGCAAATCGAGAAAATGCGCCAACCGAGTGGCATGTTGAGTGACCTCAAACAATGATTGCAACAATCGTTAAAATGCATTGCGCATTTGATAAGCGGCTATGAGACAAAAAAATTTTCCCATCCACTCTTCAAGTTAGCCAATTGTAGTGACTTTTCATTCGTCGCCATATCGCTAACTGTGCACTATGCCGAACGTTAAGGTTTGCAAGGATATCGTCATGAAAACTTGCACTTAGCTGAATAAACTCTTTGTGAAGCATAATGTATAAATGTTTATAAACAGATCTCTTCCTATGAATATGTTAATAATTATGTTCAGTTGAGAACAGTTGAGGATGAAAGGGGGAGGGGGGGGGGGGGGGGAAGGAAAAGTGAACGGAGTTTTTGAATCGTAATATGTGAACTCGACTTCTATATTTCCACTGTAGTACTTTCACCATATAGATATTCCACTTTCGGCGTTACTGCTTAGACAACTTTGCCAAACAAAGAAATAGAGCTCATTAGGCTCTCAAGATGACACATGATACCATATTAGTTTGAATAAACCCCTTCCTGAATTTTTGAGACCCTTAATTGCACATCATTTCATCCAATGAATGGCCCAGAAAAGCAATTCATTTCATGCAACTAAAATAAATTATCGCAGTTATGAGCCAAAGAATAGGAGAAAAATAACCGTCCTTCGCTGAAACTTTCCTCCCCTCCTTACCCCCTCCCCATTCCTCTAAATCCCGGAGGCCCTATAACCTCAAGGCTATGGTCCAGGCAATAGGGAATTTTTCTATCTGAAACTTTGATACCCCAAACGATGAAAAAAACAGTCAGAAACCTGGTCGAGCATATGATACCATCCGTTGCGTTCATTCTGGAAGAACGTATCGGGAGTCCACAGAAGTTGATCTCTGGCGACATGAATGAAATCAAAATTACGAAAATCACTATGTTCAGTGAAGCGAAGTCGATCGTCAAACCATTCTTGTTGGAAGCGGAATTGTGCCACAAACTCCTATAGATTATTTTATTAAAGCCGATGTGTCATAACAAATGAGAAACAACAGAAGCCATAATAATAGAAACAACAAAAACGAACTCCTGTAAAACACACAAAAGTAGAAAAAGCAACGACAGAAAAATAGAATATATATATATATATATATATATATATATATATATATATATATATATATATATATATATATATATATATATATATATATATATATATATATATATATATATATATATATATATATATATATATATATATATATATATAACTTCAGTCTGGAATATTCGTTCCGTTCACTCATCCATTGCACTCTCGATGAGACAGTAAAACGTACCAATTATTCATCGCATCTTATGCAAGCAAAAAATATGTCACTTGATGAAATCATATTAGTTTTAATGCTAAAATTTGCAAATAGATCTCGGTTAACTGAAGATCACAAAAATTTGCATAAATGACGTCACTGTGAAGGAAATTCGAAAGAAAATTACGCAGAAATTTTCAATCGACTTATCGTTTCACTTAGAGGTGAGCATTCAACTCTTTCACCCTTCTTATCTGATCCTCCTCTAACGAAAAGAATTGAGCGTGATATTAGTTCTCAAGTTGTAGACCGACCTCGAGCTACGACAAATGGGCGGAAAAGAATGGAAAATGTGGAAAGAATGCGAAAATTTAGAAATGAAAACTAGAGGGTGAAGAGAAAAAAAAATAGACGCGAAAATTGCGGTCAACAATTCCGAATACTAAGAATGGATAAGCAAGTCTATCGTCCCCATTTGAATATATTTCATTTGTTGAAAATAAAAATGAAATATGTAAATTGTAAAGAATGAAAATGTCACCATATTTCGTTCGCTTACAGCGCTTATTGAGCGAATAAATAAACTCGTCCTTACAATTACAGGACCTTCTGAAATTATTTTATTTGCGATAATAATAAATTCTACACTAATTACGATGGCAAAAAAATTCCAGACTTAAATATTTCAAAATTATACAATCAAAAATATTTTAACAACTATTTATCATATGGTAGCCATTTTTTTTTTATTCGCATTTAGAATGGACGAAATAAAAAGCACTCATATGCCAGAGATCATTCTCGAAAGATAGATAGTCCATTGTCAATGATATAAGTCGACATTCAATGAGATGACATTGAGTACTTGAAAAATATTCGACCTGACATCCATATATAGATCACATATTGTTTGATCCCTACTTAATCCGGTGCCTTTCACTCATTACCTAATCGTATAGCTACGTCTTTATCTAAACTAAAGCTTATCACTTCCTGTCTTCATATTAACAGTTACCGCCTCTTTAGTAGTACGTTGTTATCCCTGATTTTATGCATTTGCTTTGTTTTCTCATCGTTACTGATGAAACTAATGCAATAGAAACTGTTGTCTCTTATGTCGAAAATAACGCAAAAAAAAAACGATATTATTCTTCAATAAGATGGAACAAAACGATATGAAATAAAAAGAGTATAGAATTTTACTGAAGTGTATTTTGTTCCATACTGTATTATTACTTTATTGGTATATCCGATGAGATGTATACATTTATCGCTCTATTTCAACGTATTCGCTCTATGTACTTGATCGCAAGGTTGTGAAAATGTTTAATTGATTCAAAAATCTTTTATGTAAATTCCATTGCTTATTTGATGAACTGCATCAATCCAACTTAAGATGCATTAAAGAGGCTTCAAGTATGCGAACGCAGCCGCTTATATGATGATCGTATTTCTATTCGATTCGTCTAGAAGACGAAATGAGCGATCCAGACGTCCTCTCATTTCGCCTTACCCCTCCTCTCACTCACCTTCTTTTTCCTGGCTCTTCCCTTTCTCGACATCCTGAGAGGGGCAATTCGAAGTCAGGGACAGAAAAATCCTCACAAATCGGTAGAAGATATCTTAAATGTAACATAAAACAAGACTAGGAAGAGCTCAGTGAATTCTCATCTGTTTTGATGTCCTAAAAAATGGAATTTCAAAAAGCTTCCAAATATATTAATTCTTCCACGTTATGCTTATTGAAATGATGATATCCATGAACGCACTTTGATCACTGATTGGCGACTTGCCAGATGGTCTTACTGCTGGATCGTAATTGTCCAGAAGCTCGCAAACGGTCATCTGCTCACGCCATGCACGATAGTTGGTTGTATGTCGATTGAATGCAGTTCTTTTGCTGAAGAAAATTTAGATCATTATTAATATTTATTAATCATCATATAAGAAAAAGAAAAACACAATTTAGAAAAAATCTCTTATTATTCAACTTTACAATATATATTTATATATGAGACTTAAAGACAAACGCATAATGTTCGATATTTTCCTTTTTAATGCAATTTGAAAAAATAAAATTAATCTAGGTAGATAAACATATACGTATGGGAAAAAATATATACGCATAGGAAACATTTTCCAAGATACTCGATGCAAAGAATCATCGCGTTATTCGATGCATACATAAAACCATTCGCAACCATAACTGCTCCAAATGAAGTGTTTGTTAATCGATTTTAGTGGGAAATTGGAACACACCTGTTAAATTATTGAGTCAATAGCACACCTATAATATGTGCCACGTTTGTTTATGTGTAAGATCGATCATAAATAAAGCCGAACCATAAATATTAATACAGAAATTATTGACTGAGGATGATACATATAAATTGCACAATATGACTATTGCCTGAGGATAGATAACTCAATGTTCGTTGATAAATATATCACTGAGTCATATTCATACCTTTGAAATATCGTTCCGCTAACAAAATAACGTAGTACACAATTTCATGTGCAATATACGATAGGTTTAAGTGGGAAATTCGATTCCCCGAATTCATGGATACTTCGTGAACTAAGCTAATAATGAATCCACAAGATCATTTAACTGGATTATTACAGGACATTCCCTTTCCTGGAACGTTTGCGTTTGGCTGATTAGCCACTGGATTTCATCGACATTGAATCTTGAGTTATTTGCGTAAACAACATATGCCAACACATATTAGATTATCCGTTAGCCTTTAAGCCTTTAAATATGTCGTGTTACCTCTAATTAACCTCAATTCCTGTATCAATCACCTTCGACGACTTCTCTTCCTCCAGAATTATAGAGGGAATACCTTCTTCCTTATAAATACCCTGTGAATTTCGTTCATTATGGAACCCTATAAAACTTATTCATTTTTGCTGAATTCGTGTACTAGGGGCTTGTGAAAAGCTTGGCGAAAAAATATTTGTGCTTCCCCTCCACAATGAAAATTTTTGCATTTCCCGTTCTCAAAATAAACCCCTCTTTGGAATAAATTTCGATGCAAATTCTTCGGGGAATTTAGAACAAGATACTCATAAAATTTTCAAAACTTTATAACTTAGAAGTTTTTAAAGAGTATAATGAGTTAGAGAGAATCAACGAATGACCGAAAAAGAAAGTCTCCCTGATAATTTCTTCTCTTATGATCACAAAATAATTGAACAATATCATACGAAATGCATTATTATCAATTGAAAATATTTACAAATAACAATGCAAAAAAAAAAGGTGAGCATACCATGGTTTTGGTCTTTGTTTCTTAGCACTATAAACAACGTCAAATAATAGAAGCATGACGAGAAGCGTAAAATAAGCGTTATGAGAAGTCGAAAATCGTAATATTGATGTCATTTTGAGATGTGCGGCATGATGGCAGTTGCAGTTCCACTCAGATGGATTTCAATTAGATTATTGCGAATTTCCAGTCGATTTCTGCTCTTTTCAATCATCGTCGTTGCAGCAATTCCTTATTCATCCGCTCAATGCTAAATCACAATAATAATATATTGAGATAGTAATATCAAATAAACTACAAATATTGGCAGTATTATTATAATGTAATTAAAAATAATGAACGAAAATAAACGATTGATTACGCATAAATGGCGGATAGAAAAAAATAATGCAGCCGGAAACGATAGACATAAACCAAGTTAGCTATAAACAACTATAATAAATAACATGCAGTTTTTGCTGTATGCAAATGCGATCAACAGCGATTAGATTATGATAGCAGTCTTTGCTAGGGAAGTTGGGAAGTGAGCAAGTATCGGAAAGGGATGGGAGCGAATTGAACTCCCATCGTAACGTTTTCGATGAACTCTGATTACATTATTGTGACTCTCTGTAAATCATGATAAGACGCATAGAATGTTGAATTAGGTATAAAAGAATATAAAAGAGAGAAGCGAAAATAATTCTCTGAGTTTTTTCTTCACCTCCATCATGTTGCCTTTTCCGGCCTCTCTAATGGATTCCACTCAGCAAGCAAATCGCCTTCGAACTTATCCCCTCTGTTCGTGCTCGTCAAATATCTCCTTGAGTGTTTTGTCAAGATAGATTACTTCCAGTGGACTCCGAACAAATACTTCCCGATTTTCCCATCAAGGAGTCCCCTTTCCTTACCCCCTTCCACCCCGCTCCCTACGGCTCTTTACTGCCATCAAATCAACTCCTCACTAGGTTCTCATGGCTAAAATCGTTTTCCTGCAGCGTTCAAATACAGATTATAAAAGAAATAACAGGGATCATAATAGCAATTAAAACAAACGCTTGAAATGCAAGGGTTAGGGGGGATAATCATATCAAATTACATCACCAATATAAATACTATGCATTCGGCTCATCGAAAAAAAAAAACAATTTTAATTGCTTCCTATACAATGGAACAATGATATCACGAAAGCGAAGGAAAAAACTATTTAGCTGAATAAAATGACATGCAGCAAACGATTAAACGGCAAGCGAGCGATGAAAGGGCATGTGATCTAAAGCTATCGATGAATGGACGGGTCTAAGGCTATAACCGATGAATGGACGGATGTATGGCTACAATCGATGAATGGTCAAAGAAATCAACGTCAGGTGAACATATGCCGAAATGTGAAAAGCTTGCACTTTCTATCTTTATTGAACAATTGTTCAAAAAAGCTTCTATTTGCATCCCTATTGAAAATGTGTCTCAAATTTGAAAAATTTGCACATGTATTTCTATACCGTCATGTACGTCATCGTCACATATAAACGTGTGCTTAATAATTGCCTTCATTCATTCTGTGTACTCACTCGGTGATCTCGCTTGTGCCTATCATACTCCACAAGCACTTTTCTTCGCCAATGATAGTCATCGCAAAAAAAGATAATGATTAGACTGTAGTGTTGAAGCATAGGGCATGAATGCAAAAATTTAGCGGATATGACGTGTCCTATTTTATATTCTTATTAATATTAATCCCACTTCTTTTTTTTTTGCTTTAAACATCAAGCACCTTTGTATATTTGCGACAATCATATATCATCACGTGAAAATAACATCCTTTAAGCAACTTATGCTTATTTTGGTGTCAAAATGTTACTGAATAGTATATTTTTATTTTTCATAATTTTTTAATTATCGTTAAAATCGATGAGAAAATTTAATAGTATGATAACTAGTATACTTATTGCAAATGCAACTAACTAGATCATATTTCTAGACTTCAAAAATTAGAGCAATTAAAAATCTATTATATCTAATAATCCTTCAAAATAAATTTCTTTATTTCATTTTATAGATTAAAATGCTTAAGAATATTTACTCTTTCTCAAAATTGAAACAAATCCTTAGAAACTTATATAAAGAGGAAGTGCCTTTGTTAGTTTAGGCTTCACAGTAGTCAACTTACATTTAAGAAAGACTTACAAAAGCCATAAATTCCTGGAAAGCTGGGATTTACCACTATACTTCACACAAACAGCAACAATTTAACTAAATAAAATAAAATAAATAAACTTGTAAAATAAAATAGGTGAAATTTGAATGTCATATTGTAATATGAAAAGATTTACATGATAAAATAAGGATAAAACTTTTTGAATATAATTATACCTGTATGTTATAGTAATTTACAACATGCATAATTGATATGCATTTTGTATGCAAACGATCACTAAAATCTCTAAATGAAGGAGAATATGAATACAAAAGGAGAATACAAAAGATCTCTAAAAATGATATGAAGGAGAATATGCAAACGTTGCGAAAAGAAACAGCTAAAATGCACTGAATTTTTATTACGGGATATTTCTTCAGCAAACAATTGTCGTCCCCTCTACAGCATCGAAATTGATCGCGATACTATACTTCAATATTTCATTATTCTTCATTTTACATATCGATGAAAATTATCTTCTGAGAGTATAATAATATACTTGCCTCCAAATCTTGCCACTTCTCGAGTAGTGTTATCAAGTTTGTGTTAAGTGTAAATGAACTTGATTTCTTGAATTTTTGAGAATCTAAATTTAAGATGGTCCAATTTACATAATCGATTTTTTTTTCTATAACAGCTCTCTATCTTCTTTTTTTTTTTTTGCTTCTTTTTGAAATAATGCATCGTAAAAAAAAAGTTCATAAAAATCGCAGTTTGGCAATTTTATCGAACTTTCAACTAGAATACCTTAAATACCTTAGTTCGACAGTTGTCACGATTGTGGAAACCAATAAGCGAAATAATGGTTTGAAAATTATCTGTACCATACCGTGTAGGTAACTTTCACACCATAAACGAAATACACTGTTAGGGAAAGATTTTCGTTTCGGACGAAAGGAATGACCACAAATAAAGAGCCCAAAATTGTTTTTAAAAAAATAGCCACATGAACTTTACACGTTTCTATCTTCTTTAAAAAAAACAAAAAAAAAAAATTTCAAGCTCACTATATCATCAAATTTTTCAAATAAAATTTGCATATTCAATAAGCAAAATATAAATAATTTTTAGGCTTAATCGTCGGAAATCGATATTTATTTCTTTAAATGCAACCAGCCTAAATGTTAGCAATAAAAGAATAAACGAAAGTGAAACGAGAATTCAAATTCAACAATGAAAGCCGAAAATGAACGTCACATTGAACGTTTATTCGCAAATGAAAAATGAAATGCATTAAATGAGATGAAAATGAAATCTCGATTATAAAATAAATGCAATAGGCCGACATTTAGAACCGATAAACCGACATACATTATTCATATTTATTCGACGAAATAATAACTCTGAGAATGATGAAAACGTTGCGATGTAGTCGAAAAAACATTGTCGAACGTTATCGTAATCGGAAGTAAAATTGTAATAAGTGAACCGGAAACCGGAATGAAACCGGAAACATTGTAATTATAAATTGTGACAGTGTAATTTATTGTAAAAGTGAAACATTGTAATTACTAATCGAAAAACCGGAGAGAAAATCTACAATCGATTTACTTGTTTGTTTTTCGATCGCACAAAGACTATGAAGGAAAAAAAAGCTTGCGTATTGTTCTCAACCTCAATAATGCATATAAAGTTGATTAGAAATTGATAAAATAACGATATATATGAGCCGAAAAAGAATCATATGGCGAAAAGAAAAAAGTTTGATAAAAGTTTCATATTTCACTGATAAACTATTTTTTAATTTTGCACTATTTGATTGTTTATCACAGAAATACGACAGATTAATTCAAAATCTTAAAATCGGAACAATAGAACGCATTATAATGGAATAAATTTTTTTCAAAACCTCTGCATAGAAAATTATAAGATAATTTATGCACTAAGAGGGAAAATATAAAATATTCTAGTATAATTTAGAAATCAAGAAATCCGCTATATTATCACGAGATTTTATAGCATCACTAATATTCTAAACTGTCCAATTATTTCCAGTCAGCCTATCAGCCTATGAACTATAGAATAGTTCATTTCTTGGTGAATAGATAAAGTTGTATCTATTATACCTTATATCCATCAAGTTTCAAATTAAATTCCTACTAAGATCAATTGCGAAAGTTTTTTTTAAAGTAATATGAAGGAGCGATATTATGCAGTAGAACTCCGCTCGTGTTCAGGACAATCAAGAAAGTGGGTTGACAGGTGCGAGGTACTTATATGATGATTTGATGCTTAGCTAGATCATCTAAACGTAGCGTAATAATAGGCATCTTCTTTGTTCCTATCCATTCAGTTTTATCGACACCGTTGAATCGCTATTCGTTATGATCAATTAAACGTTCCTATTCTTTTCATAGAAATTCGAAGGATTTATTCAAAAAGTAAGTAATTATTTCTTTATAGAAATTAGAAGATATAAAGGTATTCTACAACGTATAAAATAGACTAATAAAGAATAGTATAGTTTGTAAGCGATAATGAGATAACATAAAATATTATTATATCATTCGAGTTTTAGAATTTAAAGCAAAATAATCCAATTTAGCAAAGATATGCCACTAATAGAATAATCGATAAAAATTTAATTTCAATCACGAAAAATACGATAGTAAAATGATATTATTGGTAATAAAGTAGTAGACCTTTAAAAAAGTGGAATAGAAACATCGTCGGTCGCAGGTTCTGAATCCACAAATGAACTATTTATTTATGCGTCATAGAACGAAGTGTTTTTTTTTGAAGCGGATAAAGATTCACTCATCTATAGAAGTTTCAAATGCGTTCGTTGAGGTGGCCGAACATATATCAAAAAAAAAGTGCACCGTGACAACATCATCTTAGATGGATGTGCCATGATTTTACATCAAACCGCTTTATCTTATACCTATCATAATATCAGCAATACAAATAAGACTGATAGACATTTCAATACTTTATTCAACAATCGAGGTTAATAAAAAAAATCTCTAGGTCATGAAGCTTTCAACAACAAATAATGTGAATAAATATAGCGTCGATAGAATTTGGTTGTGTCAGCCGGCTGCAATTCAACGGGCAACATGGTTCAATAGAGAATTGGTTAAGCGTCGACATAGAAGCAACGAATGAGGCGATGCGTATGTGTGTGTGTGTGTGTGTGTGTGTGTGTATGTGTATGTGTTCACTTACGAATCGTGAGTGCACCCCTCGATATATTTCACTCACTAAATAACAACTCCTCGTATATCTCGAATAAAACCTCGAGATAATATATTCGATTACCGTTACATTTGTTATTTCCCTAGAAAATTCAACGATATTATTTGATAGTCTCATTTTTGAATAGGAAATAATACTGAAGATAAAGAATGTAAAGAGAATTAAGCGAATAGCAAATTATCTCAGAGAAAGAGGGAGAGAGGGATAGAGAGAGAGTTAAGTATGACAATTTTATATTAGTAGTATTGTCATCTCTTATGAATACTACTATAACTTATAATTAAATCGATGAAAACATTGTTCCCAATATAAAATATTTTAATTTCAAATTCTTTAAGTATCATTCTTGTTAAACTATAGGCGATATTCTCATTAAAATAATACCATAGAATGAGTATTAACTGTATAGCATTTACTTCAATAATGATCATTAAATAATTAATTATATTCACTATTCGCTATTAATTACGACAATGAGTATAGGTGTCGAGTACAACGATTATACCCTATATATTTTGCAGTTAATAAAAATAGTCAATGAAAAATAATGGGTATATTTTACATCCTTATTAAGTAATAAAGGGATTAAATAGAAACAAACTAACTTAATCTATAATAGTCAGTATTAAGAATAGTGCGATATGTGAGGTGGTGGATACGGGAAAATAAGAGATGCTTCGTTCACTTCGATGGAATGTCATAAATATTGCTGTAAATATTACACTTAATCATGGTTATCAACCCGATGACTTGATAGATTTAAATGTGATAATTAATCCAGATATAAATGTCCTATTGCCAAAATGACCAATTACTAATGCTCAGTCGGTATTCCTTAAACTTCTGGCACAAATCTACTAGCATAACCTTTGGCCGAAAAAAAATAGTAAAGTTATGGGGTTCACAGCAAGTTTCATTTTTTTTTCATCACATTGACTTTTTATTTACTGCGATGAGAATTATTCCCCCTCCCCCCCCCCCTCTCCTCCGTCCATGCATCCCCACTTATCGCAATCGCATTGCCTGTTTGCACCTTTGCAAAGGCGGATCGATGAAAGCGCGTCCAATGCAACTCGATTTGCTTACTGATTTAGATCTGTCTATTCGCACATTGACTTATTTATGAGCTTAGAGGAAGAACGAACGTGAAATGATTAAACGTTGTACTCCAATCTGTATGATAATATGACCTTCTAATATCATGCAGAACCCCTCCCCCTCCCTCTCCCTAATCGTTTCTCCCTATAGACCAATAAAAAATAAAATAACAAATGCAGTATTAATTTTTTTTTGAAAAAAACTGAAAAAATAAAAAGGAAACATCAAAAGTGAGCAATGATTTGAGAACATAATTAGAAGAGCATGATGACGAACTTATCAAAGCCGAAATAAAAAAAAAACTTCCTTAATGGATTATTGATAAAAGTGAAATCGAAGAAATACTCATCGAAATATGATATATTCTCATAGACAACGAAATATGATTATAAATCAACAAAAAAAGATCGCAATTTTGAAGAGAAAGTAACAAATATTCCTCTAATGCATTCAAAATATAGTTTATTGAACGCACACAATTCTCTAAGTAGAAAGTATGAGGAAACAAATGCGTCGAATACTTTCAACGAATAATCGATTCTAGTTATAGCGATAATGAAGAGATAAAGGAAACATACTCAATGCAATACAATTGAAAAAAATTTTAACAAATTTCAACGCTTTAAATTTTGATTTAATGTTAAATTGCTGCTTGCAAGTAACGATGCAAAACTGCAGCGCAATATGCGGAAAAATATGATGATTGATAGTGGAATAAATAAATTGACATTTTGAAGGATGCAAGAAAATTATTTATACCGATATGCAAAGTGAGCGGGCAAGCATCTCGAGAACATGATGTAAAATGAAGCTCAATGCCTAAAATAGAGTGCTGCTAGTTGATAATTAGAGCTGTACCTCGTAGAAGCTTGAATTCCACAAGGAGGCTAATCAATACATAATGCATGCTATAGCGTTACATTGTGGAAATGCTGCGGAAATGCTACCGGATTTTATGTGTCGTTTAATATAGGTGCGCAATTGTCTACCTTTATTCCTATGAAAAATATTTATTTAGTATTGAAGGTGAGCGGATTCAATCTCCCACATAAAGGTTTTAACTGATCGTTAACTCATCATTGAGTAAAATCTTAACAATCAATTACGATGGCTTCATATCAGAAAATGCTAATTGTATTACTTATGTTAATTGTCTACCTTTCAGAAATGAAGTTTGCAATTAGTTGCCACCTTAATTATTCTTGTATTGTTTGGCTTGACGTATTTGCAGTCATTTCTTAGAGTATTCGCTCCGAAGATGGCTCCGAGAAGCGGAAACGTTTTTTAAAAAAAAGTTTGAAGAGTCGTTAACGTTACACTCAAATTCGATTTGAATATGGCAAAATTTGAGAGTGCTGCAATGATGCTTGAAATGACGGTTCCCATAAATACCGGTGTGTTTTTGTATCATTCAAGAATGAATTAATATTCGCAGAAAAATTTTGAGATTTTGAGTTAAGGTACGATAATAAGTTCCATAAAATTGTAAAATTGAACAGATATTTTTGAATAGAAAGAGATATAGTTGAATAATTACGTGTCGGATACCTCCTCCTGCCCCATCCCCCCTCCCTCTGCCCTTTCGCGATTGAAGTACTCGTTGAAATTCTATCGATTGGTTGTCTCGTTGATGAACGATTGCGCTTGCGCTACACTCATTTTGCGCATACATAAAATACAATTAGTCGCCTTTAGCCCTAAAAACCTGCGCATTGCTTTCAGGCGACGATGGCTACTTTACTGTGACAAGACGAACATAGATGATACGGTGGGGAAACCTTGAGCTAAAATTAATGGACAATGCGGTTGGTAATGTAAGCCTTAGGCAGGTAATACTCCTATAAAAAAATTTTTCTCGTTCTCCAGTTTCTTGAGCTCGAACTGCAAGGAAAAAGGGCAGGTAAATATGTACATGCATCTATAAAAGCTTAGATTACTAATGTTTACATATTTATGCAAATTTTTATTGCAACAAGCTTTTGCTTTTATTCGGATGAATTTTCTAGCCATGTGATGGATTTTTTTAGCGTACCCTTTCAGACAGAGGACAGAGTGAGGAAATAAAATTTGTTCATTCACATCTAATTTTGAGTGAAATCAATGCGCTTAAAGCGTCAACGAGAGTTGCTTTCAGTAAGACAGCTGGCATTTAAAAAAACAACCATATATCAAGCAACGACATGAAGTCATTGTTAATCCCATACATTATCATAAGAACTTGAAAAGCACACGAAATTAGACGGCACAATATGTGTTATTGTAATTTCATTTATTGCAGCAAACAATAACGATATAAATTACCCATAAATAATAAAACATGCGCAGTAATATGTTAAGATTTTCAATGAGCCAATCGCTTGTCAAAGTTTATAAAAAGTTCAGTTTTCTGATTAAAACGGTTGAAAATGCTGATTAATTTTCAGGCACATATAAATATCCATAGTTTCTTTAAACTTGATCGCTCGAAATGAAAGTGAATAAAGAGTTCGCTACCTCGCGGTATATTTTCCACACTTAAAATATGTCCATCAAATTTCTCAACTTTTATTCTATTATTCCGATATGAAGCTATCCGACAAGCGGAGAGACAGACGCAGACATATATATACATATGCAAAGTCACGACGACGTCATCGAAAGATACATCAAAGCGTGTATCGCAGAATTGCAAATCATTCTGCATAAATAAAACAGCTTTCAATGAGAAAAAAATCTGCCCTATAAAATAAACAATTTCGACTCCAATTAAACGAATAAGGCAGGTACAAATGCAGCTATTAAAATAGCGGACAAATCTTACATATGAGAAGCGAAAGTTGGGAAAACCTTAATAGTGAAGAGATCGATCAGCATAAATATATATTAGCACTTTCTTTAGGTTTAAATTTAATTAAAGACGCACTGGTAATTTAAATTGAAATGCACTACATTCTATTTGAAGATATGGTTTAATTTGAAGTAAAATACTCCCACTATAACGCTTGAATGTTCATTATTGATATCTTCGTCCCAATTGAATTGTTAAAAAAATTAGCGTTTATTTGTGGAATGAATGAGAGCATATATGATGCTGAGGAAAGGATGGTATGAGCGGGAAGGGAATGAAGGATGGGGCTTGATGGACCTTCCAAATAGAATGATTTAGCTAGAAAGGGCATAATGGATAGATGATGTAAGAGAGATTGAGTGATAAAAGAAGTTATGAAGGCGTTAAGCATTGAAGCAAGCAATAATAATCGCTGTGTGCTGTGCACACGGCTGTCCTCAACAAGCAAAAACCGATGAGGCGTGCGCATTTATTTGCTAACACCTCAACAACGTTTGTGAAGTGTGAGTGTGACGACATGCTAAGAGCTAAACGTTTCTTATGACGTAATCCCCTTACTTCTTTTCTTTCTTCCATAAATCACTTTTCAATGCACTATAATTATGAATTTATCTCGAAGATCGATCGATTCGATTTTAGTAAAATTAGAGGCAAAAATTATTTCAAAAATGAATTTAAGCAAAAATTGCATATTTGCATATTTAGTTCAACTGAGTAACAATGCTGATGTAATTTCTATTATTTGTTTTCTTTCCTGGCTTTTTTTTTAAATTCTCTATTCTCCAAACCTTGCTCTAAAATTCTAACAAAGTTACTAGCACCCCCTCCCCCCCTATTTCAACCCTTTTTTTCTACATTACAGCCATTGCTTAAGGCCCACTCGGTCATACCACGATCTGTCTTGTTTGTAGTATCACCACATGAAGGAAGGAGAAAACTCGAATTTGAGAGTGACGATATTTTAGGAGGGAAATTTAAAAAAGGAACGACTGGAAAACGATATTCGAACGTTCCGATATAAAATGACTGAAAGATTTCAACTAGGTCAGAAATTTTCAAAGAGGAAAATTTCCTCTCCATAAGTGAGATTTTTTCATTTCCATGTTGTGCTGAAGAGTTTTGAATGCTATTACGGCTTCTCTAAACGCTACAGCGGGAAGGAAATTCCCTATTGCTCATATAAAGAGGATGACTCCTTTCCTCTGGCCTTCCCATCACCCCCCTTTGCTATTGACGAATGGTCGCACTATTACGTACAACACACAGTTTGGGTGCAAAAAACAAAGTTAAGCTTGAAATAGGTAAATGTTTGCAGGTAATCAAAGGTGTACGAGTGGAGGAAGGCAGACTACGAAGCAAACATCAAATAGCAGAGCGATTTCAAGCGGAAACATATTAAGAAGTAATCACTTGATTACAGTGGAATTTTTGTGCATTGCTGAAGTTGCATTTCCACTTAAAAATGCATCCAAAATCATATATAGTTACGTTTTCTCTCACTTGGAAAACATCCATACTCAAATTTTCCCATATTCCGCTTTTTCGGACTTCAAACAATTTCTGCCTCCTGCTTGCACAAAAAAAACCAATACCATAATCGTTTTTAGGCTCTACTATAGAAGTTTCACCAAGAAATGCTTCAAAATGAGAGGATTGTGGAATATTATTCATAATTCAATATTTAAAGCAACGGATTTCACGTCGCAAAAACTTCAAAGAGCCGATAATTAAGCCGCTGAGTGCATATTGCGAAAAGAAATAGTGATGACAATGATATGAGGCGCTTTTGTCGCCTTACTATACATATCACTGATAAATTTCGTTGTGAAACTCGATGATAATCACCAAAATGCGTTGCAAAAAAAAGGTATTTTTTAATAACAAAACAATAAAAGGTTTTCTTTGTAAGTCGATGAGATATTCGCTTTGAAAGAAAAGTCTCAAATATTTTCAATCACATTTCACTTCTTTAAGTTCACTAGTGAGATCAGCTGAATGCTGCCCTCACACCAACGATCTTGAGTTAAAACCTGCTTCCACTCACAGCCGAGAACCAGACAGTGGCCTCCAACTTAATGGTCAGATAGGGATAGGTTAATAAGCCACGTCCTCATTTAGAATTAATGAAACGGAGAGCAGGGATTGGTGGTTTTAACTTCGGCTTCCACCTATTTGTTGCGACATAAGCATGATGTACTAAGCACCTTCTCCTTTGAAAAGTTTTGTCCGCTTTAGCACCGAAAAGATCGAGATCGGGCCGGTTCGATTTGGATTTATGAGCTGCACGAAAATGCATAGAATGACGAACGAAGTGCGTCGAATAACGTATACGAATGAAGAATTTAAACGTAAAACAAGAAAGAAGCAATATCGCACAAATATGATGCTCTTGCTTTATGAATGATTTAAGCTATGATATGATAAGAATGCCATATATAACGATTAAACTATGATAAGTTATAAAAAGAAAATGATTAAAGAATCGTAATATATCATAAAAACCTAATTCTGAACTACCGTTGTATCGACTCAGCAGTTACTCTGTAATCGATAATACTGATATGAAATAAAATATTGCAAATATTTTAAAAATTCTATATATCCGAAAATTTAATATACATTTATAGTACAAGTATAGTGAATATGAACGTACACTATATATTCTATTCTATTATTATACTTACAATTATAGCGAAACTATATTCACATTAAAATTTTTTCATTGATGCAGTACTGTATGGTATGCTGAGTATGGTATGTACGCGTCATATTTTATAGGTGCTTTATTAGAGCGGTGTTAAGAAATAAGCCATGTTGACTGATAAGAAATAGAAAATTTTATCATGAGAACTAATGTGTGATGCATTTTGTTTTTGTTTTTTTTAACGAAACTACCAAGTTAATTTATCACGTGAATATTCAAAAACAACTGCAGAAAAACGCCTAAGGGGATTAGTAAGTTGTCTACTTTTGCAACAAAAGACTCATTTTCCCGTTACTCGATAACTGCAAAGTATAAAACTTATTAGCGTAAAACAAAAAAAAATTAAACGGTGTATGGTGCACATGAAATTTTTTCTGCCTTTGAATTTCTAAACCGTCTTTCACAGCTGTTGCATAATTACGAATTACGCTATTGGTGGATATGCTATGATGTAGATTATATTCACCAAATCTTGTGACACTAGTGTAATTGGTTGCCGGATAGAAAACTTCCGGATAGACAGACTAACGCACACACACAGAGAGGAGATTTCCATTGCGCATTTTGAAATGTGAGTTGAATGTAAACTTGCGTAAGTGTGGAAAAACAACGAAATACTGTTTAGACTGAACGTTTCCGTATGCAAACTGAAGCGTGTATGAATTGATGAGTGCAGACAGGATGTCCCGACGATGCGCTTTTTGCATAAATTTTACAAAAAGCACATTAAAATTTAGAGAAAGCTATAATGAAAAAAAGAAAAACTCCACAGAATATTCGCTGAAAGATGCAATGAAGCAGAAAAATATTAGAGAATGCTAAGCAAGGCGGCAATAAACGTTTTGGTGAATGCTTTCGATGAAGGCGAAAAATGAATGCAACATGTCAGAGAAGCGATTTTAAAAAATTACTGCTATTTGTTTAGGCATAAGAAGTGCACATGCACTCATTCGTCAACACTTCAACGTTGTATAGTTGTAGTAATATTGATGTATTTGAATAAAACAAGCAAAAATGATTGATTACTACATTTTTTTTTCTAAATTGCATTTCTCTATGAAACTATTAGAAAATACTAGAACTTAGGGACGAATTCGGTATTTCAGAATTAAATGAGGTACCATCAATGGAAATTCAGAAATGCAGATCAGATAATTCACGACAAAACAATCTAGATTATTGAAAAACCTCTAGAGAGGAAAACTTTAAAAAACGAACATATTGTAAATCAAAAGAGGGTCGTTCTTGTTTCTTTGAGTCAATTATAATCAATTGGAAAGGATGAATGCAAAAAGAAACATGAAATTTTTGAGAAATAGAGCCAATTCTCATTGCAATAAAGAGTTCTTAAAAGTACATTTTTTTTTCTTCTCAATTCGAAACAGAGCAACGAGCAGAAAACTTATTATGCCGATTTCCGTTGATCACCAACTAGAATTCATTTATGAATCAGTAAATTTACAAGTGCTGTTAAACTGATATCTTCTTATTTTTTACTCTTATCCAGCGTCGTCCTCATTGCCATCGCCCTCACCTTTTGCCAATACACGCCCTCCAAATTTTCGTAGAATTTGGCATGCATATATATATATATATATATATATATATATATATAT
This sequence comes from Ascaris suum, assembly GCA_013433145.1. Taxonomy (NCBI): domain Eukaryota; kingdom Metazoa; phylum Nematoda; class Chromadorea; order Rhabditida; family Ascarididae; genus Ascaris; species Ascaris suum. The sequence goes on along the minus strand of CM024183.1, from coordinate 1,865,283 downwards.
ATATATATATATATATATATATATATATATATATATATATATATATATATATATATATATATATATATATATATATATATATATATCATATGCCGCCCTAACCAGATAGCATTGTTTTTTTTTTGTTCCACGCGTTCCGCTCATACTTTGTTGTTTGGTTCCGCTGTGTTCAACTTGCCGTCACCTGTTCGCTCCATTACCATGTAACGGCAGCATTCTGTCGCTTTGTTTCGCAGCACCATTCCGCTATGCTCCGCTTGCGGTTGCATGTTCCGCCGTTTTAGAACCATTCTCTGACTGCACCTGTCTTACGTGCACTCTCATCGTTTGGACATTTTTTAAGGTGGATAGGTCAGATTAGGCATAACTTCGGTGAAAAGGGCTAATAAGGTCATTCCATGGTCAGTGCAAGAAAATATGCACCTCAAAAACTGCTCTCTGTTGGATGCGTACAGAACGCGATGGCTCTTGCTCCGCTGACTTCAACAATCATAACGAGTTTCACACACCTTGAAGAATACAACTCGGAGGACTGTTTGCCTCTACGGAATCGGAAACAATTTCTCAGTCGTACTCGTTGAAACTACACACCACTAAGCTGCTCATCTTGCTTGAAAAGAACAAACAGCAGGTTGCAGCAATGAAGAAATATCAACGATGCATGAGAAGGTAACGGAAGTATAGCTGAAAGGTAGAATGCAAAGACGGAAATTTCCCCCCCCCCCCCCCCCACAGCATCAGTGACATCCCAGTAATTCAAAAAGAACGGCAAAGTACCTGCTCAAATGGATGTGTACAGCGGAAGATGGCACATGCTAAATCCACCGCCATCACTGATTGCCTGCACCTTTGCCCAAAGTAAAAGAGAATCACCAACGAGCGTTCAAATAAACCTTTTTTATAAATAATTATCATACTTAATATCCAAATAATCCCTAATATTATTAATACGAACATAAAGCATCGATATCCTCTAACCTTTTTTTAATGGTTTTAGTTCCAATTTTCGTGAAAACGTCATTAAATGAAATAGTTCTTCGAAATATTCGCTTTTTTTCTCTTATTAGAACGAATTCATTATGAACAATTTACTACTCGTAAGAGGATGTTTTTCATCATCCCTGCCCTCCTGTTCTTCTCCTCATCCTCTCTGCTATCCCTTCTCCATCCTTCTCCTCCCCGCCGCTCCCCTCCGACCTGCTCCTTCTTTTTCCTTCTTTCCCTCACCTTCTCCTCCTTTAAAAGAAGCCTGAAAGCTAATATGACACTCCCACCTTCCACCAGGAATCACTTCACTGGTCTTGTGGCATCGCAAAAATGTTTCGACACAAGACAGTAAATGCCTAAAATTCGAACATTCGACCTTTTCATTCTCGTTAATTGGTCAAGTTGATGACGGCTCCTTTAGTGTAAAAAATTACTTCAATCGCTGATCAAAAAATTGTTTACTCAGTAGGGTTCGATGAATATTACGGATTACTCCAATAAAACCTTGATCGATCTCATCATTCGTCTCGTAAATATTGTTGCAACATAATGATCATCAATTTCGGATAGTTGTTATCAGCGATGATATAATTTTATGAAAGCGTTTAATTAAATCAGTTTTTTTTAACTAGCAAACAACTCAAATGGACAATTCTGATGCTTTTAGACTAGGATTTTTTTTATTGCTAAAGAAATATCTTAAAAAATATTTCAACATTTATCTCCTTACTCAGATTATTAATTGGATAATATTGATGCATTGAAATATTATTTTCAATATTTATGAATTATTCAATTTTTAGTGCATCTCGTCGCTTTATTTTGCATATCAAATCCGTATAGGTAAATCATCTATTGATTTGTGAATACGAACGAATATAAAGAGGAATGAATGCAAAAATGATAGGATAACTCACCACTTCAAAGGATAATTCATTGATAATCCGATTATGAAAAACAGTTGGCCGAAAGAGAAACTCAAGAATCATTGCTTGAAATACTTGAAAACGAATACTCATTGAATATTTTCAACGTAATTTTATGGGTTTTTTTTCCTCTAGCTTATAGTTACTTATATTTTATTTACAAAGAGTGCTACATTTAATAACGTAAATTAATGAGAGTTAATCGCTCTAGTCGAATAAGTTCTGATCAATTTTTGAATCTTTTTTAATACCTCATTTAATTCTTGTAAGTTTCATTTGTAATTATTAAGGCATTATATTTGTCTGCATATATGTCTGCGTTGATGTGCTTGTCTCTTTGTTCAGTTGAATTTCTATTGGGAAATCAACGAAGCTAAATTTATGAGTTTTAATGATCATAATATAAACCCCCCCCCTCCCTATTCCACGGTTCATTTTTTTTTCAAATTGTATTCAGGAACACTAGTAAATATCGAAAGATGAAGAAATAAAGCATGAATTTTATATCTTTCGGTTGTTTTCTTTTACCAGTTAGATCACAAAAAGCTTTTTTGGTGAGAAATTTACCCCGGAAGTGAAGATAATTGAAATATGGATATGGCATTTCTCGTATTTATTTCTTATTGTTAAATCTAGAAAAGTATTTGTTCAAATAAGCGGAAATATGGCACATCATTGTATATCAGCCGCTTCGGTAAACTTCTCCATTTGTTTTTTTTTTTGCATTTCAAATCATTTCGCTTACATTCTTGTTATTCCATAGACTTCATTCAGTTAAAAATCTGTTCGATGAGTTAGTCCACTCTTGACCAATGACCTCTTATTACCAGCTGGTCAATATTGAAATTATTAATTGTTAGAATTTCTCATTATCGGCTGTCACTATGTAATAATGAATGGAAAATTAGTTGAATCATTTTAACTGGTTGAATTTTTATAGGATGGAACGCTTATTCGACATAAAATATTCGATTAAATAACGAGATGATTTATGAGGGAAAATGCATTTTGTTTGAATTATTATTACAAATGATATATTATTTTGCCTCATATAAATGAATACAATTTAGTAAATATATTGAAGTAATAGATAGAATTTTCAATGAAAAAGAAAATGATAATTTAACAAATATAAAAATATCCTCATAGAAAATTCATAATCTTAGAAATAAAGATGCGAAAAGATTAGAAAAAAACATTTATTTTATTGAAAGATAGAAATGTCGATGGAATTTACTCTTGTTACGATCGACCAACCGCTTCAAAAAGTTTGCAGAATAAGTCTCCAGGTGGGAAGGGGGGGGGGGGGACGGAGGGGTTGAAAAAGAGGATGAATGAAAGTAGCCATGAAGTTGAAATTTGCTCTCTTTTCAGAACATTTTCGACTAATCCGGTTGGATGAATACTGCTGGAAATTGATAATCATCTAAGCGTATATAATGATGATTCTTTTATCGGATAGCTCGTGCACTTTTCTATCATTAATGCGGTAAAGATTCACTAAGCGTTCAACAAAAACTACCACACAAAAATAATAGTATATTATGGTTAAAGCACAACTAAGCGATATGGGTGGGGGGGAGGGGGGTTGGAGTGGAAGAAAGTAGACAGGAGGAGAACTCGGATAACTAGCCCCACCTAAGAGTCTGCTATCACCCCTCCCTCCTCACTTAAAAAAATCGTTTAATATTAGTTGGACTAGAATTGTAAAGTAAAACATGAAGTATGTTTTTGAGCAATGAATATATAGATAGCATTCATGGTACTACATTCGGCAATTGTTGAAAAAATTTTTAGCATTCGTCGTTAGACGCATTTCGCAATGCACAACAGCATGCTTTTTGTGCATTGGGAAATGTACAAAGTACGAATATAATGGTTGGGAAATATACAAATATATTAGTGTATGGTACTAATTGTGGTATCTGTATATGTACCTACCAACTATGATATTCATTGTATTTGTATATGAATGTTGAATGTGCTAAAATACTACCAAAGTGGATTGGTGCCAAAGTTGGTAGGTATTAGTTGATATATGTACCAAACTAGATTTTGTCCCATTATAAGTGATTCACGTGCTATACAACTTAATCATATCTTCGCATATTTTTCATATTTTAACGAATTTAGATTACAATGAAATTGCTTATGCTTGGAATCTAAACCTTTTAAAAAAATATTTAAAAATAAAAAGACAATAAACATAAGAGAAACAATGAGATAAGTATATCGGATGGAGAAAAATGTTCTTTTTTTTTGAGAAATTACTGTTAGAGAATCATATAGAAGAGTCTAGATGAGGGGAATTTTTGAATATGCGAACAATGCTGAAAAGCTTAAATAAACTAGAGATAAAAACAATTGTGAGACGAATATTGCGTTCTTTCTTTCTCGTGAGGTTGTATCTATCGTTCAGCTATCTCCTAAAATATGGCTTCAAATTCAAATGGGGACTCAATTTAAAATTTATAATTTATAATTGGGCCGAGTTTTTTTTTCACAAACTTCATCTCGACTCCGCCAACTCGGTGATATTCATATTTTTCTAATCGAAAGTTAAGATTATGTAAACTTTTATCATTATCATTGTGCAAAATTTCGTATTCCAACGAGCGAAATTTAATCAAAAATTTCGAGGTCGTATTTTTTATTATAATTCCCCTCATTTATATAAGACATAGGTTAATAAAATTTGTTACTATTATTGCCAAAAAGGTGATCAGATGGAATACGAATTGTGAGCAATTATGGATACGTCCATACGCAGCGACGATGTATCCTGACCAATGTGTCCACTTGTGATTTGTGCCCATTCATCCACCTTTGTTCCCATGCCCACCCATGTTCCAATAATAGCATCGAATATAGAAATTGCTAGAGTCCTCGTGTTAAGTTCGATTTTTTAGCTTTCAGTCGACCCATCACGACAAAGAAAGATAAGGCTTGAAGTAATCGCTCGTGACAACCAAGAGATGTTCAACCGAATTTCTTTACAACGCGAGCACATACGGCCGCAGAATCTATTACGGGTCTAATATGAATTTGTCTTTTTTTTTCGCAATCAAAATGGATTGAATGTATTAGATTTATTGAATTAAGTTCTTTACGATCAACACTTCGGTTTACGCACAATAAATTTCATTCTGTAGCAATCTGATCTCATACTGCAGAAAAATTGGGTACATGGGGAATTTCGCATTTTGGTTGCCGTCCTTTGTTTCAGATCTGAAGTTTCGCCGTTTCCCAACATGACCCGTAGCAAATGAATCCCATATGGATATGAGGGTGGCAGAAGGACTTACATCCACGCTGCTCGACATTAGATCACATACTTCTTTACTCGTTCATCATAGTAATGAGAGCACAAAATTTTAACTACTCATAGTCATTATTGGTGGACATGTTAGGCAAGACCAAGTGTTATTGCATAGAGATGTGCCCAATATTCGTTTGCAGGTGAAACACTAGGCGGCCTAGATTAGCAGCAATACAATCAGCCGTTTTACATTGGAAAGCGTTCTTTGAAGTAATTATTGCAGTATCATTGGTCAATGTTCATTCTAATTTTACTTAGAAAAATGGAGTTGAACGAAAAAAAAATAAACATGAAAATTATATTGTATGAAAATCGAAAATTTTTCGATCAGAAATCTCATTATCATTTTTGCAATATTTGATATGCTTTATGATGCATTATATATATACCATTATCGAGTAGTTTTGATGAAAGCCGAAATTATCGATTGATCGAAATGCTTGAAATTGTCAATCGATCGAAGTAATGGAAATTATCGCTAATTTCCATTATCACTTCACATACTCTGTGTCGCTATGGCGTTTAGAATCAACGTTTTGCCTCATACTACTCTTCCATTCAACAGTGTGCATTCAAAATGAACCCATAAGCAAACTCGATTGCGTAACCGCTGATCGAAGATTAGCATAGTGTACATGTTCATGATCGGAACGCAATAGTTGTTGCCTAATGCTGCATAGAAATTCACAGTTCAAAAATATCTAAAGATCCCTATATTCTATAGATATTTAAATATGTGGACAGTGTTTGAGTGAAACCAGAGAAATGGAATCTTTTTTATGGTTGTGTCGACGAATGCGTATCATAAATTTATTCGATCAGTCGATATTTTTCCTAGTTCAATCAATCGACATTTCACTGATATTTTCTTAATGAATCGATAAAATTACACTAAAATATTCAATAATGCATTTGCAAATAAAATGATTGATTTTTTTTTAGTAAAATAGATTTGCATTGCATATACTCTATGCAATTCTATTGCATTTCATCGTAAACGTTTTCAATAGAATTCAATAAACTGGAACAATCAAATGAGTATTGAGTTGTTGCCATAAATACATCGATATACTTTGATAATTAAGTGAATATATGGGAAATGATGCACCATGCAACAAAAATTATAAAGAGATGCATTTTCACTCGTTGTTACGCATTGCAAACATTTTCGTTGATGAATGTGGTCATTATTTGTGCTGTTTATACACTCTCGCTCTTTGAGCATTTTCGCATTATTGTGCTATTAATTCCGTCTATCGTATTTCTCGATGCGTTCTATTTTGCCTACCGTATTTAATCAGGATTTACTTCATTTCAGGCTTTCCAAAGTTCACGAATAACTGAACAAGACTTATAAAGGTGGCAAGAGAGCTGCTATTATTTGAAAAATTTAAAAAAAAAATAAATATTTTCGGTGGAGAATGAAGAGCGCCTCTTTTATATTCAGCATGATAAGATTCATACTTTAAAGTGTTGAAATTAATTACGAACAAATTTATATTCAATGAAAAATTCATAGATGAGACTTATAAACTGAGAATATATAGAGTGATAGCACTCAATCATTGACTCGCAATATACGTTTAGAAAATTTTTTAAAAAATCTCTGAGCAATATCTTTTGTGAGTTGCCATATTCAGCATGTTGCCAATACGAGTCTATATTCGTAAAAGATTTTAGCTATAAGTAAAATGTCATTTCTAAGTTAAAAGATTATCTTCAGGTGATGTAAAGAAAAAATATATTAAAAAATCTAGTGCTCTAGATAGTATTTGATAATGTTGCCACATTCAGCCAGATAAAGTGCGTCGAACTTACTGCATCTCTTTGTCTTCCCTAGTAATTTGAACAACGTCCTCCATCATTTAATATTGCGGTTCAATTTCCGCCTAGTTTCAATAGGCAATACAAGGTAGGATAATATGACAGTTGTTTCGTGTTTCATTCTCCGATGACTTTATTCTGCTCACCTAGATGTCAATATGTGTGTGTGTTAGCCGCTCTGTCTGCCTCATACAATTAAAATGAGTTTCGATGAGGTTTGATATATGGATGTCGGTTTAAAGCTTAATGGCTATTACTGATAAACCATGAAAAATGCGATGATTAAATTAACGCTAAAGAAGGTGGGAACATAATCTGCAACAAATATTGGCCTCTTGCAATCCACTTCACTGGTCACCTCAGCTGCCACCATTCTTTTGACCATTTTATATTTCAGCTGTTTATAAAAAAAGTTGTCATAAAATGGTCTATTTAATTTCATTTCACAGGATGTCAGATGCGACCTAGAAGCAAATTCTTAATCGAAGTTCTGTGGAAGCACCCAGTACTATAGAAGGAGGTTACATGAACCATTATTGCAATTTTTCTGGATAACACTGCCGTTGATCGGCTTTGAGGACTTATGAAAGGCGCATATGCTACCATCCTTCCTGGCACGAATCCCAGCTTATCTATCAGCAGATGATAATTCCAACAGTATTATTCCCATTCCTGAAGTAACGCAACAATGCAAGAGAAATCAGTTGGGGGCACGTTCTAATCAGTAGTGGGTGCTAAAAAAAGAGGGCAGCTCCGAACAGGTTTTTTACGTTTATTGATTGATTTCGCAGTGGATGACCGACTATAATGAATTCTATTTAAAGATAAAGGTGATATGATCCGGTTTCGAATATTTGAGCTCCTAGCCGATTAAATAAGCAACACCTATCTTTTAAAAAAAAAGTTTGCAGACAAATAAGCTGTTTGCAGAGAAACTTACTAACAGATAGACGAAACTCTCATTTATTAATTTCTTCATCATCGATATCGACATCATCGATATTAGTAATGATTGAACTCATATTTCTTATAGATTTTTTTTCCCATTCTAATAGCTCCATTGAATTTTATCATCGAGTAGGGTCGATTTGTGCAGTCGAATTCTAAAGTAAAGAAAAAGTGAGGAATTTTTTTTCTCTCTTTTTTTGACTAGCGATAGCAACAACAAAAGTTTCTTGGCTTCTTGGCTCGTTAAGTTAACTTTAGATGCAAAAATTTGTTATCATAATAGCTAATTAACGGCTAATTGCACATATAATAATTTGTTGTTTTATGTGATACCGTATTCACTGTCTGTTAGTGAAAACATGAATTGAACTGCTTTAGAGGCGTAAATTATCTTAGATGCATGCAACTGTCATTTTATAATTTGCATAGCGCATTAAGTATAACACACTGATCGATAATAATCAAGAAGGGTTTCCTTGTCGAGATTCTATTTTGATCCTCTACGCTCATGCATCGTTCTGCATTGATTAGTGCTCGGTCGGTTGTAAGCTCCGAGCAGAGTTGTTGGCTCCGCTCAACCGAGTCACCCCGCCCAGCTCTCTCATCGACATGTGGGCAGCAGAATAAGTCACGACACGACCGCCATAAGATTTGCGACAGTGGATCGACTCGTCAGCTCCGGTTGCTCGAAAGGAGACGAGCATGAGAACAAACTTCCACGTGACCGACCTGCGTTGAGATAGAATGACGCTCTAAAAAGAGCTAAAGAAGCAGCTAGATTGGAGAAGCATTAAATCGGGACAAGTGGACGTCATATGAACAGACATTTATTCGTAACGAGTGCTCTATTAATTGAAATAAATAAATAAATAAATAACACCTACATTCACTGAAAATCAGCATCATTGCATGTCCTCGTCATTCGCATTCTTTGCATTGCATTTTGCATCATATACCAGATTGCAATATAGTAGTAAATATCACGTTTTCGATAAAGAATCGCAAATTTAAATAAATACAGAAACCAAAAAGAAGACACAGCAAATGAAGAGAATTTCAAAGATTGTAGAAATGACGACGGAAGTTCGATCTGACTGTTTTATTATACTAGACTAGCGGCGAACTAAACAACAAATCGCTTAGCTCATTTCAATCTATTCATGCGAATTGAACATTGAAACGGTCTGCTAAGCTTATTCCACATCATAGACAATACACCACTAAATTTCATTTTGCGATAGCATCTAGAATTAATACCATTGTGTGTGTGTGTTTTTTTTGCATATTCTTGCAAAGATGCTCCTAAATATATATGTGTCTGCCTGTCTATCATTTCTAATTGACGATTATTGAACTATAAGAAATAAATAAAGAAATAAAATGAATATAACCATCAAACTACGATCATCTTCAATCGTCAATTTCGTTCCTATTCGCTATCCTCTATAGGGAATTATTGAAATTTCGACGATGAAATAAAAATTTCCCATAACTCTTTCATAATCGATTCGTTTTCAATTTTTAAAAAAAAATGCTAATTTCCTCTTCGAAAGTAGAATTTTGAATCTACACAATGAAGCATTATTAAATATTTTATTATTGTTATTAAATATTTTTTTAAATCATTTCAATTTAATAAATTAAAATATGAAGAGCGGATTTTCTTTTTTTTTTGTAGTAAAACTTCTTCGTATTATTCGTTAATTTGCTATGTAACCGTTGCTAAGGATTTGAAACGATAGGGTGTGGCATTTTTCAATTTCATTTAGTCGCTTCGAATGAATTCCTTTTTTGTCCTAAAGAGAATATTTATTAAAGGCAATACCTAATTTATTCACCACTTCTCATTCGGTAACCTTCAGTGGATTTAACTCCTCTGATTGGGAGATGCTAATTTTTAATGGTTTTCGAGATAGTTTATGCTAATTAGATGAATGATTATTTGAAAGTCTAGTGCAAAATTGTATGATTGTCTTACCTTCCTCCCTCCCCCCCCCCCCCCCTCCATTGGCTACCCCTTCTCTCCTCCTATTCCAAAAATAATCTAGATTCATCCATATTCTCATTTATATCCTCTCAATATCTAAATAAAATGTGAGGGGGAACGTTCATTCTTCACAAACCGGTCTCGTAGATATGCGAAATTACTAAGTGAATTACTCATTAACGAAAGAATTATATTTAAGATCGGCACACGAAAAGAAGGCGCGAATATGACAGCGTTGAGATCGTTGATACCGTTTTTGGCGATGTGCATATTGTGCGATGCCTTCGTCCTTCAGGAATTACCACTCGATCGTCGTTCCATTAGTGGTCTCAGTGACCATTTCGCAAGGATCGCCAAAAGTGATTGGCATGCATCTGCGTTTTACCTGCCAAAGGTATACCATCCACTTTCTTATTTATTTTATTTTTGTCGTAAATGCATCGAAATGATCATTGAAATCATCAATTCCAGTTCATTGAAAGAAATTAACGCTCCTATAAATATGCAAAAATCAAGACAAATATTATGCAACAACGCATATTTTTATCATATTTTTCAATCTATAATTCAGAAATAAAGCGTAATGTCCTCATTACAATAAGAGCTTCATCGAACATATAAATAAAATAATATATTTATATTTCACCTATTTTTATTAAGGCATAAGTTGAGTTAATGTAAATGGCGTTTGACGCTCATTTTGAAAATTCACACATAAGTTGAATGATATGAAAATGATCTATTGGTTTTTTTTTTGTATTTAGGCCTTGAGTCTATGCGTCCGTATGTCCAATATTTCCGTGTTTTGTTGGGATACTTCCAATACTTCCATTTTTTTTGTTGGAAATTTTTTTCAAAGAATGTATATATGTCTGTGTATAGGTATGTGTTTGAGCTTATGCATGTATGTGTTTGTCAAGTAACTAATAGTAATGTAATTCAATATTTGCGATCTACAGTTATTTCGGATACGGAGATTCATTATGGTTTATCTTGTTCATTTTTTTCTACTATTGATCCATTTAAGCGTTATTAAATCTGAAAAAAATAATTTTTATTTCATCAATCTTCAAATGCGGCTCGATTTTTTTTTCTTGTAGCATTTATGCAATCGGTTGGTCGCATAGACAAATAGAAATGAGCTATTTATTATTTCAACGTTTTTGAGCATTTATGCATAACAAATTTACCTCATTACCTAACAAGCAGATTGCAAATATATTAGCTTATTTTCTCATATATTCAAATTTTTTGCGCAATTTTCACGAACGTTGAATTCTTATTGTTTGCATTTAAATTAAATACCTTTAACATCTTTAATATATTGATGTTTATCTTTAAAGGTAGAAAGCAACATTATTGGTATAATTCGATATAAATTACTATCGTTGTTATTGTTTCATTAACAAATCTCGTACTGTGTCTCTTGATGCACAACGATTGATTTGCATCACTTTTGAATGATATAAGCAAAAACGCACAATGATATAAGAAATAGAGTGGAATGGATGAATAAAGCGGAGAGGGATGCAAGTGATGAGGAGTTGGATAGAATCTTGTGAGCAATCTTAATACAACATTTCTCATATGAACGATAATAAATTATCGCTGAACTGTACCTTATACTCTTTTATCATCGATTTAGAGCGATATTACTTAGCAAATATATCTTTGACGTGAAACCGGAAATGGAGTGTCGAATTATTTGCTTATCCGATTACTCATTAATTATCCTTATCAAGAACACATCATATTAAATCCGTTCAAACATTTGCAAGAATTATTAACAACTTGAAAGAATTCATTAACGACAATCACCTTACAATATCATTTTTTTTTGAGACAACCTTCACTAGTTAAAGTTCATATTATTTAATAACAAATAATGTCGAGAAAAAAAGAGAGAGATATTATTCATTGGGAATGCTAGAAAAGCTTTGCAATAATGAAATGCGTCTATTAGATTTACAGGTGTAGTTTTCTCATCTTCAATTAGGAAATGCTAAATAAAGAACGGCGGTGACTTTTCATTCGGCTGTTGGAATTAATTTTACATGCAAATTACTTCACGTCATTCATAGAAAGCTACTCAAGCAAAGATTACAATTTGAGCTTACGTTTAATGGCAAAGAAAAAAAAAACTAAGCAACAACCCTAAACACATATTCATAGATGGACATTCACATGTATTCTCACTGAGACATATTTAAGTATGACGTATTTAGCATGTCGCATTTTCAATTTTCTCTTTATTCAGTTAGATTTTCGCCAATTTGCTTAAAAATATCAGATCCATCGATAATCACCTAGCCAACTAACTTCGAATATCCTTTGCAACATGCATATATATATATATATATATATATATATATATATATATATATATATATATATATATATATATATATATATATATATATATATATATATATATATATATATATATATATATATATATATATATATATATATATATATATATATATATATATATATATGTTTATACATTCGATAAGATGCGAACAGCTATTTAATTACAGAGAATGCACCTTAAATTTGGTATTTTTTCTTAGCCCGTCTATCCTTCTTGACCACTTTACATCCTTGTCCTCTCTCTCGCTCACTCATCAAAATAGTATTCATTATGTCATCGCTCGCCTTCCGCTTCATCCTATATCCAACAATCTGCAGATACAGTCTATGCTGAACTTATTTGATATACGACTGATTTTTATAGGGGAAACAATGAAATATCATTGAAATACAATACGAATGAATGTCATCTAAAATACAAACAAAATAATTTCAGCAAATAAGCCAAATATGCACTTTGCATCCGATTGAAATTAAAACAGGCATACTTAGTGGTTATCGAAAAAATATAATTTCAGCTAAATGCATCACTAAGAGATTCGATATACTCATATTAATCCAACATGAATTTATTTTATGCACTTTTTTCTGTACAATTCATTAACATATCTCATGTATATGTTCGTTTGCGATATTTCAATAATGGAAGTGATAAGCAATAATCTTCGAGCCATTAAATCGTCCATATTAAAATGAGCTCTATCTCTATTATTTCTGTTCATCGTCTATGCAAAATATATGAGATGAAAACTTTATAGACCGATAATTTGAATAAAGTTTTATGTGCTAAATGATAAAAAGAATAATTTTTTATTGAAAATCTACAAAATGAATCCGTTGTAAAGTCAACGATGACCTTAAAAATGTTTTTGATGACTTTTGTACTGAAAAAAAAAATGTACATCATTAGCGAATTATTTTGTATAGTGGATTGAAGTGCTTTCATGAGTGAATGAATTCGAAGTATTTAGATGGTCGTCAAACCTCCTCACCTCAGGAGCTTTTCGAATATGACAATGCGATAAACGTGCCATATTTTACATCATGATGATAAAATCGTTATATTAATGTCTTCAGACGTACTGAGATCAGTGCCAAATTTTATTGCGAAGTTTTTAAGTACCTAAAATTTCCCAAGTGCCCTACTAGACGAAATTTTCAATATTTTCTACACACCTCGCTAGGCAATTCTCGGCTATTTGTTGGATTTTTATAAAAGTTCTGCACTAACCCATAGTTAATCACTCAAATATAATATATTGCGTTTATTTGCAATAATAGCAAGGTAAACTTTGAGATTCATCATAAGCTAGAAGATGATCGGATTTGAAGGATCATTCAACTAACCGATAGCCAAATTAAAGAGCAAATATAGAATTTCCTCGTCTTGCTTGTTCTTTAAAAAAAAAAATCAAAAATGTCCTAAAATAATGAAAGAAATGTCCATAGATTAAGAGGGAAAATTTACGTAAAATAATGGAGGATTCGATTTATTGAGAGCTAATTATTTGCAGATGTTTCTCTACGACCATCCACGTGATGATTTATACTGAACTCAACGACAACAACATTCAATTATTTCATCTAACGTAATAATTCCTATCAATTTGGCAAATGTTGATGCAAAGTTGGCTAATCGTTGTCTACTATCAATGTCGCTCTACAATACAAATTTATCAACGAAGAAAGCGCTGTTAAAATATTTTATTAAATCATAATAACTATTACCATTATCAGCAAAAAAATTTATCAATTAAATAAAAATCAACTTAAGCATAAGAAAGTTTTTTTTAAACTTAGAAAATAAAAAGTTCTAAAGAAGTAAATGTTTGAGGATGGAAATTATAGCATACGAGAGTGGAATGTTTGAGATTTTTGCGGTGAAAAAAAAAATGCAAGATTTTGTTTGAAAAAATTTACGTCTAATAAATTGTAAATAAGAGAGTATCTATCTCGCAAAATTTTTCTCTAAAATTTAATTCTAGAGTTGAGTTGGCTAAAATTTCGTTATTTTCGAAAATAACGCCCGATTTTGAGTCTCTCAGATCATTAGCAAACTCCGAATAGCGTACGAATAAACAAGTGAAATATATCGCTATGCTAAAATTCGCTTAAATTTATAAAACTCGTTTTGAAATTTCAAAAAACTCTAATAATTGAAAGAAAATTTCAATAATAAAACGAAATTAAATTAATTAAGAAACTGAAGTTTTGAACGAAAGTGCAAACGTTGAAAATCAAATTTAACATCAAATTAAATGCAATAGTTATCGTTCGACTAAGTGAATTTTTTAATTTCAATTTTATTTTATTTAAAAAGTGGGCAAGTTGCCAAATTTTTGCATCTCAATCTATAAAACCTCATCGTCGTATCTCAAATATAGAAAGCTGAATAGAAAAATAGCAAATCAATACGGCAATTTCAAACGCTCAAGCTAAGCCTGATTGGTGAGCTGAGTAAAGAGAGACTGCCGTCAGCGGAATGTTTGGTTAAATATTAATGAGTGTCTTAATGACTCTTTCGAGCATTCCACGCTTCGTCTGTGCTTGTCCGTTTGTGTACGTGCACATGTGCACAGACACACAGACAAGCACGTTGCACGGACACACAGACAAGCGCATGTGCACAGACACACAGACACAAGCACGCACACACACAGACATTGCTTTAAATGCAGTGGTCATTTACCGCAACAGTCATCCGAAATTGCAGTACAACTCAAATGAACGCCGCGAGCTGATAAGAACACATCTTTTATTGTATTTTTTGACAATCCTGCCCACACATTTCAACCTTCATGCTGTCCATAAAGCTTGAAGCACGTTGTGGCAGCAATCGATGCGTTTTGTCCAACTTCGATTTATCTCGAACTTTACATCTCGGCCTCACCTCGACAGCGCACCAATACAAGTACGACCTTCATATACCGCAAAGAGTGCTCTTATGTAAATATCTCATAACAACGGTTATCCTATTGCGGGAACTCAGCTTCCGGCTAAATGCAAACAAAGAGAGAGTCAAGCCTCAATCAGCGCTAATAAAATAGAATTGCCGAACCTTAGACTGTTTAACAAAGCTACGCATTCAACAGTGAACCTCTAAAAACGATGCATAAGTTAGCGCTCAACCTGCAGACTTCAGCGTTGACCTCAAATGGCGTGTCCAAGTGATTCAGAATCCGATAAAGACCAACATACCAAAGCTGCTTGAGTGCAATAATATTTATTACTGTATCAAGAGCATGTTAAGGAGTAACAATGTAAATATGGCGCTTAACAGCAGTGATAAAGCGCACAACAACAACACAAAAATATATCAAATCAGTATGATCCAAAAAGAGTGAAACCTCATCTCCAACAGAAACCTGACGAAACGCAACAAATTGTACCACACACATCCTCGGATCCCTAACTCAGTCCCTCTTTCCAACCTCTCAAACATACGCATAGTTTCTGATGAATGCAATTCGAAAAAAATCAACCAGAACCTGAACCCCAACTCCTGGCATCAACATTAAATACCACCAATCCCAATTTCTCAACAATACAACAAACTTTGCCGGTATGACGCACACCCGCGACCACACAATAAAACGTAACTGACAATCGCCATTTAAGAAATCAGAAGAAAAGAACTTACGAAAAATATAAATAAAAATTAAATACTCTAGACCAATGAGTTCTGTAATCTGCGCAAACAGAAAAAAAAAACTTCAAAAATATCAAAAACTGACTGCACCCACAGCGATCATAAACTCATCCCCATGACGTTCTAACCAAAAACCTCTATAAAAATGACTGCGACAGCTGCGTAAAAGGAGCCAAAGAATTTCACGTCTTTTATGGAATCCACATTTTGCTTTTCCTTTGAAAAAACTGACGGGGTGAATTGGCTAACCTAAACTGCATAAAAATTTAAATGATGGGGCAATCGGCGCATGCGACAAATTTTTAAGCCCATATGCAAATTTTCCATGCATACGCGTATCGACACAAATAAGCCAAATGTAGATTGCAGAAGACATGCCCTACCAGTCGTCTGGTTATAAATTTCTAGGATTGTCCTGCTTTCAAGCTCAATAGAAGATCGCATATAAAATCTACTTCGAGAAAGCGATGGAGCCAAAAATTTCAACACTGACTGATAGCATCGATGCTCTGCAACTATATATCAACTATAGGAAGGAATTTTAGCAAGGAATTGTCCCAAATAAATCCACATTTCATCAACCAACAAAAGATCATTTGCAGCACTGCACCAACAACGATCAAAGAAAGTGCAATAGAAGTGATGACACAAAACATAGTTCACAAAACAATGCAAACGGGAACGCAATAAGAGAGGAATAACGACCTCGTTGACTGCTACTTTCGCCGTCTCTCAGTGTCTTGTTGCGTCGGCGGTGGTGGTGGACCTTTCTTGTCCAACTCTTCCAAATATTGCTCCAATAGACGTTCACGCTCAACCGGCGCATCGTTCAAAACAATATAGCGCTTATCGTTCTGCAAATCCAAAACATTACATATTGGACGGTAGCAATCTTTTTTTCAACTGTTAGCCTCCAGTTGATTGTATCAGCTTAGAACCTTCACTCGCAAGATGTATACGGTTGCAGATTGCAGAAATACGCTTAACACGGGAACAAACAATTGAGGACAAATAGAAACCGGTGGGTAAGCCGCCCCTCCATATACAATATGAATGTGTATATAAAAGATGTTAGCACTGAGTATGCAAGGTAGGCTTCTCAACATTACAGTGAATGTTTGACTTAATAATGTCCGCTACATATGAAAGTGTGTAAACGTTGAATGCAGATCTCTGAAACCGGCAACATCCAACTCAATCCTGCACTCGTCCGTCACCTCTCGCAGCTGGCTGTCAACACTCTAATAGTGGGGTCTTAACTACCATCGAGATATGCCAATCGAAATGTCCGCCTACGCTAATTTCTTTGTTTGCCAACCCTTTCGAAACGACCAAAGGCAAACCTCGAGCACGGCGAGTATATCTTTGAGGTGCTGTTCATTTTCCTGTATTGACTTCAGCGACCTATACGTGATTATCTTCGTTTCCTTCAACAACTCTTTGAAATCCCTCAAGACTGCATCTTTTCGCTCATCCATCCATTCTTTATAATCACGCTCCGTTTTCTGCAATTTAATAACACTCCAAAACTATAAATATACATCAATGTACTTCGATAAATGTAAGTAGAAAACTGACTTTAAAAAATCGAATTTATTGAAATAGTGAAAATTACTAGTAGCAGCGGTGGCAACAAAACAAATGAGTAAAACCGAAAAGGCTGAGGCAAATTTCGGCAGTTTTTGCTCGATCAATTTGTAATCTATTATTTTGCAAACAGATTCCACAAATCCTAATTGCATATCGATCACGTGACAGATCACCAATGATGTGTTAAGTCTAAAACAATCGATAAATGTAAGCAGAAAACTGATTTTTCAATAAACTTCTTTCCACTAGCTTTTCTTCCACGGAGTTTTTCCCACAAAGATTTTTCTTCCACAAAGTGCTTTCTAACATGAATTTCTCTTCCACAGGCTAATTTCATAAACGATGAGCAGAAATATCGATCGGTGATCGCTTCAAAAGAACAAAAATCGGTGGAGGGAGATTGCAAATAAAATGAAGCGTTTCAAAACATACACGATCGCTGATACTAAATTTGACGAATCGGTCATCCTTTTCGATTATCTTCTTAGCATCGCGCCACCTCGTGCTCGGAGTGAGATCCTTCGTATCGTTAAGGAGCTACAAAAAAAATTCTCTGTCAAATAGCATTGCGCCTTTTCCACGTTCACTTCACAAGCCTAGGTGTCACAGACGTCAAGAGATCAACCTTTTGACCACTTGAGCTCGGAATGCTGAAAAACGACGGAGAAAAAAGTACTGCTGAAAAAACACTCCACCTTGTCCTGAGGAAAATCTGCCCAGCTGCCCTTCAAGTCCAGCAATATAAACAATGGGTGTGCATAAACATGGGCACCCTCTCCCTTACCTCCCTTTCTGCTCTTCCTCCATGGGACGAGAGGATGTTTGCTCCTTACAGTGGTGTAAACTAATGAAGGTGGGAAAAAGGATCGGAAGGAAGAGCAGCTCCATTAAACGAGACCACCTTTTTGCATGTAAGCAACCAGCCACCATGACAATCAAATTTGCGACGGACCAGCTCCACTTTGAATCATTAAATTTTTCCCAAATATAAACAGCAGAAAAAAATTACCTGGAAGAAGAGCTCGCGTCTTTTTTTGTCGAGCTGTTGGATGTGTGATTCGAATAACCGCTCCTTAGCGTCTTTCTCGAGCAAATCGCAATTCTCGTAACGCGAATCCTTACGCAACATTCGACGTGCCTCATGCCATGAATAGTCAGTTGACTTGATCTGCATAGTAGCAACTCACTTTGCAAATCCATTCAATGCAATGACTTAAATCACTATGCAAAACGTTGCAAATTATCAATTACAATTGTCAAACATACAATAATCAACACGAGCATCTGGCTTAATGCTCGTGTCGTCAGACTGGCTTAATCCCTAATGTTCGTGTCGTGTGCATCCGACTGGCTTAATCCCTCACCAACTACATAAATTCACAACTCATTCCTTGAAAGCAATTCAAAAGGCACTCGTTCTAATCCACAATGGCATTCGGAAATATTTCATTCAATAACCTACATATCAGTTAATGCAGACGGATAAATCCGACAAACAGGAACCTCGACTTGCTTGACAGATTTGAGAACTGACGAAAAAATAATGCAAACTGCACTTTCCCTTCCTTTTTCACAGCATAAGAACGCATTAATGGTTTAAAAGAAATCCATTAAACCGACCACTTCCCCCCTCCCCCTCTCCCCTATTCGCAACATTATTCAATTCTATCTACTAAGCGGGAGATTGAAGTTTGGGCGATTTCTTCGCACATTCTGGATCAGACGATAACTGGATCCAAAGTACACCATATTCCCATGCACATCATATGAATAATATAAAACTACTAACGAGATCAACGAGAAGCGCCCTGAACGAATCTTCGTGTTCCTGATATTTGTGTTTCTCGTGCTCTTTACTTCGCTCTTTTAGTTGCTCACCAAGTTCAGCCTCGACCTCCTTCTTGCGCTCCTGAATTGCCGTCTCCGCTGCTGCTCGCTTCTGACGATCACTCTCCTCGTCCACATCCTTAACGTCAATTACGGTGTCTTATTTATAAAAAACATCTAACATCAGTCACCCCAACTGAACTCGGAAGCCTCAAAGTGAACGAATATGAATACGTCGAACCACTCAACGTCATCCATAAAAGCAAACGCATATGAAAAGAAGCGTTACCCTCAAGAAGATGCCATAAAAGCAACATCATGACGTCTTTATTTCATTCTGAAGCAACCGTTCCCTAAACCCCTTCCTTTCCACTTGTCGACTCACCGGGGACATTGTAACATTGTAACTAGACGTGTTGGGTGGGCAGACAACCAACCCACGAGAAAACGAAACAATGAACAGTGGATAAGGAGGCTAAACAACTCAATTTGATGGCAACAAACTCGGATGAAACGAAGGTGGAAAACGTATGCAGTGAGTACCATACAAGCTGGTCAGCGTTCAAGCAGGAGTAGGCTTTAGGCTTTGTGCAAGATGAGCCATCTTTATCTAGGCAAACATATTTCTGGTGCAGAAACTATGCTCAGCTTCAGTAAAAAAAAACCTCTGCCTTAACAACAATTGCCCCAACTCCTCAAAAACGCTATTCAAGCAAAATTAAAAGAAACGCTTTCAAACGTAATAAACTTAGCACTCACCGAGTTGGTCTCTTCGGGAAGGGAATCTTGATATTCTCTGAAGAGCGCCTCTCGATTCGACGACCCCTCAACCGCCTTGTATCGTTCATCATCCTCCAGGGTCTTCTTCAATGAGGACCATTTCGTGCGACGAGTGATGCTCTTCTCCGATAGCATTGCCATAAATTCCTTTCGTATCTGAAAAATTAATTCATTTCGGCCAAAGACAATCGACAGAAGAAAATACAAATAATCATCTCCCCTCGGACGGTGAACAGCTGCTTCACACAAAGTATTTATTCGAGATATCTCTACTGACAGCACCGCGCCAGTAGAGCGAGAATATAAGCACTCTCCTTTGCCGGGGATCACACCTACCTCATACTTTCAACCAGACGATACATGAGGAAATCCTTCTCTCCCCTTCCAAATCCTCATTTTTACCCTTTAACTTTAGGATATTTCTAGGCGGAATAGCCCATAAACTTTAAAAAACGGATTAACTCATAGTAATACGGAGCCCATAGATGGGTTAGTGCGACCACGAAACCCGAACAATCTTCATAATGAAAGCAAGTACAAAGCAAATACACTTGCGAAAAAAAGTGGATTAACATGTTAGTTACAAATATAAACAAGAAAAATGAAAAGTGGGAAAACGCCTCGAACCTTTTCCTTCTTCTCCTTGCGCTCTTCTTTTTCCTTCTTGTAAAGTTCCTGTACGTACTCGTTGAAGATATCTTCTTTTTCGCGCATTTTCTCAACGCCTTTGAATCGACTATCCTTGCCCCACTTCGATGCAAATGACGAGAATGAAGATCTGCAACAGCAACTTTGCTCCAAATGCACCATCAAAATACGAGTAAAAGCCAATCAATTCTCAATAGCTGCACTTCGAATGCAAACAACGACGACCGCGTTTGTTCAAACAATCGAAGAAATTAAAGGTCTCCACAGTCAATGCAAAAATCGTCGTTCTTTTCAAACCGATCCACATCACTTCTACAGTGTACAATCCAACCGGTCAAAACATAGGTCTCTCCTTGCCAAATTTGATCTCAATGTCTGAATGCCGTCAAATTCTTTCATAACAGGCTTTCCTTTCCTCAACTAACATATGTCAAAATTTTCCCCCGCACAAATGTCACCTCAAACACTCTCAAAGTTGTAAATAACACACCGCATACCTTCCATGTAATTTAGCCTCTTCTAAAAGGCTCTTGAAATTATCTCGTGCTTCCTTTGTTCTCTTCTTCTTTTCCGCTCGTTCCACTTCCGTCCTTTCACGCACATACGCTTCAAACGCCTGCAAAATACCTGCTTAATAAGGAATACCTGAGAGAGAAACAATTCCCAAACGTAATGAAAAAGAGTTTAAATTGCTAGCCAATAAACGCAAATACATTTGGGGAGGATCGATGAAGGAACTGTAATTCCGCATCAACAACAATCATAATCACTACTAATCCCATACCTCCATATTATCACCACCAGCATACTGGGACAGTATCTGTTTCAATATTAAGTACAAAAACTTTCGCCAGGAAAATGAAAATGAGCAAAATAATGCAATTAGCAACTAAATATTACAAAAATAAATACGAAAACTCACCATATAAAACGATGCCAGTCGATTTCAATCAAACTTCAACTAATTTTGCCTCAAAATAAAAGAAAATAACGAACCGCTTTACGTTCAATGGCATTCAAGAGAAGATATCGTTTATCGAAGACAATTTTCGAGAGTTCCTTCTCCCATGTGCTTCCCGTACTAACATTCTTCTCTTTTAGCATCTCTTTGAATTCCTGTAGGCGGCGTTCGAATGGAACCTGAAAAATGATTTCAACTGAAAACATCTCCGCACTTTGATTTCTCTTCTAAACTTAATAAAATTAACCAACAAAAACCGGAAATCGGTTAATCAGCAACAAAATCAACACAACCGAACCTCTTCTCTTTCCTTTTGCGCTTGCAACTCAGCCTGAATGGCCGGGTCGGCTTGCTTTTCGAGCATTTGACGCGGTCGTTCCTTTTCCTTCTTTGCCGCCAACTGTTCCAGTCGTTGCTTCTCTCTGAATAAATTTTGTTGTTAGCTTTATACCATAAACTCATAAACAGAACTCCACTTCATTCCATCGTACTACCATGTTGGTGTCAAAAATTCATTTCCCTATGTCTTGGAGATTTTACTCCCCCTCACTCGGCACCTTCAAAGCTAAAAAATCACCAATATTTGTAACATGGATCGCAGCTAATAATCGAAAGATCGTAGTACAAAAATCGAGCACATATAAGATTTCAAAAAACATTTCATACCTACCAAAGCATAAGAAGCGAACCTTTCCAAAAAAGTCTCCAATCAAACACGCAAACAGTCCCACAATTCATCTCGACTTTGGCCACTTGCTCGATGTGCACGCCAGACCGCCAAATGCTCATCGGATTAAGTTGCCCACCCATCATATTACGCAACTGTCTAAGTGGTGTTCAACAACATCTTCAGTAATACTGTTAGCAAATTCAGTTGGGGATACAACTACCCGATCAAATCATCAGTTGGCTTCACAACTTCCCGATAAAAGTAAAATAAAATAAGCAAAAAACGACTTCGTATTTGAAGTGATTAAACGATAAGCACGCAAACAGCGATTTCCGCGTGTATGACAACCAATCAAGGTAATTTTGGGAAAAACTGACGTTGAAGCAGAAGGCCAACGAGACGAACATTCACTTAACTACAGTCCAACTGAGAGTATCTTAACTAAATAAGGGTTTACTCATTTGACCTACTTAAAATTACTAAAATAACCATCAATGAGGATGGGCCTTTTTGGTGGTGATAACACATCCTGTAGCGAAATAAACCCCAGGTCAAAAAACCAACAGTAAGTGAGACAATATGCCAAAGGAATTGATACGATAAACGCTTTTCGTAACTACCCGATCGACCTGCCGGCCGACTTCACAACTCAGCAACAAAAAACAAAATTTGCAGAAAAACTTCCTCCTATTTCCAGTGATTTAATCGCCGCGCGAATCTACGAGAAATTTCCGCTTTTGCGACCGAAGCGATATCCTATGGGTTTAAAGAGGACACAAATTTCAGTGATATCCTCTAATTGTGATGCAAATTTCTAGGTTATGAACTGCTGAGGCACCATTAGCATACAAAACTTGTAACTCTAGCCACAGCAATAGCCTTGCTAATACTATCATCCGAAGAAACAAACAAACAGACATACAGATGCACACACATACATAACAAATAAGAAAACGCTCATAAAAACAAACAATTTCTTCTCCTTTCGGCTCTTCTTAACGGCTGGCGGTCCATCATCGTCGTTGTCTTCACTCTCCTCCATGTCGGAACCAGACTTCGCCGTCTTCTCGTCATCGATGTCCATCTTCTCGTCGTCTTGCTCCGAAGTCTGCTCCGCTTGCTGCTTTGCTGGCTCCGCTGCAGGTTCTGAACATTTTTCTCACGAATGGTCGCATCATGCTTTTCATTACCACCCCTCAAACGGTTGAACAGGCACCTTACCATCTAGGGCTCGATAAAAAATATAAATAGGTACGGAAAACCATCAAATAAAACTAATAAATGAGGTCTACCATAATCACAAATCAGGAAGAAAAATATTACTTTTTTCTTCTGGTGGCTTCGAAACAAGGAGATCGACATCGGGTCGATTGTAGAGCTCCGGTGGTCGCTCCCAGACCGAAGTTCTCGTTGACGGATTGTAGAAGAACACCTGAAAATGATGCCAGTTTAATGAGGACAATATTCGAATTTTAATAAAACTCAGCAAATATAAAATGGATAGTAACGACATGTCAGTTAGGGGATATTTTCCAAAAAGGTTCGCATTACTTTTCTTTTTTTCTCCCTTTCCTCTCCCAAAATCGTTCCACTCATCTGAACAAATGCTCAAACCCGCAACTTCATAATAAATCTTGCATAAAAACAGCAAAGATAAGCGTCTGGTGACGGTCGACAAGTGCTTTTATGGATCTGATGCCGTCACCATTTGATCACAATATTATCCGTGCAGGGAGCGGATTCAACCACTATCATTTTGCATATAAAACTAAGTTACTGACGCACAGGTCATGGGATGACCCTCAAATTCTCTCAACGTTCGAAGAAATAACAAATGAGAGGAAAGCAGCGATGCTGAGAGTGGTCGAATCTTGCTATCACACATAACACAATCCCACCTTCTCCCCATCTAAAGTGGGCCTTCGACTGTAGAAATTTGCAGGCGCCGTATTACTGTGCTCATCTCTAGTCACCACTTCTGTCACAGCACCACACCTATTTGAATAGATATTTAGCGTCACCTTGTGATCTCCGGTCCATACGACGCACCAAGGAGTACCAGCGACCGGGTTGCTGCTAACAGGCCTCGACTTGTCACTCTGTTGTTTGACTGCTGCTGCAGCCGCCGCTTTTGCCTCCTCTTCTTCTTTTTTCTTCGCTTCTTCTGCCGCTGCTTTCGCTGCAGCCAACTGAGCTTGCACCTGTAATAAGGAACTTTTATTCACGCATCGCGCCCAAGCAAGCGCTGTAAGAGGCTCTCCTACCCAAGGTGGGATCACAAATACCAGTAACATGTGACTGCGGGCATATAAAATGAGTGCCGATAAAACAAACTGCTTCACTTATTAGATAGGCTTGCGTGCCGTTCCTTCAACCTCATAACGTCTTTCATTGATATGACAGCATGTGACAGGTAACGACGTCTAGGACGACTGTGGGAGTTTATTTTTAAACCTGCATGTTGATTCAGTTCCCCTATTCCAGGACTGCTTCCCATATGTGGTTTTCTCTCCCATGCATGGTACCTTCTAGAGACTCTTCTCGTGAATGGGCACAAATCATCGACATAACTCGCAACTTTAATCAGTGTAAAAGTAAGGTATGGAACAACGATTTTACTAATTACATGAAACTGATTCACGTAATAAATGAAAAAAAATCAATGTTTCACATTGCCTGTCATTGAGTACACTCATCCCTGAGCAACATAACTTTGTCGTTCTTGTTATATACACAAGAGGCAATCTGCTCTCTGATCTAAAATCTGAAACGGAAAGTGGCGCGCCCGTCAACATTATCCGTTCAATTGATCATTCAACGCTCAACTACGAGAGAAAGCAAACAAACGTATAAATCAAAATCAAATTATAATAATATACCTGTTGCTGGGCAAGAGCAGCCGCCTGTTGCTGCGCCTCTGTGATCACCGGTACCGCACTGCCATCCGATGAAGTGGTTGATGATGTGGTCGCGGGAGTCGTTGCTGCCGGAGCTGAAAATATAACCACATAAACACTATATAGTGCTTCCATTATACCTTTCGAATATTTTATTAATAGAAATTGTGCTAATCTGCAGCCGGATGTAACATTCGCGTCCAATCAGCGCCGCATAACATGCTAAGCTTGCAAAGTTTCCACAAACTACAAACCACTGTTTTCACAATTTACGTCACCAGTTTATCGGCTTATGCACAAATGCACTGTGCCATAAAAATCATTGTAACAAACAGTCATAAAATCCGCCGTGACTGCACAATCTCCCACAAGGATAGGAATAATATGCAGTGATGAATTTGACGAAATGTGACCATGATATGACAAAATATACTCATCTTCATAGTCATATCCTCCAACAAATGAGACATAACTGTGAAGGCTCTAAGAATGAGGTCTGCGACCAGGTTGCCAACAATTACGTGCCCTAACCTTGTAGACATTTCGGTTTATCCCATGTCGTCTCCTGTGTTTGCGTGTTGTAGTAATACTTGCGGCCGTCTGGAGCCGTATACTCCTGCCAAAGTGCTGCTTCCGCTGATGTTGCGCCAGCTGCCTGAAATCTCATCGGTTATCTGAACGAGCGTTTCACCAGTTTATACCATTTAAGGTCAAAACAGGACTTGTATCTCACCCAATATGCCCAAAAGAGGCTAACCTGGGCAAAAAGTCAGCGTAGTAAAAGGTAATGCCAGGCTCCAACTTAGGCATTTCACAGCACTCCTTGACTGAAGCGCAAATAAACTCTCTCCTGCGTTCCAACACATAACAATTATACAATGAAAAGAAACTAACCGCTGCAGCGTCAGATGGTGTAGCCGCAACTGTACTGGCAGTCGCCGCTGTAGGCATAACTGGCATTGCGGGCATGGCCGGCATCGGGTATGCGGGTGGCATGCCTGGGAACATTGGCGGGAATCCAGGTCGCGGTGGGAACATCATTGGAGGAACCATCGGCGGGAAACCTTCAAAACAACAAGAAATGATTATAGACGTTGATGAGAAATCCGACGCATATTTCTCCTTTCTTCTCTATCCATTTCATCGACAACAGTATCCCTGCACGAATTCCAACAGCCTTCTTATTAGAATATAGTCAAAACGACAAGCCTCACTAAGAGCGATTTTTTGATGTGAGGGGAGATGAACGAATCTCAGGCAAAATGGGAAGTTGGTGGTGATAAAGTACGAAGAAAGCTTGAGACGAGGACGACGATCACCTCAACAATTCCCCCTTTCCCCACTGACAAAAGTATTGCAAGGTTCGATGCGCTTCACTAAGACAGAGAGCAAGAAATAGTTGTCGTTGTATGAAACAATTTACGATCGATTCTTCACATGCAATCTAAAAAAAATGTAAGGGTCGCTCAAGCCCGTTAGCCAACTTTTAACCCACTCGCTCTCTCACCTTCAGCAGCCGTCACCTTTTGTACTGTCTCTCCCTTGACAAAAACCTCGTATGAAAATATTCGCTTCGTTACCCTTATCTTCTCAATTGGTCACAAACAGAATGACGCACTCTATGAGCGACCATTCCTGATGACACCGTTTACATACTCACTGCTTCGAACCATCAGGCATCGTGCACACGCCATTAACCTCTAAATTACCTATGCGTATCAAAACTTTTAATAAAACTAGTTAGTTTCGAAATTATCTGAAACAAATTTTTCGACATATTCCACATTGATAGGCATTTTACGGCAAAAGTGAGACTTCCAACAATTTTTCGACTATACTGCGCAGATAGGAAACCGCTGGAGGTGCAATGAATGCTGAATCATCTTTCCTCGTTCCATTTTTGAAAAACTCATCTCCTCTTTGAAAAATTCGTTTCAAATGAAAACAATTGCTCCAAATTCACATCTCTCTACCATTAAATAAGTAATGAATTGATTTTGTCGATTCACTCAAGAAAAATGTTGAGAGCCATACAGAGGAAAATGAGAAGATGCAGTAAAGCACAATAACTAACCCGGCGGAGGCATCATCGGTGGGAAAGCGCCCATTGGTGGCATCGCGGTGGGTGGCATCTGCGGAGGCATCGCCGCCATCGGTGCGGCCATTGGTGTCGCAAACGGCGTCACTGCCGGATGCGTTGTTGGATGGACGGCCATCGCTGCAAATATGTCAACATTTTTGTTTGTATATACAAGCGACGACAAACAAACAAAAAAAAAAGAAATTGTAAACCCTGTAAACCTGAAACATCCGATTATCTGCAACATGAAACAATTCAATTCATCCATCAGGTGCATTCAAGATATATCACTGAAATTCTCCGAGATTTAACCAACTCCAAAAATTCCCTCGGCGGATCGGATCTGCGGTAACTTTGCATGGAAAAGTGCCTCTCAATGACAACTCTCCATCATTTGAATTTTCTTTAAAACGAAACTCAAAGAAATGTTCAAATTGATTGCAAAGCAGCCCCTTGAGTCAAGAACCAACCAACCACATATACAAATACAAGAGTAAAATATGACCAATCACTGAAATCAGCAAAGAGCATACTGAACAAATAAGAAAAAAAAACAATGCATCACAAAGCAATTGTTCTCCTCAAAAACTTTATTAAACGATAAAATATACATCATAGTGGTGTTTACTAAACATACAATACATTAACCTAAGCATTTATTGAGTATTTAAACAATCGCTGATATCTAAAAAAGAGAAATTTTTAGCACTGAGCTTTTATAGAGTTTCAACTGAAATATTTGTAGAGTTAAATTGGGCGCTCAGTCGACTTTATTTCAAAACCACTGAAGTACTGAATAGATCTGCAATTGTGTGGTATGTGAGATATTTCGTTTTGAAAATTTATTGTTTGCATAGACTGACATATCAAAAATTTGCATATTATGCAAATATATCGAATATAAGTTATATTTAACTGTGGTTTTATTCTAGCATCAGAATTCATTTCACTATTCAAATTCAATAGCTGCACGCTAATTACTGCAATCAAACGAGCTTAAGCTTATATGATTCCTGCTAAAGATAGCCTATAATACATCAATGGCCATCAATGAAAAACTCAAAGGTGACTTATTAAGTAGGAACCGTTGACAGATTCCTACCAGCCGCTTCGAACATCACCTTCTGATGACAGCCGTCTTAACTCCCATACCTTCAAAGTGATGTGTAGGGAATACCCAGGATAACATTTTGAAAGTTTATGAAAATTTATGTAAGAACTTTACGCATTGTTCGCGCCACAACGCACTGGGGCAAGCAGATAGAGAGAGAGTGAGAGAGAGAATCGCGACCGTACCAAGCTGCTTAACGACGGCCCAACGCCCGAGCCTGTTTGTGTACCTCTGCGATTCCAACCCATACAACAAGCACACGATGAAGACATCCTACAGCCGCTGAACGCTGCATTAAACACCAACATATTCCATATTTTTGTGCCTTTTCTTGTTTATGGCACCCCGCATGTTCTTATGTTAATTTCATGCATGATTCGAAATCAGAGGAGTCGAGTACCATTAAAGGATATACTCAACTTTATTAAGAAATCAATTTAAAGATTTGTTTCCTGTAAACTTTCTACTCTCTACCAAATTTCATGTAAAGCGTTCTTTGCATAAAAACGATTTAAAAAAGGAAATTCCATTTAACTTCCATCCTATCATAATTCCTCTAAATATTTTTTCAAATCATCGACTGTTTACGATTATTCAAAAGTATAAGCTGTAATTTACATAACATCATATTATAAACCTTTAAAATATGACCATTTTTCATTCACTTTTCGAAACGGCCTTATAAGTACTTCTCACGACCGAGATTAAACACAGCAATTTTTAAGTCAACTACTATTTGATACTATACACCAACACCAGCAATTATACTTGAGATTCCCTTAGTAATAACCAAATAAACTGATGTTATTAGTAACGCAATATCCTAAAATAAACAACTTGATTTGCTCTCTCTTTGATAAAAAAGTTTCGTTTCATTAAGCTATATTTTACGGCTAATCATTATTGCATCAGGTCGCCTTATAGATTTCACTTTTTCATTTACAATAACCTTTAAATCATGTTTTCTGTGGCAGCAAAACGGCCACTTATCCAAAACTTTGCTAGCAAACTTAAAACAACCTCTTGTCAATTAAAAAAAAAAACGATAAACAGAAAGGAAAACTATGAAGAGCAATATTCCCACTCCTTTTTCTAAGAGCATTTTTGCACTCCCCATTAGCTAATACAAGATTATTGAAGAAAAACATGACAAAGGCGAGGACGATAAATACGTTTCAATATTGCAAGTTTATAGAGGATGGGGTAAAGAAAAGATCGAAAATATTGTCAATGCGGATATTCTACTCTAACGAATCACTAAACTCGTCTTGTACGATTTCCATCCACCACTGAAATCCTTCCTCTTTTCTCCTCTTTTCTTTCATATACGTATTTTTGATGGAACGCAAAACTATATCGCTATTTATCGATTAATAAAAGTGAAAGCGTTTGCAATCTGCCCGAAACTTATAAGCTCTCGTTTACAACAAATAATTCCAATATAAAGACTCCCATTTTTCCTCAGCCTCCCCCCCCCCCCCTGTCATATTTCATTAAAGCTCCTTATCCGACTAATATCCTATCAGAAGGACAATAATTAAAAAAATAAAAGTTACACTGATCTGCAATCGAAAAGCTTCCGTTTCTCAAGTGCTTTCATGTTCGCCGATTGTACGCCGCATGAGGATGAAAAGAGTAAATACTGTGAAACAACCTATCGGTAAATTGTGCCTTTTATCAGCCAATATGAGACGCGCTGCAAAATAGAAGATTTTACTTCCTCTTTTAAGCATTAACCTTGCTCATCAACGTTTTTCAACTTATCAAAACCGATACTGCACCAACCTTGTTCATTGCCGGCATATTACTTCAGCGAGGATTACAAGTAAAATCCTTTTAAAACATTTATACTTTTCTCTCTAATTTGCAGCCATAAACTTTTCTTTTCCACTCCCTCTAACTTTTGCAAAATTTCATACTCGATTTTCATTCATCGCCAACTATCCAAATAAATTTCCCACTCATTTCGATATCCTTTCAATACTTCTGTTTATACTACAAATAAGAATATTTCAAAGAAAAAACACAAAATGAAATCACCGACTCGACAATGCGGTGCGCTTGAATAAAACAGTGCACCGCAAATACTAAATAATATAAGGCTGCAAATATTTTGCAACGCTGTCACTGTGTCATCGAATAAACCCTAACTGATCCGATGTCATCAAACGCTACCTCAGCATTAAGTTCAACAAACCAATGACAAGCCACCCACTCAATTTTAATGTCTCTCTCGCTCATCAGTTTGCTTTGCATATTCACAATAAACGAATAAGATATAGGCAGAGCTCGATACATCCTTTTAATCGATGCATCAACCAAGAAACCAACAAAACAACAGAAACAACCAATGAGAGAAAATAATGGAGGCGGAGATACGCACCACCTACCGTACTTTATCTCACCGATATATACTTGCTTATATCCATTCGAGAACCGTTCATGAATGATAATATCAACAAAAAAAGAGTGCGTACCCCACCTCCAAAATGCTGAAAACGATTAGTGTCGCATAGTGCACTAAGGCACACAAAACGATGCACACATATTTCTATTAGCCGTCGATGTGTATTTAGCACTATTTATAAGATAAACACGACGCCGAACTGCTGATTTCAATTTGTGTGCAAACGAAAGAAAGAATATTAAATATAGCTTTATCATAATTCACTAACCACTATATTGTGCTCTCAAACGTTCAACAAAACCTCCACTCCGCTAGAGACGCTCTCAATTTCCTCCCTTTTTCATACTCCCCGCTACTTTTACCTCTCGGGTTACACCATCGTAAATATTTCAAAATGTCGGCTCCCCGAAAAACAATGAAGAAATTATACCTAAAACTTTGCACACATCTGTCTATAATGTTAAATGGATGTGTATCAGTTATTCTCTACCTGCATCTACTTTGACGAAACACAGAATTACCCCCCCCCCCCCTATTCATTGGTGCACATATTCCCAACCCCTCGAAATGTGAACTGCTCGCAAAAGTTGGCCAGTCAACAACTGTGAAGCCTTGAACTCGCGTTCATAATCAAACTGCACACGTTACGTTTTGTCAGCAAATAAAACAATGGAAATCTGTTGGCCAACCTGGTTCCTTATCTTCTTTGGCGTCACGCTCGACCAACGCTTGCAATTCGCCTTGTTCCATAACTTTTGCATTCATCGGTCGTTCCCATGCAGTCTCTCTTGTTACCGCATTGTAGTAGTATGGCTTGCCTTCTGGCGATTTCGTTTCCACCCATAACTCTTGATCGGGAGCAACACCAGCAAGCTGAAGCATTTATTTCAATAAATAACGAGAAAATACATTTGCTAAGCATGCATCCATTTAAACTCATCTCACTTCCCAACACAGAAGATTACGACCTGCGTTACATAGTCAGCAAATAAGCGCAGTAACTATGCAATTCGAAAGTGCTATTATCCGGCGGTTCCCCTTATACAGTTTAGACCTTCTGCTCTGATAAGAAAAAAGCACAGCACTCCCGCTCGCTTCAAATTTAGGCTCACCCCCAACCAAACCGACCACAATAATCCCATTAATAAGCGATAGCCTTTATAACCGAGAAAAATCTATTCAAGAAGGTAATGCCACCTGTAAATACATTACACATAATGTGCTTACAGTGATATGCCAGGAGGAATGCTTTTATCGAAGGAGAGGACCCCTTGAGAAGCGATATGCATGACGAAGATAAGTATCGACTTTGTCAGGAATCGGAATGAAATAACTCGATGGGATAACCGTGCGACATGAGTCACTCTTAACGCTTCCCTCCCAATGTCCATACCAAATCTAAGAAACTAACTTGTTTGTATATGAAACATAAGGTGCTTAAATCAGTTACGTACTTTTTTGAGTCGTTCAGCTTGCGCAGCCGCCGAATGCTGTGGTGGCATGGAAGCCCCGCCAGACATTCCTCCCTGATTCATCTGCGAATTGGGTCCCATTTGTGACATGCCACCGCCTGAACCGTACGAAGGTGGATAAAATGGTGGCCTCGGACCACCGAAATTACCCGGTGGTGGTGGACCTCGTCCGCGATCACTGCGATCGTTACCAGGAAACGATGGTGGTGGAGGGCCCATGCCAGGGCGTGGCGGTGGACCACCTCGCATCCCCATTCCGAAGGCGCCACGTGGCGGCCGCATTGGCATCGGGCCTCCTCGCATTCCACCTTAATAAGATAAGTGTACTTACTCTCCGCAATGACAGTGAACATAGTTATTATTTTGTCCAACTATGCTGCAAGGCAAATAATGATTGTTACATGACCACAATAAACGAGAGAATGACGAGATAAAGACCAGGTAATCCTGAGATATACTGCACCACACTAATCTCCTAAGTGACATTTCTCGCCTAAGCAATGGGCATCATGCAAGGCTATGAATGTTATTCGATACTTAACGGCTATCTTGCGTACTGAAGAGATGGATATAGACGGGATGGATACGACCTGAATTCCCGCTCAAACCTCATCAACGTGACACACCTATCTAGCATCTTTGCACATCATAATTTAGCATTACGCTTGCGCGGCATAAAAGCATATGTCACTGAAAGGCTCATCCACATCTCCATCTGCACACAATCTCATGCCCAACCCTCAACAGAAATATCCGCAGAGAACACACTTAGGGGAGATCAATTTGAGGCCGTTAAGTATCGCTTCTTGGATTAACCGGACAGCCCGATCATTCTGCTTATGTCGCGTCATCAGACATGACCAATGAAATATATCAAGAGATCCAAACGACGCTCCTTCTTGCAAACCTCTGCCGCGCAGTTCAACTACTTAACTAGATAAGTGGTCAAGGCATACAGCAAGGCTGCCTATTTGACCTCTCCTGTTATACAAAAATCGTGCAACTTCATTTAAACACAGGAGCACTGCATTGCATTCATTTCCGCACTTCAGTGGGTGAAGGGGGCTACCTTCATTATCGTACAAGCCATCTTTTTTCCGCTGAGACATAAAATAGATGGATAGGATTCTTAAACGGTGGGTGCGTTAGAGAATACGCAACATGGATTCCAGCCCATTTCACATGTGCTGGTCGAAAGTGAAACGGAAGGAAGCAAAAATTAGTCGCTGTTAAGAAGCGAAGGACGTTCAAAACCTAAAAGTAACCACTTCGACAACGACAACATAGAATATCGGAGAAGAAAGTCGCATTCACTCAGGAAACAATACAGCATCTTAATCGAAAAGTCAGGTTACCTCTGGAAGGTCGAGGTCCAAGAGGAGAATGATTGGCGTTTGGGAAGAATTCGTCGTCCATTTCCTGATAGTGGCCTGGTCCGCCAGGACCTCCTGGCCCTCCAGGACCAGGAGGCCCTCTAGGAGGCCCGCCATGGAACAATGGTGGTCTCGGTCCTCCTCGGCCGCGCCAATTTGGTCCCGAGGGACCGCCCCTTGGACCCCATCCACCAAGTGGGCCCGGTGGACCTCCAGGCCCGCCTGCGAACGGTGGAGGTTGCATGCCGCCTCGCCATCCACCTCTTGGAGGTCCACCACGAAATGGACCCGGTGCACCACCACGGAATGGTGCATTCCGAAGGGGATACGGTGACCGATCATGATCTATAAAAAGCTATTCAGTTTTAGCAACAACAGTTCGCAGCTGCAACTGAGGAACTTCTGTCAGATTTCACGTGTCCTAAGGTAGGCATCAATTTTGCCCATTCTTTCCTCGTTATCCGATTAAAACCCCACTTAAAACAAATGGACAGCCAAAATCGAACTCTACATCCTTCTACTCTAATCTTTATGAACAAAAACGGTGAGATGTTGTAAAATATGTGAGCTTAACTAAACATTCCATCACAGCAGCGCAATTACAAGCCTTCTTACTAAAAGAATTAAACATAATAATTGCACAGCTTGTTCATCAATGACGATTGGCTACCCAATGAAAACTCGATCATCTTTTGACGTATTAGGAAGAAATGAAAGGAGCAAGATCGATGAGACGGTGAACCATTACTTTACAATGATTTTAATTAATCTACCCGCCAATCAAGCAACTACCTTAATGATCCCAACAAAACAACCTTCTCAGCAACGAACATCGAAACAATTAAACGACCACTAATATATCGGTTGTATCACATAACCGTGTATGCTTATTATGAAAATAAGTTTCCTGTTTTATATTATTCCATTCCACTCGAGATTCATTCAAACACTTGCTCAGAACCATCTCGGTCAATCTAGTACCCCGCTCAAGCACCAACTGCGACTTAGTTGGTATGGACTATGGTACGCCGTGTTTCTACTCCCACAAACATGGTCGTCGTCTTTCATTATTTATGACGTATTGGAATTTACAATCATCGTTTTCCTGTACTTCCTGAAAAACACCTTCACATGCCCCCCACCACCACCTTAAAGCATCGAAATCATTTTGATCGAACAAGTTGAACCAAGACAATAAAAGAACAGTTTCTAAGCAAGCACCGCCTACGTACCATAGTCCATATCGTGCATATGCGGTGCACCGTGCGAATGCATTGGTGGGCCATAACCTTGTCCCATAGAACCACGTCCGCGCGAAGGTAAATCTTCCGCTCCTTCTTCTTCTTCATCATAGTGTCCGACATCTCCATTCGCGAACTGCGACTCGTTTTCGACAGCCTTCGGGCTTTCCTTCACGTCTAGTTCCTCTTCCGCCTTCGTTTCTTCCTCAATCGGTTCCTTACTCTCTGGAAGTAAATGACCATTCTATTATAGCGCTGGATCGAATCGCAATAATAGCGACCTATGTTTCCGCCCGCAGACGCTGATTGAGCGTCGTCTTTTGGAGCGTAAAATTACGCATTTAACGTTTGAACAATAGGCATCCGGCTAGACCATTAAAGTGGGCTTTCTTTTGCTGCACAGGCAGGAAGATGAGGCGTCTTTTCCTTTTCATTGCGAATTAATTCAACGGTTTTTTTGCAACAAACGGAAACCTATTTTTCAAGCCACTAACGCGCATATACAGCAGTGCGGCTAAAGAATTTTGAAGCACAATCAGCAAAAGCTGCTAGCCACACGTGGTGGACCCTTATGCTAACCTATGCAAAAATCATAACGAATGGATGGCTATTTTCTCTAGTCTCACATCATGCTGGCCAATCTTGAGAAAAGGAAGGATATCAGCTCTCATTTCCCGTTGAATTTATAACGTTGGAAAATTAAATTCATAGAAATTTATCGACGAACAACCAGTGCCGCTTCAAAAGAGACATCGCGCAAATGTGTGAACGAATTCAGACCACACCGAACTTTCTTTTCGCTGACTTTGACCAATTTGTTACCACCGCTTTAAGTCACCCAAAGTGAACTGACAGAGATCTGTGACCGTGGAAACCATTTACCTCCATCAGTTAAATTTTGTTCAACCTTTCAGCCCGGGTGATAAACATGAAAAATTGAGTGACAGTGCCCATCCTCGTGATCTTGCCAGCAATCACTGAAGCCGTTTTCGAATTTGGAAAAGCCTTACTATATGGGCGACTCAGCCTCGCTGGTGCTGCTCGCTTGTCCTCTTCTCTCAAAAAAGCAAAATCAATAGAAATGTACCTATCTCTCAATAACAACAGAAGTACCTGCATCGGCGCTGTCATCAGGTGTTTCATCAACACTATCATCATTCATAGGGATTTCGCTCGCCTTGAGGTCAATCGGCTGAACAACTTCCTCAGACGTCACCTCCGATTGTTCGACATCCATCGCCAAATCGCTATTTCTTAATGCAATATCCAATTTAATATCGTTTCACAAAAATAAACGATTCTGATAACGAAATAGTAATAGTTTCTTATAACACTCTACTTATTCTATGATAACAAAACTTGCTTTACAACGAAAAGACATCCAACAAAGACGAATTGCGCAAAACGATGACCAATCAATAGACGAGGTGCAAACTTGACGGGTCTGGCGGGAATATGAAACGTAAGACATAACGCAATCTGATAACTTTCTTTTTTTTTAATCGTTTTCTAGCTCCTCCGAAATCTTTTGTTCACTGTGGATTCTTTCCAGCACACCTTCTGCAAGACGGATGGCACTCGCCTGCACATATATCATCGGAATCTCCATACACAATCACTTCATTCCCACCACTTACATCATCTGCATGCGACTCCGACTCCATCCCCCGCCCCCTCCCCCCTCTCCCTCTAGCAATAATGATGTGAACGTCCAATAAGACGGATGATATCGTGAAATCTGACGATCCTCTACGAATAATCCTCGAAAGTATACAATTCTACGAATGCACTTTCCTCCCAAACTTTCTTGGCATCAACGATAGGCACAGGTTGAAGCTCAAAGATGAGCGCAAGTATGCGGATCTAGAGCCAAGACTTCAAACGGATTACCAAGGAAGGTTTACTTTTTAGACCAAACAGCTGAAATTCTGATTCACCACTATTGCTCCCTCCTCTCCTCCTCCCATCTTCTCGTGTCTGCCAGACGTACACATGAGCAACCTATCAGGCACTACTCACCCCCTGTAAACGATACTCTCTGAACCTTAACAACCGTCTTATGGCCATATTTGCAGATTGAAACTCGTGGATAACACTCTACGAAGGATCGTGTCAACGAGTCACCTGAAAAAGGAGGAGATTTTATCTGAAATGCGTATGCCTCAATCCTCACTGAAAAACGCGACTGTGCAATATCCTTTCATAATTGATCCGCAACCAGCTAGTCAGCTGCTTGCCTGGTGGCCCGTCCAAGTCAGGTAATTATACCATATACTTGCTTAAGGAGTCTAACAAACATATCTCAAACCTTAAAAGGGAAGCATAGGTCAATGGTTGAGTGATAGAGTACTGCAGTTCGAGTAATATGAAAGGTTACACTTCGAGCGTCACTGCCATTAGACCTTGCAAAAATAATGCACGCAAGTAAACGGACTCCTCAAGATCTGACTGCACAGTATGCCGTAACCAAAGAAAATCTGGCTGTCTGTACATCAGCGAGGATGACGGTTGAACGAAGTCCATACCAGGTTTACTCTAAGCTTTCAACCTTTCTCTAATAAAGAGACCCGTTTAAGACTTTTTCATATGACTGTGACGGTAAATTCAGTCCCAACTGCCGTCGACATCGGACTTAACCCAGATGGATGGCAGCATTGCACCCCAGTTCACGCAACAACCCGCAAATTCGATAACATGGGGAACATGACGCCGAACTGCAACTAAAGTCTGCCTTGGAAGTGCAACTTACCCACACCTTCGGAGTTGCGGTATTCAATAGAACCCATCTACGGGCAAGATGTTTCGAGATTGTTTAGAGAAAACTTTTATCGATGAGTACGTTCAGCATGAATATCTTACTAATTTTTGGGAACTAAATGCATTTCAAATGAAGCAAGAATCGATGATAAAATGTTTTTAGGAAGTAATTAACTCAATTCCGATTGCGAGCATTAGATCAGAATCTCACCATCTATAACTCTAAATTTCCTCATCGCAAATGTGAACGTAACTTGGTTCATAGGCAGATGCCATATAGACCGCTTAAATTATTGTGAGACCTCGAGAAGAAATTTTGGTCATTTCGCTATCCTCGATGCATAAATATTCTCTCACAGTTTCCACAACAAAAGAGTGCTAGCTTGTCGTAGAGAGGAAATTCACAATCACTAATGGAGGATTTTCGTGTATAAAAATTTCAAAAACGACGATCTTGAAAAACGTTGAATTTCTCATCTCGCCCTTCCTCACCCCTCGATCTACAACCACCACTAACTAGGCGCGAAGCATCACCAAACCTTTTCACTAGAATAGCACTAATTCCGTAAATGCATTATCGATATAAATATAA
This sequence comes from Ascaris suum, assembly GCA_013433145.1. Taxonomy (NCBI): domain Eukaryota; kingdom Metazoa; phylum Nematoda; class Chromadorea; order Rhabditida; family Ascarididae; genus Ascaris; species Ascaris suum. The sequence continues at coordinate 1,826,864 of CM024183.1, read as the reverse complement.
GTATACGAAAGTTCAAGTCATCACTATGCAAAACGTCAACTATAGACGCTAATCAAGTACAGTAGATTTCAATAGGGAACTTCATGCTGCCTGACGTATTACATCGACACAACTTAAACTTCTATAAGAAGTAACAGCACATTTGGCGCCGTACTCCTCGGAAATCTTATCATTGAAATACAGAGATGCGAGAACTCCTAAAACGATTGCGAGAAATTCGATTTCCTCAAGCAAAACAATATGGTTTTCACCGCGTTTCGGTACTGTCATCTTAAACAATAGAACAAAAGGCGTCAGGACATCATCTGAAAAGTAGGTAAATGATATTCCTATATCCTGAGATATACGGGAACTTTTTTCCCTCTGCATCAACGAGCAAAAGATGTTGCTTTTTTTTGATCAAAAGACCAAGTTGAGGAATTAGTGTTCTTTATTGTGTGTTCAAAAGATTGAGGTAGTATTGTTCTTCACTAGGTCTCGAGACATTTGCGCCACAGATTCCTTCATGTAATATTAGCGCTACCGTTTAGTACAGAGTTGTTATAAAAGCGCCAGAAATTATATACCTTTGGCTGTTGTATTCTCCAATTTTGCCAGCAACATATCGAAAAGATCATATTCTTTTTTACATGAGTAGTAGATAAATACGCGGAGCAATTATGGCCTGACGAAACTGTCTGCATCCCTTAATGAGACACCTAACCGTACCACGACGAACCTACGTCAGCATCATTAGAAATACACCTGAGATGGACGGTTATTGACCATTGTCGGCACTACAAGTCACCTACCCGATGGACCAGTTGAGAAAGTTTACGAGCACGACTATCGTAAACATCCAGAAACCGGCGAGAATAAGAATAAGACCTATCACAAGAATAAGAAGACCTATCATAGGACAGCGCATGTACTCGTCTCCAGTAGAAGCAAGCAGAATCTCTTACAGCTTCAAGCACTAATATTCCAGCTCGAGCTAACAATCAAAGCTTGAGCTGATAAATTCACACCGCATAAACGACTAGAAAGCTCACAACTCAACCATACACATCGAACGTTTATCAGTCAATGACGTGTACTTCGAAAAGTTTTACTGATTTATTACTCGTCCAGCGGATTCTATCAGTAATTAATTAAAATAACCGAAAGAATATTCAGGACAACAAATGCGACATACGTCAATCACCCCCCCCCCCCCCCCCACAACTAGTCAATCCCCCCAATTTTGCGCCACGTTGAGTGATACAACATCATAAACCGCATCGCCAGAAACACGCGCGCGTATTTACGCTCGCCGCCTTACGCCAATTATTGCTCTTGAAAAGAAACGTGTTGAGAATCGCTTTACCGACTTTAACAGCACAATTATTATGGGTGCTTGTTGAGATAAATAAATATCACGATTTTTTTGTTTAATTAAGCAAATTTTTTATAATTCATTCATTATTCAAGATATTTACTGCTTTCGCAAGATAGTCTTCGGATAGACAGTCGAAAAAATTTGATGAATTCATAGCTAAAAAATTGTCCGTTATTTATCGATTATCCTAAGGATTTCTTTCTGAAAGAGGACTGGCAGAAAAATATTCGGTCATTAGTACTTGAATTTACTTATTTATTGATTTATGTAATTACTTCAATCGATAAAGCATTCAACACGAACAAATGTCTCTTTATATCACTTCTACTTCCGCATAGGTGAAGCTGTCAGATAGAATGAAGGTTAGGCTTAGACTCGTCTCCCGTCAGTAGTGAAATTTCACACATAATTAAACGGTCTTTCGGTAGGTGGCGAGAAACGATACCTGTGCCGATACAGGAATGCATCACTGAAAGTTACACCACCCATTATAATTAAGCCGCAGTTCGGCAAACGGCATCAGACGCCGGTGTACCAATGCTGATACTATTCTCCCATTAGCGTATGGAAGGTGATTTCCATACCATCATTTTTTATGGTTTCAAATAATTGCATAGTGTGTTTACATATTATCGAGACTCATGAAGATATCCACCGAATGCACTGTTTGAAACCCTTGCTCTTTTATACCTCATTTCTTTCATCCATTGCACCTCAAAAATAAAGCCAATATCATTTTTCGCTCCCATAAGTGGCCAATGAAATCCTGAATTCACCTCTTGCATTTCTGTGCTATCCTTTAAATTCCTTTCCTAAGATTATATATATATATATATATATATATATATATATATATATATATATATATATATATATATATATATATATATATATATATATATACTTGACCAACTGAAAAGTCATTCCCATTGAGCGAAAGAAAGCCAGGGGGGGGGGGGGGGGATTGAAATGTTTATTCCTGGAGGAATTTTCCGTTCAAAAAATTTTTGTGGTTATTTCCTGCAGAATTTTTCAATGAAAATTTTTTGTCTTTTACGAAGGTTTTTTTTTGGGAAATTTATGAAAAATTCTCAAAGTGACACATCAAAGTCCACCGCACTTTCCTATCTGATCAAAAATTTTCATATTCAATGAAAATGCTCTTTTTCCCTTCATTTTTTTTCGTATTGTTGAGTGTAAAAATGACAAGCGTCCCTCCCCATCCTTTTAAGGTACCGTCCGACCACCTCGTCCGTGTCCTCTATTTTTCGACCCCCACTCCTATTCCTTTCTCCCTCTTTTGCCGTCCCTCCCCCTCCCTCATCCCCCTTTGTTATTATATTCAGATACGGTAAATAGCTGAATTCAATTAACGCAGTGGTTTAAAAACAAATGATCCAAACCGAATCTATAAGGTATTTATATCTATTTGAATTGTAACTATTAGCAATAATCGTTTATTATGTTGAGATTTTCTGAGAAATATTTCAACTCTTTAATTTTATTAGACACATAACCAATTCTTTTTATTAGACACAATAAAAAACTTTTTTATCTTTTATGAAGGGTTTTTTTTTGGGGGGGGGGGGGGGGGGGAGAAATTTATGAAAAACTGCATTTCTTCAAGAGAGAATAATGAAGAGAAAGAATAAAAGATGAAATCTAACGAATGGTTATTTGGCAATCAACTCATATAATACGGCATTTGAGAGAATTGTATTTGAAGAATTTTAATGCCAAAAAAAAAACTGATACGAATGTAGTTAGCAATGAAAACGCGAATACGGCTCGTATATCTATTTGTTTGTTTGCTCATATGTTCGCTATTTTTAATAACTCAACAAACATTAACACATATACAAAAAGGGATGTTTTTCGCGATTTTGGAGCGCTTTTTTTTTCGCTCTCTTCGCTATAGAATTCGCTCTTTATGTTGACTACCATTAAATGCCTCACTTGAGTAATAAATGCAATAGTAAAGTCTCTCATCATTTAGTCGTCTTTAAAAATGTCTCGATCAAAACATTCTACGTGAATATATTTGAGTTCATTGCATATTTTTTTAATGGGTAATTTAACAGGTGTGCAAAGGTACATTATATGGCCATCATCTTTTGCGTCTATATGCGTTTGTGTTCGTCTTAACGACTGCTTCAACTGCCTAACTATTGATTCTAAATTCATAGAACTAATCGTTATAATGCGCCTCGAGAAAATATGCTGTCTGTGTGCATTTGCTCATTTTGTTTCATCATAGTGAACTATTTCTTTTCGTTATTTTATTTGTCATTTCATTCTCTCATTTATTATATTTATTTCAGCTCTTCGTTTCTCTAATAATAAAGATTACTACTACTATTACTATATAATTACTTTCAACGCTTCTTTCATAATTTTTCCCCTCTATTTCTCATATTTCAAAAATAGTTTTTGTACAGTTAAACAATTCCTCGAAATTATGAGCGAAATTCTGCAATAGGATGCTCGATATAGTACAATAACGAATATTTCTTGTAGATTATTTTTGCATATGATCAATGAAATAAAGAAAAGAATGCATTGAGAAATGCTAAACACAGAACACTCTTGCAGACGAACAACATACCGACTTTTTGCATTCTTATGGAAAGGTTTGCAGAAAACTAGAAAAAAAAAAGGTTTTCAAGAATTAAACAGTTAAATGATAATGGCTCAGAAGAGAGAAAGAGGGCGAAAGAGATAAAGAGAGATTCGTTGAACGAAAGAGCACAACAAAAAAAAAACTTCGTCGAATTTAAAGAGAAATTGAAGATTCCTATGAAGAAAAGGGAAGTAAAAGTACGATGAGTATTGCATAAGAATAGAAAGTGAGTGGCGTTTACAAGTGGATCTATTCGTTGAGTGATTTCTATGTGGACATTGTAAATAAAATGAAGTGCGACGGCGTGATTGGTGGCTCAAACGTTAAGCACGATCGGTTCGATTTTGTATTATGCGCGGCAGTTTCGTTCATCTATATTAAAGCAAAATTTGCTGTTCGATTGTCGATTTTAAATTTAATATTCTAAATGAAATTTTTTAAAAATTAAAAAAATAATAATATCTAATTTGCATATTTTAAATTTGCAGATTTATGATAGAAAATATGAAAAATTCCGATTTATTTATTCAAATTTGAAATTCAAATGCAAAATTGAAATATATTCGATCAGTGAAATAATGAAAATTACTCGTATAGTTTAAGAATCCGTTAGTCGCTTTCGTTTTATTCGTATTACTTCGTGGCTGTGCTCTCTGTATATCTGCAAAAAACTGTTTTTGTTCTCATTTTCTTGGGAATTTCGCTGTTAATTCCATAATTGTATATGCCATTTCATTGTGCATCATGTGAGCATTCCTACTAGTCTGTGGGGAATATAATGTTGAACGAGATGGGAGGTAAAGGGGGGGGGGGGGGGGGTGGGAGAGAAGAATAAGACGGATATGCTCGAAAGTTGGAAGGTTGCCAAAAACCTATTATCTTATTGCCGATTGTTCTATGTATGCGCTTTTTTTTCTGCTCTAGTATGGCATATTCATGACAGTGCATTTTTATGCACAGAAAACGTCATGAATAGAGAAGAATATGTGGAATAAATTTTGATTGCCATATACGTATAGTCGATTTTATTAATGATCGTTATAATGTATAATATCGAATTAGTATCTTTATTTTACAACACATCAATATATTTTTCATTAAAATTTACCTATCCATTAGGTATAAAGTTTTGGATTACCTTGCAACTATTTTAAATAAGTTCAGCGTTCAAATTGTAAAATTTTCTTTGATGCAATCAGGCTAAGGGTATTTCATGTATTTTTGCTAATTTATGACATACGATGTTATCATTTTAATAACTAAATTTGTATCGATTAATCGATGCCAACATATTCGTTTTTCTATTCGAATTTTTTTCAAAACAGATTTACGAAATATTTGAGGAGGATTATATTACTGCACTCGAGTGCGCCTTTTCACTCCCTCTTCAACACATGAGTCTGACTCTCGAAAGTTTCGAGAGTTTTATCTCTAAATATTGCACTGATATTCCCGCACAAATTTGAAACTATTCTTTGAGTTTTAACGACTCATTTTCTAAGAAATAGTTTAGTATTCATAAGTTATTGCCTTGCAAAGTTGTAATTTAGCAATTGCCATTTTATCAGATCAGAACTACGGCCAATTTGGCCAATTTGACTGTAAATGGCCAAGCTGATTAGTCCAAATATTGCACACCTATAAGATCACTGATGAAATATTCATAAAATTTACATGGTTATATTTGTATGAAAAAGCGCTCTGAATGCTTACATAAAAGATTGTCACTCTCTCATGTGTAAAAAAAAAATCGCTCGTAAAGATTCTGTCATCACTCTTTCGAGATATTTTCGGTAACTTCTTTTTGGAGAATTTTCCACCAATTATTTTTTGTTTTATTTCCAACATTATTTACTTATTTATTTATTTATTTATTTATTTATTTATTTATTTATTTATTTTATTTATTTATTTATTTATTTATTTATTTTTGTTTATTTACCTCCTTATTTATTTATTTATTTTTGCATTTCACTTAAAACAAAAACATTATATTTGCCGCATAAAATGAATGTAATCCATTCATTTGCATATATCTTTTATCTATCATTTTCTGTGTAAATGAACTCTTTTTGCAATTTAATGAATGTAATAAATGAACTCAATAATATAATTAATTCTTTAAGAAATGGAAGAATTTGCACAAACTTCAAGAGAATGGATAATGGAAAACGATATGACGAGTCTATCAATGAATGATGGAAAACAAGCCAACACCGTTTGTGATATGTTGATTGCAGCTGAGGCAACTCCAAATCATGTAATTTGAATATTTTTAATTAATAACCGCTTAAATTAACATTGCAAAATCAATGTTTGATTAAAATATTCTAAAATATTTTCCTCCAAATTTATCTATACTCGAGATTTTTAAATTAGGAAATACTTAAATACTTGAATGAATTTTTTACTAGTTATTATTCAAGTAAATCAAAAAAAGATCCATTAGCAATCACCACTATATCTGTCTATTACACCATATAACTCAAAAGCGGATCCAAGATTAGTTATTTCCTCGGTGTTGCTCAATTCTTCGTGCAAAACTTTCTATATGATTGCAGTATGCGATAAACGTTGTTTGGTGGACGAATGTTTTTTGTTTACCACTTATTGCATTCGTTGGTCTTGCTTGTAATACTCTCAATATGCTTATATTAACAAATAATGCATCAACTAAACGTATGCCATCATCGTAAGTATATTGTTGCATTGCATTTATCGATTATTTTTTTGCAATTTATCATCTAATATTTATTGTATATTTTTAATTACAAAACAAAATATTTTGCAATTTATCTCATTCGAAAATTTGCAAATTATTTTATTATCATTTTTTTTCGATTATTTAAATCCTCCTATATCAATCGATAAAACTTTTAAGTATTATATGACCGGAAATTCACATTAATATAAATTTGTATTTAAAAAAAAACTTCCAAAACTCACCATACGACGTGTAAATAAAGCTTAAAAAACTATAGTTATTAATACAAAAGAAGGGATTTTACAATTTGATTTTCAGGAATCTGCTATTAGCGTTGGCATTATGTGATAGTTGCTTTTTGATATTTGCGACAATTGAAGTAACACCAGCGAGTATTTCTTCGATAATTGCATCGCCATTATTCAATCATTTATATATTCATTCGGTTTTATATATTAGAACATTTGCGTCGACATTCTATAAAACGTCCGTTCTGTAAGTTTTATGCAAATGAAATAATGGAAAATATTCTCATAAAAATATTCATATTTATTTACTAAAGTGATAATCAATAATTTCAAAATTGAACTTAAATAAAAAATTTAAAAAAAGTTTATATTTGAATAGAATGCGCCTCATCGATCTTTGAAATCATTATAATAGTCAAATAACTTTATTTAAATTATTTGAATTAAATTATAGATATTTAAATAAATTTATAGATTAATTAAATTTTCGAATCATTTATCGTTTTTGTAGATGCATTTGATATGATAGCTTTAAATGTTTGCTTAGTCTTTGATCGATTTGTAAATTAAAATCTTTTTTTTTTCTCGCTCAATATATGCGTAGATATATTACGCCTATTAGGAAGAAATAAACACGTTTGCTTGTAGTTTTTTATACTCAAGCTTGTGTTCAAGTTTATGTTCAAGTTTATTTATGAAAGTACTTTAACGCTTAAATAACATATTTTTAAGCTTTTTCCTAGTGTATTTCTTCAATTTTATATTTATATAGTTTTTTTATAAATAGTATCGATATTAATATATATATATATATATATATTATATATATATATATATATATATATATATATATATATATAATATATATATATATAAAAATAATATATTTTTCATATTAAAATAAATTCGATTCTCTTAATGCAACAATAATAAAAATAAAATATATATTTACATATTATAATTCGATTCTCTATGCATAAATTTATAACAGCAATGAGAGTGCATCGATTCAAAAAAAAAAAAAAAACATTTGCGATTATGTTAAATGGGGTTCAAACTTTTACTCTTCAATACCTCTTTAAAGAAGCACTAAAATTATCAAGAAAACCATACTTATATCATCGTAATTTATTTCTTCGATCCGATTTCATCTCATAAATTTAAGTACTCATATTGAATATTTAATTAATTATATCGAAAAATATTTAACGAATTTCAGTATTGTGGTCGCATTTAATATGGAACGATATATATGCGTATGTCATCCGTTATATTCGCATCGGCTATGTACTACTCGTTCTAGTCGAATAGCAATCGTAATTTGTTTCGGTATATCATTGTTGTGCTCATTGCAATGGCCTATTTGTTATTATATAAAAGAGTGTTGGCATAACTCTTTAGGGCATACCTTCTATATTATACTACTCAACGAGAATCCCACCATACAAGTAAGTTTTCGCGTCTAAAGTAAATCTCATAAATTCTATATCAAAAGTATTTTTCCATCCTCTGTAATATATTATATAAATAATATTTGCATTTTAATAGATTTTAGTGCGTTTTATTCTGGTAGCGAAGTTAATCATTCAAAGATACTGTCAATGATTCGAGAAAGTGAAGTGAAAACATTAACAATCGATGATAATTGGTGAAAAAAAAAAGCATAGAATCCCTTAAAAAAGAAAACAATATGGGAAAGTCGTTGTAAAATCTTGTTAGATTATACTATTCGATAGAATTTTGTTAGATTATACCAATCGATGCAAAATATTTTTTCATTTATTTCTTTATATCAACATTTAAAAAAAAAAAAAGAGAAAATTTTCAACGAAAGATATGTGAGGAAACTAAAGAACAATACGAAAAAAAAAAGTAAGTTTTATCGAAGAGAATTAATAGAGATTTCTGAAGATATGAAATTAAATTATTGAAATTCGATGAAAAACGTTAAAATAAACGTCAAATCTCGCAAAAAGTGAACAATAACGGTTGATATTTGCAAATGAAGTTTATGCAAAAAAAAAAACGGATAAATAGGGAGTAATGACATTCAGAAACGCTTATAAACAAATAAACAGATAAACAAATAAACAAGTAAACAAACAAACAAATAAACAAATAAACACATAAATATTAAACAACAAATGCCTGTACGCGTCTTTATGAAAACATATTAGGTAATGGTCATCATTGTATATTTCTATAATATAAGCTCCATATAAGATGCCATATATGGAAGCGAACTAAGAGCAAAAGTTAGCGTAGATTGCATTCGAAACGCATCTATCCGATTTCTTTTGCAAAATCGTTCTTTTTAGGACTAAAAAAAACCTAACGGATTTAAATTATTAAATGTCTGTGATAATTTAACAAATTTTGAAGCAATTACATAGATTTAACGCTGTTTTCGAGAAACTGTCCAAGAAATCACGTACATTGTGTATCGATCGGATTTTCATATCACACGTACCACAAGTACAAATTTATGGAAGCGGTCGAATCACATAACAGTAAATTTATGGAAGTCGAGTCGTTTAAATCGCAAATGCATTAATGTGCACATTTTATTACTTATGGGTTCCAGTCAGCATTTGATCGTTCCAGTCCATCAGCATTTCTGTCTCCTTCTTTGATGTATAGATTTAGACAATTTAATTGAAAGTCTTTACTTACGCTTACAATATAGGCGACCAACTTAATGGCCAATTATTTATTTTATTTATTTTTTAATTAAATGAAAAAGTAATTCGCATACATACTAAAATGAATATAAAGGAAACAAGTATCAATGATACCGGATATCGGATAAGGAAATAAGTATCAATGATGCCGGATAAGGAAACAAGTATAAATGGATATAAAGGAAACAAGTATCAATGATACCGGATATCGGATAAGAATTGGAATATTGGAAATAAACGGAGGTAGTAGAATCAGAGATTTATATTTCTGCTACGAACTCGAACTCTCAGCAAGTTGTGACAATGCAAAGAATTTGAGCTCCTTAGCGATACTAATCAACACTATTATTAATTGAATAAACGTATAAATAATTACAGATATATTATCGCTTTATGGATTATTTTTCATTGATTGGTTTCAATATGCTACCGGTGATAGCACTCCTTCTACTCAATACAAAGCTGGTAATAACACTACATAAGGTGATCGATCAAGATGTGGCAAGAGCGAACTCTCAAATCACTCATATCGAGTCTTATGGTGTAAGTGTATTTCTTATCAGTTCTTATTAATTATCAGTTCACTATTATAATTTCATTGCAACTTTGCAAAATAAATGCAACTTTTCTTTGCAAAATGAATATCTCTTTTGCAATGTTTTATTTGCAAAAAAAAAAAAAAAAAAAACATAATATTGCAATCGTTTATTTTTGTGAACTTTTATCATATTAGTTCGTTTTAGGATAAATATTAAATAACTCTATAAATAAAAGATAACTGATATAAGCAGATCTTTTGATTATGAATGAGAAAAAATTCCACAACTTCAAAACTTAAAACAGTACAATTTTACAATTTATTATTATTCTTTTGTAATATTCACTAGAGCTCCTTTCAAATAATTCAAAATTAACCGCAGATTTATTCGTCTCAGCATTAAATTTATTTATCAAGTTGCTTGACGAATCCAATAAAGAGAACCCGTCGCTATAGATGCGCTCATTGACGGTACAACGATTCAATGCGAATGCGATGTTATTTGCGGTCGTTTTATTATTGCTGATATGTGTTGGACCACAAGTTCCGGCGAGACTTCTCTTCGACTATTATGGACAATATCATGAGACTGCTGTCTTATATACATGTGTCAGTCAACAGGTATGCTCTACTAATTATTACCTGTCTTGAAATATTTACCTGTTCAGTGATAATTTATCGCATACAAAAGCAGCAAAAATTTCAAGTAAATAAATTCCCTTTACACTCTATGAATCGCAATATTGTTCTATGAATTATGCAAATTTTGGTCGCTCTTTAAACTTTTCAATAGTTGTTCGCAAATAATAGTGAGGCTTTTAGTTTTTTTCCTTCTTTTTTTTTAAACCCAATTTATACAATATGGTCGAAATATATGTAAGCATCCATCTACTGCATTGAAATAGTGATTTAAAACAAGAGTACTTAAAATCTTTGAAACTTAATCTCTAAATAAAAATAACAATGATCAACGCTTAGAGAAATTACGTATCGTTAATATCTAAAATGTGAGATTTGTATAAGGTGATCGTATAATTCGATGAAATAGGATTTACAGACGTCAAATTGCAACTATTCGTCGTATATTTTTGTAGATGTATACATTTTTGCATAGATTTTTTTACTTATCTGTTGCTTTTTTTGTAGAGATGAAATTCCATAAATATCGCTCGAATTCAAAGATCAGTTCCAAAATTAGACCTCATTTGAGCAAGAAACTATAAATAACTTATAGATTCGTTACTTAATTGAAATATAGTAAATTGCTTCCGTATTATTTTTTTAATAATTTCAATTATCGAACGCCGTTATATCTATTGAAGGGGGGAGGGGGGGGGGGGGTGATTGGGAACGGAGAGATTAGTGAAAGCAATGATGGGAAATGCTATACAATAAAAACTACTATTATTGTAGTCGAAATTATCGGTATTGAAGTTTTGGCTGTTTTTCGAGATTTCTCTTTCTTTCCCCCCTCCCCTCTCAAAAAAATTTCAATTTTCAGTTGGTTTTCCTCAATGCATCACTAAATTTTTGTCTCTATTGTCTTGTAAGTCGGAAATATCGCTCGTTATTACAACAAACGATTAAACGATTTTTCGATAAAGCGCGAAGGTTAGCTTTCGTTAAGTTCGTATTTATATTTCTTGAATATTTGCAAGTAAATCGGTTTACAAAAATAAATGCAAAAATTTAGTGAATACATTCTACTTAAAAAAAATATCTCGACACTTAATTGAATCGCCAAATAAAACCGATAATTTATTGTAATGAAAAAATATGCGATTGATATATCGAATAGAATCGGGTGAATACTAATTTTACGATGTGGGTATTATACCATAAATATTACCGATAACAAGTATTACACCAAGGGTATTACCAATGTTAGGTACTACACCGTAGTTATTACGAATGACAGGTGTCACATTTTTCAAAAACCGATTGCAAACTGTAAAGCATGAGGCATATATTTACAGCAGTAACCCATTAAATTATTTCCATAAGCTTAAATTTAGCAATATTCGACGAGAGCAATCATCTCTGTTTGGGTTTTATGGCATTGATCACAAGAAGGATAGTCCTTCATGAAATGAAATTCAACAGCAATATCCGCTTATATTTGAACGCTGCTATGGCCTTATATGAAGAAAGATAACGCATTATGAAAACAACTAACAGTTGACTTTTTGATTATGATACCGATTTTCTCATTCGAGAAATTTTGCAGATACGATTCTTCGATGGCATTGAGACGATTCGGTAAGAAATCATCACAACAACGTACAACAATATCCGACGATATGCATATTTCGTCGAAAAAAACCACACAACCGTTTAGTGCGATTCCATTGCTTCGACAGCATTGAAACGATCCCGTAATGAATGAGAAAGAAACGATTGTCTGGAAACATCCACGGAACGAGCGCGAATATGAATAAGCAACGGCAACGAAGAATGGCACGAAATATGGGCTGAATTATATATAAGATTAATATGCATAAAGCGCTGCAAGCGTAATAAGTATTTGTGAACGTTTTAACATCAAGCGTCTGTGCTAACTTCTCTGTGAAAATGAACATCGGCCAGTCTACAAGGTGCAGGATTTTTTTCTAAGAGAGCACTAAGCTCGAAAGTGGTCAGTTCCCTTGAAATCTTTTCAACAGTAGCCTAGCTAGGTCCAAATTTTATGGCATGAGGAAGGAGAGGGAAAGCGGAGGCGCAAATATCTCTCATATTCGAAAACTTCGTTACCGTTAGTCGAATTTTTGAGCAAACGGAATCCAGTCATCAAAAATTATTGTTGGGAAGAGTCATCCGTCTCTTAAATTCCCCCTTTTCACCTCCCCTCTTCTCCCCATCAACTAGGTCGACGATTTGCCCCTCCCATGTTCCCGAAGAGCACAACAGCACAGACTGCTTCAATAACTTCGAAAACCTGCTTCTAGATGTGCAGGATTTTCAAATTGTAGGTCGTTCTACTTCATAACTCAAAGCACAGAAAGATGAGTTAGAATTTGCAATTCGAAAACAGAAATCATTACTTAAACGAGACACAATTAGAATCTTGGTTTTTCTTAACGGTAATAAAGGCGTTCGGGGGAGATCCATTGAAAGAAACTCTTCCGGAAGTGAGGGAAGTTCGGAATCCATCTATCCTGAATGTTTATATACTGTATATAATACTTCACAAGTAATGGAAATAAAGGTAAGTGACTGATGAAATATTTAGTGGGTTTAAACTCGCTTTTGGTATATCTATAATCTCACCCCTTCCCTGGGTCCAAATGTTGCTGATAACACATTTGCTAATCATAGTGGTGCACTCCCTCTCCGAGTCAACAATTACCAGTGAAAGCTTGTTAACTGCCAATTTTCAATAGCTTTACCTTGCATATTTATAATATTGTCAACGCCACCAACATGGTCTTATCAATAATTCGGTTAAATTTACATATGGAAACGTTCACTCATATCAGTACATGTTATACTAGAAATGAATTATTACTTGTAGTGAAAAGGTATTTAATTTACACGTTTCAATAGGTATAAAACCGGAAGATTCTAAGGTTGATCAATTGGCGATATTTCTTTCATTTCGATTTGATGATTTGTTTCGTTCTCATCTATACGAAATGTGTACACAAATAAATGGATACTGCTTTTCGAAGAAAAACCACTAGAGTATAAAGAGAATCACCAATATGTAACGTTGCGCTGATGTTAGCATATAATTGACCCATAGAAGAAATTCTTCACATATAGAGCACATCACGATGTATACACAAAATGGAAAGCAAAATTGATAAGTGATTGACTTTCCACTTCGCATTTCTATTTATTTATTTAAGAATACAAAGTTTTCGATGCTCATATTGTTAATCCTCAAATATTCTATGCAAAACAATAATGCCTATAAAACGATTCGAAAAAAAAACAAAAAGGTTTCAATATTGCTGGAATTATTTCTCTAAATCGTACAATTCAAAGAGAATTATGCTGCAAAATAGCTGTAAAAGTAATGGAACTAATTAACAAGTAAATTAGCATCAGCAAATGCTTTTTCCATTATATCAGCAAGGATAAAAAATTTAAAAAAAAATTGTAAATTCGTTTCATCATAATGAATTGAGTAGTTGCGCCCGTCAAATTTTAGAAAGAAACATATTTATTTGCACTTTCAATTTTCTGTCAAATTTAAAAGGAAATCATCAAATTGGACAGCTATGGCATCATTCGATTGTGAATTGAACATCAAATAAAACGATATTAACGAAATCTATTCAATTCAAGATGAATCACTGCAAGATAGGACAACAATCACTAAAAAACTGAAAGGAAATCCTTGAAAATAAAATATGTCAACATCATAGAAAGCTTAAATAAGCCTTAAGAGATATCAATACTGGATCGCAAATTACAAGTGAACACAATAAAAAGAGGCAAAATGGAATGAACACAACTTGAAACTATAGAATAAAAGACATTCTACTATTCAAGAATTAAATAATAAAACTGCGAAAACGGTTACAAAGCATCTGAAATTAAAGTACTACAATGACACTGTTCTAAATACGAATATACCTGAGAGCTAATTAAGCCATCTACTTTGCTTCAAGGGAGACAGGTAGAAAAGATATATCATTTTTTAAGAATCAACGAAATTCATCGTAAAGTTTATGCAAGTAGGCATAATAAACGAACGACGGACTGAGCATCACTAATACAAACTAGAGAAGCGCTAGGATCCTATTAAGGAGAAGAGATGAATTATTAGGAAATTTAAGCCGAAAAATGGCCAAAATGTAACGAACAAAATGATTTTTTTGGACGATAACTACACGTTCTGGGCTGTACTGATCCAACCACAAACTTTGCTTATTAATTTATGAACAAAGTTAACGTGAAGTAATGTAAGCCTCAGGTCACTCTCAATGATAAAAATCTAGTAATGAACCTACTGACATTTAGCAACATATCACTTTAGTTCGAACATGAAGTGTTCTCCGACTTGGCTTATCGTTTGCGCAGGCTTGTCCACTGTCATTCTGGTGAAACGATTTAGCAAATCGAGGTGGAGGAGTGACCATCATGAGTGATTAGCTTGACCAAAGACCCACTTGCTGGTCTTGAACTTGCATTCACCGTCCACTCATGTAGCAACTCCGAGATATACGTCAGAGATGTCCATCTACAACGACAGTTTAAATGGTCACTATGTAAATAAATTGGAACACGACCCCAAGCAAAACGAGGTACGCAAAACTCCTTTCTCTTGGAAGTAAGCAGTAAGAGAGCTTTGAATCCCCCCCCCCCCCCCCCCCACTGGACAGGACTCAAAACAAAGGTGAAAATATTTAAACTTTTGCATACTCCATACATCTCAACTATGGGATTCAGAGAGCTTCTAGTGCACAATTTTGTGAGAATATATACAATTTTCCCTCTACGGGTTCCTTGCCATGATAACAGGCATTCGATCTTGCTTATGCTGAAGCAGTCAATTTTGCTTCCAATTCTTTTCTTCCCCCCCCCCCCTTCCCACCTCTCCCTCTTCCAATATCCCAATTGCAGGATATGGTCGTTGTAAAATATCATTTCCCTCGCACCAAAAAATTTATGGAAGATTAGGTTGGAAATGCCCGGAAATACAATCCATCTATACGTTTTCATTCGCTCATGCAAAGAATGCATTAATTTACCACAGAAAGTGCTTCAGTTAAGAAAGAATACCTGGAGTTTTCGGAAAATTAAATGACAGGTAGTAATAGAACTAACGACGAGAAATCGGCTTTTGGCATCCATTTTCTGTTCATTGGTGTATCAAGTGTTGTGGGCAATATAGCCAACGTGCACGATCCCTCAGGCATTCCAGAGCCTTTTTTAGCAAGACTCTTTGTCAGGTGCTGCACTGCAGCCTTTGCCATTCCATAACCAATCATATTTGGTGTGCCTTCCATTACCTAAACATTAACTAATTACCTGAACATCGATAGTAACTTAATAAAACAAACCAATCCATAAAGAATCCATAATCTCAAGGTAAATAGGAGGGCATAGAATGAAGTGAAGCCATAATCGCCCATCGATTATTACCAACCGAATGGAACGAAAATTTCTACAAGAGACGGAGACAATAATGAAACGTATCAACGAAAGATAAAAGAGGTGGTCGCTATACGGTGCAGCTCCAGTTAATTGCAGCAATCCTCCCTCTTTTAGATGAGTGGCGGCAATGCGGGCTGATATCGCTGAACTCCATACACTTTGCTTCCACATCAGATCAGCGTTCTTGATCATCTCCCCGCTGGCCGCATTCCCACCTGCCCATCCACCGGCGACACAGAAAATTGCATCAAGAGACGATCCATGCACTAGTTCATCCACTCTTAAATTACATCATTTCAATCAATATAGGTAAGAGGTGCTTTATTTCCAAGTGTCACGAGATTTGCGCCTGAAACATTTTTGCGGGGAGTGAACAATTTAAAAAGTTGTAATCTTGTAATAGAGAACTATGACAAACTGTTACAATCCAACCTTCCAAACATCCTTCGTTTCCCTCCCCCCTCCCATCCGTCCCTTTTCCAGCAATCTTCATAAAAATAGGTAGATTAAAAGTGCCAGAATACCTCTTTCAATATAAGAACGAGGCCCTGGTACCATAATACGACACAGGATCTTCTCTCAGCGCGTATACCAACGCTCTCTTTTAGCTTATAGGAGAGCAATGCAGTAAAGGAAATGGAATTGCCTTTTCTTCCAGGTACGAAACAATAGGCGATCACTGTAAACGGATGCCGAAGGGGGTTAAATATGAGGTAAAGAATTAAATCATTTGCTTTATCGAACCATAAAAACGATGAAATGACTGACAATAAAGGCACCGAATATTCGATAATGTTTCATAATCATCGATGATATTACGGATCGCTAAGCGGAAATAAGATTCATTCGGGGTTCAATTCCTCTAGTAAAAATATAAAAATTTGCCGATATCAACATTCGATATTTATAATTGTTAAGATTATTTATACATTTGCAGAAATCAAGTAAAGGATCCATCAAGGATGAGGACAAATCAAAATTTAATAAGTTTGAATCGTGCATATAATGATTTAATTAAAATTAGCTTTTTTTCATGGCGCTCTAATTGCAAAATTGGCGCTGTTATATTATTAATCAATTAATGAAAGTTGGAAGAAACTCACGATTTGAGAACGGCGGCTTCTTGTTCGATCCATGTGCTATTGCCAGAAACAATCACATTCGCATCGGCGTTATCGTTCGTATGCAGATCAATATTGAGAGTCCACTAAATCAAAAATCAGTTAGCTCATGTCATCTCTACAACGTATGCAAATCAACTGGAAAGAAACAACCACCGCAAATTTCAATCAACCGAAAAAGTGAGAAAAGTTAATATCGTCATCGGTATAATTAAATAACTAAGAGGGGCATAAGAAGCGCACTTGAATCTATACAGCTTGTGGGGGAGGGGGGGGGGGGGAGGGAGAGAGGGAGGAGGGAGAGATGGGGGTGGATGAATTGATCTCACGATAATGGCCTAAAAAATTTTGTGCAAAAAAAAGAACTTTAGAAAGGAAGGTACAAATATTCTAAACAAACTTCTCTTTGAGAAATATTCGTTGTTCTAGAAGCATCAAATTTTATAAATCACCGCTTCCCTTACGTAATACATTTTTTCAAGCATTGAAATCTATAAATGCCCTCTTTGACTATAAGCTGTTGCCGATGCCGCCTTGCTCTCTCCTTTGAAATAAAACTATCACGAAAAAAAAATGTCTTTATTTCACCGATATGGGGCTTTATTGAAAAAGTGAACGGTACAAAAACTAAAGGTTATATTAGAGATTCTTTAGTGGCGCACTATTAATGAGAGAGATTTTCTAATTTCAAAAATGGTTCGTGAGAATTTGCACAAAATAAATTAATTTGAAGACTTATAAATTGAAAATTAATTTCCTATCGATGCGTACATATACATAGGAAGAGATCGGATCTATCATTGCACTTATCGGTCGGGTACGTCAAGATTTATTCGTTAGCCATTAGGCAACAGCACAAATGTACTCAAGGTTTATTTTAATAAGTACCATTATTTCAGGTTTTTTTTGGAGTTAAAAAGACCAAAGAAGTATAAAAAAAATTTATGGGTCTGAGATCCTCAGAGAAAAATTTGTGAGTCTGAGACCCTCCATCGTTTTCATTGAAAACAAGAAAAAAAAAACGAGAAAAATCATTGAGCAAAGCTAATTCTGGGATTGCGGAGTGAAAAATACAATATCTTCTCGAGGCTTAATTATATGAAGTCTTTTTGGCAGCTTGCCAAATTCGCAAATTTCATAAAAAATGGGCAAATTGCCAACTTTTGAACATTTATTATTTTTAAAACATTACAATCATTTAATCAATAGTATTAAAATTTAACAAATTGATACCATTCTTCTAATTTTTCAACATCATTCCAGTTCTTTAATAGTAATTAGAGATTTCCTTATCAAACAAAAAAAAAATTTTTGGTATAATTCCTTATGCAATAAAAATTTTTTTATATGATTAAATAGATTTATATGGGATAAAATCCAATTTAATGTTAAATGAATCACTTACGAAATTCTTTTTTTTGAAGTAATCGACGATCACCGATCCGAGAGCCCCTTTACCACCGTAGACGACAATACGACCCGAAGACATGCCTCCTGTTGCCGTAATACCCTTAAAGATATATCGGACGGAGAATATTTCCAACCTAAAATAAAACTAAAAATATTATTCAAATTCTAGAGAACAATCGACAGTGCATATATAGACGAGTGAAAATGAGAAATACAATTGATTCGATAAATGACTCAAAAATGAGAGCGAAATAATTTCACGAAATATTTCAGTTCTCCTTCGCACCTTTAATAATTTTTAAAGCAATCATTACCTTCAGAATTACAGGTAGACGGACACACCTGTGTAAACTAGAATAAAACTTACACAACTTTCTGAAAACTTTTAAAGAAATTTTACAATATTGAATAGCGCTATTTAAATATGACTATTTTCCACCAAATATTTTGGAATTTCATAAATTTACATCAAAATGACCGTATACCTTGGAATTACAACCCCCCCCCCTTGCCAGTATTCTTTAATAAAACCCTGCTCCATAGGATTTGAGTACTCTCCTACTAAATGAAATAGCGCAAAAAAAAAAAATCGTCATAGCGCAAACGGCCACGAATGCATAACAAATGACGTCAGCGGTATCGGCAACAGTCATTATCGGAATCGATTCAACGACCGCACACAAAGGAAATACCCGTTTTTGTTCGTTGTAAAGCGACGATCATTACAACGATATTTTAGAGTGTTCTCAAGCATAAAATAATTTTCAAATAATTGCAAAATTAAACGATAGAACTTCGCAAAGAATTTTTTTTTTAATTTTATGCAAAAATTTCATCGATTATAAAAATATCATCGGCGAATTATATCGTTGGAAAATACCGCTGAAGTGATGTGATCATCTAATCGTATGGATATCGATACTACAATATTATTGCGGATGTTTAAATAATATTTAATGAAATTTAAATATTATATATTTATTGTTTGCAAGAAAATTAGACGGCAATATTTGCATAAATCAAATCTGAAACCTCATATCTTGATTCGATAGCCTCGTTCGCTTCTGAAATATGTTAGACGGTCTTGCAATTGACCATTGAACGTTGAATGCGCTGTTGAGTTTGTAAAGTCGAAAATCAACGTCTTCGAGTGGAAACGCTGACGGTAATCGATCTTCTTGCTGGTGCGATGCCAATTGATGAAATGATTAGTGATATGGAGATGAGGTGTTTCAGAAGAGTTTCGTGCAATTTTAGATTTTTTTGAAATTGATAGGGGATGGGGGATTGGGGATCTCGTGACATCTGATGTTGGGATCCCATTGTCTCGAATGGTTGAGTCGAATTTTTACTGCGAAGGTATGCAATAACTCTCGAGGTGGGAGGAGAGGGGAGAGGAAGGAAGAAGGGGGAGAGCGGGAAGGGGAGGGGAAATCGTGTGGAAACTTGTAATGACTTCTAATGACTCACATCTTTTATTTTTGCATCTTACGTCTACTTTCTAATCAAGTCATGTTTTTATGGCCATAAAATTATACGTCCATAAATTACTTTATTTGAGTAATAAGAGTATATTGATGGCGCTTATAAGTTAGTAAAAGCAGCGTCTTCTATTGAATTTCAGAAGGGTGGAGGGGCTGAGGGGAAGGACAAGTACTGTCCTCCGAGGTTCCTCGAAGGCGGATCCCACCTTTTCTTAATCATATCAATTATCAACGTCAAGGAAATTTTATCATCAACGGCTTACTTATCACTTCCCCTCACATATAATAACTTCACATTCAACTGTTACGCTCCTTTTGTTTTTTGCAAGCTTTAATTACCTGTATTACAAGTTCACCTCCGTTATGAACTTAATAAAACCCTATAGAACATTGAGTTTCGGTCCTTCATACCAGCTGTAGGCATCTGTAAGTTTCATTAGTAGTGACCATTAGGTGAGGGAAGTTCGGGTCATCGAATTGACTGGAATACGTCTTCGGGAAATATTAAAGTCACTGTCAGGGTTCATCGGCCTTGCTGATATGCCTAAAATGTTCATTACAAAGAACCGGAAATTAATTCCCGATGGTCAAAATCCAGAAATGCTTAGGTCACTGCTAACTTCGCGTGTCACTGAGGGTTAGGTGAGGGAAGAGAAAGGGGAGGGGGGGGGGCTCTTCAAGCCTACAGAAATTCGGCTTTGAAAAGTCAATAACTTCAATCCCGAACTGCCTTTTATTCCTTGCACTGAAGTTTAAAAATTTCCACAGTTGATGTTTTTGGAAAACCCAATTGGTGAAATCTGCAAGCGGTGCGAACGGTTTTGGGAATTTCCCTTGCAGTAAGAGGGTTGTCCTTACCACAAAGGTAACCGAGCTCCAACAGTCACTCTCCTTACTGCCGTCTTTCCTTCGGGCGCATAAGGGGGGGGGGGGGGTCAATCCTTCCAATAGGATACTGACTGCTGTGTTACATCTTTTTGGTATGTGTATGATATTTCGGTATTTCGGTGTTTACATCGTAATTATAGCAAACCAAGCTCAAGCTTTTGCAGCTAAACCGATATGCGCTTTAAGTCTGAAAAAAAAATCGGTTTAATTACCCAATTTTGAGGTTAGGTGTGTATCATATTTATAATTTGAGAAGCTAATTTTTCAGTACGAAAATATTATACCACATTTACTCAGCGCATTGTATGGGTAGTACTGTGCGTTCATGGACGTTCAAAATAAAAGTTTATGAAAACTCGTGGAATAACTTTTCGCCGTTCCCGTCCCCCACCTCCGCTCCCTCTCATGGATAACATCCATAATTGGGAGGGATATTGCTGTATTATGCAGGTAGTGCGTCTACTGTTTTAAATACATATCTATTTAGTTAACTGCAATATTTTCAGGGGGGTATAAGAGGATGGCGTTGCGCAAAGTGCGCAGCAATATCGATCGGTTGTTCGATAAAAGTCTCACAGATCTCATAAGAGGTATACGAAACAATAAAGACAATGAGGTAAGATTATTGTTTGTTTCGACTGTTTTTTTTTACCAAAAAGGTAATGCTCTACCTGTGAAACCTCCATTTTCTCGTCTATTGAAGGAGTACAGAAGAAAATTCACCGATGAACATTGATGTGATTAGTTAGTAAAGAGAATATCAAAGTTGAATAATTCGACTTAGATGTTTTTCTCATGCAATAAACAAAACAAAGGTGAAGAGATTCATCCCTTCACCTGTCTAGGTTAATAATATCCAGCATTTATCACCAGGTATATATCACTGCAAATGAACGTTTACAATGTGTTTCGGATTACTTCACCAATGCTTAACTATTTTTGACTGGTCGCTGTAGCGTTGAAGGTACTTCGCATGGTGCACGGTTGGCAGTACCTATTCTCTCGAATATCTGTTGTGGTTTTGTATGGCTGTTGTGTACGTTGATGTTACCTGGTCCCTGTTTCACTCACCTGATGAGGTCTTTATTGCCTGCTTAATACGCCACGTGCAAACTCATGTAATATGTACGGTTCGGCTTTATGACCCTCAGTTGCTTTCCTTTGCTACTTCCACGTCTCCACCTTCGTGGCTTTGAGTCCTCTGCTTTTATTATCCCCAACCCTCTGTCTTTGTTAACTCCAGTTGCCAATCTGCCCGACTTCAAACCCTACGTCTTGATAAACTTCAGTCACCCGCCTGCATGACCTCCAACCCCCACCTTTATTAGCTCCAGTCACCTAGCTGCTCGACCTCCGGTCCTCTCCTTATATTTTTTCTGCAGTGCAGACCTTTGGTATGCAGTAGTGACCGATCTTAATAATAGGTCTCTGCTCACTTATAAGAAGTAAGAAAATGAAGGGCAACAAACGTTATATTTTGCGATTGTTTCAAAAAATTAGGTAACATTTTCTGAACGTATTCTATGATTTGATAGTTTTAATTAAATAGAACGACATTCCATCGATGTGTCGTATCATTGATGCGTAAAGAACCAACGTCGTTCGTTAGCCTTTTTTTCGCATGAATTGAACACATTCCTTTGAGAATTGCTATGAATATGTCCATTCTGAATACTAGGACCCCCCCCCCCTCCCTTCTCATCAGATATGCGTACTGGAAATGTGGACCAGCTTCTCAGCAGCTCTTAATTGGAAAGGGGAGAGGTGAAGCGTTTACCAGGTGCAGAATGATTTCGGCACGTCGTAACCATTATGATACACAATGAAAAAAATGTAAGGAGAGGAAAATGTGCGAAAGAAAATTATTTGACGCACTTTTCATTCCCACGTCTCTTCCCTTCCCCCCCCCCCGCCCCTGCATCGCAACCTGAATTTCGAGGTTAATATTCGGGAGTGAGGGAGAGGGATGAGTAAGCCTACCAATCCTCGATTTGGAATTTATGATTAGGCAGAGGTGATCAGAGATAGTGCAGTGAGGTTTATTATATTGTGGAGCGCATTAAGCAATAAAATATTTCGCAATTATTCGGTTATCATTTATTAAGAAGATATCAGCATTGAGATATAACAATGCTTTTCTTCTTTTAATTAGCTGTTCCTTCTTTTTTTCACAAGGCTGATGTAGATGCGAGAGGGCAGAGTATAGTACTATGTAAATGATAATGCATAGTTGACCAGTGGTTCTTTAAACGATCCCACAATTTGGTACCATGTTGGACGTGTCAACCAATATTCCCGACTAATCAGGCAGGTACGGTAGTCGGACATATTCGCCAGCACAAATGCTCTGCTTTATATGTTTTCATTTTCGTGCTATGTTCTTCCATATCTTTTTTCTTATCTATAAAGGCACACTTTCTTTTGCATCGATTGCGGCTAAATATTATCCCTTCCTAGCTCCGCATCGTTCATCGGCGCTCACGTTATCGTGGCGTCGATCGAGAGCAAGTGAATTGCTGCAAACGGGGATCACATAATAATGCCGGTTACATCAGTTCTGAGTAGTTGAATTGCATCGATGGCATCTTGCAAAAGTGTTTACCGTTTTTTGCATCGAAAGTTGGCCAACACTTTAACAGCTTGTCTGTTTATGGGAAATACGCGAAGCATGTTGTGATCGGCACCACTAAATTGTGTGATTGCTTAAATAAGCATCGATTAGATTTGCGTCTTTCAGATTTCGTTATATTCTGCCCTCTCTTATCTCTATTTACATTGAGAAAAAAAGGAAGAACTAATCACAGATTATTTGTATTGGCGGATATGTATCAATGTGCTTTTATTGATATGCTTTACAGGCACGCTATATAGCATCATGCATTGATGAGATAAAAATGGAATTACGACAAGAGTCGACTTTTGTGAAAGCGAACGCTATCGAGAAACTCGCCTATGTGAGTGGATATCTCATTTTCATTTCGATGCGCTCATTTGTGTTCGCCACTTTCCTCCTCATAGTCGGTTATCAAAACTTTTAATTAATGCATTCAGTTTAATATTTCGAACGTTTGGAAAATTTGAAGGAATTTGAAATTCGCGCTTTTTACGTCGCCTCTGGTTGAATTTTTACTGATTTTGAGAAATCATAAGGCGGGGGACCGGTAAGTGGGATCGAAGAGTATTTTAGTCGTTTTCGTTTATTTCAGCTGTCTCTAAGTTAGTGGTATCCGAAACTAAGATGTTCGAAATGATTTCTCGACAGGACCTTGGTTATCATCGTTAGATGGGGAGAGGGGGGTGGCAGCAGGTGCTGAGATGATGATTGTGGGAAAAACCAGCTGAGGAAAGGCACAAGAGGGGTAGGGGGAGGAAGTACCTTTTCTTAGAGATGACGTTAACCCATTACAGTTGCAAATGATGGGATATGATATTGCATGGGCATCGTTCAATATCATCGAAGTGATGGCGTCAACGAAATACACTGAAAAACGCATCGGGTATTCTTTACTGCCACTTTTCTAGCAATTTTTATATTATTTTATTGGTTAATTTCTATGCTTTTTTTTTCTGTAGCAGAGCAACTTGCTCAAAACGTGGACGTATGGTATACGGCAGCTGCACTTGATGGGTTCAGAAAGTGAAATTCAGCTTGATTCTTTGGTTGGTAAATAAATTTTACATTTTCTACTTACGTTGACTCTGGAATATTCGTTGCGGCCCTTTACTAAGGGAGGCGATTTTGAACTTTGTGGGCATATTGATGATGAATCGTTCTGCAACGATATATTGTATCAGCAGCTATGTTAGGGTCATTGGGAAGCGTCTTTTCCACTTTAAACGTGAGTCGATTCGAAAGCGATGTAAACGCCTCGATGGACGTTGATTTCCTTGTGGCTGCATCTTACCTCTTGTTTCATCTGTAGGATATTTCCCTGCGCAGTATCTATTCTTCGATGAATTACTAGTGACCAATGAGTGGACATTTTCCGACTCATTGCCGGACAAGTCATATTACTCCTTTCCTCTCCCGCTTTCCCTTGTCTCTTACTAGAAGCTGTCTAAGCAGAAGAATTCTTCCAGTAGGCGAATGAATTTAAGTAAGTAGAAAGGATGTGTTTCAGTTATTTGGCTGCCTCGCAGTGTTTCCACGAGGAAACGGATGTACTAATGCTGACAACGAATATGATACGCAAAGACTTGCATAGTGCAAGTATGTATGATACGGGTGTAGCATTGGGTGCACTCTCGTGCTTCGTCACGACCGATTTGGCGAGGGATCTTGCCAATGATATTGTCAACTTGGTTTGATATTCTCTTTCCTTTGTCTGTGCTTTTGTTCGTCGCACGATTCGCTTTGTTAAATTTGTGCAATTATATATGCATACTTTTTAGGTGGATTCAGTGACATGGTTAGTTTCATACTTAAGGGGGGGGGGGGGGGAGAGAAGTGTCACGATCTTATTTACGCACAAAAAGGATTCTTGGTACTAAATTAATTGGAAAAAGGTGCCGAATTTCGTTAGAATTTGTGCAGTTTTCGATTATTTTTTTCGATGTTTGTTTAGCATCCGGTCGCAACTCATCGACGACTAAACCGGTTGGGAGGATGAAATTAGTACGAAAGTAAGTTAATCATTTTTTACGCTTTCAGCTTTCTTCGAGTCGACCATATATACGAAAGCGTGCAGTTCTGTTATTATATAAAATATTTCTCAAATATCCCGACTCATTACGACCAACATTCCATCGTTTAAAAGAGAGACTTGAAGATCAAGATCCAGGTATGTAGTTGTGAGCTGTTTTCGTGCACTACATTTTAAACTCATTCTTCTGGCTTCGAGAGTTGTTGAAATCGATAAAAGAATGTTGTGGTCATATAAGAGAAGGGTTTAGATTTTGAGCTTTTTACGTTGCGTTAATGTATCATAAGTCGCCAAAAGGACAACTGTGTGGTACACACAATTGCTAACAACCCCTTTGATTTTCTTTCACATTTTCGTGCGTGTGGTATGCTAGAAGATAGCAGTTTGCAGATCTTAAGCATTTTAACTTAAAGATATAAGTCGCCACGTGTGGTACACCCAATCTCCCAAGTGAATTAAATCAGTTACCATCATTAGACTGTTAAATCTGGTAGCATCATATCAGTTCCACAAGTGAATTAAATCATACCATCATTCCCAGTCTCCACAAGTGAATTAAATCAGTGGTACCATCATTCCCCAGTCTCCACAAGTGAATTAAATCAGTGGTACCATCATTCCCCAGTCTCCACAAGTGAATTAAATCAGTGGTACCATCATTCCCCAGTCTCCACAAGTGAATTAAATCAGTGGTACCATCATTCCCCATCTGCGAGGTTTTCAGAAAGCAGCACTGCTGAAAGTTTAAATCATCAGCTGAAGTTTTCGTTCGATGAACTTGTGCGTATCACGGGTTTATGATCTCGAAAGGAGGGGATGAATGGAGGGATCTTACTTTGCGATACTCTGCTGAAAATGAGTTGAAATGTGTGGATTTATTGAGTTATAAATGAAGAGATTTAGGAGTACAAAGTGCGGCGGTGAATGTGATTTGTGAGTTGGCACGAAAAAATCCGAAGAATTATTTGACGTTGGCACCTGTTTTCTTCAAGTTGATGACGACCTCTTCGAATAATTGGATGTTGATAAAGATTATCAAATTGGTTAGTGACCTTTTTCTTTTCTTTTTTCTCACCTGCTATTGTTCACCTTTTCTCGGTCTGATTAAGCCTTGAAAGTGATTACTGATTGTGTTCGATATCGCTTGATGATATTCTCCTTAATCGATCCATTATTTTATGGGATTGCTGAAACGATGTGGTTTGTGTTGCGTATGTTTCGTTAATTTGGCCAGTTATACTTTGGCCAAGCTATCTATGAGTAACTTGGCCATTTTGGCTAAGTTCGCCTATATATATCCTGAGCAAGAAGCTTTTCTTCGTGGAGTAACTAATATGGAACATGTTGTTGGAATGTTGATTTCATCGGATTGATGCTAATAAGTTAGTGATACTTTAGTTACTAAAGAAATTAATTCAAAGGTAGGTAATATGTTGAATATTATGCTTGGATAAGGCGCTTTTCAAAAATTAAAAAAAATGTTTGTGGGGCGAAGTTTTGCAGTTTCGAAGAATTCGATGATTGAGAAGTCGAGAATGATTTATCGATGGATAGAAATGAAGAGGGACGGAAAAAGAAACGTCTCGTTCAGAATTTCTTCCTTTGAGTTTTTTTCGAGTTGTTTGGAAATAAAAAAATTTTTTTTATTTGTTACTAAACAATGCGATAAGTTTTTTTGAAAGTAGTCCTATTATTTGGCATCAAACAAAAGTAATCTCATATTCCCCTTCTCAAAAAAGAGCAATTGCGCTCTCACTATGAAAGTGATGAGTGATAATTGAAAATTACAAAAGTTCATAATTGATAAAACCATGGATCGTAGAATAAACAATAAGAGGGGATAACGTTGGGGGGTTAAATGAACGAGTTTCAGTTCGGTGCTCTGGTGCCTTTAGAGCCTCGACTTGGCAAAAAACTACTAGAGCCATTAACGAATCTCATCAATAGGTACGACTTTACTTGCTTTGCTCTTGGCTTACAAAAGAAGTTATTTGAATTTTCTTATTGTTAAGTGAATTATATATCGTTTTTTTTTGAAAGGTAAATGGGCCATATAAGCACAGATATGCCAAAATCTTTGCGAATATTTCCTCAAGAGCTGCCAATTTTTCTGGTCGAATGTTATTTAAAAATTAGGTGCTGCGATAAATGTGCAAAAATAGGGGCGGTGGGGATGGTGTTGATGTCAAACGCGGTTGCTATCAAATTCAACTGAGTAAGTTTTTATTATCGTAAAATTCCCGCGAACATAAACGATGGATGCCATTGGGAAGATGCTCAATACGCGAATACAAACAAAGTTAACATTGCACCTTTTGGGAGGGGAAGGTTTTATTTAGTGAAGTGAATGTGGGAAAATTTTGTGACCTTCCGATCGAAAGAAATATTTCTCGAGGAATTAATAAAATTACCCGAAAAGGTTTTCTTTCTTGTGCGCATCTTTCTCTTTTTTTTTCTGCTCTATGATAATTCAATGCAAGATTCATTAATGGTCAGTGCAAGATCGGTCAGTGGTCAGTGCAAAATTGATAGCTTAGCATTTTATATTAAGCTGATATTTTTGCATAATCTGTTTCGGGATAAGCGTTGATGATGAGGTGGTAGAGGTTTGATAGAGGGGTGTAAACGTTGTGTTGTTTGCAGCACATCAGCGATGTCATTGCTCTACGAGTGTATAAATACGGTCATCGCAGGTAAATTTTTTTTTTACAGTGTTCCATTTGTCGTATATTTTATATGCGGAAATGTCAACCAGGTTAAACGTTCCATTTGTTTGTTGGTTAGTGAAATCTAAATAGGTTTCATACGAGAGACTGGAATCGTTGATAGATTTGTTGAGAAGTGGTCATTTACACGACGGCAAATAATGTGGTCATTTGGTGTTTGATGCTCTTCGTTGTTTTTCCTTACTTTATGCAGTGTCTTTTTAATTTACGTGTACTTACCGTTACTTCGTTTTTTTTTTTCAAGAACGGGTTTAAAAAAGCTTTTTTATGCTTATAGCAGCGCCTTGTGTTCTTTGGCTTCAATCGACGACATAGGAACGTGTCGAAGTTTTAAGCCCCATCCTCTCCCTCCCCTCCCCCCTCCTCCGCCCGCCCTTCCTCTGTCTTCCCCTTAGCCCATTTCTTGGTGGGCTATAGTTGTTTTGGTGCCGCATTGTTTCCTGTTATTAAAAAAAAAAACTCGACGTGTTATATTATTACTAGTGTTCGTGTTCTTATTATTACATCTTTGTCTTGCTTTACAGCCATAATTCCTTAAGTTGCTTTAATTGAGTCATTGATCATCATATTTTTGATTTATTTTGTTTATAACTAGCAGATTAAGGGCTTAATAAGGGCTCTATTAGCACTTGTAAGCAAATCGGAAACTTGGATGAGTTAGGTAAGTTGAACGATATATCTCTTATATAGGTGCTAGTTGCCTCAAATAGCATACTATTCAAAGTGCAGTATTGAGCAGTTATCCGCTCTTACAGCGTTTTGTCTGTTTAGTGCAACAGTTTCAGTGCTGATAAGTGTTTCGTCGGGCGCGCCTGGTGACCACACCGCCAGCATCCAGGTGAGCACATTCATTTCTCAACTATTCTCTATCGAATTATAAATTTTTTTGCTGATTTTTAGGAGTTTTTGTTTGGAAGAAGATATTCTCTAAAATATTATTTCTTAGAATTTGTGTGATATATTATAGTAATTAGATGTAATAAAAGAAGTTGAAATGTTTTCTCGATGGCAGTTTATTACTGAAAAAGAGGATTTTTCTTGTCAAATTTTAAGGGAAGAGATATATTCGGCTAATGGGATATTTCTGTATGGTTTAGCGGTGATATTTGTGTTTGAAGTTTGAGGCAAATATTGATGAGTATTTCGTTGTTGCAAAACGGCTGTAGATTGCAATAAAGCAAATATTGATTCTTTTTTATTACCTCCATGGTAATCGTGTAGTAGATGTTGCTTGTGTTTACATTTCAATTTAGACTTTTTTTAACGTTTGTGGGACTCGTTGGGCCGACTAACATTAGCAAAGTTTTTTTCGTTTTGAGTTTGATAGTAGATTGAGAGGGAAGCGGTCTATCATTTCATACCTGTAAGTGCAATATTAGTGAGTTGTGTTTCTCTTGTTTTATTCATCCACCTTCATTTCCTCCACCTCCTCCTATCCCTTCCCCTCCTTAGTTCCCTTTTTGCATTTTATTTTCCTCGTTTCTAATATGATGAAAAGGATAATAATTGATAGTAGAATCTGTTCGTCTTTAAGACGATAAAAAGGTCAAAAATTGATGACTAAAAGCTAGCATAAAAAGGTCTCTGCAGGAGTACTATATGGGGCACTTCGGAATTGAGAAACGCTTCAAGTGAAGGGTGAGAGTTAACGAAGGTACGGGTGGAATGTTTCTTCCAGACTCTTCTGATTATGAATAAAAGGATAGGTGAGCAAGTGAGGCTTTATTTCATAGGTGGGGAGGTTTTTCACACCAAAAGTGATAGATGGAGGTGAATTAGGCGTTTTTTTTTTCTTTTGTTCTTCCATTATTGCTAACTGAAACGGTCGTTAGGCTTCTGTTTGTCAAATCGCATATAGCCGTCATTCATCCTTGTACCAGGTCATCAATTAGAAGGGTTCTGTGAGTTTCATCAGTTGATTCCGATGTTGATGTTTTAGCTGACATCCTTTAAAGTTAATATTTATTTCCTCGAATTAAAAAGTTTTTTCAAAAGGACGCATTTTTTAATGTTGTGAATGAAATATTTTCAGTTATGTGTGCAAAAATTAGGCGTTCTCATCGAGGATTCGGATCAAAATTTGAAATATCTTGGATTACTTGCAATGGGACGAATCCTGCAAACACATCCGAAAGCCGTTCAAGCTCATAAAGATATCGTACTGAGATGCCTCGATGACAAAGATGAAAGTATTCGTTTGAGGTATCATTCAAGTTTATTTTCAGGGAGTTTTATACAGTTACTTATTGGAATGTTTCTATTACCCATTTTTATGGAATCTTTTTTTGTGAAATGGATGCAGCTTTTAGCAGTGCTCCTCTTCCTTCCTCTCTCCTCTCATACGCTTCTGGGAGACTTCATTTTATTATCTTGGACATTTAATTAGAAAGATTAAAGGACAGCTTTATGGCTAAACAAGCTTGGACTTGAAGCGATATGAGGCAAAAATTTTGGGGCTCGGAAAGGATCTCACTAAAGCTAATTCGGTTTATTACTGATTCACTTTGTTATAATTGATGGCAGATCGTCTAAGGATTAGTTCCACGTTTTATAATGTATCACAGACTTATTAATTTCTGAAAGAGGTTTCTAAATTAGTTGGGGGGGGGGGGGGGGCGGTGTGTTAAACAACTGCGGTATTAGACTTGTTTGATGACCGATAAAAATATTGTCTGCAGAGGGGTTAGCTCAGAAGCTCCCTCCCATTTTCCGGCCTTCCGGGTACGAATGGACCGGTCATCGTCGAATTCTGAACCGGATTAAAAAGCTAGTTTTAACATAAGATGTTAATTAGGTGTTTATAGAGGGAATGTGGTGTCGATCAGATGAAACCTCTGTCTAAAAGCTTGTTTGCTTAGGCTTCAGAAGTTTAATTATTCAGGGTAGATTCGTTCATAATTGCCGAGGTGATGGCCGCGTTGCTGAAAAAAAGATTGTTCTTCGAGCATGAGGCCGACTGCTTGTTGCGCTAATAAAGGCATTTGTGCTCGATGAGGTGGCACTAATCTAGAGGGTGATCGGGTCGCAGATAGATTTAAGGTGATCGTTGAAGAGGAAGCTGTAATTGCAGGGCACTCGATCTTTTGTATGGAATGGTTTCTAAGCGGAATATAATGGAAATCGTGCGTAAACTAATGGAACATGTCGATGCGGCCGAAGGATCTTTCTATAGGGATGAGTTGCTCTCGAGGATCATCTCGATTTGCTCCTATAACAACTATCAGTATATCACTAATTTTGAATGGTAATTTCTGTCGTTGTTTTTTGAAGAAGAATGTTGCATAGGTCTTATACATCTGTTTAATTGTCTGTCTATCTGTCCGCAAATTTTTGTTAAAAATCTAATGAGGTGAATTGAATATAATTTCTAAATTAGAGAGACGGGACATTTCCGCCGGATGTTGCTGGGCTGTTAAACTTATTTGAAGCTATCGGGTTTGATACGGATCTGGGATGCCCTTTTCATAAAAAATTGGTTGCTTTTGTAAAGACTGATTCAAAAAAGAGTCAGCCATGCCGTTTAAATCCGCTTTGATCATTTGGTTATGAAATAATAATACGTAGGTGCTAAGCAATCGTTTCAGTTGAATTATGACGTTGCGTTGGTGTGAAAAAAATTTTTAAATCATACGTCTGCATATTGTTAAATTCCTCAAACGCTGCAATCTGTGTACCTTACCAGGTGGGGATCTTTTCTTTTAAAGGTGTTCGAGTTCTTCAGGTACATATCGGTGTTGGTCGAGCTCACCAAGGTTGAAGGAACTAAGCATGGTGCAATGATCGCCGAACAGGTGATCCTCATTTTTATTCGTTATTCATAGGTGAGCAACGATCGGTTATATTTCTCTTCCATACAGAATAATGTTAGTTCGATGGCTGTGACGAGAAAGGGATTTAATCAGAACGTGAAAATTTACAATTATTATTTAAGTGGGAACTTTGGCTTTGGAGAATATTGAGCTGTATGAATTGTTGAACTGAGATGGCTGGTTTTTATCGTCGTGGGAGAGGTGGAGTGGGGAAGAAGGAGCGACTCCGGGTAATCGCGATCCTGCAACTTTTAAATTTTCTTCGGCACCCTCTGTTACTTCCCGAACTCGGAAGAAATGTCTCTGAGTGGTCGGTTAAATATTCATTGGTGGATGTGATGAGATTATGACATGTAACTTTCAGATGCAAGATGTGACTGTTCGCGTGCAGTCAATACGGCATTTCTCCGTTTCGCAAATGGCTCTTCTAGTTGAAAATGCAAATTTATTATTGGCAGGTAGTGCACAGCATCGTAGCAATATCTGCGAGGTATTGCTCGCTGCTGCATGGATTTGTGGTGAATATGCCGAGTAAGTGCTTTAAATTAGAGTGGACTGCCTCGTGAATATAGAACTTCTCCTTAGAATTTGAGGATAAAAAAGAAGAGCTAGGAGAGTTTGGACTCAATTTATCACAAACTTTGATATATTGCGATATAAGTAATTTGCATATTTCTGGCCATCCGGAAAATGGACTCAGTTTGAAGATGTTGCTGTTCAGGGTTTTTTTGGGAGAGAGGGGCACTTGAATAAATAAAGAGAGGTTTTAAAAGATAGTCATTTAGCGGTAAGGAGCTCAGATTAATGTCGCTTTCCTATTAAAGAACTCGCTGTTTTTATTATGGGTCGAAGTGCAATAAACTGTTTGTTGATGGGATGAACACTGACTTGCGAGTACTATGATTATCCTTACTCCTTCATTCATTACTTCTTTATACAGCTAAGTGACCTTTGTTGAACGGAATTAATTAAAAAAGTGTTTCGAGTTCTTACCTCGCTAATCGAGATTAATTAATAAAGGTGGTTTTATAGGCACGTATGTAGTGTACAAGGCGTTCTGGAGGCGATGCTGAAGACGAAGACAGCAGTGATGCCTGGCCATATTCTTAGTGTTTATGTGCAGAATATTGCAAAACTTTACGCTTTGCTATTGCAAAAGGCAGAAGCCGAAGAAGATTGGGATACAGTGGAATCTCTTGATAATCTAATGTTGTCGAAGTTACCGCAGTTCGAACTAGCCGATCATCTGGAAGCTCAAGAACGAGTAAGTACCTTACTTGTGCTGTGCATACCATAGGATATCAAGGATTTAATTAACCTGGATAGGATCTTTAGAAATTTATGGCTTTTGAAAAAAAAGAGTGAAAATAGTTATGATTGGAGATGAAGTAAAGCGAAACAAATGCAATGCGAATAGGAAATATTCGAAGTCGATTCGTTATTGAGATATGTATAGATGTGAATTTTATGATCAAAGTTTTCATTTGCGTTCATTAAAACATTTTTGATCTTCTAATATATACGATGGAAATTTGGACATTGTTGTTGCTGTAGAAGTAGGTGACGTTTGATTGTATTGTTTATGAGATGCATCAACATTGCGCAAAAATGTTTTTCAACTCTTTTATTTAAAAAATAATCGGCTTTTTTCTTTACAGATTATTATTTTTATTGTTTTTGAAAAGGACCTTCTCCTATCGTTTCGTCGCCTCCTCATCCACCTTTGTCGATTGCCAATATTATGGATTGAATCCGCTTATAGGCATGTACACTGATGGCGATAGTTCGTGTTGTGGAGCGTTTTCATGCGAATCGAGAGAAGATAGCCGACGACTTTTCTAAGTTATTTGAAGGTGAACTAAACCCGGTTGCTCCTAAAGCGCAAAGAAAAGTACCGGTCCCTGAGGGGTACGTTTATCTCCAAATGTCCTACATCATTTTCTGCATGCGTCTTTGTTGAATGCATCTACGGTTTAGGTGAATTCGTTTGTTGCAGATGGCACACTTTCAATTTGCGACAGGTGGATTTGACAGGTAGATGTGAAGCACACCTTTGCATCGGCGACTTTTTTTTTTCGAATGCTTGTGGTTTATATACTTGGCGTATTCATGCATGTGCCTATTAGAAGTATTTGCATTGTTTGTTCTTTGGCATTTGTGCAGTGCGCATTGATAGAATGGGGAGCATATAGGTACGACATAAACTTAGTACTGTCAGTCATGTCGGTACTTTAATGGTGCTTATTTATCTTTCCGTGATCTCATGATGTTAAGACTTCCAGTAGAAAAATAGCTGTTGTTTTATTTTTATGGATGTAAATTCGTTTGAGTATTTCCTTCACCTTAAATGTTTGAATGAAAAAATTGTCGAGAAAAAGGAAAGATTCTCGGTTGTTGCAGACTCGATTTGGATGCGTGGATTCATGAGCCAGAACCCGAGGAAGACGGAGAGGATGTATCATCGGAAGATGAGGGATATCGATTTGGCAAGAAAGCGCTACGCTCGGAGTTTGCCACATTCGGTGGTCGTTTGAGATATAGTAGTGAGGAGGAAGCGGCTGCAAAGAAGAGCAGCCAAGCTTCTAAGGAGCCCACTGAAGAGGAGATACGCTTAGTAAGTGTAATTTTTTTTCAATGGCAAGAACGCTTTGTTGTTGTTTTTTCATATTTGGAGTTAGTTTTACAGTTTGTGCTTGATTTTTTTTTTTTTTTTTTACAGAAGATTGCGTTGTTTTTCCATATGAAAATAAAATCGACTGCTCTATTATGTTTGCTGATGGCGTGGTGACACCTCAAATCAACCAACCCTCTCAGAGGAGTGTCCTCGAGAATGTCATAGTTATCCTCAGAATGTCCTCAGTTGCTTACGACATAGTGGTCTTTCGAGAATGTCAAGATAGAATTGAAGGAAGTTTTTTTTTTGTGTTTTGCAGCGTCGAGAACGGAGACAACATGAAATTGAAAATAATCCGTATTATATGAAAGGTGATACAAAATCGATGCCACCAAAACGACCGAGTAAGTTTGTGGGAAGAAGTTCTATGGAGAGAGGTGAAGCAACACCTGTCGACTTGCAAAGTCCTCTAGAAATTCCAGGTATGCTCACCGCTGTGCTTCCATGCTATTTCAATTGTGGATTTTCTCTATCGTTTCTAACACCTTTTGTCTTTGGGGGTGGTATGGTTGCATTAGTACTTCATGTTCATCGTTGTATAACTGAACGTCATTTCGTGTAGTGAAGCACCCATCTACTTGAATTTATGCCTTTAGGTGTTAACATATTTGGCACTTTTATCCTTGTTCGTGTTTGGCTGCATTCGATTCCTTTTCCTTCGAATTAACGGCCCAGGTGGAAAACTTTTTAGGGAAGAATTTGCGGCTAATGGATCGCAGCTGATCGACTAATGATCTTATTGCATATTCTAGTCCTTTTTATTCGTCTACATGCACTCTCCTTTTTCTGTGAACCATCCAGAATTCCTTGTGGGCAGGATCTGCCTCTCTCCTTCCTCCAGTTCTGCCTACACTCATGCTTCGAATAAAGTAGTCCTCAATGCTTCCCTAGAATCACACATGGGCTTGAAGTTTACGGCAGTGCTTCGATCCTTATAGGAGCATTCTGAGGCCATAGTGATAGAGGTAACCGTTTCCGATCGTAGCTTTAGGAGGGCGTTTCCTATCCGGTAAGGACTCAGAAGTCGAATCTTACTTGACGTTCGATTTGTTTTGAAATGATTATCTGTTTGTCTACCCCCCCACTTCTTCATCTGTCTCTCCTGTTTGCTCCTCTCTTGCCTTATCCTCTTTTTTGATTTTATAGCTGTTAAGTTCTTTTCTTTGTGATGGTTAAACGATTGTGAATATTCGGCAAATATATTATCATAGTAAGAGGCGTGGAGCTACACTATTTTGCCGAAAGATGTGCTCATTTCTTATGTGCAACAGTGGGCATCATGTCTTCTTTTGATCGTTATTGCTCTATTTGTAGTCTCTGTTGTCCATGTTTTTTCCTGGCATCAATATTGGTAGTCTCTGTTTGCATTACAACAAGGTAACGTTTATGATAGTCAGCTGTAAGATAGAGCACAACAGTGTTGCTGATTTTGGCTACGATTTATTCCATGCGTCACTTGGTTCGATTCGAACCTAAATTCTTTAGCCGGCTGTTAGTTGCTTGTTGCCAACCTCGAAGTCTGTAGACGCACTATTCGTTTCTTAATTTTCATCGATCTTATTTAGTCTCAACTTTGGAATTTACAGGTGTTGTTGGTCTCGATCGGTATATGCAACAGCAGCAGTCGACCTTAACGTGGAAGACGGCGAAGAAAGAGAAAAAGAAAAAGGGCAAGAAACGAAGAGGTGCAAGGGCGATGGTTAGTTCAAGTGAAGATGACGATATTCCGATCGTTCATCAGGTATGAAGTTATCCCATCTATCAACTTCGCTCTCCTCCCCTCCCCCACTCTTCGCTCCAGTCCCTTCCCCTCTTGCTAAAACATATTCACTTGGGTGTAAAAAAGTGCGAAAAATTGAAATTGGTTCAGAAATTGACCAAAAACTGAAACTGAAAATTGGGTTGGAAGAATGATGTCAAGAGTCGATATTTTCGAGAGAGTGACATGAGTGGGTATGGCTCGATTGCATTTTACGGATCATGGCGGACTGCTGCAGTTTTTTAGCGATAGGCTGAGGGAACTGATTGAAGGGGGGGGGGGGGGTAGGGGAAGCAGTGCAAAAACGGGCAGAATTGTCTCTGTCCGGATTCTCTCGGATTCCATGGGGGATTCTGTCAGTCTCGAGAAGCAAAACACTAATGGTTGTGTCCTTAACGCTAATCACCCCGCAAATATCAAACTTTTTAAATCGTATTTTTCAAACCATTGGAGTACAACATTGCAAATGGTAAAGAAATGTGCCAAATGAAGTAATTGTTTGTCAGAGGTAATGTTTGATGTGGACGATAATCTTTTTTGTATTTTGATGCGAAAGTTTGTATATTGATGTAACATAATTTCCATTTATGGGCATTTCTGTGGACAGGCTAGATTGTGATAACAGTATGGAAAGCAGCCTTACAAAGGTTGTTTTGGAGTGATAAGAGCTGTTGATAAGGAATTCGTTTGAGAGGCTCTTATCAGCAAGATGTCATTTCTAAATGAAGAATTTGCGCATTGTTCAGGTGAATCGTGCTGATGGAGAGATGCCCGAGAATGCAAAATCAACTGACGAAGAAAGCATTCCTGAGAAAACTGTTAGTCTTGTTCATGGATATGTAAATTAATGAGAGAAATAAGAGTAGATGGAGTCAAGTATTAGTTAAATAGAGCGAAAAATTTTCTCTTCTTCTGTTTAATGCTTTCTGTTTCATCTTTATTCTCCCTCTCTTGACTTCCCTCTCTATCTCACATGGCTTGCTCCTACTGTTTCTGAAGACTATGACGTTTTGAAAGGTCTGGTTGTATCACACAGGTGGCAGTAGTATTAATAGCTATATATATATATATATATATATATATATATATATATATATATATATATATATATATAGACTGCTTCTCTTTGTTTGGCTTTCGTTGCTTGCTTTTTTTCTCATTTATCTTACAGATGCTTTTTTATATGGTAGCTGAAATCTTTAAAGTGCCCGGTTATAGGATGGTATGGATGCTGTCTATAAAGCACTAGATATCGATCTGGAGGAGCCATTAAGGCCTGAAGAACAAGTTCAAGCCCCACAGCCATACGCTCAACCACGTATGGTGCTTCGTGATGTGTGTCATAGTGCTCAACAAGATGGCTTCGTCTACAATAGTGCAGCGATGCCATTACGTGTCTATAACGGCTTATCGGCCTCAACAACCACCAATGGGCATCCTGTGGAACGCACTAGCAAAACAAAGAAGACGAAAACAAGCAAGGAGCGCACACAAAAGTTTGTTGTTTTGAACAGTGCCTTATAAGCTACTGCATGCATTGATCGGTTTATTCAATGAGTGGTGATTTGGTGATCGGCGATCATGTAAATATCAGAACATCACCCGAATAGAAATTCCTATCTTTAGGAATCTGGTGCTGTAGCTAGGATCTTTGTATTATTTCACTTATTTCTGGATGTTGCAGCCTCACCTCGAAGATTAGTACCTAAAATGTCGTCACACTAAATGACACTCACCCTAAAGGTGTTGTACTTATTTTATGCTTATCTCTTGAAAACCCGTTCTCTGCTATCGTTTAATTTCATAGCTCTCACATTTTTACTAATTAATTGCCTTTATTGATCGAATACCCATTGCATATCTGTTACTGAATATCAGTGATTATTAGGGAAGTGAATATGTGCGCTTTTCGACAACTTTATTGGGCGTTCAGTTTGCTTATGTTTTGATAAAGCGAAAGTAAGGAATTGATTGTGTTTTGTACTGAAGAGTTGGATGAGAAAATATGTGCCGAGGTTGGTTATTGATATAAGCATTCAGTTTAAGTGTACAGTTTATAGGGTATTGGACGGTTTATCTCCACCGCTCAACGAGTTTACACAATTGAATATCTATGTGATAGTGAATGCTGTTGATAATTGATTATGAAGTGTTTTCAGAGATGGCGAGAAATCACGTAAGAAGAGAATTTCATCGAAAGGTGATGCATCACTAACGAGGAGGACGGAAGCGAAACTTATAGAAGGCACCGACGAGTGGCTACACAGCTCTGAGGCTACCGAGGCTGCTGCGAAGGCACTTAATGAAGCGGGCAAAGCAACAAGGGTAGGCATGTCCCCATGCTGAGCATAGATTTTAAGGTCCTCTAGGTGGCAGATTTACGTTGCTTGAGCCCAGTTGGTTAAGGCATATGATTATTGGTGAGAGGTTACAATAGACATTGCTCTAGCTAAAGTAGTGGTTGATGTTGACATTCGAGGTTTTGAACTTCAGTGGCAAATTCTTTCTTCCTCATCCAAACCATTCTCAAGACCCTGAAGTCGATTGCTCCTGCAGCAATTTTTTTAGTTGCCAATATTACTGTCGGCATTTGACCTTCCGAACTTCGGACGCCCTTCAGGCGGCTATCGAGGGTCCTGGAGAAACTCCTCCCTACTTCTGGTCATACAAAATTGGCTATTGTTTCACTACAGTGGCTTGTATTCCTGTTGGGTGAACATTCCTTCGGCAAGAGTTAACTGCAATGTTGGAGTAAGTTGATCTGAATATTAGGTGGCTGTTCTATATAACACCTTTGTGATATTATCAGTGAGCATCGACTCGTACCTCATTCATTGGTTACAGTTATTATCATCTCGTGATATTTTGTAAGAGATAAGGATCATAACAGGTGGGAAGATAGTCAGGAATTCACAGTAATTCTTAATGAAGATAAGCAATTGTTGAATGTGATAAAGTTTGCAGAAAACGCATTTAGTGATTGCTTTGATACAGGTTGTTGTTGATGGAAGGTAGTCGGGATGCTGTGTTTAAATGACAAGGAGGATAAAGGGGTTGATTTCAGAAGGCCGAGAAGAAAAGTAAGGACTCGAAAAGAAAGAGCAAACACGCGGAAATGATTGAAGAGCCGATCGATAAGGACGTTTATGAGGTTTATTCACTATCTTATGCCATTGTTTCTTTATCAGCTCACAAAGCAATTTAAGGTATTCCTGTAGGAGAAGCCCTATTTGTTTTCATACGGATGTCTATATTTGGGAGCAATGGGCGCTTTCCATCAGTCCTTTCAAGGGTTAGTAAAAATTTCTGGGGGCATTTTCCCATTTTCGTGCAGATGAGAGGCGAAGGGGGATAGAACAGGGTCATGGGTGGTGGAAATTTTTGCTTCATTCTCGCATTTCATTCTCTGCAAAAGGTTTCAGTTTTTCCTCACAAAAATTGCTAGAGGGGCGTTATGCTCTTTTAGAATTACATTCTGTCAAACAACTTGATCTCGCACCCATCAGCGAACTATTTTGTTGTTTATTTCTTTAAATTCCTTCTTTCTGATTCCCATGTAGAGGTGACGGCACACATATGCGGCCGTAGGAAATCCACCAGATATAAAGGAAGTTGAGTGATTTGTAGTGGAATCAAAGGATGTAGCGGAATTACTGGAGTGAATATTCGCTGATCATCTTTTCAGATCGTCAGCACTGTTTTGTACTCTTTTCTGATCCTTTATATATATCGCATCCTATATCAGGGTTATTCTCTTTGTCAGTTAGATCATTGATAGTTTAAGGTAACGTCAGGTGTTTGCACACCGAGTAATCCAAATGTACGTGGCGATTCATCGTCGAATGGTGCTGTATCGCCGCAAGGAGCTATAACACCCGACCATTATTCCAAGAAAGACGGCAGTCGATCTGATATCAAACTCTCCTCCTATGCATTTCTGGGCGAGAGCAACGACTTGAAATTGGTCAGATTTTTAGGCGTCTGATGTTATAATATGCTTGTTTTCTTTTCTTGGTTCTTAGGTCTTTGGACCAACCTATATCATAAGGCTCGCAGTGCACGTTCACAACCGAAAAACTTATGGCGACTTGGTGTTTGAGGCTGACTAAGGGAATGGAAAACATTCTACTTGCTTATTTCAATGAAAAACATTTCGTTTTATCAATTTCATTATGCTGTTCTCTTTGGGTGCTTCTGTGACTTATCGAAAGGAAATGACTGTTGTTTGGTTGGACGTAATTGTGTTTGTCTGCTATCTTGGATGTTCGCCTCACAATATATTTTAGTGTTCATGGAGTTGCTGCTTAATTTCCAACATCGGTACTTGCCAGCATTTTCCGTCTGTGCAGGATCTTAGCTAAAATTTTGTCCAGGATCATTCCCTCCCCTCTCTCTCGTGATTTTGGATATTTCATAGTGGATGCCAATTCCGAGCATTGATTTTTGGTGCAAACTTTGCTTCTTTTGTCCCGAGATGCGTCAGAATAGGAAGGGATAGGGCGACTGCGGTATGGAGCTCTATCGGCACACTTGGAGCCTTTGCTTTACAAATTTTGCTCCAAGAATTTTAAAGAAAAATGATTCAAGAGTGCAACTCACTTGTTAGAAATGCGCCACTTTATGAAATAGGTGCATAGAAAAATGCCAAAATGTGAGGTGATATAAACACACCGTTTGTTTTAGACTTACGAAACTCGTGTTTCAACGGACGATGCGAATCAAGTGGCGGTCGGAGTGGTATTCGCCAATAAGGGACCGAATACGATCCGACAGATTGAGATGAATCTTGTGGATACACTCAATACACGTCTCATACGCGATGAGGGACTCTCTTCAATGGTACTCTTTAATTGTGTTACCCGTTTATTGCAGCTATTCGCTAGCAAGTGGGAAAACGTAGTAGTGGAATGTTGTAATGTGGTTGGCCATTCGATTACTCAAAGTGTTTTTTCAGGCTGCAGTTCCGATGGCATTCCAACTACCGCCTGGTGTTTCCTCGGAGCACGTCTTTAGATTCTCGGTGAGAGCGATCAACGTCTCTCAGAAATTGAGAGGCACAGTAACATTTTTCGTCGAGGTAATTTGTTCTTTTTTGCAGTGCTGCTGTATTTCTACGTTTTGTACGATAGTTTTTACCCTGAAGTTGTAAGGCTTATATCAAAAATACAGAAATATTTTGTCATTCACTAAAAAGATAGAAGAGGATGGGATTGTTTTATTTAACTGTTTATGTCTCAAAAAAGAGAACCAAGTTATACGATATAAAACTCTTTCGAAAATAGGAAACTTATGCGGAAATACTTTTTTCTAAGTGCGTTGCGAAATCATCTTGAATGAATTTACTGAGCTGTTGGAAATAACTCTAGTTGACCTCAGATTCAGATGCCATATGATTCAGTTTCTCTCAGGGATTTTATGAGCATTAAGTGTTGTTTTTTTCGTTATTGGAAGCGAGGAATTGTCCAATTTCCAACTGATTTTTAAACACTGAAGTCCCATCCCCTTCTCTCTCCCCACGGGTAAAATCAGATAGCTTCAAAACATAAGCGTTTGGAGTGTACTTCCCGGTAAAGAATTCCAAGAGAGCCTTTTAGAGGAGAAACGCATGGCGTTTCTGAGTTACTGTAATTTGTTTTTAGGAATTTGCAATCCATATTCGTTCAGGTTTTAATTCATGTTCCCTCAGGGGGATTTAATCCATGTTCATTCAAAAAAATGCTAAGTCATTACTTCGTTGAAGCTCAGGTGTTTTACCTGCACTTTCACATATAGCCATGAAAATGTTGCCATTAACAGATGTCACCGCTTCGTTAAGCTGTCCGTGATCATAGGTGATGCTGTATGGGATTCGTTCAATTTTTTTTTTTGACATTTTGCGTTTTGTTTGAGGGCAACGAGGGTACTTCGCAAGATAAGGTCGATTTTCGGATTCTCTTACCTACAATCGCCTTCACGGTACCTGCAACGATTGGCAGGTTTCGAATTTTGAGTTTAACTAATCCCCTCTTTATATTAGCCAATTTCGAATTTTTTTTTTCATTAGTCAGTATATAAATAATAAAAAGTAATGCGATAAGTTGTTTCGGCTAAGTAGCGCAGAAAATTGTAAGGTGATCATTGCAAATTGAATATTGCTGATGCAACGGTTGTTCGGAGGTTCGCATTAGTATTGGAGAGCTTTTCATCTTTATTGCATCGAGCAATGCTTTATTCACAAAGCCTTACGTCTATATGTTGCACCTGTTGTGCTCCATTGTTTTTTTCTTCGATTATTTCGAAGT
Organism: Ascaris suum; assembly: GCA_013433145.1. NCBI lineage: Eukaryota > Metazoa > Nematoda > Chromadorea > Rhabditida > Ascarididae > Ascaris > Ascaris suum. Next base: position 1,783,816 of record CM024183.1, on the reverse strand, counting down.
GAATATAAATCTGACGTAGGCGGATTTCTTTCCTCATCCCTTTAGTATTCGTCCTTTCTCGATCTGTTTGTCAAAATTTGCATTTGAGGAGGTTCTTTAATAAGTTTGAATTCATAATTTATAATCTTATATTTGATCGATCGTTACTGTTTATCAAGATTTGAATTTATTAAAATTCAGAGAATTGTTTAAAGGGATGCATTCGAAGTGTTATTGGCGTCGGGTGATGTGGATTTCAAGTCGTCCACACAATTCTCGACATCACTATGTTGGGCTGACGTGTTGAAGAAGATCACGTTCTTTGGTCATTGCAGCGGTGAGTGAATTGGGGTTGTATCGTCTTCGTTTTTTGACCGTTTTATTGGTGAGACTAGAAGAAAACATATTGCAGAGATGGTCATTGAGTTTGATATAAATTTAATCAGTGTTTAATTATTGAGTTGACAAAGGTTGGCATTGCCTCCGAGATGTGCACTGAACATGGGTTCGACAGGGCAACACTGAGGCTGAATAGGGACTTTCTTGTTAGAGATGGATTCGTCGCAACGGATACGACTAATGCCTCTGTTTTGATGAATTTAATCCGGAAAATGAGGATGGGAACAGCCATTCGAAGGAAACAAATGGATTTGGTGAAGATGAATACAGACCACTGCCTTGAATTTTTCTGGTGCATCTGATCATATCGCTTCTTTCATTCGTTCCCTACTGCTCTATAATCAGCGCGGTCCTTAGATTGACTATATCCGTTGTTGTTTTTCATTTAATAAAAGCAAGAGACAAATTATATTTATGCAGATAAAGTCCGTTCGAAATTACACATCTTAACTCATAATTGCAAGCGAATTTACTCGATATGGAGGCCTAAAAAGTTTCTTACGAGGTAGTGTCTGAGGTGCCGAGTTTGTGCGCATCGCAATTTTTCAGCGTTTCGAGTTGAAACGCGTCACCTCATTTTCAATTTCAAAACACATTTACAGCTAAGCTGACTATTATACGTTCCTAGTGCATATTCATTTTTTTTTAAATCTAAAGTTTAATATTTGCAGTAGTTGAACGACATAATTCCTCTGCATCGTTGTATGCGCATACAATCAAAGCGGAGCCGATTTGCATCCTCGTCAAACAACAGGTGCTTTTTATATCTTTCCACCTGTCCATCCTTGTGGTATTTGGCTGAATCGATGTTCTCCCTTTTTAAGTTGTACAGTTTTTACAAACTCACTTACCGTTTTCTCCGGATTAAATTCGAGTTTTTCGAAATGACCCGATCGACACTGGAACGACCTCATGTGACATGTTCTTTCGTCGTAGATTTCTCGTAGGTGATATATAGGAAAGTTAAAAGGCATATCTCGTTAGCAGTCGAAGTACATAGGTTGATTTTGACTCATTTTATGTGTTGTATTTGTTTTATAGCATAAAAAATACACAAGCAAATTTTCACGAGAAATTATAGTCACATCTAACGTTCAGTATGAACAAGGGCAGTTTTAATCGTGATAGGTGAAAGGAACCGCGTTGGAATAAGGAGCAAAGTTAAGGTGCAGGTTGCAGGACGGTGGCGCGATGTGGCTGGTCAGTTGAAACACAAAACCAAAAAATGGTAATGGAAGTACTTTTGCACAACAAGTGGTGACCATCATAAGTGCAGTTTCTTAGCGGAAATGACTACAAAGTTGCTCAATTTGCTGCAACTTATATATTGCGTAAAGGTTTAAATGTTGCGGAAGTAGGGTCTCCATATTTCCAAAAATGCTGTAATCAATGAGGCATCTCCTATGAAAGAACTTAGTTCCACCCATTATTTGAAGCATTTCTGATCACACTCGGTAGATAGCTGTCAGCAAACCATTCCGCAAACAGTGCCTAATATTCCACTAAAATTTTGGGCTACAATTTAAGAGCTATCGAGTAGTTCGTCCGTTCTCCTTGCATGAAACGCTAAAATGATATGGGATCTCGTTTTTGTAGTGCACTCGCCACTTAATGGTCTTAATTCTCTTGTACTGGTTAGTCCCAAGGAATCAAGAGCGGAAACGGGAACATCCAAAAAAACGCTGGAAACTTCAAATGCATTGGGAACGAGGAGAGTTCCTATTGATTTGTGGTATATATGAGCTTATTTATATTGTGTACGTATATGTTGCTCTCAGAGAAATTGGTGCTGCTTTTCGGCTATTGATTTGAGTGAATCTGATTATGTAACCAAAGAAGAACATTATTTAGCCATAAATGAGCTTATTCTCTCCCGCACTCCATCGTGGTATTTATGCGTCGATCTTTTGTGTTTTCTTTAATAACATTCCATAGTGTTTCTATCTGTTCACGACCTTAAATCGAAACTGGTGGGAGGTTTCGTGGCAGCGATTCATCAGATGGAGGGTGGTGGAACAGATGTTGTCATCTGTTGATGTTACCGTTATATATAGTGAATGTTGCAGGGTGATCGGGTGCAGATAGACGGTCGAAGTGGTGATCAGCAATTGATATACGCAGTTGTGGACGAATTACGCGATGCTGTTCTATCCTAATGGTCCTCTTTGGTTTTCAGTTCCTTCTTACGGACAAAATAGTCCTCAAAAAGGTTAATAACTGAAAAAAGTTTCCGAAGGTCCTTGGGACGTTCATCTTCTTTTGAATTCTGTTTCCAGAATCCTTGTAATTTTTCTTCTCTCGCTGCCCTTGACCTCGAGCCGTATTCTCCCGACGGGTAGGATTCTGTATCGTAAACGAATCGGGGTGAGATTGGAAGCTAGTGGGTTGGTCAGTGAAGTCATCTATACATGAAATTTTCAGGAACAGCTGTGCTATGGAGGATAATGAAAGCGATCGTTTACGTGATCTGTTCAATGATCTTTCTGTCTGTTATCAGTTGTTCAAGTGTTCTGTCGTAAAAGCTTAAAAATGTGGCGAATAATATTTTGTCGGTCTGTCATTCCAATTTGAAAAAGTGTTCGTACTCACTCTTTATCGTTTTCTTTTGCTCTTTTACTCTTTATTTTTTTCCACCGCATAAAGAGGGGGATTTCTTTCGCCTGAGCGTGAAAAACGAAGAATTGTTATTCACCCATATTTCTTTTTTGCTGAAATTTTCATTGAATTTGTTGACATTAATATGCAAATTTCTTGTGGAATTTATTTGCTGACTTAATTTATTTTGAAGTTTAATAATCGTTTCTTCAAATAAAGTGAGCAATATATAATAGAGGTTGCAAAATGAGTTGATGGAAGATACGCACAAATGAGGCGCAAAAAAAACGACAATGATGGAAAACCAGTTTCAAGAAAAATAACTGGAAACACATTTGAGAATAGTGGTGTCGTACTCTACTAAGTGGGGGTGGTGGGGCTTAAATTATTCAAGCATAAGATTCTAAAAAGGAAAGCTCGAACAATAGGGTCACATTCCTTGATCATACTATTTTTCGCTGTTATGGTAATCTGATACTGCAAGACAGCTGTTTAACCACTCTATGGTGTTTTGGGTTTCCTCATTTTTTATGCTTGCGAAGTGCAAGTGGGGAAATGGATTCCATTGAGTGCAACATGATGGGCATAATGAAAAGACGTTAGAATTCACTCTGCGTTGGTAAATGGTGGAAATTTTGAAGAAGTCTGTGAAAGTTGTTGGAAGAACGTGAGGAGGTTATCGTAATATGAGGGCAATATTCGAGGAGGGCTGCAAAGTTTTGGGCGTATGAAATACGACGCCAAAGCGTTCAATCAATGAAGGTGCTGTGTTTGTTCGACTGCGAATTGCAAGAAAATGCAGCCGGGCGTCATTTCATTTAAAAAGGATAAAACGAAATTGGTTGAACGAATCTTTTCTCCACTTCAGCATCGATCATCGTCAATAAATGAATGTAATTGCGGAGCTAGCGCGCACAGTGACGAAACATTGCGACCGCCCATACCGATAGATGGACTTTGTTCAGTAACGTCGTGCATACACCTGCACGCATGCTCTGCGTATGTGACGCGATCACCTGTGCTACCTTCTTTTATTGCTTTTTTGTTTATGGCAAGCTTATATTACTGCGAATGAACTGGGAGGAATTTCGAAGTTATAAAATTAGAAAAGATAGATGCAAAATCGTGCTAGAACTTTATGGTAACTTCATTATTCAAGAGATCTCTGCTAATTGCTTACCTCAAGTCGTCGAGATCTCAAGCTGTAAGGTCAGGCATCACTACGTTTTTTTGGATGTTCTGCAAAATTGGTTATTGGTCCGCGATTTCCCGTATTTGCTTTAGTGAGGATGGGATCTGGACAAAATCCTTACGCTGTTCTATTCCCATCCTTCCAACTCTTCAATTTTGCAAAATGAATTAAAAGTGGGAGAAATGATTTGGTTTTGTTGGTTTAAGACGGAATATACTACTGTTACGGGAAAAAACATATTGATGGGAAAATTGCATGGGAAAGTTCCTGAAATCCCCTCGTTCAAAAAATGAAGCAACTTTAACCCGTGGGGTTTATTCGCGTTGTAAAACACATCTAGTTTCCGCTTAAACGATGTTATTTGCACACAGCGTGCTTCTTTTCCAAAGTTCTTGAACTTCATCCTTTGAAATACCATTGTGTTGGAGGCGATTTTCGATGAAACTCCGCGACGAAAATAGTCATCTCTCTTCTCTCTACTGAGAATAATCTGACGGATGTTTATAGTGGTTAATGCTCTCCATAAGTGAAGATTATAAAAGGAGAAGGGAAGGGTAATGAATAGGCGTGAGATAAGCTTCTCGTGTTTTGGAGGCTGAAAGATGATGCAGGAACTATTGGATGGCTCAGTACCTTTATTCGAATTGTATGGAGACGGTGTCCGATCATCGAATTAGGGATGAAGTGGTCGTATGTCCCCCATATTCCCCATTCATCCATATTTTGTCCTCTATGAGCGATATTGGTTAAGTGCAACGTAATATGTGTTTAATTTCAGTGGGAATGCGCGCTTTAGTGGGTGTAAAGCGTGTAATCGATTATGCGATCAAAGTACGTGTGAGACCCGACAAAATGGGTGTCGTTAAAGAGAATGTGCAGCACTCGATGAATCCTTTCGATGAGATCGCACTTGAGGAAGCGGTTAGATTGAAGGAGAAGAAGATTGCTAACGAAATTGTTGCCGTATCTTTGGGTCCTTCGAAAGCACAGGTAATCTCTACCTGCCGTGTTGTCTTGTATATAGGATCGACTACGCAGATAATTTCTGATACGGAAATGGCAAGAAACGGGAGCTAATATACCGCTACTGAGCGACGGCAAATTGCTTTAAATCGGTAAATTTACCTCACATCGGGCTGATATTGATAACGGCAGTGCCAGTGTTGATGTTTCTAGTAATATCGCTGCTAGCTAATACTGTTATTATTGGTCGTAGTGGTGGACGTGGTTTAGCACTTGATATTGAGAGAGCGTGGTATAGAGCGCTACGCTCTGAGTTAATGTACTCAATCACTTGTAGTACTTGTATTTCTTATTTTTGGGCAACCTGTGTTCACCTGAGTTTCCTTGTTATCAAATCACTTCTGACAGGGAAATTCCCGGACAGGGCTGCACCATTGCTTTTTTCATTTCCTGTACAAGCCTGTTTAAGCTGTCTGTACTTCTTCATAAGATACACTTCTTTTTGGGAGAGGGGAGAAGGAGAGGAGGGGACAAGGTCATGTAAGAATTGAAAATCATTGATTGTGTGTTTCCATACGCACAGTTTGTTCAACTAATTGCTTTAATTGAAATGTTTGTTAGCAGTGAGGCTGTTCTTTGCCGCACAAGGCTTGTTTATTTATAAGATTGCACTGCACAGTTAGGATTTTTTGATTCTCTTTTCATCTGATACATCGATGATGAATCGACCTCCCCCTTCCTGTTTTCCACGTGAAGCTTGTACCAATGCCTTGTCTCTCTCGCATCTCACTCTTGTCTGACTGCATTAATTGCTCCCGCTGTTGTTTTCTTTGCCAACTTAGATCCATTTTAATTTTTCGTATATGAATAATGGAGGTGACTGGCTCTTTGGGTAAAATGCAATGATGCGTATGCATAGAAGCGATTCATCGCAACGGATAAATAGTATGTATCTAGGTATATTTAGATGCACCTATGTACATATACACCAGGCTTATGTGCCTTTACATTTTCCAATTTAGGCTCTAACATACTATTTTCGAATGTTAGGCATGATGTATTGATCATTTGAAGGAAGTATTGCGAACGGCACTCGCGAAAGGAGCAGATAAGGCAATATTGGTAGAGGTGGATGATGCCACTGTCGAGAAGATCGAACCACTTCATGTTGCCAAGGTTACTGTTTTTCGATGAAATCCGTGCAGCGTTGCAGGATGGAGTTTGCCTCACTAACCTAGTTTTCCTTCAGTTTTGCTATCGGATTATTCGGAAATAGTTTCCTTTCAATATGGAAGCATATTTGTGCGATCCTTGATAGTATGGGCTGTGTTTCTCATTTTATGTTAGAAGAACATCAGTTGTCGTTTCTCTTCTTTCTTTATTGGTGGACACCGTTCAGATGAGACCACTCTGAAATGAACAGTAGAACGCAGGTCTTGAATCAGATGTTGGTATCAAACGATAGAGCTTGACGAGCTGATTACAAATGTGTACCTTTAATCTCATTTTACATCGTGACCGCGAAGTTAGGGGGGTAGAGGTTTGACATTCTAAAACTTCTCTCCACACCTCATCCTGTTTGCACCGGAAAAGGTTTTTCCCGTGCCTCATTCAGAAATTCTGGATGCGCTAGTATGAAGAAACTATCACAAATATCTCGCCGTTGCTTAAGGTGGCCTGGAATTTTGCCTTTGCGTGGTTCTTGAAAAGGGAGGATTTATGTCTTTGTCGCGGTTTTATTTTTCTCGTTTTATTGCTCGCACCAATTTCCAAATGATGTTTTCGTAGGCAATACAGCATTAGATTAAAGGCGTTGATGGTGCATATTATTTGTGAAAAGCCACTATATTAATGCAGACGACACATAATTAAGTAAATAAATAAATAAACAAACTGATAAATAATTATATAAACGACTAAACGAGTGAGGAGATAGGGGAATACGTTAAAAAACCGTTTGTGAAATAGAGAAAAGCAAAAGTTAGAGGACAAAAATACAAGGTATGTAGGAAATGAGACTGTTCAATGACCGTTGCTGGAGAAAGGAATGAAGGGAAACAAAGGAATTGTCTTCGACTTTTTTAGTGAAGGATTTTTATCCAAGAGAGAACTCTCGTTTCACATCATTTGTACGTGATGCTTCTTTTCGGAATAAGCATTCATTCATATAAATGCGATACTTAGTGATCGGCATTCGTGAGCATTGAAAAATTTGCTTCAGGTGCTTGCGAAGATAGCTGAGGAGGAAAAAGTGGATTTTATATTCCTTGGAAAACAAGCCATCGACGACGATTCTTGCCAGACGGGACAGCTCGTCGCTGGCATACTCGGCTGGCCTCAAGCCATGTTTGCGAGTAAGGTTGAGCCCGATGGTGATTACTTCAAAGTTACGAGGTGAGCTTTGAGTTGGAATATTGCTTTTATGGTAGTTGAATGAAACGATATTCCGACGGACACAAAAGCCTTTTAGTATTGGTCGCTTAATATCCTACAGGTGTTGCGATAGCATCTATCCGACTGTAAGGTAACGTGATGAAATTGTAGTGATGTGGGAAGTTTGAAGTAATTTTTTATAATCAGGAAGGTGGTATACTCCTGGAAGGCGATAGACACATTGCGTCTTTCAACTCGATTAGACAGGTAAGTGATGGATGTCACTCATCCCACTTCTTCGAATTGCGAATTGACCGTCGGAAAAAATGATGGTTAGAACGTGTTTCCACAAGTGTTATGTGCCAGATTATATTTCGGGAAGAAAAGCGGACTATCAATAAAGTGATTTAAGTGTGTGCAGAGGTTCCAGCTAGCAAGTCGTGCTACTCATGCATCAGTCTCAAGGGTTGGGGGAGCGGGGGAGGGGAGAAGTCAATGCTCCGCGGAGGCGTGATATGTCAAAATCTCTACTTTCTTTGTTCAGTTCCTTTCATTAATACACCACCGGAGTGCATGTGATCCTCATTAGGACATTGCAGAGAGGAGCTTTAAATACTGATTGCTTATTTCTACGCATCAAATAGCTATGAAAGATTGCTTAAAGAAGGAATCATTCTTTCAGGGAAGTAGATGGTGGTCTTGATAAAATTAGGGTCAAGCTGCCGGCGGTGCTTAGTGCCGATTTGCGTCTGAATGAGCCACGCTACGCAACCCTGCCGAATATTATGAAGGCGAAAAAGAAGCCTTTGCAGAAGAAGAAACCGGCGGACTACGGCATCGAAATCAAAACGCAAACACAGATCCTTCAGGTGAGGCGCCTCTGCTTTTTCCGATTCTTATCAACTCTTGTTTTAACAGCAGCCGGTTGGTGTTTACAGTTGCGGACTGGGGTAGACAATCTTTAATGGTCGATACTCACATTTGATCTTCAAGATCACCGTCTATCGCATTTGAACACTGAACAGAATGGTTTGGATTTTTCAGACTCTCCTTCCCAACCATAGCAGCTTTGCTGACCCATTCCAGTTTCGCAGAATGCGATAAAAGAGATGGAGTGCTCAGGGCGTTCTGCTGAAAACATTAAATTTCATTGCAGTGATTGAATATTTTCAACGGTCTGGACAATAAAGGTACCCGTTGAGACGTTAGAGAGTGTCTTCAGCCTGTTAAGTTCCCGCTGTCGCCTCACTTTTTCTCCAACTAGAAGCATGCGATAAGCATCGAGATATCTGATATCTGCGGAGTTCCATCTCCAATGTATATTTGTTTCAGAAGTTTTTATCTACTTAGCAAGGGAAGGGGGATATCCTTTGAAGAGCAGCTTTTTGCACAGTATTTTCGTGCCGCTAGGGGAAGCGAATTAAACGTTCAAAGAGTGACGAGTGCATAAAGCAGTAAGGTGGAAGTAACACGCAGTGGATTTATCAAATGAAAAAAGCATCCGGTTGAAGCGTATAGCATGTAGAATTAAGCTGTGCAAATAAAAGTAACCGTACTCTGACTGCACTTCATGTTGAAAAATATTGGCTAATAAGATGGGATTTCTTTGTGAGAGTTGATCGAATGTATTTGATGATTTGAATAATGTGGGATGAATTTCCGGTTTAGGTGAAGAATTGAATGTAAAAAAGTTCCCGATTTGAACCGAATAGTGTGTATATAACCACAGAAACATGGCAGGTTTCTCGTTGCTTGTTGTGGTTTCAATTTATGAATCAAATTATGCACAGAGTAAAAATCAAATTTCGTAGTGCCGATGGGAGCAGTATATGTAGTTTGGGTTTATTTGTTGGACACCGGTTTACTGGACTTCTTTCTAACGACAACATCGTAAACCGAAATATGGCCAGTAAAAGGCTTGTGACGGTTACATTTATGAAATGGTTTGTCCAGATCGGAAACCCTCGAATACACATGTCGGTATATAAGGCTATATGTCGCTTCGGCAAGAATGTCACTGACCGCTCGCAAATCCGCCGATTTTCCGTTGCGCTCTAATTCGTTTGCTTAGTTTCCGATTGAGAGCGCAACGAACACGCTTAAGCGGAGAAATTGCAAGAATTTAAGTCGTTAACATAATAATATTACCTGTGAATGAAAACTACCTTGAGGGTGTCTTGAAATTTTGTGACAGTCGCAATAATGAAACTTTTAGACGAAACTAGCAGTAGCTAACTTCGTAATGTTTTTTGTTCATTGAATGCATACTAAATATTAGCTATAGGTGACAGAACCGCCGGTGCGAAAGGCAGGTGGCTTCGTAGAAGATGTACCAACATTAATTGCGAAACTCAAGGAGAAAGGAGTGATCGCGAGCTGAGATCGATGAGGAGTTACACCGCGTTGATTCACTTATTGCCTGGGATTCTGGAAATTTATTCTGATAATACGCACGTGGATTTTCTGTGGTGTTATTTTTATTTATTTTATGGATTTAAAGATAATATGGTTTTGTTGCTGATGTTAAGTGACATTTAAGTCTCATTTCAAAGTAATTTTTAGCAGTTTGATGAATTGTTATAATTTTGTCTGAAGACGAGAGGTGCCTTACGAGAACTAACATGTGCGTATAATTGGTGTGATCGTTAACATATTAGTGTTACCTATGAATGCAGGTATAGCATGTTTTGCCTCTTTATTCACAGTTGTTGTTGCGTAGAAGTGCAACGAAATGAATAGTGCTGGCAGCGAGAGGAGGTCGCGGGCTTTGCTCACAGTACAGAGGAGGCGACTAGACACGGCATAGAGAGTGAAGTAGAATGACAACAACGGGAGGAAACATAGAATCGTCTCACAACAATGCAGGGATTCTATGTTTCCTTTCCCATAAAATCACCAGCGAAGTCTTTCCATTCGTTTCACTGGAATTTTATTTTGTCTCTTTCGCCGATTTGAGCGACAGCCGTGTTCTATAGCAGGTTTGCCTCTTTATTCCATTCCAGTTTTGCTGTATTCTTTGATTGTGGTTGCATTATTATGCAGTCATACCTCATCAGTATGATGTTAAAGCATTGTGCTATTTAATGATGGTTTCGTTCCATTTTATATGCAATTGTCGTGTGGATGTTTCCTGTGGTGCGTAGTATTGATATTGAAAGATAATTTCGTGTGAAATGATTTAAGGATTTAATGAGAATGTCGTCAGTAAATTACTCGAATTTTCAGTAGTTTTCGATCGTCAAAGTGCAGATGCAACCTGTATCTGTCCCAACGATGGCTTAAGTGCTCTACCCTAGGGGGAAGTCGTTCATTGTTTGCCTTCATCATTTGGACGTCTTGTAGATGGTGTTGCAATGGGTTGCATGCTCATCTTGAACTTTGTGCAATTGCAGCTTAATTTGCAACATTGAAACTCAATTGCAGTTCAATTTCTTTATGGTACAATATTCGATCACTATCTTGTCTGAGATCGATGGATGCAAATGAGCTGGTCTCGTTGCTTCCGTTTATCATGCATGCTGACTGACTTGGCTCTTATCCTATAAATTCCAGTAATTCCAACATATGATCTACGTTTTTTGCTGAGTCGGCGTGTCATCTAGATTTTAGCCAGTTTATTTGGTTCGCTAAATGGATCGCGCAGATTCGACCTCGAAAATATCATCGTTTTATATTTTTAATGAGTATACAGTTGCGTTGTGGATACATTCTTTTGGCTTCAAACGTGGATGGCAATGCCCTCAGGCATGTTTTGCTCTCGTGTTTCATCATCGAGGTAATATTTGATAGTAGAACTCAAATATCCTGAATTCGCGCTGACTAATTCATTCTTATGAATTGGCATTTAGGCGTTTTGAATGCTTTACGCAATCGATCAGCGCTCTACGCTTACATTTTCATTGAAATACTTTTTCCTCATATTGGACTAATTATTAACACTGTTCCGCTTTATTAAATACTTCATAGATGCATATGTTTTTTTTTTTTAAATTGATACAAAATGAATCATAGGACAAGTTTAAAATGAAAGCGGAAATATTTACACTTAAATAACGAGAGTAAATATACCTAAATTATTATTGCATAAACTAGAGAACAATTCTAGAGATCGCTAGTTAAATTCTAAGGAAATGATTTCATGTAGAAAATTCTCTAATGATAAATGCGAAAAAACAATAAAGAACTAAACGATTTGTTAGAAATTAATTTTTATTATCGCTTTCGAAGAGATATTTGCTCTATTAGAGGGGAACATAGAGAATATAATATGAGTAAATTTATGATACACATAAGTTAACGGAAATAAAAATAGTGATAGTGGAATTCTATATTGTACGATGAATTAAGAGATCGTGAACTTAGTGTTGTTCAAGTCTTTTGCACATATTGATCGTTGGAAAAACGTGCACTTGTGACTAGGATCGAAACTAATCCACCAGTCGATTCCCGACTCCGTACAACTGTCCGATGTTTCACGTATTGTGTAATAGTGCAGTAATAATTTTTAACATTCCAATATGCAAATTTTTCTCTATACGCATTAGCATAACTTTGTTTTTTTCGCAAAAAACTTAGAAAAGATTTGAAATGAATTTAATTTTATTATTTATTTTCGTAAATCGAGCATGTTAATTGCATAAAGGGAAAGCATTTATATACATATTTCTATCGTGACAAGTCAAGTTATGCGTCGATTAACGTTGAATGCGATCGCGTGTATAACGACAGAAAGCTTAACTATTCGCGCAACGGTAATATTTACGTCGAAAATTGCACTCATCAGATTCTCAAGAATTTCATTTGTTAGGTGAGGGGAAGGGGGGGGGGGAGGGGAGGAGAGTGAGAAGTTCATTATAAGATTTTTTTTTGATTTATGGACATAGTACACTTGTAAATCAATAAGGTGGTACAATTTGTTGGGCATGTCTGATCTTATTCTCATTAAGATTTAGCCCATAAGCGGCGATTTTGAGCATGAAAATGCTGCATTGTATGGTCAAAATATCGTTTGCTTCGGTGTTTCTCTTAGCGAGGATTGAGCGGAATGAAATTGTAAGTGTTGATTTGCTTGCTTTTCCTTTTGTTTTGCTTTTAGATGGTGAATGGGATCGTCCTTAAAGTTCTTTGTTTTTAGCGATTTTGCTCTATTTATAAATACAGGCATCCTGGAGGATGTTGGAGGGTAGTCCTGAATATTTCGTCGATTGATATCTTTTTCTGCTAGCATCGGTCATTAGCAGAACTGATGCATGTCGAAGTGGATATTTTTATTGTCGAAAACACAGCCGAACGTTGCATTTGGTGGTTACCCCCTCCCCCCCCCCTCTCCTCCCACTCTTCAACCCTTTAAAGGGGTTGAAGAGTGAGAGGAGAGGGGGAAAGGGGAAGGACTTGCTGATAAAACTATCACAAATGTTCTATCTGGGCATATTTATAGTACTTTAGATGTGCCATACCAGCTCATCTGATGAAGACCTGCAATTAACCATTGAAGCCTAAAAAACGCTAAATCGAATTCGCAATAAAGAGGGAATTCATAGTTACCTTTACAAACTACTTAAGCAACCATTTTGGCTATTTCCTCGAAATTTGCGCATTATTAATAACTAAGCTTAAGAAGAGGGTCTAATAGATGCTCATCGTTTGTCTATTGAATTATGAAATATATTCGCATTTTTCTATTTATTGCGATAAAGTTTACTCATTCCTTCTTTATTCCATATCAATGATGTATTTCGTCTAATCTTCTTATCAATCATACAAGCAAAAAATCAAATAAGCTTATCAAGAATTAATTAATTAACTAGACAGTAGAAATTTTATGCAATTCTATGCAATTTTCTTACTTCAAAGCGGTGAATCGATTAATTTCGTCGAACAATTCGGCAATATTCTCATAGATTTAGATGGGGCCACATTGATTGAAAATTTTTGAATTTTTTTTAAAATTCAGATTTGTAAAAGAATATTTTTTCCCAAAAAAAAAATGCACTTATTTTCTTCGAATTATTTGATTCAGATAAAAATAAAAGTGGAATTTTGAAGCAATATAAATTATTGTTGGATAATTAATTTCCTATCAGTTCTCCTTAGTTTTTCCTCCATTCCATGCAATTTTAGAGCCGTTCACCTTCGATGCTATCCAATATTGGTTAGCTTATTGCATTTTTTTTTTGTGTTTTTGAGGATTGCACTCTGCAAATGAATCGCAAATCGATATATTGCTGTTTGGAAGTCACGTATATTAACAAAATGAATTGGTTTTAAAGCTCATTTACAACAACTGTTCTCTGGGATCTGTCGTCGAAGATTGTTATGCTCGAACTCGAGCAACGATGCTCTTTTTTGCCCTATCGTTGAGTTCACTACAAATCTTCACGTTTCTCAACATTTCAGTTGTATTGTGTGTTATGTGCCGCTCGCTTCTGCAGTATTCGCGCTGCATTTCAATTCTAACCACTGTTTTTTTTTTCTTTTAACTTATTCTTTAGTTGTAATCCTTCAGTTCGAGCCCCCCGATGAGGGGAAGAGGACAGACCAGTTGAAAAGATGAAGTTTCTGAATCCAAGAGGTAAGAATACAACAACACGATACCCCTGAGAGTGGCATACTTCGACTGCATTCAACGCAAATACGATCCTTTGATCTCGCAGTAGACATCATCCTTCTCCTGAATTTCGAAATTTCCGGTGCTGTCCTGTCAAGAGAACATATTTTCATGTCTATTTTTATCAGAAGGTTGTTCCGCACTGCTGTAGTGGTGTTTGGAGAAGCAGCTCAAGCTGCAGTCCTTAAGGTTTTATTAATTACACCAAAAATAGATCGAATTGATAGGTGAATTTGGCGTTCCACTAGTAGTATGCTAACAAAATAATAATTTATATTCATCACTGTTTTCGGTAGTTGGCAATTGTCTGTGTCTGCTGCCTGATGACTACTTTCTTCACCATTTAGGATACCTTTCACCTTATTACTTAAGTATGGTCACTCGGGTAATACAATGGTGTGTTATATAATGGATTTTTTACATGCATTTTTATTTTTTTTTTTTGTTATTATGAGTGTTAGTTCAAAAAAATTTGATGTTCCACATTGATCGTTATCCATTGTGGTACATTTCGATTGACCTGAATTTAGTCTCTTAATGGCAATACCGATCGAATGATTTTTTCTCTTTTCTGTTTTATAAGAGTCTTATATCAGCAATAATCACTCGTAGATGATGGATATATTCATGCGTGATCATCCAAAACAGATATATTTAAAACCATCATAGCCTATCCTATTTTTCGTATTTCTATCGCATTCCCTCTGCGTCCATTAAACCTTTATTTACAGGTATGATTACAGGTATCTTTATGTGCACTTATATACTTTACTAAAGCGTCTTATGTGAAAGGCGTATTAAATGCTTGTAATTTAATTCAAATCTATTCTCTTTGATTAATTTTTATATATATTTTTACTCTTGCTATTGATGATAATGTGCTGATAAGATCATCTCTCCCCATTCACCACTATTTTATTCGTTTCGAATTCGGTCGCGCTACTTAATATTGCAAAATATATGGGCATATCGCCTTCATCTGTAAGCTGAAAGTGGACAAGTATATGTGGGGGCGGTTGGGGGGGGGGGGGGAGGGGGAGTGGTGGGTGGTCTCATATCGGCGTATAAGTCGGTGTTTCGTTGCCGATAAGGAGTTTATTTATTTTTTAATAAAATTGCTCACATTGATCATAATTTTATGGAATGTTTAAATAATTTGTATAATTTTATAATTTATAATGTACTGCTAAAGAGATGAGTACAACAATAACCAATTTTTGTGCGTACAAAAATTTCCAAAAATAACGCATAGGGAGAATCAATATTTGGGTTTTTTTTTTACAATTCAGAGGAAATTGATTGAAAGGAATACTGAATTTTCACTATAGTCTATATCTAAGGAAAGTAATTTTTTTTTGTTTGATCCTCATGGAGGGGCTTTATTAATTGCTTACGGTATCATTTTCAGAAACAGTAATATCATCGTTGAACTACATACACCTCATACGATATCTTGGATGATAGAAATTGAAAGCATTGTTCTTTAATGAAAGGATTAAATTTGCATTTTTTTTTTTGCAGCATTCTTAGAGACGCCTTAAAAATTAATTACCTCTTTCATCCAATAACGAAAAGAGCGAAAAAATCGCTATCCGCCTAGTGAAGTGCATTTGAATTTAGAGCCGCTTACATATTGATTATTATTCTATTTTTGTGCATCCTTTTTTTTGGTATTTGTTGGCTTATTGCATCCAAAAATTTATCGCTTTCAAATCTATGCATAGTGACCAATGTCCACATGAATATCAATCTCGGAGTCACTATATCGTATCTAATTTCTGGAAGACTCTTAAACTGTTCCTTTCTCTGGATAAATGTTCAATTACCCAGCTGCGCTTATTTTTCTTCCCTTTTCTCATCATTTCTTCAAAAATCATAGCCTTTTCCTCCCATAAGTGCATATTCGTACAATGTGCTACTTACATATATGCAAAATGCTTTCGCTTAATGGACAAATCGCTTTCTACCGTCATTCACCGTTGACCTAGACTGAGCTTTTGCAGGAAATCTTTGTGAAGATGGAGGAGAAAACAGAGTAAATGAGCCGCTAAATCCTTTCATTTTTTTTCATCTCGTTGAGAGAAAGCGAAGTTTTGATGGCGACAGTTGTAATGATATAAATAGTAAGTGCGAGATGCAAGCCGGTTGAACGTCAAGCTTCTTGAAGCAGTTGTGCATTGATTGATGGTTGTCGGAAAGACGGATGGCAGAAAGAAACTGTAGATAGGTAACAGCTTCCTCGAAGAGTGTCTAAGTTGGTGCAGGAATGCCAGTTGATCGTCAGTGACTGCACAAGCCATGAGCATCGCCCACCTTACGATCTCATCCGTCTAGGTTTTCAGCCTTCTTTTGATAGTAACTGTTAGATTAAGCTGTATATTCGGGCCAAAAAATGAGTAATTATGTAGTGCACAGTAGGTTTATTTCAATAGAAGGCCTATGAGCTTGTGTCTGTTGTCGCAATGCTCTAGGAACTTGCTTTTTCATTGCTTTTCTCCTCTCGTAGTATCGCCAATTTCGACGGCTATTTTGATGCGAATTATATGACGTATTTGATGTTTCTATAATATACGTGATGTTCTAAGCATTAAATTTAAAGGTTTTGATGAGATATACTACTGTGAACTTTTGAGATGTTATAGTGGAAGCTTATATGGCTCTTAGAACAGAAACCTTCTCGAGGAAGAATTTTACCGTTGAGAGATTCAAGGAAATTCGATGATGCTTTATTTGAATACTTCAATCCGATAATATCTGAAAGAAAACTTTTTCCATAGGTAGAAGAACATTCTAATAAAATTTAAGATTTTATGGTGGCGCAAATGTCACACTATTTTTCCTTAGGTAGATTTCAAGTTCGCAGAGCTGCAAATTCGTGATTGGGTGGGACTTATTTGATTAGTGTCAATGGCATCCAGCTCTTGCTTTCAGTATTGAGGGCAATTCCCTAAGGTCTAAAGGTCGCAGATGGAAACGGTCACATCAACGTCCTGCAGCTTTAACGTTAATAGAACGGAGCTCACCGATGCAAAATCGATGGCTCTACTTAATCAAATTTTACGTAAAATTCATTAGAGATGATAATTCTTCTCCTCAGCGTGATTAGATGATTTTATCCCAGAAAATAAGAAAAAATTCTAATAGAGGAATTGCTGCGATATGAGCGTCCATTTGCAAATCGACTTACCCGACATTAACCTATTTCTTAAATTGTTTGAAAAAAATAATAACAAAAAATAGACGATAGTGCATTATAATTTTGCTGATTTGTATGAATATCGCAAAGGAGATTCATTTTTCCAATCCAAATGATTGCAAAATATCGCGAAAATCGATAGAATATTCCTAAATGTGGTTTTAACACCTTTATATATATCTGTAATTCGTTTCATTTGATGAATCACGTTTAATGCCATCGTAAACTAGGGATTTTAGCCTTAAATTTCAGGGCGCGAATTACTGCTATATATATATATATATATATATATATATATATATATATATATATATATATATATATATATATATATATATATATATATATATATATATATATATATCACATTTCCTGCTGTATATTTTGCATTATAATCAGAAGCCATTAAATAAAGGACGATCAACATAAATCAAGTTTTCGTTGAATGCCACAATTTGTTCTTCGTATTGATGTCTTTGTTACATCCTTCCCCTCCCCCTCTCCTCTCCTTTCCCCCATCCACTCTCCCTTACTTACAGCTTCCCTTAACGTTCTTCAGTGACACTACTATTACTCCTCCGTCCACTTTACTTGTATATTATTTTAACGAAATATTGATCCACTATCGATGTTTCACTCTCATTCGTGCATATCGAAGCAGTGTGAAACGTTTGCAGATTTCTTGTTGATATTTTAAACGATGCGGTATTTACTGGTAATATTCTTTAACTTTTAGGCGATTTGATCATTTATTGCGAAAATGCGAGAAATTTGCGAGCATTTTCGATGAATCTTTTCAATATCTCTCAACGAAGTAGATTCTTGAAATTATTTTATTTATAAGTGTGAAAGAGAACGTTACTTCCTGTTATTTCTTGATGATCGTTACTTCCTGAACTTAGAGCATTATACGTCACCTCAGGTCGTTGTTCCCTGAACTTGGATCATGATACAAGCTTTCGATTCATCACAATGACATTGTGTCACTTCGTATGTATATTCGTATATGCCCTTGTTTTTCCGATAGTTTCATCTGGGAAACCACTGAAAATATTACTTCCTTTATCATATCTCGGGTTTGTTGAACAATTTCAAAGGAAATCAGGGGCATTTAAAGGGGCCTGAAAGTTTGCGCCTATTTTCCATCGGTTGGCTTATAGAAAAGAGAAACTTTTATAGAAGATTTTTACGAATGCGGAGATTAGTGAAAATATGGAAGCAAACAGATGGCATATTAGCATCAATTTTTGAAAATAGTTGAGTAGGTGATCTGTATGTAAATCAGTTTATCATACCACCTTATCAGGCACTAATCTGCAGTTGTTTAATAATGTCGCATTCAGCGATTGTTGGCCGAATGGCTTGATCAACGAATAAATTTGCATATTTACTAAAGTGCACCGAATGGTCATTCGCTTTGTTTGCCATAATTTTTGCGACGTTCCCATTACTAAGTATATATATTTCCAACAAGAGTTTATCATCGTAATAAGGGTTTTAAGAGTTAGATGAAAATTAGCATATTATAGCGGGGATGCGTGTACTGGTGGGCGTAAAGCGCGTAATCGACTACGCGGTAAAGGTACGAGTAAAACCTGACAAGACAGGTGTTATAACCGAGAATGTGCAACATTCGATGAACCCTTTCGACGAGACTGCTCTCGAGGAGGCTGTTAAGTTGAAGGAGAAAAAGGCCGTCAAAGAAGTGCTTGCCGTCTCACTTGGACCAGCAAAGTCACAGGCAAATAATATCGTTTTTGATTTTTTTTTTTTTGCGGCTGAAAGTAGATGATGGTTTTTATTATAATGATCGTTGATATATTTAATTTCATTCTAATTATAAAAAATGTTTTTTTATTGCTGTTGAAAAATGCCTGATATAAGAAGATTGTATAAACGGTAGCCATACAAGCGATTTTTTTTTTTGATAGGAAATGTGGAAAGAATAACATTGCAATTTTGATGGCCGTTTTGGCTTTAGTGATATTCGCTATTTCGCGCATAAATTCGCTTTTTTTTGATGAAGATACCGAAATCGCCAATATCTATAAAAGAGAAATTTCGATGAATCTTATTTTTATGTATGTTATGCAAATAATTGAAAAACAATTGCCAATTTGTTCGGTAATACCAATTATTTTATGAAGTTGTGACGATGAAATGAAAAAAAAAAGAAATTAAGTTCAATGAGTATAATTCATGTCATTTGATAGCTTCCTATATCCTTGTTTTGTTTAAAAATAATCGAAATTTCTGTAATCAGTCGGCCTCACCTGGTATGTTTAGTTGAATAACGCATACTCAGTAACTCTTCATTGTTGTTTTTTTTTTCATGAGAATAACATGACCTATTAAGTGAACTATGAAAAGCGCATAACGCTCTGTTTTTGAAGGAAGTGCTTCGAACTGCACTCGCCAAAGGTGCCGATAAGGCAATTCTTGTCGAAGTTGACGATGCGACCGCAGCAAAACTTGAACCTCTGCACGTTGCCAAGGTAATCGCTGTTTATTCATCGTAATACTCAGCTGTTGGCATTTCGATGAACACAGTATGCAGCTCGATAGTTTGCGCTTCTTTTATCAGTATCAAAAAACCCACTAAAATTTGGATATTTCATGTGAGTGCCATGCAAGTTTTTCGTTCCATAAGAGCAGTCACCTTCTGTTTATTCATTTATATAAATATACAATCTATCCTACCCAATAGATTCCTACTGCATTATTCCTCTCCCCCCCCTCCCCCCCCCCCCCCCCCCCCCCCCCCCCCACCTCCCCTTCAACATTTATATCAGCACTCATCGATGCGTTATTAGGCGAAGAGTTTGTTCCTCCACTTGCTTTCTAAAGGTGAAATTTACTAATGAGCAATCTCTCAAACAAAATCAGCGGCATTCAACTTATCAGGACTTACTTTATACTGATGAATGTCGAAGAGAATCGAGGCGTTTAGAGTACAACTGCGACAATATTTGAGTAATTAAATATATGTAATAGTTTTCGCCTGCGTATATACCTAAAATATACGGCAAAATACTTTTCACACTTGAAAATGAGAGCGATTTCCCTTCATCTAAAGACAAATAAACTCAGTGAAAGGTGCAGAATATGATATCCTGAAATGTTGATGCGGAAACCAAAATTTTTCACTATTATCCTAGTTTTCTTCTCTAAAAGCGTTTTTCTATGTGTTTTGCGAAATTACTTTACCAAAAATATTACAGATATACCCCGTTTTGACGGTGAAATTCATTCAATGTAACTTTATTCTATTGATTTTCGATGTAACAAAAATATCTCCTGAAACTAACAAATCACTTACACAGTATTTCAACAATTTACTTCGATTAAAAATCATCATCATTTAAGGATGCTCAAAAATCGAAGTAAATTTCACGTCGATAGGGAATTTTCATTTTGCGTCGGCCACGTCGCGGAAAAACCTCTCAAATTATCCACGGTATAGATGCACTATTGCACATATTTTATTAATTGTTAGCAATTCATATAGTTGTTCTGTGGGAGAGGTGAGATTAAAAGAAAGCTTATTGCATCAGGTGATTTGGCGCAATTCTCCAATTGTTTCAATTTTTCACACGCTATTCATCTTCATTCAAATGCTTCTTTGCCTTATGTGTATTATGTTTTGTGTTATATTTCAATGTGTTATATTATTATAACATGCGATCTATGTTATGCCCTTTTGTTACAGCAATGTCTTATGTTCCAGCTACTATCAAAGATCGCTCAGCAAGAGAAAGTGGATGCGATTTTCGTTGGAAAGCAAGCAATCGATGACGATGCATGCCAAACGGGACAACTGGTTGCCGGGTTCCTTGACTGGCCTCAGGCAATGTTTGCTAGCAAAGTGGAACCTGATGGTGCCTTCTTCAAAGTCACCAGGTTATATTAAAACATTTTAATTCAAGCAAAAGTAGATGTGCAATTATTCTCGTCGATGTGCGTAAATATATTTGTTCGTTTGTCTGCGAGCCTGTCTTTTTGTCTATTATGCCGACCTTCAAGCAAGCGGATGTTCTATTTAGTTCTTGTCGACCATGGTCGCTAAAGCAACAGTTAACGGCTATAGAAAATGCTAGTAGTGGCGTGTTCACTTATAGCGATGACCGAAAAAGCGGAAAGTCATGGTCGCGGATCTCTTCTGTGACTAAAGCTTCCATTCGTCGTCGAAAAGTGAGGTGGTAGCCAGAATTGAAAAGAAAATTCGGTCTTCAATCCTATGAAAAAACTTAAGTTTTATATAAGTTTGGTTTTTTGACTCATCAGTTGGCTAACTCTCTTTAGATAGGAAATATTTGTTGATGAATGAAGCATAAGAAGGAATAGGAAAATTCCGTACATGTAAGCACATGGCTCCGACGTGGGGAGGTAAAATGTTCATACTTTGGGGCTCCGGAGCTCGTAGCATCGTTTTCATACCTACATCGCAACGTTGCTGACTACATCCACACCTAGCGTTTACAATCAAATCGACTTGAGATCCATAATGCACGCTGCATTAAATAAATTAGCTCAGTATAGGGAGATTGATGGTGGCCACGATACGGTGAAGGTGAAGCTACCTGCGGTATTGAGTGCAGATCTTCGCCTCAATGAGCCACGATATGCGACCTTACCGAACATTATGAAGGCGAAGAAGAAACCGCTCGAGAAGAAGAAGCTTTCTGACTATGGTATCGAAGTGACGCAGCAAACGCAGGTTCTTGAGGTACGAAAACGATGATAATTAATAATTGAAATAGCGCACATTGAAAACCACAGTGGGAAAAGTTATAATGAAAAAAGTTTAGAACGTCAAAGAAACCGACTTAAAAATTGCTCACCTTCATGAACACAGTAAGGTATTTTGTGATTTTCATGCACCTTTTGCAAAAGATGCATTATAACATGTGCACCTGTGCATTTGCACTTATACACAAATGCACATAAGGTGTATCTGTCGTTCAAGTCGTTTTAGCATCATA
Organism: Ascaris suum; assembly: GCA_013433145.1. NCBI lineage: Eukaryota > Metazoa > Nematoda > Chromadorea > Rhabditida > Ascarididae > Ascaris > Ascaris suum. The sequence goes on along the minus strand of CM024183.1, from coordinate 1,761,530 downwards.
TGATCTATTGAAGTCTTAGTGGGTGTAAGCTACTACCTGATACTCCCAAACTTTTCCTTCCGCTTACATCCACTATGGAAAGTGATTACGAACGTTTTGGAGTGGTGTGAAATTTGCAATGTGTGGCCAAAAGCGGGTCTCCAGCAAGATTTATATAGAGGTTGATTTCTTGATTTCCTAATTCCCAGCAAATCAGCCTTGAGCGTTATACCGGCACATATATAAATCCATCTTGTTTCATTTTCATGCATTTTTGTAAAAAGAAAAAATCATGAGAGCGTCATACCGGCGCATATATACGTATACGTACCTTTCTGTACTTTAGCTTCAGCTGGGAAACCATTGCAGTCAAAATGATGAAATTCATTTGATATAATGTATATTATAATGTGTGACTTCTTGAATTTTGAAAAAAGTTTTAGGCATTTAAAAGTGGAGAAAATGTTGGGTAAATTCCCATCTGTTGATTTTTTTTATTTGCACCTATGAAGCTAAAAAAATAAACGAATTCATTATAGAAAATTTATATCAGCGATCGGATCGATTAGATTATGAGGGCATTATTTCGTATATTTTTTATTTTTTAGTCATTGATGAAATTAGTTGTAATATGATGAGCGGAATGCAAAATTAGATAAATTTATCACCGTTTTTGGTATGATTTTTGCAGTTTTTTTTTCAGACATTTCGCCAACGATTATTCTAGTGCACTGAATCAGCTGTTTTCCTAGACGCTCTTTCCCACTTGTATTTTTCTGGAAAGAAACAAACTTTTGAGAAACTTGGAAATTTTCACGTCTTTTTTTGTTTAATATAAATTGCACGACGTTTACCCGTGGGTATTTAATTGTCAGTAGCTCATACTAAGAGGTATTACTACGTGTCGTTGAAGTGAAATCAAACAGAATTTTTTGGACGATTTAGGTAACAGATCCACCGGTACGTAAAGCGGGTGGTTTCGTCGACGATGTACCAACGTTGATTTCGAAATTGAAGGAGAAAGGCGTTCTGTGATCGTGTGCGAGCCGATACGTTGACTTGCGTCCACAGTGTAATTATCGTTTCGTACCGTCGATACATCTCGCATCTTTATTGATTCATAAAAATTTCTTATCATTTTCACTTTTTATGCATATAACTCTCAATTAGCTATTTTAGGAAATACATAGTATTAAGTTAAGTATTATTATTATTGTTGTTACTAAAAATCTAGGTGAATATATAAAGAAGCTATATTAATTAATTTTATTACTAATCATAGGAAACAAATAAAAAGTAATAATAAAAGAAATAAAAACAAATAAAGTATACTAAAAATAAGAATATATTTTATTGACAGTATAGAAAGCAAGAAATGAATATTATTCTCCATTGTATGGAAATGATTTTTACGAAAAATTCTAATATTTTCCTCATTGAGGTGAAAAATTCATTAGTACGGGTCAATAATTGCAGGAAATATTCGACGTTGGAGGGGGGGGAGGAGAGGAGAGGGGGGAATTTGAAAGCGATCGATATCGATTTCATAAATGGGAGTCGAAGTCTGAAACAAAAAAGATGTTTTTATTATTGCTTAATTATTCAATAATGATTGCGCAGATGATAAATATTTTTTGCTATTTGATTTTGTTTAATTGTTCGCATGAGCATCGACGACTTTTTCAAAAATTTGCCGCAAACTTTCAATATGCTAAATGAAAAATAGCGAGAGATTTTAAGAGAGAAGATAGTATGAGAGAGAAAAATTACGAGGGAGAGAAAGATTGCTAAAGAGAGAGAGAAAGACTATAACAGAAGGAAAAATTATGAGAGAAAGATAAAAATGAAATGAAATTCATTTTTTTTTAAATGATCGAATGAAAATTTCAACGCAAAAATTTTTCCGCATCGAAAAAAATTTCATCAAAATAGATAAAATTTTATTCAATAAACGTAAAGTTTTCTTGATATTTTTTGTTTTTTGATGCCTCTTAGGTGAAAAAAGTTGGAAAATTTCTGAGATTTTCAAATTTGCCAAGCTGGAAAAAATAACGGTATTTATTAGTAATTAGATTCGTACAATATACGCTTTTTGCAATTCCAACACTATTGAATTGACGAACCGATTGCATCAAAATTGCTGCATTATAGGCGTTTTCCAATTGCGCTGAAATAACTGTAGTGCAAAATTGATATGCAAATTTTATAAGAGATAGAAAATATGAATAATTTATAAAACGCCCACTTGTACGAAGGCAAAGACGAGGTATCAAGCATTGGTGTAATGTAAATCAACCAATTCCTACTAACTTATTTTTCCGCTTCAATCATTGACATCATCGGACAGACGGACATGAGTGGCACATGTGTATACACGTCACAGGCATGACGCTTTTTTTACGAGAAGAGTATAAAGAGTGAGCTAACACAACATAACAATCAAGCTTAGTTCAAAGTTCGTGCGATCATGAGCTCGAGCTTTTGTGCGCTTTGAAAAAAAATTTCATCAAAAAATGCTTTGCAGTAAGTCATGTATATGTGTTTATGAATGGGACGTTCATTTGTGTGTTTAGTAGTTTCAAGTTGCAATCGACGAACCCTCGAAAACAACGACACCGAAATGTCACGTTTCATTTGCATCATCGATGAATCGTCAAGAAATAGAATCTGCTGATCAATGTTTTTGTGAGTTATTGATACTCAAAAATCTCATAGAAGCAGTACTGAAATAAAATTCATACGTCAATCTTCTTTCACATCATTCAAAAGGCCAATCAATAAATGTAGAAAAAGAGCGATTATTTTGTTGCGTTTTTAAAGGCAACATAGTAGAGCTGTAAAAGCATATTTCGTGCCAAAGTCATTCACATATGTTTCTGCCATAGCTTAGCGTGAAAATATTTTCGGCGCTCCATTTTGCAATATTCCATATGTGAACTCAAACTTCGTCGTCTAAGATCACTGCAGAAATCGGCTCATATCAATCATCGAACATGATGATCACTTCGAGTCCGCAAATGGGCGCGCATTTGAAGTACTGGTCAGTGCTTCGGATATGAAATATCAAGAATTGTGCATGATGAACATGGTCAGCAGGTGTTGGATTCTAAACGTAAGCATTTCAAATGAGAATCAGATTCCGAAAAGTTGGATTCCGGAATCAGATCCTAACGGAATCAGACTCCCAAAAATAGCGTCTTCAGTATACGTTGACATTCTCACATTTAGCGTTCTCACAATTATATGGTTGACAACGGTATTATTTTTAATGATACGGCTATATCGTGATAGGTGGGACAAGCAACAGTTCAATGAGCCGTATCTGCTTAACGCCTGCATTCGGCATATCCCCTATCACATTGTTTTGGGGCAAAAAACCTTTAAGATCACATTGTTTCGAGTGGTATTCTCTTTCATAAATTCGCATTTGCGAAGTGGATTATGCTAGGATCATGTCTGCGTTCATGTATGTACCTGTCTGACTGTCTGTCTGTCTGTCTGTCCAGTAGTCTCAAATTTCTTCGAGCTAAAGCTAAGGAGTCTTATGGATGAATTTAGGCGGGATTATCCGCCGGTAGACGATGACCACCATCTTTCAAGTTGGTGCATCGATTTCGAAAAAAGTTACCGGTAGTTAAAAACGCCCAAAAATTTGCATATATTTTTAGTCGTTTGGACTTTTACCTAATATCGGTCATGGAAAAACCACTCTAATTATTGGATGGGTTGTATGAGTGATTGACCTAGTAAAAATATGGGTATATATTACAATGCAAATTCTATTATTTAATTAGTGATTTAATTTATGCAAATTGCTAAGCGAGGCGTTAAAGCGCATATCATGCCAACTCTTCTGGCATTATTCTCCACTTGTTATATAGTTCGTGTTGGATGTTTGCAGATGAAGTATGTAAATTAATTCTTATAGAAGACAGCGGTTAATGCCTCTAAAGTAAAAATGAACGTTGGAACCGTTCTTCAGTTGAAATTACTCGAAACTGAATTGGAATCATTGGGGTTAAAGATAGGAGCACTTATTTGCTCATTTTTATTACTTCAATAACACGACTTGGTTACCCCACAGGAGTAATATCGGCTTTTGGCCTGAAAGACGTTTAGAAGACTTACTATTGTTGAACCGATAGGCACATTCAAAAATATCGATCATTCAGGTGGGGGGGGGGGGGGGTGGGAGGAGGGGGAGAGCCTATTCGTTCTGAGTACGACTGTTCACAAGGCGGATTTCTCATTAACAGCACCGGGAATATTACTTCGTAATTTTTATATTTCGGGTTTGGGTTTAATTATTACAAAACATTTCCACTCAATGTTTAGATTGCGGTATAGATTATTGATAAGGTGATATGTCACGTGGGGGCAGAGATAAATAGGCCAATTTAATTAGAATTGTTGACGAGAACATTTACTGTATCGTGCTGGGTAATGCGCGGTCGATTGTACTTGGGCTCCGACCAGACTCTTTGACTCCGTCCAACCCAGTCACTCCGCCCAATATCTTCATTGGAATGGGAGCAGTAGAGTAAGTTGGGATCCTTCGCCTATGCGGAACAACGGTGAATCGACTCGTCAGCATCCAGCGGGCAGGAGACGAGCCTAAGCACTATCTTTAAATGAACTTGCAACTTTTTCTCCTAAGCGGAAGTGGAAGCGATATAAAGAGACATTTGTTCGTAATGAATGCTTTCTTAATTAAAGTCGAGTAAGGTGTGCTGATCAGAGATACCTGAGAGGTTACCCTTTGCGGGTTTCATTGTCAAACGTTAAGCTACCATCAAAATGGGTACCTGTCGCCGCCAAGAAAGGATCGATTAATGCCGAGGTTATTTAGCACATTAATGTGGAGACTGTTTAATATCGCCGAGGAGGTATTTGGGAGAAAGGAATGAAGGTGGGGAATCGAAGGTACACTGACAAAAACGGAGACCACCAGGATTGAAGACATCAAAGATGGCGAGGAAAATCGGACGGGCAGAGGCGTCAAGATGTTAAGAGCACGGGTAATATTTCATGTATCTTTTGCTAATTTCTTTCCACTTCGACTATGCTTGAAAACGTTTTTTAACTACTAATCTATGGCTTTTAATTTTCCATCTCCCCTTCGCGGGGTCAAGCTGAGGAAACTGATCTTTTTAACACTGCACCGGATCTACTCAGTCATCCCCCCCCCCCACCCCTTCTTACCACCCCTATTTCAGAGGGAGCTCTCATGATATGGGTTGAAACGATCAAACGCATCGTTTACGGTTTCGATTTCCGTTTTTTGATCCACATCTCGCATCATTTACAGGAATGGGTTAGACCGGATTCCGGTCATGACCAGGTTCGAGTTTAACCAGTTAATTGGTTTGAGAGTGTTATTTGGCTTCGACTTCTTGCATTTCTTTGCAGTTTGAATTTTGCATGAAACATATTAATGAGATTAGTAGGCCTCGTAAACCTTTCAAAGCCGCAATCTACGGTGCGGCAAACCTCAGAATGGTTCGGAGATCCCGGAAGAAGACTTGATTGCTTGCTAAGAAGTCGTAATGGAGCCCTAAGGTGCGGCATTGTGAGGCGGTCGGTAAAACGCGGCACAGAATTTACAGCCTGCGCCACTGACTTTGTCTGTCACGGTTGTCTGCAGCGACTACTTTTTTCTTGCATTTCTTCCGCTATTATTTGTTTCTTAATGACTTCAAAAACCCAAAGTGTCTTAGCAGGTAATTTTTATACCTACATCATCTAAAAGTGGGACTTTCCAAGAAGTCGAAGGTTGTGATATTGTCAAGTGAGCCTCATGTCTAAACAAAGTCTTGCCTGAATCGGTCATTGGTGGTAGCATGTGCGGTATTTTACAATTAATGGTCATTCAAACCTCCATAGCAAATTAGTTTATCGTTCCACTTTGCACCGAACCTATTGGCGGTAATGTGCTTCGAATCGTTCACTTAGAATTACCTGGCCATCGAAGTGTTTTGTAATTTTGCTCCATCACTGACGTCATCTTTGCTTCTATGTTTGAAGCTTGCAACTTAGTAACACAGTAGTCGTCCAGAGTTTCCAAAACGAATCGATGGTTTATTGACTATCTCATTTCCTTGTGAATTTGAAACGAATCTATATTAAACTATCCTTGCAAATTCAAACGCCCAAAGTGCCTCAAATTTTCATCAAAATATTGCCCAGTAAATTGTGAAGAAGTAGACCACCCAAAAAAAGTGGATTGCGACGAGAACGCCCAAAAAACTAAGAGCTCAGAGGAAGACATCTGAATTGTTGTGGAATAGCGTTGTTAGCGCCCAATATTGAAGTCTTATTTGTTCGGTGTATGAAGTGATTTAATCGCACTAAAGTGAAATAAAACAGAATGTTTCATAATGAATCTCAAATAAACAATAGTTCATAAAATAAAAAAACCTATTTCAGTTGATTGCCTCGATGTTACTTTAATGCCGATCAAGAATAACGTATATTAATTGGTGATGCTATCGATTGTTGAGGTGATTCGATGGACAAATATAACGATCTTTGAACTTTGGCTGCATTGTGTTGGCACTCTCATCTTTAGTGTTCTTCTTGTATGTTTTTTTTTCTGCAATTATTTCATTTAATTTCGATTTTTTTTTTTGCATTATTTACTTGCATATAGAAAACAGAAGAGCCGATCTCAACCCCCCCCCCCCCACCTAATGAGAGGGGGGGGGGGGGGGCTGAGATCGGCTCTTCTGCTTTCTTTTCTTCTTTAGAAATGGCCACTTTCTAAGTGAATTTTTTTCGGAATTCATCTTTTTCATCAGACGTAAAATCTTTCAAAAACTTCTCTCTTTGTTCCTATTAATTCAAACTCCATTTATCGAATTTTCACTGAATTTTATCGATCAATGATTAGTGCAGAAAAAAATCAACAATAGAGATTCCTATTTTTAAATTTTCACCAAGTTCTTCTTAAATTTTAAAGAAGTGAATTGCGATCAGACGATAAAGGTACAATTCAATAAGTCAATGATTGCTGAAATTTTGAGGAAAAAATCTTTCAAAAACACTAACTTTAGCGCCGCAGACGATTATAAAATTGCTAGGGGGGAAGGGAGGAAAGTAGTGTGAGGTGGGGGGGGGGGGGGGAGATGTCCTGCATTAGACTTTTTTCTTGAAAATTTCCATTCTTCCGGACTTCCTCAATGCTTCATTTGAGATCCTAATGTGTGCAGGAATCGCCATTTCCGTACGTCCTTTATTGTTATTGATTTACTGCTTAAATATTTGTGGTTATCATTGAGTGAAGTTTAAGTTTAAGGAGGAGACGTCTGATACCTACCATTAATCCAAACTTAATGCAGAATCCATGCAGTACTGTTTTTTTGCGACACTATCAATTGCAATAAGTAGTAGTTTATTCCTGCTAAGACCTAAACAAACTTTGGCCGCACTTTGATTCGGTACAATCTTTCAATAATAATCTACCTTTATCCATCATATACTATTTTTTTCTTCAGACGGTGAAATTGGAGCTCTATTCGGGTATTTCATATTGGTACGTCTTTACTCCACTTTTTGTTGCGAGTGCATTCAACTGTTATTTCTTATTTATTGTCTTCGTAAGGACGATCATCGATGAAAAAGATTGCAAAGCACCATTTCTTAAGTAAGTCAGCGTTGATTTACCTTGTTTGTTTGCTTTTTTTTTGTTTCATAGAGCATATCAAAAGCTATACAAATGATATTTAGAGAATATAATAATCTACACGGTCGGTTAACTTCCCACCACGAGACATCAATATTTGAAGTTAATATTAGATAAGATTTGCTCTATGAATTTATTTGTTCTTCCAATCGGATGCAATCAAAAACGAGATTTCCAAGTTGCAGGATTTGTGTAGGTAATGAATTTCTTAGGAAAATGTATCGATTTTGGTGTTTTGCCATCGTTTAATATATGGATGAGCGGTTGATCTGATAGGCTGAAATAGAGAAGTGCATAATGCGCTGGCCTCCCTAGTACATTTCTTTCCTTCTCCTTTGGAGTTGTTTGTTTTTTTAGCAGGTGTAGGTCGCCGATCTCATGCGGTTTTTTTTTTTCTCAAATAGGCGATTGCTTCATAACCGAAAATGGATGGATCATTCGGTGTAGAGAAATAAATCGTCAAGTTCATGGATTTATCGAAGTTATTTTCATCTTTTCTTTTGATCGAAGACGTTATGATTTTTATATTTGCAGTTGTAGCTTTCTTTTAATTTATGAATTTTAGATTCTCTTCTATAAAGCTGTTCTATTCTTCCGTCCTCCTTTTCTTCCTGTGTTGAGTGCTCAGATCTAAAAGGAACTCCTCTTTGGGATGTGCTATATGTCAGTGCAAAGAAGGAATGCAAATGTGTATTATATGCTCTGAAAGAGCCCTTATTGGTTACTCTACTTTCATGTGATGAATGGCTGAATTGTTGCAGGTATGCGTTCAGCTGGCTCCGCTTAGTGATGCTTGGTGTCTTCGAGGCTCTCCTTTGTTACAAGATCAACGGTGATCTCGAGGATGGACAGGTAGCTGTGCAGTCATCATACGGTGTTATTTTTCTTCCTATTTGGGTGCTTATGGCTGCTTTATGCTTTCAGGCTTGTCGTTTATTGTAGTCTGTTTTATGTGTGCTGTATTCTTTCTATGTTTGTAAGCGTGGTGAAAACCACTTACTGTCTCTTAGATATGAGGCTCATTAATCGTTCTTTTTCTTCGTTTTATGCATAAGTGTTTCTCGCTTTCTCAAGAAACATTCAGATCCCGCGAACTTAGCAGTGTAATACGTATTTCAAGGGAGGTTGGTCTTGTTGGAAAGAGAAAAGAATGAGCCGGCATAAGTGAACGCTATCGCCGGCATGTTTTAATCCGAGTGGCCATTCACCAAAACTTTTGGATAAATCAATGCGCGGGGGATAATAAGGTCTTTTCCACTCTAAATTCAGGAATGTCCGATAGGATTCCCCGCATAGGAGATATAGTAGGATGGCAGAATTGGCCTTGCATTTGTTAAGTTTATCATGACGACGACTAGGAGCACTTGCTCCAACAAGCCACGTGAACTCCTCTTACACGCAGGTAAATAAATATAAATGTTTTGTGTGCCATTTTTTTTCAATATCGGTTTTCTTCAACGAATTTTTTTCATTTCCGCCTGCCTTTTTTATGATTCTAAATCAAATTTTCAAAGACTTCGGTGACCAAATAGTCTTGTTTTATCATTTTCGTTCGATCGAGTATTATGTAGTAGTGATGTGATCAGTGTAAACTATATTTGACGTTAGAAAGTAGAGGCGAGGGGGAGGCGATTGGGAAGGAAACCGAAGAAATGTGGGAATAGGCCTAAAATTTTTGGCGCTGAGAAGCGAGGAAAACCAATATTATCGATGAAACAAGCCGTAGTTGCTTTGCTGAACACATACGCACAATAACAGGCATTAGCAGATAAACGGATGTGAAATTTTATGCATTCCTTACAGTATTTTTTATAAGTACGTAGCGACGCTATAATGTCCATCCGACACGTCTTTGTATATTGATCTGTCTATCAGCGTATGTTCGTCTGTCTGTCAGTGTATGTTTGTCTGTCTGGCAGTTTCGTTCCAGCTCATAGAGTGCAAATTTTTTTTTTTTTTGATGAAATTTTAGATATGCGCTCTATGCTATCCGGTGATTGAATCGAGTTTTTTCGTATCAAGATGATCATATTTTTGTAGTATTATCGGTAATTGTAAGTTCTATAAAATATGCAAATTCATTTCGGTTCACGAACAGCGCCGCATTACCAAAAGACGAATACTTAATTGAGGATTTGCATAGCGGTGAAATTACACAGAAAAGAAAACAAATGAACTCGCAAAAAGCACTTATCGTGCAAACCTACTTGATGTGCATTCCTACTCTTTCGAAAGATACCCATTATTTCCAAAAATTGCAATAGTATTTGAGGAAGTTATATTTTGAATAAGCTTAATGAATAGAGATAAATTCTCGATCCTGACTATCGTTCCATTTCATTTATTAATAGTTCTTAAAGTTAGTCGGAAATGTGGCGTCCAAAGCGTATTTTTATTATCAGACAATGTGGAATTTTTCTTATGTTGTACATTAAGAGAGAGGGTTAATGGTCACTTTAGAGAATTCATTGAGTTCACTATCATCGAAATTATTGTCACTACATCTGCGTTTTTACAATATGTGTAAATTTTTGAACTGCACCAAATTATTCAGTGTTTTATTGGGTTTTATTTGAAATTAAATTGTCGACTATTTTATAAGCTCATTTTGAGACATAATCCTTATCGAATTAAGCGAGATTGGGAATTATGCCAAAATAGTTTTGGAATAGTGCCAGAGTTGTATCGTTTTTTTTTTTCAGCTGAGGAGGTAACGGATAGCACTAATACTAGACTATCGTTTAGCAAAGGTTTTAAAATATTCTATAGACAAGGAGAAAAGAACGTGGAATCTAAAGTAGCAATCCATCAAGTACAAGCTATAAATTTCAAAATTGTAGTTTTGTATTCGGAACTCGCACACAGAATAATATCACGGAATGACTATTTTATTCGCATTCAGATCCACGTGGAGCCTATAGAAGTAATAAGATACGATGGCGATATCTTTACTGGTTTGTCGCTTTATAGTGAAGTGAGTAATACTATAAATAGTGCCACTATTACTAGTTGTATAATATGGAAGACTGGCCTAGAGTCATATAGTAACTGAATTGAAATTAAATTATATAGTAGTTGAATGTCTTAAACGAATGCAGTGAGGTTACCGCAAAGATATAGTGGACGCAGATCAAAGATATAGGATGTGAGGAATGAGATGATCGAACAACTTATTGTTCATTTATATTCGATATTGCAACAAATAGCTTTGTAGTAATATTTATTTACTTACAAAAATTTATACTTTTATAATATCAGTATCCATTATGAAAAACAGTATTCTCCTAAAGGTATTCTATTGTTTCGCTTAAAAAAGATAATTATAAACTAATTCCTTCTGAGGGTATTTTATAAATGGAATAAAAAATGATCTGTAGGACTAGAAATTCAGGACGACAGTGCTTTATCTAACAACTTAGAGAGTGCTAATAAGAGGTTAATGAGCTTCAACGTTTAAAGGTTTGTCCTGTCGCCGAGGTTTTTCGTAGATTGTCATCATTTTTGTATCATTCCAACTCAAGAATATTTGCTCACCTGTAGAATGATATTGGCAAGTAAGAAGGAAATAGATTTTTGCCGATTTCCAACGTTTATTCAATTCTTTCATCCAATACAGAAACTTTGCTAGTCGGAGTGAATTTAAAAACGCAAAATATCTTTTAAATGCGAACTTATTCTTTGCCGAATATTTGTAGGACGTTCGCGATGACTTATTATGGGGTTATTTTTTAATTTTGGCAAGGTATCGATCCAGGTGAGAAGCGAAAAACTTGCCGCTTCATTCTTTGTGTGGTGCACTTATTTGCCGATTTAATATTTTCCACGATAGCGTTGAATCTTTGGCACAACGGGCACATTGACAGTCTGTAGGACTTTTAAAGTATATGTGAAAGGAAAATCTCGTTGAGAATGAATCATCGAGGTCTGTGCTCATAAAAACTCTTGAATATATTTTCACCGTATTCTCGGATGTTGTTGTACTGTGTATTCTGTTCATCAGTGAAACCCCTCTTTCATAACCGAAGTTCCTATCCTCTAAAATCCCCTCAAACTTAGAACTTCCGGAGGTTTACTCGAGATATTGTTACGACTTAGAACTTGAGGTATTTCAAATATCTCGAAATACTCGAGGCAATAAGAGGTCGTGGTATTATCTTTCGCTTCTTCTGTATTGTTCTATATGATACAGGGAAATATCTTCTTGAATAAATAAATGTTGATGTACATTTGATCAGTGATATAATAAATACTTTTTTCCGCTTCAACTTTAATGAATTACAACATGCGTGCACCTGAGCATATTACGTATGCACCTTCAACAGGTGCGGTATATATCACCATTTTATGTATAGGATATTCGCATTTTCCTGTCTTATCACAGCCGATCACAACGATTTGTGGCGCTAAGCAAGTAGAAATCTTTATGAGCTAGAGGAAACAAATGAAATGAGGGCTTTGTTATATGAAAGCGACCTAAGCTAAATTGGCACATCGGATTTCTCAATGAGTAAAAATGGAGAGGGGACGGGTTTTTAAAGAGGTCAAACATTAGAGATGAAATGTTATGGTAAGAAAATAAAAGGAAATTGGAGTTTCATCGATATGTCATGGAATGAGTCGAAATATATTTGAATATTCGATGAAAATTCTTTTACGTTCCATAAACAATATGGCGAGAATATATGCAAATCTTAAATTTTTGGAAAGTGGCTAATATTTCCTTAAAATTTTGTAGGGGGAACGATTTCTTCTCTTTTGATAGTTTTAGAAGAGGGAGCTCCACTTCCGCTCCTTCTCTAGGCATTTGCTCCCGATCAAGTCTACGTGAGGCTTTTTCTGGTATTTCATCGAAGTATAAAATGAAAGTAGTAGTTATTGCTGTGATTGTTATCACACCAGTTGTTGACTTCATTCATTTCATTATTTGTTGAATTCGTCACTGACTATAAGATAGCAGTGACAATAACCACTTGTGAACTGATGAGATTCCATCAAAAGTGATGACTGTTAGTAAGCGATGAAATTTACCGCGGAGAGTGGCACGACTCGCGTTTTCCTTTCAAACTTTTAATGCAATCTTTTTACTGTATATCCAAAAGCAATGGCGTTTTCCTATAGCGAGTCCACCATTCCAACCGCAGATAAAGGTTTGATTTTGAGCTACGCCTAGCCAGTTTTATAACAGGAATGATTTGTAGATTTTATGCAATCTTTGTCTGTCAATAACTCATACAAGTTATAGTCCAATGGGATGAAGGCGATGGTAGGAGCTCACGTTATATGCAGATTGCAGCATCCAACTGTATTGTTGTAGCTGTTGTGAATCACAACAAAAATTGCTGCACGAGCAAGCAGACAGGTGTGATGCTGTCACTGGCATTCTCTGTAAAGATGTGTGAAGGTGGAAACCACGAAGGTGGAAAGCATGTGAATATTCACCTATGTTTGTTGTGATTGACCACTTCCGGTATCAACAAAATAAGCGACAGCCATATTGAGTTTCCGCTAACTTCGCTAACGAGTTGATTGACACTCTGAGCATCATAACGTATCGTGCCTTTTATATTAGTTTAGCTCCACAAACAAATAGCCGTTTTGGCCAACTTTGCATTCGTCTTCAGCATTCTTCAGTGCCTGTAGTTGCTTGTGTTATTACAAAATGGAGTAATTTTGCGGCAGTGCTGATTTGCTGCCGAAAACGATCTGTCTGAGTAACCCGGATCTTCGATTCCTCGGGCTCTCAAGTCCACATTTACCTCAACATGCCTTCGTTGCTCTCCTCCCATCCTTAGAAGGGACTTTTTAACTAATCTTAGTTTTGGGCTCTTCGGCTTCTCTCAATGTTTGCAAATTTTTTGGCGTCCTCAATTCTTTAAAATTTTTGCACTTTTAAACATCTTTGATGCTTTTCGCAGACCGGCAATATTAGAATATATGATGCATTCTTTTGCGTAGCAATCTATAAAAGAAATTACCCATCGCCACGAGAAGGAGGTGTGCGGTTTATTGCCGAGAGAAGGAGGATGACGGATGATGAAAGGTTGTTTCTTTTTGGTTCCATTCAAGCAAAAATCTCTCCGTTTTCAATGAAGAAAAATTATTATACTTGAGGAACTGAGGGAGTGTTAAACGTCAAAAGAAAATATTGCTTATGATTTGGGGAGAGGGCAATTTCCAGCACACAAAATTATTGGTGCAATATAAGTTTTTTCTAAATTCATTTCTTTTTTGACTTCTCGTAAAAATTTTTGGAGAACCAATTATAGGCAGAATTTATTCCCGTAAAGATTTATGCGAATTTTTTCTGACCTCTTCATCATTCATTCAGTAAAATTTTAGTTTTTCTTGAAAACGATGAATAGAGACATTTAGTTTAAACATGAAATGAAAATTCATTTTTTCATCTTTATTTTGACGATCACAAAGGAAGTACTATTATAGGGGATTAGCAATGAATATCGGAAAATATTTGATAATAGTGAAGTGTTAAAGCTCGTGACTCTTCGAGAAGTCCCAAAAATCCGACTTTCAACAGTAGTCGACTCATGCGTTTCTGGATTAGTTTGTTGGACTAGTTCGGTTGCTGGATTTCTGGATTGCTGGAATAGTTGGAATAGTTCAGCATGTGGAATCTGATCGAGTGGTTTTTTTTACTGATGTTGGCTAGGATAGGCGTTTAGGAATAGGTGGTCTTCGAATTGGTGTTATCAAATGCCTTCTACTGTATAAATCGCAAGAATTCCGAGCAATTGAGGAAATTCACTTGCGATGTATGAGGAAAACACAATGTGTTTTGGGAACGATGAGAAAAACTGGTACAAATATCTCTAAGGGCGATGACGCTGTGGTCACTAAACATCGATGGGAGAGATACAATACGTTCTAAAATGAGAATATCAATGGTGGAATCAGGTTTCTGGAAAAGGCGATTTTGGCTATGCATGGGACCAGATTCCTGGATAAAGCGATTTTCGGCTCTGCTCTAAGTTGGCGTTTGCCGGAAACATCCTCTGATAGCCTATGCGTTTTTGTTTTTCCCTATAAACCAATTATATTTATATAAATATGCCTGTGCTTAGAGAACATTAGGACGTGCTCATATCAGTTGATCCACGATAGCACGTATTACCTGTGGGCAGAAAAAGTTAAATGTTTGCATGTGCTTACCATACTTATTTAAAACGTTCGACTCAAAGCGAACGTTATCATAGCTGCTTGTAAGCTACCACGTTTCTTAACCCTTTCTGGGGTAGAAAATATCGGATGAAAGACTCTGTTCTCTTTTCTTCGGTAAAATAGACCTTTCTAATGGAAACCGACTTTGAAAGGAAAATCTGTTTCAAATTGAAGAGCTTTCTCTCGAAATTTAGCGAAGCGGAATATTCGTTTTCAGCGAAAAATCTCCTTTGAATCGAGCAACGTCCATCTCAAAAATATATTGAAACATATTGATAAAATCGACAAAAAACATCACAAAATTGAAAAAATATAGAGATATTGGTTTATAAATTGTTCAAATATGATGTGTTATATTAGATTATCATAAATTCTTTCTATCTTCTACGATATCTTCTAAGAATTTGTTCAACATAACTACGCATCTACCTCTGTGTTTTTTATCCTTGCAATTATAGTTGTAATTACGTCGTTTTCTTTCGGTTTGCTCGAGATATTCGATCTGCACTCTATAGCGATTGATCGTAGTCTGAGATGGACTTAGATCCTTGGTCTTGCAAAGTTTAGCATCTATTTTTGTAATGCAGTTATCAATTGCCTTTGTAATTTTAATAAATAAATTTTAATATATATATATATATATATATATATATATATATATATATATATATATATATATATATATATATATATATATATATATATATATATATATATATATATATATATATATATATATATATATATATATACTTAATTGCAGTGCTGAGGAATGGCAGTCATTCGATCTTGGTGGTTCATCATTAAAAGTTGCTATTAATGTTCTCTATGGTGCAATATTTTTCTTCGTTGTGCTCGTTTTCCTTAAAATTTCAGTCGAAATTGGTACCGTCGCACATACTCATCGACAAAAGGTATTATTTATACTCCTTCTTCACGTTGAAAATAACTAAAATAAAAAGTAGTTAAATTATGGCAAAACGCCAGAATTTTCAGTTTTTTTTTTTTTTTGATTTTACACGACGTTTGAACTACAACAGTTGAATTTTCTTTGTTCATCTCAAAAAGAATTTTTTTGATTTGGAAAGAATTTTTGCACACGAGTCCTCTTCACGCATTATACGAATATGTGCTTCGAAATATGCAAATGTACAGCAAGAATGGATAACATCCCATGCCTCCTTCACTCCGCTCAGTCATCTTTTATTGCAGTTATTGAAGACTAAGGAGGCTGTAGGAAACGTATATCGATTTTCTCACATCAAATGACCCCATTCAATCATTGAATGGGGTCTAAAAGCAGTTTTTTAATTCGTAATTGTTATGGGCGGTCGGTCGTCGGAGAACGGCATTTGAGCCATTATTTAAACATTTCTCGAACTTATCGTACTGTAACCGGCTGATTCACTGAATGAGAAAGCGGATAACGCGTATCAGCTAACTCTTCCGGCGGATGATATGGATGTTTTCTCTACCGAAAATGTTCGGAACATAACATCGATCCAAAGGGGATTCGATTTTATTTGTTCGATTTAATTTAATTTAATTATATATGTAGGTCTAACTGCATAATTACATAGACGATGATGATGCATAGAAACAACACCTCGGAGAAAAAAAAAAGAGAAAAAATTATCAAAGAAATACACTATGTATATTCTAAATAAAAGAGTTTATAGCATCGAAGAGCAGAAAAAAGAACGCCTGAAAGAAGGAGGAGAGTGAAAAGCGATTCAAAAGAAGATAAAAATAATTCACAAGTATCACGGTGTTCCTCGAAGTGTAAACGCTCACAACGTGTTCATGATGATACGTATGTTAATTTTTTTCATTATCGTTTGAAATAATACCTGCGTAAAGGTATTTATTATTTGTCGCAACGATGAGCAAAATATTTCTTTCCGCAAAGTAAGGAGGGGAAAAGCGAAAATATTGAAAAATATCTAGTCATGTTAAATTTTTTTGCATATTAATTTACAGGTGGGATAAGTCTATTATTTTTGCAATTGCATAAATGAAAATATTTGCAATGCGAAAGAATATATACGATCATAATTTGTTGAAACGTTTATTGCAACGTTGAAACACCAAATTTTAATAGAGTTTATTGCTTCGAATGAGGAGAGAATATAGATTTTACAATTTTTATGCATATTACAATATATTCTAAAATATATTACGGCTGATTTTTTTTTTTTTTGGAAATGTCTTAAATTTAAAAACGATTTATTATTGGCTCAATATGTAAGTTAAATATTATTAATAAAAAAATTTCACATAGCATAATATAGTATGATCGAGGTGATTTGCATATTCAATTACTATGCTTCTTTAAAAATTGGAATTCTCATGATGTAATGCGGAAATAGCGAAGTGTTACACTCGAAACTTGATCGCCATTTTATTGCCCTTTCAGAATGAGCCATACACTCCTATCCATCCTAATAATTTTTCAGCCAACATTAAAACTTTTATGTACTTTCTTTGTAGATGAGGTTAGTCCAGGTAATTTTTGCTTACTTTTGGTTATAAGAAATTTTTCTTAAAATGCAATTATACGGTCATCTGCTTGTTTTATCGTTGAGAGAAGGTTATTTTAGTGGCAAACGGTTGGAAGCATTCGATCCATCAACCATAACACTGGACTTGCAAGAGAGAGAAATTCATGGATTTCTCATCGTTGTCACCTCATTACGCGACTTCTTTAACAACCAATGTTGACGATGTATTCTTGCGTTCATTACTGCAACTACCACCAAGTAATTCATTCTTTGTTTCACAAATTTCTTTCTTTTACCTGTTTAACTGAGATGAAAAATTCATTTGCCCTCTTACTTCGATTAACTTTTTCCCTTCTTGAAATCCTGGAATAACTTCACCCTGTTAAATATTTAAGGACAAAAATAACCCCCTCCCCCCTCAACTAAATCTCTCCATCAAGAAACTTCCCTCCTTTCCCGACAAGAACCTGAAATTTCAGGCAAATTCATCATCACAGGAATTCACTCGAGAAAGTGGGATGTTAAGTTGCACTAAGCTTAACACATCATTCGTTTCATCATTTTGAATAGGAAAGAGCGGATATGCTTTGTTGAAGGAGAAGTGCGGAGCTCATTTAGCATTGAATGTCGAGAGTCTATGAACTTTTTATGCGGAGAACAAGATTCTTCACATTTGTGAGCTATCGATCTACATAGATTAACAGCTCAAGTTTGCCTAAAATTATTACCTCAATAATATTCAAGTGGGCACATAGTTGGATTATATTCATTGTGTACTGTGATGTTAGGGTGTTGAATGTTTCGTGTTTTTGCAATGTTACAGCATTAAAATTTCACCATCTTTGGAGAGTATTGTTTAATAGCTATGAAAATGTTGTTCTGGATGAGAGACTCAAATCTTCGACCTTTCGATTTTGGATAGATATCTTAACCAACTAGGCTGCCATAGACGCGTGCACTTGAAGTTCGTGTCAGGCTAGTGTTACCCCTATCACTAACTTAGAAGTTGATATATAAAGATGGCGAAGCAATAATGCTATATGGTTGTTACTTTTCATGAGAAGGCAAAAATTTTACTGAATGGACAGGAGGAAAATGAAAATTGGTTATTCGAATTCATTTAATAGCAGTCACATCGTGCAAACGATTTCGCCGAAAATGAAAAACACAAGAGCAGTTACTTTAGTTAAAATATAAGTGCATTATTTTGTATGCTTTATTGTTTTGCTAGCTTCCCGCGAAATTGTTTCAACTTCTGAGGGAAATTGCAAAAGTATATAGCCGTCTCAGTCTTTTCCACTGTGGTCACAGGGACAAATATTATCGCTGAGAGTTTTAAATACTACCTTCCAAATTTCAGTTCCAAGAGAGTTGATGAATAATTCTATCTCAGTTAAATTTTCCAGAAAAAAAAGTTTTTGGTCCCTTTCAAAGTTCAACGAATTTCCCGTGAATTATTATCTAATTTTATAAATATAATGAACCTAATGCGTATTTCCAAATCTTGCATCACATCCACTCTCCTCTGCATAAAAAGTTTTTTTTTTTTCAATTCCAATATTTCTAGGCTTGAAAAAAATGCTCAGCAAATTGAAATGATTAGTCATGCTTTTACTATTTTCTTCTAATATTTTGCCGGATAATTACAGTTATGGGCGTTTCTCTTCAGGGGTTTTTATGAAATCAAATTCTCTCGATGCATATACCTACGGGATGAGGTGAAACGATGTCCGCATTGCACATCATTGAAACCTGCTTGCAGTGCTCTAACCATTTCACTCACTCGTTTCCCAACCCCTTTTTCTCGTTTGTCATATGGGGTAATAATATTAGTGATGAAAAATCGAATAATGCAACTCTTCGAGATATATTTAACATCGATGTCGGTTTATATATCTATCATTACCTATGCTCTACCTGCCTTACCTGTTATTAATGCACTTTTTCTCTTAAAGTACTAAATTAGAACTCTCATTTCATAGCGATTGATTGAACGATGAGAATCGACTAAAAATTCCCTTCACGCTATATAATTATTACTTGAGCAGTGTGCATTACGCGTTGCACTCGACCGATCGATTTGCTTTCTCGTCGCATAATGAAAAAAACATCATCACATTGGAGAGCGAACAACGAAGAGAGAAAGGATAGGGTAGAGATGGAAGAAATTGAAAAAAAAAGGAAATTGAAATGAGTCTTGCAATTGAGGCGTATTGAAAGTGATGAGGTTTTTCGTCAGGTTTTAACTTTTGCAGTTAAATAGTATTGATCGTCGTTCAAGCTTTGAGGTGATAACAAAATGATATTGGTTCATAGGTAGTACTCGTCTATTAGTTGTGACCAACAATTGCCTGTTAGCTCCCGGTAACGACTGAATCTTAGGAACATTCCTGGAAGAGCGGGACGATTGGCGAACAAAACAATCCTCAGCATCGAGTTTAGGGAAAACACCGACATTGAAAGAGTGAGTAACTTGAAATGATTTCCTCTTTTCGCATCTATCGTTTCTTAGGTTTCGTTGATGAGACTGCTTGGCATATGTTCAGTTTGGTACAGTTTGAAAACTGGAACGGTTCGGTTACCTCAGTGGTAAAGTTCGAACCGATTGGCTCCTTTATTCAATAGTAATGCTATCGAAATTCGATGTGTTTGATTTATCTAAACCTATAATTGTCATCATTATTTTCAAGGCGACAGAAAGTAAGAGATATTGAAGATTTCGCAAAGTTGTTAAATTTCGAATATTTTATCCATCTAGCAGGTTGTATAGATAATGAGGAATTTTTGCTTACAAATTTCTTCTGCATTATTTTCTCATATTTGATTGTTTCTCAGCGATATAAAACAATAGGGATATATTCTCAAATTGCTTAGTATACTTGAATAATTGTAGTACAAATATCAAGATTAATTTGCTTGAATAGGTGATGCATTATTAAAGGATGCCACCAACTTCATAACAAAATACTCAACGATTTCCCATCTTAGCTTTCAATAAGCTGCTTCCATCGGAGGGTAGTGATATCACATTTCTAAATAGGTATAATAAACGTTTCTATCCGTTCAATACTTTCAACTCGAAAATCAGGAAAGCTATGAAGGTGAAATTTGGTCTACATTCAATTTATACCTCAAGTAATCTCGCGGAGTTTTCGTCCCATCTGGTAAACTCCTCTGTGAGCTGTAGATACCCAGGTGTACTAAGAAACAAGTTTTTTACTTAAGTATTTAGATACCTGCTTGGTCGCTAAGGGTCGTATCTGTAGGCACTCTTTCTGCAAAAAGCATTTGCTGTTGCAACTTCCTGGTGCGCTTTCTTGCTTTTTTTTCACTTCATCTATGCACCGACAAAAAATTCCATTTATTTTAATGCCTCTGTGCAGCGATCAAAAAATTCTAATATTTGTAGAAAGGTTGCAATGCTACTACAGTAAAAGATAATGAAATGAGCTCTACAGAAAACGAATGTTCACTGAATAGAAGAAAAATTATAATTAGCCAGGTGAGTAATTAACGGAAGAGAGGACGAGAACTGTATTCGTTTCTCATTGAATAGGATTGGCTCATATCTTAGCATCAATAAATGCCGATAATTGTGCGATATTCTTCACCTTGGTTCTATTGAGTTTATTCCAATAACACTGAATTGTGCACTTGGACATCCCCACACAGTTGTTACCTTTTTATTGAATCTTATAAGGCGATTATGTTTCGATCACCACAGTCATTGTCGACTTCATAACGTTGATCGTTTCTCGCGGAGTGGGACGCGGGGGAAGGGGGATGAGGAGGGTTTAATGCATAAACTTTGGGATCATTATTGCAGACCGATTTTTTTGGTGATCGCATAACATGACATCACGCTTGAGATAGGTGGGTATTGCCTGCGCGGAGATACTAAAGGTACGGTAGCGGAAATGAATGTCATCAAGTTTGTTGTTCTCATTTACGACATAACATATCACCTTTCATAAGCAATTGCTTCACAAATACAAAAGAAGATTGCCGATATATGAATTGATTGATCGATTGTCCTACCTATATATGATCATCAACATTTCACTTACTAATATGAACTTTTAAACGCTTACAGGAGCGATGATCAATCGAAGGATCGCAAACAAACAATGGGCAAAACGGAAAATTTCTTATAGTAATACGAGCGATAGCCGATTGAAGAGAGGAAAGGAGTATGAAAAAATCGGAAGAAATCATCTAGAAGTATATCTGAATGATAACTTTATATTTACGTTAATAGTGATATGCGTTTGCAAAAATATTGTTACTATAATATTGTAAAGAAAGAATTAAATTCAAATAAAAAGTTTTGTATGTTTTAATTAATTTCTCTATTATATAGAATAGAAGAACATTATCTCTTTTATGAAACACTTCATCAATAATTGAAATGCTATAATAATATCTAATAATTCTTCCATCATAAGAGTAATGCAACTATAGTACTGCTTCTGTGACAAATAAGTACAGTAATGGTTTTGGCCTTTAGTAGCGCTATAGCAGCACTAGTTAGAGCACTAACAAATGCTCTAATATCACTTGTGATATTGCAGTATTAGTAGAAATAGGTACTACCTAATACATATATATATGCAATGAAATTGTTCTATAAGCATATAAAAGTACATAATCAATACAGTTAAATAATATTCACCGAACATGTTTTCGTATTTCACACAAAAGCTGATTAAGTGCATAACTTCAGAGCGCTCGTCATGAAAGCATGACGAATGTCATTATACTGTGCAATAATAACACAAATGTTTTCTACTTTCATATAGTGGTGGTCGGCAGAATTGCTCATATATCGTTAGCGTAAAAGTTCACTGCATAGCGACAGCGGAGGTTGAGTGGAGGGGGGGGGGGGGGGGAGGGAGGGAGAGGTGAGGGAAGAGGGAGGAGTAGGAGTATGACAACAATGGCTTCTTCGAAGCTGCCGGGCTCGAGCTTTGATCTTAGCCAATAAACAATACCTCTGCAGAAAAATTAAGCAGAGGAAGTAAAGTCCATTAGCTGAGTTCATTCGCTCGTAAAACGACGACGCAAACGCAGCGCATAGGAATATTCCTGAAGTGGAAAACACTTATACTGGAACTGCTGAATGGCAGTTATGCACTCCTACGTATGAAAGAAAAGGTATTGTAATGAATGCTGAGAAATGGATGCACGATACCTGTAGAAGTTATATATCCTGGAGTACATTGCTCCATCCTCTCGTTGTTGTATCCGATGACGCCACATTACTCGCCCAGCTCAGTGCGCACCGCATATCATTATGTTTTACGACTCGATCCTGCCTATGAAGGGAAGCAACCGTGAAGTATTCCTTACTGAGTGAAAGGGAACGTACTTGTCGACCTAATACATACAAAGCAGTGTTTTTACCGCGGAAAAGAACGAAGTTTTCATGTCGCTATAATATGCGATGAAACACAATGCATTGGAGAATATCTACAAAGCAAAGCAAAGAACCGAACGAGCGTACCTGAAGAGTGGAAAATTTTGGAAGAAAATACTTTCCAACTTGCAATTATTTTGTTTATTCCTTCAAGTATCGCAGCTGAATGAATCCCCACAAACGTGCTTGATTTAATCGATTCACCTAGAATGGGATTAGGAATTTGAAGAATAGTAGAATCAAGCTTTTGAAGAAACATGGGGGAGGAGGGATATGATGTGAACCAAGATCAAGTGAGCGGTCGGTCGTGGTTGTATTAGATCCAATCGCACGAATGGGATCATATTTAATCCATGTTGCCTCTGAGGTTTATAAGAAGAAGCAATCGATTTATTTGTGACGATCAAATTCATAAAGAACGTACAGATATCGGAAAATTCTCATCATTGCTATGTTTTATTCATCTTTGACAAATATAAAGAAAATAATTAGAAGTTGATAAATTGAATTCGAATTCCAATTCTTATCCGGTTATCAATAAACATTTCATGCGTCTATATCTTTAATTTTTAGAGGCAGGAACATCATTTACCCCGTTCAAACAGATCAATCATGCACTAACTACCGTAATATGTATTTGATTACGTGTAATATTATGTATTGATGTGTAATTCGTTTGCCTTTCTATGATGTAGCATTCAAGGAAAATATAGTTGGATATAGAATTTTGCAGTTTCGTTTATCAGGGCTAATAATTTGCATAAATTAGTAATAAAATAATAAAATTTGCATAATAATGTATCTATATTTCAACTAGTCTAATCATTCATAAAAAATTCCTTGTAGAAGAAAAAAAAAATTTGTGTTTTTTTTGTGTATCGATTAGTCTAGAAAGAATAGCTTCATCATTACGATCGATTGATTTAAGAAGAAGGAATTAACGATTTGAAGCGGATGAAAATTTTTTATTGTTAAGAAATTTTTTTCATTTATAATGGATCAATTTGATAGTCACTAAATGGTATACTTGATGGCTATATTTATCAAAATCCATACCTGTCGTTTCACCCTTCATAAATCATACCTGACGAACAACAGACAGACACTCTCAGACAGTCACATACGACGACACGACACAACATTACTGTATTGCACTCTGAAAGCGCAAATTTGTGATACAAAAAAAGCAGGAAGACGTCACGAATAGTGAACAAAGCATTCAACTAAAATGTATGGACAATGAAGGGCACATTGAATGAACTAAAGGAAGCACTTGCTGCGCAAGGCCGAAGAAACCGCAAGACGTTTCGATGCAATAGCTATACGCGTTTTTTTTTTTTTTTTTTTTTTGCAATTATAAAGCAAAGCAGCTTTCGTTGAAATATTTCATTTTACATCAAAAGTCCCCCCACTCCTCCACCCCCCTCCAAAAAAAAGTGGCTTCTGGTGAGTGAATTAGGCGATTTACATATTCAAGTAGGATAGGAGGAGGATGTTATACGTCCTTTTTCATTTCTTCATCTCGACTGTGGAGGAAAATTTTCTTCACCAGAAAAATTGAAAATCCATCTATCACAAATATAAAAATTCTACACCTGCTATCACTAAACAAATTAGAACTTCAAATTAATGCAACTGCCTTCTCTTAACTTTCAAAGTTTTCCTCCTAACCGACCATTGACTGATTCTCTCTTTCTAGTCGGAAACTGCGATGGATGCAAGTCTCTTTACTTTCAAAGGTATCTTGCCGATCACAAACGTTTGTCTTTGGCAATGGCTGGTATTAACTGAACTAAATGTTCCATTTAATTGGATTTTTCGGCCATATGGGTGAAATGCTTCCAACCGAAAGCAATCAACTCTCCGTTTATTCTGAATTAACGAGAAAAAAAGCAGAGATATACATCAAGTAAGGAAGTGAAATTGCTGGAACGTCTCCGATGATGCATCTCGCCATTACAATTTGCATAAATTTGCAAGGCATTCATGTGCCCATTTTTTCTTGTCATCCTCATGAAAAGCCTATTGAGTCATGACCAATATTTTAATTGTTTGGTAGTCCTTTAGAGCATTTCTAAGCGAGATAAAATGATCCATCCTTGTCACTAAGGAAACGTAAAACGCGGCTCGAAGCGAAAAGAAGCATCCGTTTCCTTCCGTTCCCATTCCTTTGCCCCCTCAAAAAGATGTCTGTGACTAGCAATACGGAGATATCATAAAGAATTTGCTCTTATCATGGGACAATAATTCAGTGATAACAAAGTCTGATAGACACTTTAAAGAATATTGCACACAGACTTTAAAGGAAGTCTGTTTTGACGTTTCAACAATAAAAGCAAGAAATGTGAATTACTAGAAGAGCAGAATTACTGCATATATACAAAAGCGAAGCTTAAAGCTTAAGATAGCGCAAAGAAGTTCGGTATGAGGGTTGATATGGCTGTGAGTGAGGTGTGTGCTAATGGGGCAATGGACAGACAACGTTCCACACGCATAGTATGGGACAAAGGAGGAGAGGAGAATGTGGGCAACGCCCGCAAAGCGCAATGCGAACGCGACTGAGTGCCTGGCTGGTTGACTGACTGGCCGGTTGTCGGTCGGCTGGCTGGCTGGCTGGCTGGCTGGCTGCACGGCTGCACGAGGTTTCGATAGTTGAGAGGGGGCCGTCGTGCACATGCACTTTAGGCTGCACAAAAAAAAAAACCAACCATCACTCAGCAACGAATCGACGATGTGCGGCCGCTCATTGCACTAACGCACACACAATTCACCTCATAGCTTGCACGTTTCTCCACTCTCTCATTCGTCCATTCCAATAAATCCGCCTTGGCTTGCGTGCTTCGTTGCTGATGGCCAGACGTTTCAACAGTGACGACTATCGTACGCCCCTCATTTCACGACGAGTCATCCCTTTCTCTCTATCTCTATCATTCTCTCTCTTCGTACACAATTGTCGATCACAGGCTTCGAAACGTTGTACCAGGTCTATTAGTGTTGTGCTGTGACATGGCTTGGGTACATATTATGCTACACTTATACAGTTTATCACCAATATATCAGAAATGCAAATGGGTGATAATTCACATCCTCATCCTCTTTCTATCGTTATAGATTTTTATTGCACCGAACAAAGAAAGCTGCATAAAAGGTTTATGCAGAAGACATCACAAATATCGACGGCCATCCAATCATTCATAGGAATGGTTGATGCGTGGGGAATGGAACGAACAAAGTGGAAGAAAAAATGAGGAAGCATATTTGCACATATGGATATTGATGAAATATGTGCACACAGTTTTAAAAAATCGATGAGAAAGGAAGAGAGGTATGACACAAAAAAAACATAAACAATGCCACACACTTCACTAAACGATGTCGGCAATGGTGTGGAGATGAATGTTTTCTAGAAGACTACAAAAATAGGTGTTGCTCCTCTCTAATATTTTTTTGAGGGAGAGAAGAGGGTTGAGGAGGTAACTTGTAGAGATGCGTGCTTTTTCAGTGGAAACCATTCAGTATGAGAGAAGAGACTGTGCATCCTCTGGGAGCGCAATGAGCGTAAACGAATCTTAAAGAGGAATACCTATGAAACATAATAAAATAACAAATCTTCTCTGAAACTATCATATTCCAGTGGTTCAGCTCAGGGTTGAACCACTGTATTTCAAAGGCCTAGGCTCAAAAATGTTCGGTCGGTTCGCGTAGGCGGGCTAATATAAGCCAGGAAATATTCAAGATGGCACATTTGTGCCTTCTTATTTAAGAACTATCGAGCAAACGTCGGAAATGAGTGAAATCTTTTCACAGCAGTTAAAATACCTTCAAGAACAGCGACGTTTATATATGATGAAATGAGCAAACAAATCGATAAGATAGCAGAGAATGCATTCCTTGCAAGCTGCACAATTCAATTCATATAAAAATGACACCCGACGTCACTTCTCACAAGTGTTCCTGAAATGATGGTAGTGACTGAATTTACAAAGAAAGCAATTCCGGAACTTCCGAAAAGTTTACTGAAAGGATTTCATTGACGTTACTGCATTGGAACATGAGTAATGAAGTTAGGATGTATGCTTAGATGTGATTTTCAATAGCATTGCAAAAATATGAATATCGCTTTACATAGCTAGGAATAAACGCATCTAGCTTTCCACACCTTCAAAGACCGAGTTTTATGACTATTAGTACATAACAAAGAGAAGTATGATGTCTGACTGAATGCTCCTGAAATGGTGGCGATTGCGACTGCCAAAAGACACTTTTTTTGCAAGTAATTTTGTCGTTCTCCTGTAAAAACTAATAATGAGAAGGTAAGTTAGGAAATATTTTTGCCTGTAGGATTGCATAATATACACATTTTTGAAATTATGCGGGAAAAATTTCAGCATTTCTAAATTTTATTTATTCGGAAAAAAATTTTTTTCCACGTTGTGAAAAATTTTATCTATGGTGAGAAAAAAAAAGAAATCATAGGTGATGCATTTTTTGAAACAATATTAAAAACATCAGGACAATAATAATTGTCGTTGTTATGTAGTGTTGGAGCTTCATGTGACCGAATAAATATGAGGGTGGAAATTTTTGGCAACATTCCAAATTTGATATTTCTAGTAGGATAATGATGAGAATTTTCCCTTACCTATAAGCTTGCATAAAATGGGGTTTATACGATAATCGAAAGTTAACGATTGAAACTATAAAGCCATTGAATAAGAGTATAGTATGGACATTTGAACACCTGAGTGAGACGATTATAAGAAGAAAGAAGAAGAAGCACCCTTCGTTACTAAAAAATGAGGAAATATTTCAACTTCCTAAATTTCGACTGTAGGTAAAGAGTATGAGTTCTTAGCGTAAAATTATTCTCGAAGATTCAAGCCAATTTAGGCACTAAGTTAAAAGTTGTAAGGAATTTATTTGCAATTCCCGATAGTTTGCTAGATATGAGGATTTACTTTTCTAAATTTATGCAGTAAGTCAATGAATGAAATAACTTGCAAAATTACTTCTATAGAATACTTGATTGAGCTTATTTAAGAGGTGTGATTGAGCCCTCTAAAAAGCCTGCTTCTCCTCTTCGAAAATGTCTCCGTCCATTGTGTGATTCGAAACTAGAAGCTTCTGAAGGAAGAAGAGTTTGAAAAATGATAAAACGGCTACGTTGAAAGTGGAGGAGGTGGTTTTTTTTTGAACGCGAGCGGAAATGTCCTATATTGTAAATTTGATTCGAGTTGGTCTAGTCGATCTGGAGCAAAAAAAAAAAAAAAAAATGCTGAAAGACAGGCACACGGAGCCTCCGCAATGCGCGGCTTTTTTGCCAAAGCAAACAAATGAAAGGCGTTCCCGACGAGGCGACATGATATGGCGCTTTTGGATTCTTATCCCCTGGCCAACCAGTTGCGTGAACTGCAATGAAGCAACAAAAAATTTGCGCAATAACGTCTCTCCATTTTAATCCATAACAACGACCAAATATGCAAATTTTTTGTTTGAGACTAGTCTTTATGACCGAAACGGTACACGATAAAACTCCGATCGATATAATGCGCCAATTTTTATCACCTATATTGCCCACAACACTTTTCAAATCGATCAACGTAGAGAAGATCGAATAGGTAGGCACTCAGCGGTGCATAATATATGCATCAAGTTTCGGTAATTCTAGCTTCGTTGATCCTTCGATTGAAACCACACTTATATAGACAGACAAACATATACACAGACATCATGTTGTCACATACGCTTTGCAAGTGGAAATGTTTGCAAAAGTGCATAAAGGAACATTAAAAAAACCCAGATATTCGCTGCTAACTGGAAAGATGTGCAATGCAAAAAAAAGAAAACAAGAGTCAGCTTAGACGACGCATTGAAATGTTTGGCAAAAAAATCTGCGTGAAGCTTTTCGAGAATTAAAAAAGCATGCTAAATGGACTTTTCCATAGAGCAAGTGATCATAGAAAGCAAGTTTTTATGAAGTAAAAACAATAGAGGTTTCGCGCCTACCTCAGATGGATGGTGAATTCGAAGCGTTGATCAAAGAGTATCGAGTAATCGACCTTCTCAAATTATTATGGATTTGCAGCAAAATTACGTTTGCAAAGCGCATTATCACGACGCTCATCTATATGTGCGCATATATATGCCTGTATGTGCGCATATTTGTTTAACACTTGTTCGTGGAATAGTTTCAGCTCCGGTAAATTAGGCTTACAAAGTGTGGTGAGCCCGATGTGCACCCTAAGGTAAGACTCATACCAAATTTCATGTTGTGCCACTCTTCGCTTCTAAAGAAACTATAATCGGTCACATGTGTCCAGAATTTTATGCATTTTAAGAGAGACCAAAACGCATTTAACAATTGGTTGGATTCGGAAAATAGTTCTTTTATTGAAAATATGTATTTACTGATAATTCACGATAGGCGATTAACGTGATGAGTGAAACACAAAGACGTCAATTGTGGAAACTTCTGTTGTGGTGCGCTTTTCCATTTATTGCATATGAAAGGATATTATCGTTTTTATCAAGAAATAAATGAAAAAATTTCAAAAGATAAAGGCGCATTTTGCAGAAATTTCTGAGTAATCTTCAAAAAAAAAAAAAAAATGCTTCATAAACGTAAAATTTTCGATGTTCTCTTCGTTGTTCGTTTTTTTTTTCTCGTAACATTTTTTATAATATGGAGCATAATTGTGATAATAGTGCTTTCCATTAGTGTTGCCTTATATAACCATTAGTGCAGAATAGCACGACAAAAAACATCTATGAAATTTCACGATTCGCTCAAAATTTGGCCAAAAAAAAAACAGTTCGAATTCGATTAAAATAATAAAATCAAAATTTGCAATTTGTGAAAGAAATTTGAATTTTGTGCTGATAAAAATCCATTATTTGTTGATTATCGCCATCATAGCAAATGATAATATGCTTATGGCTGAATTTCGAGAGCAAATCAAACTTTTGTTCGAACCTTATCGATCGAATTTTCTTTTTGATCGTTTTCGGTTGTAATCAAAAAATCGTCTATAAACCCATTTATTCGGTTGATTACTTATCAAAGTTTTTTAAAGAATTCCTTTCGGCAATAAGGTTTTTTTCCAAATGGCTTTCTTCGATCATAATGGAAAATTCCTTTTTTTTTGATCACCAGGAGTATATTTATCGACGATGAAAGAGACTCTATCGATGGATTCTGATGACGATGAAAGGGATAGTGCTGAGGGATGGTCACCTTTACTTTTTATATTACCATCAGTTAGTCGTTCAGAAACACTAGCTGCGAAGAATGATTGAAGCTGATTGAGCGGAATGAAGAAGGCTTGTTTGAATGCTTCACATAACCATACGAATAATGGCTTCTCCGAAATGATGTCATATGAGGCTTTCCATCTTTGGCCCTTCTTTCCATTTTTTCCATCTTTGCTACTGCTTTTCGAGATAAAGAGAGGATGATTGAGAAGGGGATTTACTGAAAAGGGGGAAGAGAAATTATGCAGGGAGATGCTGACCAGTCGAAAATGAAAGAAAGTGTTGAAGGAAAAAAAAGGATTTTAAATGATGAAATAGCACTTAATGGCGATGTAAATTAGAGCTCGATGTTGTTGGAATAGCTTATGAGTAGATAGAAGAACTTTTTTTATGCAAATTTCGGCATAAAGGAAGAAAACATTCGTGCAATTAGAAAATGCAGTTATTGCAAAACATTATTCTTGCAATTATTGCAACTAAAAGAAGAAAACAATTGCAAAGGAGGAAATGAAAACATGAAAGAATACAATTTATTGCAAATTTTATGGTTGAATAAAATCCCATTTGAATTTCAAGATGTTATTTTGAAAAAGAAATTAGCGGAAGACATTTTAACTAGAAGATCTCATCGGAAAATAAAATAATCAAAAAAAGACAGCGCAAAATTATTGCACCTATCAAAAAGGAAGCGAAATATGATAGGACGTCGTCGATGTCTATAGCTTCCCATAATCAACTGAATAGTTGCTCATGAATTTATTGTACTACTTAACTCATCATGAAAGTTTTTTTCCAAATATTACAGATCAGTTAACTTTGAAGTATACTCTTGAAGCAACAAGTTGTCCAAAATAAAATGGTTTTGATCAGCGATCAACATACCTTCGATGTCTGGACGTCTGCAATTTAATGTGGCTGAATTAGAACCTTCCTATCTACCTTTCCAGAGGATTGATCATGCGAACGTCCTCTTTTTCCTGGTATGATAATTGTAAAATTTAATGGGATATATCTTACACACCGATCACCTTCACCCTCCCTCCCCCCCTCCCCCATTCCTCCTTCATCTCCTTTCAAGGTTAGACTACCTAGACTATTGTCCTCCCTTCATTATCTTGATGATAGTGATTGTTGAAGGCTAAATATTGGTCGCTGCATTGGGTTTACGCAGAATGTAAGATAGGCAGGCTTCGTTCTTTAGCCTGCTTCCTATTTGAAGGCGTCATTCGCCATTTGTTATCTTTTTTTTTAACCGTTCGTCTGCAGACTAGCGACTGCGTGGGGATTCTTTATAGCACAAAGCGTGCATTGCGAATTCCTCTCGTCCCTTCTTTAATGCGTTTTTGCAGACGTCTCGCAAAGCGCATTATATACCAGTGTCGTGTCTGTGCACATGTCGGTGTATGTCTGTATCCGTCTGCTCGTCTGAGAGTTTCAAATGATCAAAACTCAAGTTATTGTTGAGAAATTTAATAGTCATAATGAACACCTTAAATCTGACCTTATTTACCTACTTTCATCTACATCTAATAAGCTCAAAAGGACTTACAGATATTTAAATGTGCTAAAAAATTTCGATGCTTTTTACAGCGATCGGATTTTTATTTTTCATTGGCCGGATAATAAAAAAAAAGAGGAAGGCTTTTCTGGATTTAACCGAGCAATCGGATCAATAAAAACTTAGAAGTTCCACAATTTAGTTAGTTTATTTTCTGTAGATAGTACAGGAAACTGGTTGGTTCGAAAGATTAGACGCAAAAGCGCATATCGCATCAATTTACCTGGCAAAAATTTCCTGCCTGTTTTAATCGGCGTTCATTTTGCATTCAACCATTCTAGATAGTTTTTGATGATCATCTCGTTTTTATTGTTTATTACTTGGTTGCCTCAGAGAATTTTGCGAATCATGAGCATCAAATTCCGTCTGGAAGTACGGCCAGATTCCTCAATCATAGGCATCGAATTCTACCGAGAATTACAGCCATATCTTCCGGTTAAACATCACGAAACATTGAACATATAATGCTATGGTGCAGTTGCGATGCTGTCAACTGGATGGTTATGTGCTGAATGTGAATCATCGAAAGCCGCGCTGCTATATTCATAGCTATGCAGCAAAAAAAAACAACATTTTGTGCCTCAAAATTTATGGCAAGTCACATGCTATACAAATTTGTTTGCAATGAGATGCGATGAATTTCATAATATGATTTTTAGGTTTCTTTATCAGTTATAAACTGTTCTTCATCGGCGAAAATAAAAGATTTTACAAGCACTATGATACAACACGCAGTTCCTCGTCTATGAGAAAAGTTTTTTACTGGAATATCCTCCAGAAACGAAGAAGCGGAAATGAAGGACGAGATGAGGGGAAAGGGTGGGATGGAGTGGGGAGAGGGATTTGACTGAAATCAAGTTTGAGTGGTGCATTATGTTGGAAAAACACGGATTTTCCATATTATAAACATCCGTATTTCTAAACCGTTTATAGCATATATTACCTTCAATGTTCTGTGACGATGATTAAAACGAAATTTTATACTTAACAAGCGCAGAAACGCTAAGTATATATATATATATATATATATATATATATATATATATATATATATATATATATATATATATATATATATATATATATATATATATATATATATATATATATATATATATATATATATATATATATATATATATATATATATATATATATATATATATATATATATATATATATTTGAACTCGCTTCAGTGTGTAGCTGTGTGGCAGCCAATGTGCCTGCTCCATT
Organism: Ascaris suum; assembly: GCA_013433145.1. Taxonomy (NCBI): domain Eukaryota; kingdom Metazoa; phylum Nematoda; class Chromadorea; order Rhabditida; family Ascarididae; genus Ascaris; species Ascaris suum. Next base: position 1,728,734 of record CM024183.1, on the reverse strand, counting down.
TCCTTCACAAACCACAAGGTTGCAATAGTAGGGGGGGGGGGGGGGAGGGTTCGTTAACGAACATTTATTTTTTCGTTGCAAAGCGCCAAATCATCAAGGTTTCTCGCAAAGATATCTATCAGTCGATCGGTGTGGCAATTGAACGGTGTGCTAATGCACAAGCATTTGCTTCACGACGATGAGAAGAAGGAAATAAGGTGGAAAACGGAGTGGGAGAACAGAGAACGGTAACAGAAAGAATGGAAGCTTAACGCCTGGCGTGCACTTGGTCGTTGATTTCCGATCGAACAGAAGACTCGATTTCCGATCGAACAGAAAAAGCTACGGCTCAAGAATAGAAAGCAGCAAAGCTTGCCACTTGGGCTTGACAAAAATGCATAAAGATTTCTAAAGGGAAGGGTTGGGGAAAGAAGAACTAAAGCTGAACGGCAGCATTTTAAGCATGTGCTCACGGCTTCTAAGGGATTCCGACTGTCAAAAAATCATCCTATGATAGGTTATACAGTTAACATTCTTTGCTTGTTCGTACTCCCTGAACTTCAATACCGAGTTCCTTGCACACCATTGTGTGTCTATGGCAGGTACAGCTTTAACGTCGCTGATGTCTCCATCTACCGAAGATGATTCTCTCTCTTTTCCGACGCTATGTGCGCGCGAGTGGTACAACCACGATGAGTGGGATACAGTTGGAGCACAAGATGCCCGTGGAAATAGCGGATTCGAGGTCGCCAGTGAGGTCTGAGCCGAGGCAGATGTCTCCTGCGTACTTTCCGACGCGCTATAGGCGCGACTGATCTTTTTGTGATCGATAATCTCTGTGGTGAGCTGTGCACAGTGCTGCCGTGGGGAAATTTTTCTTCGCCGAGGAATTTTTAGAAGCTCTTCATTATTGCTTACGTTGGATCCTGTGACATGGCGCTTAGTTTAGGATGTACTGGAATCATGTACGGGGAGGTGGAGTAAGGGAGGATTTCAAAGAGGCCGGATATGAGGGTTGTCATGGATTTGAGGATAGAAAAGGAAGGAGGTCTTGACTTAGATACGTCTCACAATTGCCACACTTGTTCCTCTGGTGCGTGCAGGCAGAGGAATTCTGCATCGGAGAGTTGATGTGCACTATGTGCTTCTTACAGTTTTAATAGAGTGCTTTTGGGGTGGGACAGGAGTGGGGTTGAGCAGTGTTTATACATCAGATGATCCTTCACCGCTATGCACGGATGCGATTTCATCAACCTAAAGTGTATAGTGCATTAGCAAACTAACCTAATCAACTCTATATTGAGCCGACTTAAGCATTTTTATGTTATGGCGTTCACCGTTCCTTGCTGTAAGGAAAAGCATCTATATATAAGGAAAAACGAACAACGTCGTTTTTTTTTTGTTTTTCGTTCTCCCATATTTTGTTTTGCTGATGAATATACTGAAGAAATTGCATCGTTTTCAGATTGCAGTAATTTTAAGTTCATCGCATATTTTGTTCGATTATTGTTCGGTATAAACTTTACTTATTTTTATTTATTTATGTGAGTTTTATTTGTGTTTGCTCTTTAATAACTAACAACGACAATTATGATTAATGCATTCTGCATAATACAAATTGCTGCTTGACTGATTTAAAGCAGTTTTTTGTTTCAATTTTAGCTTATTTCTCATTGTTAATATTATTATTTTTTTCTCAAATATTTGTGGCTCGCAACGTCAATATTACTTTTTTGCAAATACTTGTTATTGTAAGTTTTGCAATGTATCTTTACGTCATATGACTACGAAAGCTGCGCTTTGGTCGGTTTGTGGGATAGTTTTGAAGCGCTTCGATAGAAGTATGGTCAACTGCGAGTGGACAACAATCTCTGTAAGAGGAGGTGCAAGGCGTTCCCATCGAGACAACGTCGGCATCCTACACGAGATTCATTTGGCAGACTATACCCACTGTTCTATACCCGTCTGATCAAGCATAATTCTTGTTGTTCCTCTAATGCTTCATATATTATATCACCGAGAATTTAACCTAGGGATGTGTAAACTTTGTAGAATTTCTAGGAGGTAATTTATCAAGGCCTAGGCTTAGGAAATAACAACGGTTAAGTATCGCTTCGGAATGAGAGAGCGGCTGTATTTACAAGATGTATGACAGAAAAGAGTAGATTGCTTCTTTCCCAAGAATTTAAGGAGGGGGAGTGGAGGGATGGATGGTCGATCGGCATCATATTCTAAAACCTGTACGCAGAGTTATGTCCTATAACAGTGATTTATGCAGGCATATGGTAGTGATGAGTCTAACAAGGTACATGATGATGGCAACAAGTACCATTCCGATATATTTGTTAGATGATAATGGCACAATAGCAACAGCAAGGTTTATCTTCTGTAAATATGCTACTACCACAACTGGTTGTCAACGATCTTAGTAGACGGTAGTGCTTTAAGTGAATCACAAGTGAAAAATCCATTGAGTAATCGTGAACGTTTTCCTTTCAGCTTAGGCAGCTGATATTTGATATCACGATGTTATCCGTTCTGCACGATGGATCACGCCAAAATGGTCGTTTATCACTTCATTTCGGCTCAAGAGCGAAACTATTGTAGTCAGCGAATTATAAAATCTCGTATTTTTTCGGATATGAGCGCACTTTGAAATGGTCGAAATTGGCGCAGTAGAAGAATATTCACTTAAAACTCGGGATCAATGAACAGTTGAAATCTCCTATTCACAGCATTAGTCGATCCATTATGAGATCGACTCGTATGGCATTTTAGCGCTGTCCTATACCCTCAGTCACTACCAACTTTTTTGAAATCCGATCATCTCGACTAAGATACGACTTCGGATACTTGAGGCGAGATCCTAAGTTTGCACATAAATGAATTTTTGAAGTCATGCATGTTTCATTTTTCTGGATTAATCGGTTTCTGGATTGGTGTCCACTACACCCACCATTAATTTAGTTGGATGCTGAAGTAATCAAGGCTTCTCTTGATAAATGAATTTTTCACAATTGCTGACATCGGATGGCGGTGGGGATCGGCGTCTTCGCTTTAGCAAGTCGAATGGCTCACTCAATCGGATGCCAAGATTTTAATTCATTCTTTCAAATTATAAGCATTTAAGAAATTCCGTGAAAAATTTCCGTTTCTCTTTTTTGATTTTCTTCACGCTTCGGATGATTTTTGATTGTACTATCCGCTCACGCAGTTTACTGAATTGTTGACTGGATCGGTCCTCACAGCCTGCTGCTTCTTCTTCCTCACCTTCGACGGTCGATAGTGAATGCTTCCATTGCATAAGCACTTATGGTCAAGCAAAAGTGAATTATTTAATACAGGATCAAGAAGTCGGTTATATAGCCATATACCACTAAATTTTTTATTCTATCACCAAATAAGGGAAGTGATTAGAAAGATGGACAGCATTTCCAGTTATGTTTGGAGTTGAAACGCCAAAAGGTCTATTTCTTCGACTTTTCGCTCCAAAGTTGAGTAGTGGCGAGTGAAGGTTGCTTCCCATGAAATTATAAAGTTCCCTCGCCGCAAAACAAACGATGAACTACTGCAGGTTTAATTTTGGTGAGGATTTTCTGTTTCGAATCGTGCCTGACAGTCAGCTCACATGCTGAACGACCCATTCGAGAATTGATAGTTAACGCGATTCGCTTTCCCAAAAATTTGGCCACATTTGCATGAAAACCATTTGTACGAGTTTTATTTCTTTCACTTCAGACTCCTATTGAATATTTCATTAGTGAATGCGAAGCGCTCATCGCATGCTTCTTTGTTTTCTTTTAAAAAGGAGCTAAAGTTTTGATTTAACTGCGAGGCAATTAATTGTGTTCTTGAAAAGTCTCCCATCCGCACTGTAGATTTGGCGTCCTTATTGGTGATTTGTTCGTTTTATGGATTTCTCTATTGGCTTTGCTCAAATTCTCCATCAAATTTGCGCAATTTGTATCAAGAGATGAATGACACTATCCTCGAAACTGAGAAGAGCACAGGAATAGGTGAGTGGGGGGATTTTTGATGGGAGAATCTCAGCGTTATAATGCGAAATTCGATGACAGACGCCATGAGACTCGGATGCCTCAGGATATCATTGTGGTATCTTAATGTTGCTTAAATGTAGATTGTTGCTGCAATTCGGTTGACATTGCTGACTTCGAAGAACTACTTTGTACATAAGTCACACATTTTGTCGATTAAAAAGTCAATTCGTTATGAGTTTCTCGTCGAATGTACATTTTGTCGACGTAGTCGCAGGATTTTACAGATGCACACCACAGGAGCCTCCGTTCACCGTTTTCTTGTATTTCCCTTCCTTTCTAACTCCACAGGTTGCGCAGTATGGATGTATATTTCTTGAACATGTATTTCTTGTCCACTTGTCCCCTTAATCTTTTTTCGTTAGGATATTGCTTTCTTCCCAGTATGTCGTGTATTTTCTGACTGACACTGTTTATATCTTTTAAATTTAATGTTGCTTTCAGTGAAATGCAAATTTAGGCTTACTTCTCGGATATAATGCATTTATAATGTTACAAATGTTATTTATGTGCGGCCTTTTCGGATTTTTTCGGAATTTCCCCGGTTTCCGGAATCTTCAGGGAGAAAATTTCGTCATTTTTGGGGATGCAACCTCGAAAATGCCTATGAACAGTTTCTTCGCTGCAACGAATGTATGGCATTTCTATTTTCAGTGATGTTACCCCATAAAATTTTCTGATTTTATGGACTTCACCGTTTTTCTTCCATATTTAAAGATGCTTTTCCGCTGTTTCCATCATGTCATCGATCAAGCTGTTACTAAATTCTTTACGGTCACGGTTCGAGCCACACCGCATACTGAATGTTGACGAGTGAGCACACATCAGTGATTCCAGGATTAAATTAAGACGGCGAGTTTCTTTTTCCTGGAATTGAGTGCATCTTGTCCTTCACAGTTTCATAGGGCTAGCCTATTTTATCGGCTATTCTGCTAGAAATCAACGTTTGATTCAGTTCGCAATAGAAAACAAATAGGTACTCTTCCGTGGAGGTGAGTTCAGTGCCCTTGAGCATGTACTTTCATTATTATACCTTCAGGTAGACAAGGTAAGGTGGAGCTGCGTTAGCGCACACTACATTGTATCGTAAATTTTTTGAATATTCTCGGTGTGCGTATCTGAGTAGCACGATTATAAGCAGACACAAGCTGGGAACTTGAAATTTTTCGAATAATTTTCATGTCTTATCTTCTATACATTTGCCTTCCCTATCTTTATCTTTACTGGCTAAATCTTTCGAAGTTAGCGTTCAAAAGTAAAAGAGCTACTTCTTGATTTTTCCACGTAGCGCAGATTGGTAGAGCTCAGGATCGTTTCAGGATTACAACAAACTGCTTAATTAAGAAGAGATTATTGTGCATTTATGGGCAAGCGGTTATTATTTCCACTGCATTTTACGTCAGAAGACAGAACCATTACTCATCGATGTACACCTCGTCCCTTTTGATCACCGGACTGGCTATAGATATGGAGTTTGACCGTTAACCACACGACGATGCCATTTTTCGATTGATTCGTTATGCACGTTTTTTAAGAGATTCGTTGTCCCGACTCCATCGGTTGCGACCTAACAGCCGATCGGTGAAAAACGTGCGCAAGTTTTTGATTTATTTGCATGTCTCTCCTACACAGATATTTTTGTAACTTATTTTGAAGTTGAATGGATCACCTTGAAAGATGACAAACTATTCAACTTATATTGCAATTTACCTCTACTGAATTCCACATTTCCAAACTAAGCAACTCATTACTTATAGCTACCAAAGACATTCAAACAAATACATACTCAAATATAACGATGGCGTCATCATAGTGAGCCTAGCAAATATAAATAATGGGCCGCAATAATTTATTACAATGTCTGTTTACGCAATCAATTTGACGGCATTATTCCGCATTAGAGGAACGATGTAAATGATCGTTGCAATTGAAGTGCACGTTTGGAGTATTTTTATGCAACAGAAATTCTATCGTATCGTTTGCAAAAAAAAAAAATTTTTTTTCTTGAAATAAACGATTTCATCAATGAATGGAATAGAAATTGAATGTATGACATTGAATGATGCGATGATATTTTATTTTTAATTCTGTTCAAGTTTATCCAAAATTTTACGATCCTTTTTCTTTAGCGAATTTTTCACCGCTTTAATTTGTTTTTCTTCTTCACTTCGAGAAAGTGACATATCCAGCGTAATATTGTGAATTTTTTCGAGTGCCATTAATACTTCATTAGAAGCTCCTGAAAATTTCCGAAGTACAGAATTTGAAAAATAAACAAGATTTCGAAAAAAAAAAGAATTTCTAACTGGGAAGTATTGATCAACTCGTACTCTTATTTCATCCCTCGAAGGTCTTTTTCTTTTTTTTTTTGGTTTTGAAATAATAAAAAAATTTTTCCATCATCAAGATTGAAATTGCTGAGTAAATTTCTCAATGAAAAAATAGATGAAGATCAAGCTTTAGAGCTTATAGGGTAGTTCAATAAGAAATAATTGAATATAATTTTCAAATATGAAGCATTTTTACCTACTGACTTAAAAAGAACTCTATTAAAAGTGAGCGACTTCTAACGACAAGCGATAAAATTGAGCCAACACATAAACCTATTTTCTAAAATGGTGGAGAACGTGGAAATGAGATGGTAAAGACAATAAGGAATCAAGTTTTTGGATATAATCACCCTCTCGGACTGGATAATAATAGAGTAATATGTCTCATATCTTTTCAATAATAGAGAGTGATATTGCATTATATATAGTCTAATGGCGTTGGAATAACTCGGAAATTTATAATGCTCATTGCAAATTTGAATATGGTTACGTGACTATATAGTTTGCCTTCGAGAACTTTAAGCTAACCTTGCTGTTTGAGATCGATTACATCGACATTATATTCGGCTTCATCCTTTGCTTCTTTAGCTTGTAACAGTGCATTATACGTGTCCTACAATTAATTCCAGTCTTACAAAAGTTCGCTATGTCTTGCTCAATGAAAAACAGACAATCTTAAGGACCTGCCTTCGGCGCCTGGTTGTGCCAAATAGCTGTGACACTTTTGCTCATGCTTAGGCGCTGAATTCATCTAAATTGACTCACATCAAGCCAAGCACCTAAGGTCGGTTCGTTAAAGTGCCTGGAACACATACTTGGTCATACTGATCTTACTAGAATAAAAAAGAAAGCACATCGGCATGTTCACACGTCATAGTTTTATTTCGATCGATAACTAAGGTTCTCTATATTCTCAGGCTTTGAGGGGTTCAATTTTTGGGGGAGGTCTGCATTTCAGGGGAGGTCAAGAAAGTTCACGCTATTTTCTGAATTTCATCGAGTCTTTCAAGAAGATATCCTAAGGAAAGAAGACATTACGAACTACTAATGAAGCTTTCAAAACTGGCATACTCTTTATTATTGTGATCATAGTTGATAACAATGCGTCATGTGTCCGATACCTACTAGAAATCGGTTATATTCTCTATGCTCATTTATACATTCTGCTCGTTCAAAAAAACCATTTCTCCGCATTACCTTTAGACTAAAGTCAATGAATTTAAAAAAAAACGTATACTCAAGTTTTCTCCAATTAGTTTGTCAGTTTTTTTTAGCAAATTGGCTAATTATTTTAGGTAATTCGATTAAGGCAATTTAGGGAGTTTAAGAAGCGATCATTTCGAATGAAACTTTAAATTTCCTCTTCAATAAAAAAACAACAACCTGAACGTCGCTTGGTTGTTTTTGTACGATAGCGTCGACCTTCTTCTTGATTTCATTACGTGGGATATTGTCTTGTTTATTAAGAAGTTTTAGTTCCAAACGATCATCCGCACTACTGACCATTCTTTGAAGGTCTTTGATTTTGAATATACATTGGGAGAGTGTGATTGTCGCCAAAAAGACAACTATACTCTTTCCGTTGATCATCATTACCTTCAAAATTCGTTGGGTAGTTTTTTTTTTTTGTGAGCGAAATTTTATGAAAGCGGAAGTTGAGTCATTTGCAGGCATACGAAAAATTGCCATAACATTTTATGGAATTATGATGCTGCTGATACTAAATAGAAGAATTTAGAGCTACATTGTAGAATTGGGAGAATTGAAAGAGAAGCATTCCAATGGTATAACAAAATTTCCATATAATAACAATATCTATTATTAGCTTCGCACTCTCATTAATGGTGGAGACTGGACCACTGCAGAACAAAAACTGGAAGTATATTGTGCCATACTGTGTTGTATTATACTGTAGCATGCTATAGCCTCAAAAATTTCGAATATTACTGGAGTGATATAACGCTAATTGTCGTTTACGGTCAGAACTAGGGCGGTATCCTGTATATCGGCACTTTCCAATCATATTTGGATTTAAATGCAACGAATTCCTATATATTTCGATGAATATTTTGTGCCTTTTTTATGCATTTGTTACTTTTAGAATTACAAACGACTGCCAACCTATGTCACCTCTAGATTTTTCGTTACTACCGTAAAATGCGTTAATATAGAGCAATAGATAAATTCATAATCAATCAATCAATCATCCATACATTGAACTATGAAATGGTATAAAATTAAGGAGACTTTTCCTGTAGTAATGAATTTTCATTTTTTATATCACACAAGAATATCGCCCAAATTTTATAATTTTTGAAGACGATACAAACGAAATATAACTGATCAATGATTATGGATATTGGATAAGGATAAGAGATATTGATATTGAGATCGGAGAAAAAATTGTACAGTTATGGATACAAAAGTCACTAACTGGATCTGTTTTGTAATCTTAGTGCCAAAAAATCATAAACGAACAATTCGAGGACTATGGGATCTGAATAGGCGAAAAGATGCCGTATAGGGTGTTGATTGAATCATAACGCAGAATGGATGAAAGAGGGGGGAAATTATTGTTGCATCGCAATGAACGTTTGGCTATTTATACGAAACTGTCAAATATAACTGTAGACCACAGCACAAAACATAAAATGGCTTTTTTTTCGCATTTCACCTATTAAATTCTCACAGAATAATAAGATTCAAAAGTGAATTGCCATATAAAGGCAGCTATGCAAATAACACAAACAACGGAAAGAGTTTTTTTTTTTAACGAAAAAGATTGCAAGAATTTTGATCATTTTTGCATTTGCTTTTATGCATCATCGCAATTACGTGGCATAGCTTTAAGCTCGTCACTATCGTTTACCAATCGCTCGTATAACCGTGAACATAAACTTGACTGCAATAGAAACTTTAATCAAATGCACACGTTTAGTTTATAAAATTTCATCTGAGAAGCATATGGCTAAAATGTAATTTGTTGGTATATAAGCAGGGACTCGTATAAATTACAGTTGCTTCTCAGATGAAATTTTATAAACGTGTGCATTTGATCAAAGTTTCTATTGCTGTCAAGTTTATGTTCATGGTCATACGAGCGATTGGTAAACGATAGTGACGATATCTAATAATTGATCTATATTCATAAAACTTGGCAGGTTTAGTACACTGTAAACTAAACGATGATGTCCACTATCATTTTCGATGTTGATCAGTGAATTTCAAAAAGACTTGTAGACATTGAAATATGCGAAAACATTTAAAAGAATTCTGTGTTCATAACTTTTTCATGAAAGCCTGCTACTAGGATTATTAAAGAAAATGACTCTCTTGTTGCCGATCACTATGAATTACCACTGGATTACTTCGAAAGTTGATCGCATTTTAACATTTTCCACTACTTGCTAGTAATTCATAGAAGTAATTAGTTTGTGCTTCACCAACTAAACAAAATCAATAATTATGTAATTGCACTTCTTTATGTTCCGAATGTGTCTAAAGTTTGAAAGGTTGTTCTATAAAGTTTATGAGGTCTTTTTTGAGTGTTATTCAGGTCATAAATTTCTTATCTTATGAATGGCTAAATAAAGCCACAAAAATTATTTATTAGTTCTATGTATGGAATTTGAACATGTCTCTCTTTCAATGTGGCGTTGAGTATCGCGGAGTCATCAAAAAGGATAACTTAAATCTACGTCTGCAATCGAAATATCATTTCGAAATAATGCGAATTTTCTTACGTGGCAGAAATATCCGACTGTATCCTGCTAGATACAATCGCTTATTCATGAGGACTGCTATTCGCTAGTCGGTTGTTTCATCTGTCACGTCGTAGATGGCAGGAAATGACTGTGAACTACTACTGCAGATCGGCGCAATCGCTAATTCTAACCCTCAGTACTGCTGAATAAAACATGAAAAACATTGATGCAATCTGCGATCATCGGATGAACAAAAAGACGATTTCACGCAGTGACATCTATTGTATCACCTGCAAACGAATACAACTCATGAATCAGTGGCATGAATTTTTCGATGTGCCGACAATTTGTATCGTCGGGTATCGGGACAGGTTTTGAAAAATTAATTTACCTGTTACTGCAGATTATGATCACAACATCCATTCATCATGTTATATGTTCTAATGCTCTAATTTGTTGTCAGTGCAAACGAAATCGATTTTCTACAGTCAGGCAAAGATTTGCTGAAATACTATCAATATTTTTTGCATTGAAGGTCATATCACAAAAGTTTACAATAATTCCCTCTCCTCCCCCACCCCAGCTCTGAAGATTTTGGGCAGTTGATGATGCACAACAGTGTGAATTCGATTCCATTCATTACAGCGAACAATAAATGGAAAACGTTTGATGCTTTCTAGAACCGAACCGAAAAAGTCTGATCGTACAGAAAATGCGAGAAACAACAGCATACCTATAACAATGGATGCTTAGTTCCTTCATGGTGCTGATAGCTACGGATAGATGGGATCTGTACAATGAAATTCTTTAAACTTTATTTTGAGGAAAAAAAAAGTGAAGATCAAAAAAAGGTTTAGATTGCTTCGAAAGGAAGCGAATGAGATTTGAAATGCTTCATCGATGCGTTCTTATATAGGAGAACACTCTCGTAGAGTCCACATTCCTGTTACTTCATTTCATGCAACATGATAGCTTTTCGAAAATTCCACTAAGCTTTCATTAATTTTGAAAACTTAAAAACGATACAAAAATATCCGAATATTTCAAAAATTCTGTTGTTTTATGCTTTACTGTCCATTTTTAATGCCACATTTTTGCACTCTTCGTAGTGTTCCAGAGATCCTTGAACCATACCGAATCTTCAACGAAAATTTTCGCATTCTGCTGATGAAATGCATTCCCTCTCTCCCTCCCCCTCCCCCATCGGGCTACCAAGCTTCGACACTCCCTTGTATGTGAGATGAACACATCGAAGTCATTTAACCATGTGACATATTTGCACTTCATGGCTATCGTTTTGTGTCTTATCAGTTCCTTATCACAAGCGTCGTTTAATACAGTCAAAAATGTGTGCAAGTACTCATTTGCCAATAGAAAAGACACTCATTATTGTTAAGACGTTATTTCAGTGTGCTAACCCCTTTCCATCCGTTTTGCATGCAAATATCACAAATCGTTTATCCCTTTTGTGTTTTTATTTTTCTCTTGAGTGTTTTCTTCGAATAAACTATCGTCGATGATCAGTAGCAATTTGCATACTAAAAAGATTAGGATGGATTGTGCTTCTTGATAGCCCAATTTGTTGATTGTCAATTAAATCATTTCTGTACTCATAAATGCTAATTGAAGTTTTTAAATATAATAGTGATATTGTGATATAAATAGTGATGTAATCAGATATTGAATAGTATTGATAATAGAAAAGATCCCGTCTACATTATGCATTCATTTCATCGATTTAATCACAACATCCAATGGTTTGAAGTTTTTCGAACGCGCTTATAAAGAGAAATAAAACAAATGCATAACTTTGATTAGAAGCCTTGATTCTCTATCTTTAAGTATTACAGAAAAGTTTGATCGAGCATACATTTGCTTTAAAACAACATTAAAAAGCTGGACTGGCATGTTTTTCTCGTGCTATAATTCAGTGACCTCCTGTACCTTGGCACCACAATCCACGTTTTCGAGGGATACTAACATCACCTGATGTTAAAGAGAAGGATAATAATTGTGTTTATATGACATTGAAGAGAAAGCTATGTTCTGGATGTAATGGTGACTCATGCTGAATAGCAGCTGAACAATTGTGATGCAAAGTAATTACAGGGCTAAATCTAGAGCTAGATAAAAGTGTAAGCAATACTATCGCAATGCTTTTATTACTTTTATTAGTTTTATATTTCCTTTCAAAAGGAAAAAAAAACTATTGCTCAATTTCAAAAGAAGCAACCATATAAAGAATATTCCTCAATTGCGTTTTCTCTTGTTATCAGAAGGATTTTTGTTAATGTTTCAGTATGCAGATTAGCATATTGCACCCTCGAGAGGAATTCAATATAGGTTCGACATTTTGAGAGTATTTTTTAGAAATGAAGAAGAAAAATTTGCATTCTAATAGTGCAGCATCGTTATTATTCACGGTTAACTGATTAATGAAAGAAGCAAAATTTGATCACATATTACAGTTTATTCAATTTACCGGATAAGCATTTGAAGTTGCAGATAATTGAGATGGGTTCATTGCTGAGAAGCGAGTCGATGACACTCGCACAATTATTCCTTCAAACGGATGCCGCTTATGCGTGTGTCGCTGAACTTGGCGAAATAGGACTCGCACAATTTCGTGATGTAAATAATATGCTTACGTTCTATGAGATTTGTTGAGAATAAACCCTTCTTATTCGTGGCCAACGAACGATCCGAATTGTGGACTCGATTGAGGATCTTTTTAATTGAATCACCACAAAACATAGCCTTTAGTATTATTAGTTATTTGAGTAGCCGTTCAATAACAAGCAAGATTCTGTTGTTGGCCTTTTGGGATTGAGATCCTTCAGGATGCTTTTGTTTCATGTTTCAAGGAGGGCACAGAAAACCGAACAATTACTGGATGCTTTACTAAAGTATGTTTATTTATTTATTTATTTATTAGTATGCAGTTAACCATTATCTCCGAATCCTCGTTGGAATCCGGAAGGTTCAGTTTTTACGAGAGGCCCGCATAAAAATGGCTCATTGATTTTGGACCACGGGGGCCCCTTCGCTAGCCCCTCTACCCTCGGAAAATCCTCTTCCCAAGGAATTTTTCATGAACCAGCGTTGTCGCGGGGGGCCCGTTTGCCTTTTCTCATTGGGGGAGGGGGGGGGGTGTTAGGAAGATGGATCTTGCATTCGCGAGCTCAAAAAATTTTCCATAGAACGGCAAGAATATAAAGGAAATCCGCTAGGCAGTGTGTTCGAATAACACACTAGATGGAGATGTGACTCATATGTGTCTAGAAAAAGGGCAATTTATTGCAAAAGGACATTTCCGAATATAATGTTGTAGTCAGAAAACATAACGGAATACGGGACAGAGCGGAGTTGCACCAAGTCAACCCCGGATGTAGTCAAACAATGTTTAAGGTTTTGATAGCACTACAAATAAAACGCTTAGGTTGAGAAAAAAAATCAGGTTGTGGAAGTATTCTGCTCTCTTTTTAAGTGAATCATTTGAATGGGGAAACTGTCTGAGTAACAGAAACCATCAGATGTGAACGTCATCTACAGATGACAATGGCGACGAGATGAATATATCAAATTCTAGGCCTCACAGCTGTCGAATGTGTCGAAATTTTCTTCAGCTGATGTTTACGTAAGACTTTTTATTGCACTGAAGCTAAAAATGCCACATTTTAGCATGATTCCCGTCAAAATCTTCCGCGATTGTTCCTAAGATCCGGTGGCATCATAAGTGCTCGTTTTCAAGTAATCAACGTTGACCTCTGAGCTGGTGCACGGAAAAGAGAAACTTTCGACATCCTAGGCAACAAATAGTCTTTCCTTCGCAGACATCTTTCAAATGTTCATTTGCATCCACTGCAATTCTAACAGAACCTAAATGAGCATTTAGATGATTATTTATTTCAGTTAAATCCGGATGTAAGTGCATATCAACGAAAATTTGTCAATGAAGTGAGGCGCTGTGACGAGATGGAAAGGAAACTCCGTGAGTGGAATATTACTCATTAGCTGACATAAATACCGCATTTTTCATTCATTTTCTAGTTTGATTTCCTTATTCGTTTCTAATATTGCCATTTAAAAGTTCATATGTTCAGCTTCAATTTTCAGTTATAATTTGGTTTTCCAAAAATTCTCTTGATTTTAATAATTTTAAATCGTTCCGTTGCACGTTTCAAAAATCTCCATTGGACGAGCAGATCTTAGATGAAGATGATCATAACAAGAGCGATAAACCAAGAAACGTTAACACTCATGCGGATATCTCTTATCAGCTGCAGATTTCTGATTATCTCTTATCATATTGCTCATAAGGGAAATAGATCGTCATTGCTCCAATAAACATATCAAAGATTCGTGAAGTTCTAATTCCTCTTTCTTGACTTTAAACTATTTGGAAAAAAAATTTCTCAAATTCAATCTCATCTAAAGTTTTTCCTTCATTGATTTTGCAATTTTTTCCCCGTCGAGAAAACGTTTAGCTGCCTTATTTCATTGTGATTCTAATATGGTCGAATATTTTCCGCTTTTCAAAACTTCCTGCTATGATACGTTGCTTTGGACTAACATGAGGGATAATCCGCATCTCGAAATCATGCAGCGCCAATGATATTTCTAGTATATGTTTAGCCCCTTTCTCCTCCCTCTAAGCACCCCTTCATTTTTCGCCATATTACTTTATGGGCATGCACTGAGTGAGCACTTCAAAAGCTCTTTCCCTATTGTTGTATCTAAACGGTTTATCTTCACAGTGTTGTGATGATTGTGATGATTGTCGTAAACTTCTTGAAGGCTTCATCGAAGGGGAATTGCTGAAGGATTCAATTGAAATTCCCGACGTGACCGATCACATACCGGCTCCTCTACCAAAAGACATGGTTGAGTTGGAGGTCGGGCTTTTGTTCAGTTTGAGCGTGTTTTTGTTTGCTGAATAACCACATGATCATTTAAATGAATAAGTACGGACAGGTAGCGATCGTGTGACGAAAATAACCTCAACAAATTCGACTGTAGCATTGATTTGCTCAAACATGGTTGATTAAAGTCGGTCACACTAAGACTGAGGTCGGACTTGACGTAAAGTTTTATTATTTAGTGGACGGAAATGAAAAGGTTTTTGAGCAGGCTCAATCGATTGTGAATCTATAGTATCCGAGGCCTGTATTTTATGTGTCAGAAAGCGGTGTCCTATTCACTGAATTGTATAAAAACGTATTTAAATCATTGCCTTTTGAATGCAATAAAATTTGTGAGAGAACCTTTCTAGCTTGTTCTTGTTGTATAACTTTTAGTGCTTTAACTTCATGACATTCTTGTTTTAGGCGAAATTCGAGCGACTCGAAGAAGAACTATTAGAAATCAATAGTAGCACAGCATCGCTACGAAAGAACTATACCGAACTGAAAGAAATGCTTGAAGTACTCGATCGGGTGCAACAATTTCTTGACGAGGTGCTCCATTTTTTGTTTTTAACTCCAAATATTTCTAAATGATGTAATAAAAGTTTGCGCAAATGAAGAGTGAGTGCGGAGGGGAAAACAATGATAAGTCATGGATAAGTCTTAGAATCGAATCATCTTTTTGAGGCAATTTATTGGTGCAAAATCAATTTTCGATCTTTTGTTTTGTTATCAGCAAATCAATAGAGCGTTTTTTGTTTGTTTGATACAGGGGTATAGGCGAAGCAAAATGCGACAAAAGCAGCATATAAAACGTTATCTTGTCGTTTGCTTGTCATGTCAACGCATCTTTAATTGCACATTCATGCTCGATTACAATGCGCTAACAATCGGATAGGGAGAATTGCTTGTCGATATGCCACAATACTTAATAGAATCGAATCAGAAGCCTCGGACAGTGATCACTGTTGAATTATTATGCGACCGATGTATCGAATAGGCTTAGTTGGCGTCGTATCGAATAGAATCAAGTCAGAAGCTGCGGATGACGGAGTTTTTGAGTTGTGACTATGAAATTGATTATAAACAACGCGTAATCGGACGGATTTTCTGCGGAAAAGTGGTGACACTTCGAGCTTCAGAATTTTGGACGAGACACGTTTTCACCTCATCCTCCTTCCTCTAAATGTCTTGTCTTTTATGCCGGTGATTATATCTTCCGCTCTTGCACTCATAAAGGCACTAACTATGTGGCAATAATGAGCTATTCAGAATTCATCAACAGGAGCACGATGTCGATGACTTGCTGGAAGAAGAAATGTGCAAAAACAGAATTGATTGCTGTTTCCAATGAAAATGAATAGATCACGTGTGATATAAATTACGCGCAAGCTTTTCAGGCTTTTGTACTCGTCATAATACTAGAACCTTTGAATGATATTCGGTGATATTCCATCTCTTTATTAATATTGAAACAACTCCGTAACACTTCCCGTTGCCATTGAAAGTTCGAGCGCAAAGAGCAGCTAGCTTTCTTAAGTTATCCAATCACTGAGATAGTACTAAGAGCGGAATGTAAATGACAGATAATGATGGAACAGGTAACGATATACATATGTATCGACGTTCTCCTCGAAACTGCCACATTTTTAAGGGACGATCAAAATATGCGAGAGAAAGTATTCTGGAAGTTCGGCAAGGTATCGCAGGTCCTATCTCCGACACCGATATGGGAGGCTTCGCTCTTCAACCAATCCAACCATTGGGTCAAACTGAGAAGAAAGAAGATAACGAACTCAAGTAATTTCTGCTTTAGTTTTTCAATTTTTGATATTTTCTCTTTCTTTCGTTCACCTCATCTTTCTTTCTGTCAGTGCAGATGATGCTGTAGTTTTCTGCAGCATGCCTATTAAAGAACAAAACCACAGTAAGCACCTTTATATTGCAAACAGAGGTGTGATGCGGAAAAGCTGGTTGTTATTTACGAGTTTTCGGTCAAAGCACATGAAATTTTTACCTCAGCTATTTATGTCTTTGTCTGTCTGTATTTGTCTCTCTTTCTTTTCCCTCTTCTTGAGGTACTAAGCCTTCCGAACCATGCTGCTGGAACAAAATATGCCTGTTCGTGTATCACCCACTTTGCAGGTACATTGCTGGAGTTTTGCCTCGAGCTCATGCACACTCATTCGAACGTATGCTTTGGAGATGGTGTAGTGGAAATGTGTTCGTTCGCACATCAGATATTTCAAGTACCGTCGACACTTTTATGGTGAGTAGTCGTTTCTGGAATATCGAATAAATACTAGAAAATAAAACCGAAAACACTTGCCTTGGAGCGTGATCCATGCCTCCTTCATCCCCTTCATAAGTTTACCGTTCTTGATTACCCAGCTGGATATCAGATGGTAGCACCAAGGTTATGTTGTTGACATTGAAGTTTTTAAAAGAGCTGCTGAACATGCTAATAATTGTTGGGCATCCTCTTAATAAACGTGCATTAGAAACATCCGATGAAATAGTAATTTTGAATGTTAGTTTGATTCAAACTAAAGAAATGCCTTTCTTTCTAAAGAGGGTAAATAATTATGATGTATGTAATGAGAAGAGAGAGAGAAGGAGCAACCGAAGATATTTGGACTTGTGCAATGTTCCATTTCTGTGTTTTAATTGCTATTGTTGCTCTTCCTTTTTTTTGTTAAAACGATCTCGCTCATTCTGAATGAAAGAATGCAACATTCTCAAGCAGAGATCACGATGTGACCCTGGATGACTCATTGACAGGATGCCTTTCCTTCCCTCACCCCCTCTCTCTTTCCTCCAGAGAATGTTTGGTTCACCTACTTAAAAGGCGATACTATATTACAGATGAAGTTCACTGCCCTAATAAACATCCATCTTTTTGGTTCACCTGCAGAATGATAGAGGTTTTTATGTGAAGCTTCGAGAATTGCAGGATGATCCGTCCGAGAAGGCCGTCTTTATAATCTTCTTCTATGGTGAAGCATTGAAAGCACGCGCTAAGAAAGTTTGTGAGGGGTGAGTTTGAATTCGCCTATATACTTCAAATTGGAATGCATGCAGCAGCATCTTTGTTGTCGTGCTCCTTCTTCCTACTACACAGGTTGCACATACCTGTAATTAATTTAGCATAATGCAATACAATAAAAAATCGAGAACCAGTTCAATTAGTGTTGTGAGTTTAAAATGCAACGAAATGATTTGATTTAATTTACAGTTTTCGTGCATCAATCTACAATTGTCCAGAAACAACTGAGGAACGTGCTGCAATGAAAGAGGGCATAGCGGTACGAATCTCCGAATTAAAAGCCGTTCTAGGTCAGACGATTGAGCACCGTCAAAAAGTACTTCGTGCAACAGCACAAAACCACAAAGTTTGGTGCATCAAGGTAAATTCGTAAATTAACGTTATAATATGATCTTCGAAATAAGCCAGTGGAATAGGAAGATACTTTTTCTTTCGTTTCTAAGATTAGATTTATTTGCGATATTTGTTGGGTATATGGGAAAGTGACATGGATTGAAGTCGAAGTAAAAATGAGGGAAGCAGGATTGCTGCATAGGTACACTATGTCGGCGTCTATGATGGTCGCATACACCTGCCGTTTTCTTCCTATTACAATCAATTACGACGATATTTTCTTTCTTGTCTATGCGGATACACAATATCCTTCAAACCACTAATCCTTCGGCCTCTTCCAACGTTTAGTTATTACTAGATAATTGTAATCGTTTTGTTTCCGATTCCGGGAATATTGAAGTTGAACAATGAGGCGTCTATTTTATAGCTGAGCATATTTCGTTAGTTGGAAAATGAGCTCATCATGCTTTAGAAATTCAAGCATAATAGAACCTATGATTTATTGTATAGAAAAGATATCTCACACATAACGAAAAATGGAAGCCGAATGAACTAAATAGAAATTATATTGAGATAAGAATACTTGATTTTCCTTGCCGAAAGTAACATAGACGATGACTTCGATCTACAAAATGTCGTCATCTGCACGGACGTTTACCGTATCTGCTGGAGTGCCCAGAAGCAATACCAATTCGATGAGGTCATCTTATTTTTGCTTGTTGCACAATATATGACTCTTTCGGTGTGAAAGATAATTCCCAATTATTTTTATGATGCCAAGAATGCTTGAAGTTAATTTTACGTGGAGAATCCGTTTTATCTCAACCCTTTCCCTCCTTCCTTATTCCTCCTTCTCTTCCTCCCTAAATCGTTGAATCCTAAGCCTTTACATTCATTTTGGTTATGAGATGAAGCGCTGAAATATGGGAAAAGATCGACATAACGGTGGCAATGAACTACACAAAGGGAAATCCAACTTTTCTAACTTATTGTTCGTTTAGAGCATATTCGATAAATAAATAAAAAGTTATTTCATTGCAGATATTGAAAATCAAATCGGTCTTTCACACGTTGAATTTATTCAACCTTGATATCACACATAAATGCTTGATTGCCGAATGTTGGGTACCGAAATCCGATATACCACTTATACGAAACGCGTTGAAAATAGGAACGGTAGGTTATCGATTTCAATAGGTGCATATAAGATAATCCGTTGCTGCAAGACAATTTTAGCTATCATCAAATGCATCATCGCTTTTATTTCTAGGAAAAAAAAAACAAACTATGATTAATAAAAAATGATCCATGAGGATAATATGGTTGTTGTGGTTGATGAAGTTGTACGATTACCCTCTAGTCACAGATATTTGCTTCTATATTTATAATGTGATGCAGACTTCATTATTTTCTGACGAATTTTCCACTTTTATATCTTCAAAACGCTCGAATTTTGCATTACTCGTAGATTTTTAAAAGGGATAATGAAAAATTTTTGAAAAATTACGCGCTTTACGTTTATGAAAGATGCAATTTGGTTAGGATAACATCGGAGTAGTTAAAAGTTTATAAGAGGTTTATTAATTTGCTTTCTCATTCAGTCGTGTTATTTTGTAGATTCTTTGACGAATGGCATAAATTATGAGTGAGACATTCTGTGATGAGTAACACCGTCGAATATGCAAATTACAAAACATGCGCATTATGCTATTGATGGGGAATATTTTACCTCTTGTGTAGTTTTTTGGCTCTACTTGCGCCGCATTTTTTCTTCGTTGAGAATAAATCAATCTGCATCTAATAGGAACTAATTTGAACTAATTTTCTTGATAGGATGACTCAAGCTGCTCCTCATCAATAGTAATTCTCCATGTCCTTCAATTTACCACTAGTTTCTTTCCCGTATGTAATTTTTACGAGCTTTTCTTCTTATCCCAAAGCCAACTGTTTTTGCAGCGTATTTTAATAGCTGACTTTCAGTAAAGATGCTTATCAAAACTTTCTTTCTCTCTCTCTCTCTCTCTCTCTCTCTCTCTCTCTCTATATATATATATATATATATATATATATATATATATATATATATATATATATATAATACTGCTATGTAATATGTACGTTTAGTAATGTTAGTAATGTTTAGTAATATATAATAATGTGACATTTAGTAATCAATCAAATAAAGGTAATAAAAGAAGGAGAAAGTATATAGAGGTTAGTTTGGATTGTCGAATTCTTGTTTGCTTGTTTTTGAGGAAGTGAGTGGTACTGAAGTGCCATGTATTCTAAACGAGATGGAAACGAAAGCAACTCCACCAACATTTCATAAAGTGAACAGATTCACTCGTGCTTTCCAAAATATCGTTGATGCATATGGTGTTGCGACTTATAGAGAAATTAATCCAGGTAAGCATTCATTATATATCGCTCTCATTCATTGGATTTTTTTCTGATGTTCGTTTTATTTATTTATTTATCTTATTTATTTATTTATTTATTTATTTATTTATTTATTTATTTATTTATTTATTTATTTTAATGCCTAAGGCTGGAAAAAGTGAGAATTTTGAAAAGACAATGGATTTTGATGGATTAAAAAAATTGAAAAATTCTGAAAAAAAAACTAAAATTCTGGAAAATGGAAAAAATTAATAATTTTAACATTTTAATATGAGAAATTGTAATAATTTGCAGTTTGCATTTTTATCGAATAGAAATTAGAGAGAAATCAAGATAGATATCTCTTTTAGAAGATTATCGTCATATTTTTATTAATTCTCGGAAGAAAAATTCTACTTTACCTGTAGGGAAAAATTGCCAATGTACATCCCAAAATTTGATCACACCTCAGGGATGATATAGTGGAATTATTAAGTAAATATTGAGTTAATTCAAGTATAGATGAGTGAAAAATAGGGAAGTATTTGATACTTGCTAGTATTTGATTGGAGTGAACGGGAAACATTACCCTCGGTTGAATGCCGTGGGCAGGTGTTAGTTTATTTAGGGTACTTTTGACTTAGATAGGGAAGTATGAGATTTCATAATTAATGATCGGAAATGCCACCCGCTAACGAAGAGGAAACTTGTCAAGTTTGTGGACTGTGACTCAGAAGCATTAAGACAGATGTAAGAATGAGAAGTATGCAATATTAACATCGAACCAAATGCAATTGAATGCAAAATAGTTTATTTAAAAACTATAATTTGCAATGATTGTAATATTTCAGCACCATGGACGATTATTACATTTCCATTCATATTTGCGGTGATGTTCGGCGATGCAGGACACGGCCTTATAATGTTTCTATGTGCACTTCTGTTCGTAATTTTCGAGAAGAAATTGGAAGCGTTGAAAATAAGGGATGAAGTGAGTTTTTGATTCGATTTCGTGAGATTACTTACAGATAAAATCGTTTCATATTGATAGCACTTCTAGGAAACTCGTTTTCAGACTTGTGATGGGAAAAGAAACGGCCGAATAATGAAATAAATTCAATAGCGAATATGAATGAATATCCGTTTACCTTTCAAGATTCGACCAATCTGAAATAATCGAAAAAAATGAAGCAATAATTGTAAAAAAAATTGATATTAACTTCGCCAGGATGAAAAATCCATATGTGTTTAACGTGGAAATCGCCCGTTTATTGCTAATGGAATGCGTTCAAATATAACGCTTAAATATCGTTGTTTTGTTTCTCATCTCTTTGAACTCTTCAACAGTTTTCTATAGATCAGTGATTAGGATATCAATTAATAACTTTGTTACTGCTTAAACGATCATATATAATACTGCAATAGCAGAATTCCTACATACAGCATAAGCCGATTTATTAAAACATGTAAGGACGTATCTGCATCCGTTCAGTCTATTCAAATTCTAGATTTTCAATACGTTTTTCGGTGGTCGGTATGTGATTCTCTTGATGGGAATTTTCTCCGTATATACTGGTCTCATTTATAATGATATCTATGCGAAATCGATCAATATATTCGGAAGTAGTTGGAAGAATCCGTATACGTAAGTTTTACGAAGTGAGAACTTCAATATATCCGAAATTGTTGAAGTTTTATTGTAAGAGTTGGCCTTTGGTCATTTGAACGTCACAGTGAACGCATTATTCCTAATATTAGAAAGTGATAAGACAAGAGATTTGTACCGGAGTTTATTTTAATAAGCCGGTTTAGGTGAGCGTCATATTGACCGCATTGTTCTTGTTATTGGGAAACGCTGAGATGAATCGCGTACTTTAGATGTTCTGTGATAAAAGGGTATTACTTTTGTTCAAGTTAAATGATTTTTTTATTTTTGTTTCGTATTATTTTTTGAATGCAATATATGAATAATTCATGATGAGGGACATCGAAGTATGCAGGTAATTTTTTTTTACCTAATTGAGCTTGAAAATGATCAAATCTTTCGAGATAATAGAAAATATTAATGAAAAGTTCGATTATGTTCAGTTATTGAAATCAGTTGTTAAAGGCATAGCGTAACATAATTACCGCCATAAGTGGTCTAACATTCCTTTCCTTTATCCTATTTGCTCACCTTATCGACGATAAAATGACGACTTCCTTTCATTATAAAATCGCCGATCTTCGTTATGACCAAAATGATTCCTTTTTTCCGTTTTCTTATCGTAACTTGTGCATCAAGTAGTTTGTAGTGCTGTGTATTCCCTCATTCCCTCATTCGTATTTGCGGAATTCTAATGGAATGATAGAAAGGAGAGGGGAATTGATTTTAATAGCCTCGAGCTATTTAAGGAATCATGGAAATCAGGGAGTGATTAAAAAATTTTATGACCAAAGATTAGATTGTTTATGCATTTTTTTTTCAGTAAAACTAAATTCACAAAAAATGATAACGATAAAGATGTTTGAATATTCAGGCTTATTTATTTCCATAAACGGTAAAATGGATGATTTCAATTCACGTAGATTATTTTTAGGTCATTTTTTAAAAGCGCCTTTATTGTCGATGATTAGAAGATAGATTGTCAAGCATTATTTACAGTCTCATTATCATATTGCATTAGTAGGAATGAGTTCCACAACGAAATCCTCATCGATAATAATTTTCAGTCATTCACTTATTGACAAATATCTGGAAATGGAAGAGGACCATGAACCAATGTTCACACTTCCGCCCGATTATGCGTTCGACAATGACTATGTGAGTTGTTTGATAATAATTATTGCTTATTCTATTGCTTATAGCATTTGTTTCTAGCTAAGTTTATATTAAATGCTACTGAAAACTACAAACTCCTTGTGAGGCAGTATCTCTCTCCCCATCATCCGTGCCTGCGCTGAACACCGCCGTCTAAATGCCATTTCTCTTTCTAGAAACCTATACTCATTAAACGCGAGAGGAAAGGAGACATGGGAGAGGAAGGGGATGAGCTTTTGATTCTTTGCAAACATACAAAGGTATGCGTGAAACATACAGAGGCCAGCGGTGCTTTGCAGTCATGTCACAATATCAACAATATACATCACTATCAATAACTGCTGCAATTTTAGCAATTAGCGTCTTCATATGGGAAATATTTTTCACGTTTTTGAAAGATAGCCTATGCTTGCGGGACTTTATTTTTGAATTTCGTACTTATATATTCTAAAAAATTCAAAGAAAAAAATTCCTATAGTCTTGTTTAATGTAAAATGAAGTGCCGCTCTACTAATGTAACGCTAAGAAACAATCTCCATTGATGATAACGAAATAATGTCGAATACAAATATACTATAGGCGACTATTTTCTTCTTTTTTTTTTACAGGGACCTTATCCGTTTGGTGTTGATCCGATATGGAATCTCGCCGAGAATCGACTAAATTTTTTGAACCCATTAAAAATGAAACTTTCTGTTGTTATCGGTGTCTCACAAATGTTATTCGGACTTATATTGAGCATTTTCAATCATATGTAAGTGATGTGTTCTACTAATGAAGAATAGAGATCATCTTCTTGATCAGTTGCAAGGTCGATCGATCGATGAAATATAGATGTTGTTTTACGATTATTATGAATCTTATCGTTGATACAAGTAAAATAAATTTTGACCATTTAATAAATCTTTACTATATCCAAGTTTATAAGTGGATAGACCAACTTGGAAGTAATAAATTAAATCCACGTTCTAGAGGATTTAAAATTTTCGTATTTACATATTTCTTGAAAAGAACTGTAAAAAAAAAGAACTGTAAAAATACGATAGCAAGTCAGAGATCTTTAGATGACTGCATTTTTTAATGGTATATATATTTTTTGAAGCAATTTGAAGTGAAACTGAAGTGATATGATTTCTGATTAGATTTTAACGTTAATAATCTTTTACTTATTGTTTTAATACTTTCGATTCTCAAATATAACCAATTCTTTATCAGTCTGATTTAATTTCTTATGCTAATATAAGGTGCATATTACTTTCTATGTTATTTATATTTTTCTTAATTACGCATATAATCGTTATGTGTAAAGGTCATGCCCTTGTCATATTATAACACAAACATTTTTTATGCTTTACATTATTAGATCTATCCTACGATCTGAGCACTAATTTATATCTAAAGACCTATACATTGATCATGGAACCGAACATCAGAAAGGCGATATATTATTCATTTTCCGCGCTATCATTCGGCCATTTCGATGTTACTGAATAGAAGTTTGGGATTTTCTTGAAATGCGCTAATCTAAATGGCTCACTTTTTTGTGATTTGGGGATATTCTCAAAGAAGTAGCTCAAAAGACGATGAGTTTTTATTGTTCCGATGAACATTATGGATCATCTTTGGATTGTTATGGTCTAAATCCTCAACAATTGCTCATCTTTTAGACATTTCAAATCTGTCGTTGATGTGTTGTTTATGTTCATTCCACAACTACTCTTTCTAAGTTGTATATTTATCTACCTGTGCTGCCAGGTATATCTTGATATTTCTTGCCAGTTTGTTTTCAGTTTCTCAAAAATCTGTGAGAGTATTTTTGTCTAGATTCAATCTTAGATTAATAATTAAGCGGTCATTAGATACCTTCACAGTGGCAATATTTAAACTGTGTATCTGACAAATCATTCTCCACCTCTTGATTTCCCTACGAACTATGGTGATCGCCTTTTTTGTCGCCTTCTTCTTCACAATAAACCCCCCTATTCTCTGTTGCAAACTCATAAGATGATTCATTTTTACGTGCGTATAAAAACACATATTGCTTCTATAACCTCCTCTAGATAACATACCTTCCCCGTCGATCCTCGTAACTCTCATTTGTAAATCACAGAGAAATTGCAGGCTCTAAAGCTTTAGATGAGTTGATGCTCTCCAAGCAAGTGATTGGGTTGATTGATGCCTGCTTATTTTGGCTTTCTATAACTCATCAAGCTAATCCTTAGCTCCACTCTGGCTTTGCCTATTATCTGTATTCAGAAGCAATCCGAGGATTGTCGATCGTTATGCTCAAGAATAATTTGGACTCATTTAAGCATCACATATGTTTGCAGATAATTATTAAATGGGTTTGTTTCTCGGCACATCCTGGTTACATCTTTGGTTTTTATTATCCATCGACAAATTGTGCACCATCGCTTCTCATTGGCCTCATAAATATGTTTATGTTAAAGTCAAGAGAGGCTGGCTTCGTCAAGAATAACAAGCCGGATGAGTCTGGCAATACCGTGGAATTGGATCAGTGCCACCTACAGCAATGGTACCCAAACCAGGTAATTAATTCCATAACACTTTTAAATTCATCAGTTTTTGACGGTCACATCTGTTGACTAACATCGAGGTGGAAATTCTTGCTAAAACATATTCCATATTGCTGAAAAACTCCTCACTAATACGTTCTCAAATCATCTGAAATTAATTTACTTATTCGGCATCGTAGAGTCCCTGACGATTCTGTTCTTTTTTTAACGCTCGGTCACTTTTTGCTGTTTCCTTTTTTTAAGACGACAAAAGTTAGTTCCCATAGGGCAATATTTATGGCTCTTTATTCGTCGACATAAATAACCATATACGATATATTTGTAGGCATTGATCGAAGAAGTCTTTTTAATAGTTGCCGTCGTTTCCATACCTGTGATGCTACTCGTAAAGCCGATTATATTGAAAATTCAAGCATCACGTGGTCTAAATCCAGCTTCACATGGACATGGTGGTGACGGAGAAGATGAAGAGGTAAATGTTTGTAAATTTTTGAAATATTGGCAACCAGTATTTTTCATAACTTCATCACGATGCAAGAAGATATGAAAATGAGAAGAACCGGATAATGGATTTCTCTATTCACTTTAATTGTTGCATTACATTGCTAACTATAAGTGTATAGTCAATGCGAACTATTAAGGGTATTTGTTATGTGCAACGATATTGCAGTTCAGATTCGGCGATGCGATGGTCTATCAAGCAATCCATACAATTGAATATTGTCTCGGATGTATTTCGCATACCGCCTCATATCTACGACTTTGGGCACTTTCACTTGCACACGCACGTAGATTTTTTGAATTTATTTATTGTGAGACGGTTGAAACAATAAAAAAGGGAAATTTTAAGCCTGCAATTTATATTCCTTTTCTCGCTCTCTTTCTTCCCTTTCATTGAATGGTTAGGAAAAAAATCGTTCATGTTTTAAAGGGCTTATTACTTATTCCGTCATTTTTCACTAAAATGCATGAGAAATTTTTTTATCCATTGTTGATGAATTTTCTCCTTTAAAGATCTCAAAGTTTATTTGCCCCACTATATTATCGTCCCCATATAGATCTCAGAGTGAGTGGTTGTATGTTGGTGAAGAAACGAGTTATAATTGTTGCTCAGTGCTACTTTTGAATGAAACAAAAAGATTGGCGTTGTTCCTATAATGAACACTATGGTAGTATATATTTTAAATTTTAACAGTGATGCGGCATGGCATAAAAATTATTAACTGAATTTTCAAGGAACGTTTTTTAAAAAAGTAATTATTACTGCGAAATTTTTTTTATCTGTGAAAATAATTTCAATTTTTTATGGATAAGTTTTATTGAAAAAATATGAAAAAGAATTTTTTTTTCATTCGAGTTGATATTTTTGAAGATACGCTAATATAGCCACAACTAAAGGCATTAACGTACGTAAATGTAGAACTTCCCATATGCTTTGCAGAGCTATCGGAAGTATTGTGGACGATGGTGTTCAATATAGCGTTTACGACGGGTGGTTATGCTGGTATCGCTGTGCAATTCGTTCTATTTTGGGCGTTTGCACTTCTCACCGTCTCTATTCTAATTCTCATGGAAGGGCTATCAGCTTTTCTTCACGCTCTTCGTCTTCATTGGTACCATTTCTGTTATATGACATCTTATTATTTATTACTTATTATTCTCATTATTACTGTTATCACTATTATCGCTTATATAATTGTAAGTATTATTATTGTTTTTGCTTGCAGAGGAGATACGAAAGTTTGAGTTATGGATAGAATCACAGGACAGGTGCAGTCGAATGGAAGGACTTTCTAATTCGTGTAGATTACTTGGCAGTTTAAATCGGCAGCTACGATTGTAAGGTAGAATAAGGAATAAGACTATTCCAGTGATACGTTTCATGGATTCTAGCAAGCTATGTTACGTGCATTACAGCTTCAAGATATTGTCCATCGCTGTCATGTTTTATGAGCTTTCTTCGCAAATTTTTGCAAGAAAGTATGATATGTTCGATAGTCGATGTTTTCGAATATTTTTGTGTCTGTGTCTGTCTGTCGAATGGTTTCGTCTCATGAAAGAGCAGAGCTGGCGGATGTGCAATTTTATGAGTAGACTAATGACACTATAAGAACTTCATCCATTGTATTCCGATTGAATCTCTCTCCTCTCTCTCTCTCTCTCTCCCTCTCTCTCTTTCTCTCTCTCTCTCCTTCAAGCCAGGTCAGCTTATTGATTCACATACTTTCAGGGTCGAGTTCCAGAGTAAGTTCTATGGTGGCCTTGGATATCAATTTGAGCCATTCTCGTTTCAAGTTATAATTCGACAGGCGGAAGGCATTGATGCGTAATCACTAACACGAAATCAACGTTTAGATTAATAATGATAGTACTTTATTTTATAATCAGTGAAGCGTTGATATAGACTTTCATCAACTTTCTTCTATTATTGTATAAGTTCCTATCGAGTTAAATAAATATTCTTATTGCTTTTTTCAGTATGTTCATCTTTTTTCTAACATATAAGGCTCAGTCTTAATTAGAATAGATTGAGCGGTGGGAAGAAGAAGTGATAACTGAAAATTGCGAGAACGATCATTGATAAAGCAATAAACGAACAAAAAAAAATCTACCTCGAATTCGAAGATAAAATAAGAAAAACACAAAAAAATATCCCGGCGGTGATATAATTATAAAATAGTAATTTAATAACCTCTTATTAGTAATTATATGATTTGCACAGCTCACACAGTCCCACTTACGTTTTGCAAAATTTTTTATCGTAGGTTTAATCTTTGACTTTTGATTTTGATACAAAACTTTTGAAACATGCACGTTTAATTGATGCCTCTGATTATAGGAAATTCCAAGTGGGTATACCCTTTAATGTCTTTTCTTCAAAAGATCATAAGAAATAAGGATCTAATTTTCATGTTGAAGCTATAAGTCGACAGCGTAGGAGGTCATTACAAATGAATTAAGCAATTTAAGAATATTTGAGGTATCGAGTAAACTGTACTAAGTTTTTTCTTTTCTATTCGAAAAGTTCCCGTGATATTAGGTGTCTTGTTGCAAGCGGGAATACTGTTATGCGGGTTCCGTTTTAGTCCAAAGAAACTTTTGATTAGAAGAGGGAATTCTTAGACAGAGAGGAATCCAACATGCGCTAAAACCGGATTGGCCAAGAAATAAGGTCAGAGCAACCAAGAAACAAATGTTGGGAGTTTACGTATCTCATTGGATCTGACATCTACCTACCATCTGAACAGCCTGGTCGACTGAAATTCCATTCTTCTTATTACATGATCCTAGAAGCTTTACTTAGTGCTCCACATTGATACGCTTCGCCAACGTCAACCCACTCGGTGGGATCAACAAATCCTAACTTCACACCTTGCTGTGCACTTACATCAAAGCACTTGTTTATTCTTCAGTGCTAATTGCCCTAATCCAACATCCCTTTCGCATAAAGATTCCCAAATTGTTGACTCGTGCAGACCGAAGAAGTTTATCCAGTACCCGATGTAAGTATTTCATATCCGCAATTTGCTCTGTTAGTCATCACATCACACCTTCGTTGCACAAAGACTGTGGAAAATACATGCTCATCTTTTGAAGTATTCTTCAATAGCTATAATGTTTTAGAATAGTGAAATTAATCACCGATCACCTGCAAAATAATACTATAGAGAACAATGAAAATGAGAATGGAATGAAAAGAGGATAAATAAGAATGAATAATGAGTAAACATTTCACAATTAGATCGTTATCTATCCTTGTTATATCCTAGTGTTTTCAATTGAATTGTATTTCAATACTTGTGGGAATACATTAATATTGCAATTATCCATCAATTGTTACAAAAGTTTGTTATCTGATTTTATGATTACTCACTATTTACATCTAGAACGAAAATTTTCCAATATCTAAAATGCGCGAAGTTCCAAAAATTTTGAAAAGAAAATTTTTCATTTTTTTAAAAAAAAATTCCATTTTCACATATTTATGTAGCGTATTCGTCGATTTTTTTTTAAATGCTGATAATTGGCGGAAATGGACTGAATATCATGTAAGTAATTAAATAATGGAATATCTTCAATTTAAATGATTTCTTCTATAATTATTATAAGGCATTTTAATTCCTAAAAGAAATTAATTAAAAGTATAGAATGATCTACGAAACTATTGGAAAAAAAATATCGAGATATTTTCGCATCAATAAATCATATCAGTATTAATCCTCATCAATAAATATTGCAATTCCGACCTACGGCTAAGTGCTTCAATACTTCCTGATGGATCTAACAATTTCTCTTTTATAAGAAAAAGACATAATGCTATCATCTACACTATCTTCAAAGTGTATTCGAAATGAATGCGACATTTAATTGAAATTATTCTAAATTAAATGAATGTTAACTGGTGACTGATAAGAAAAAATGGAATTTATCTGGAAATTGCAGTTTTATGGCGCATTACAGTCAGTACTTAGACTTCTTCAAACGTTCATTCATCCATTCATAGGTGATGGTATATTCTCTCACCTTCAATGATTATTTGACATTAGTATAATAGGCGTCGACTGTTACCTGTAATTGTCGTTAAAGGTGTCTAGACGACAGCGGATAGTGATATATCATATGATAACTTGTGGCACAATAATTTTAAGGTTCTTTAATTATGGATAGGTATATATTGGCGTGCGGAAATTTGATAATTTCCTTCAATATCATCTTCGATCATCGATAGAAACATAGACATAATTCAAAGAATTTTTCCTAATTTCTTTCATTTTATATCTCTTTAAAAATGAATCAATATGTATTTTCTTGATCGAAACAATCTAACAAATTAGAAATATTTGAATAGTAAGCATAAAGAATTTACAATTAATGGATCATAAACTCAAACAATAGATCTAATAAAGCAAAAACAGTAAACTCATCTATAATAGAGATGCAAATGGGCTGATCTGCATATATATATCGAAATCGTCCACAATATAACGCTTATTTTCATTTATATTGTATGTATTCGTCATCATTTTACGTGAATTAGAGTTGCTTTTGGTTTTGCATCGAATTTTTAACTCCACTATTTTTTATTTATAATTGCACCATTGAATTTCTAACAAAGATGGTTTGATTTGCTGTTATATATTGATAAATGATTTGATTTAATTTAATTTAATTTATTTCGAAACAATCATGTTTAATTCGTTGTATTTGTGTTTTCTAAAATCGCTAATAGCACAAAAAACATTGAGGAACTAAATCCTCCATCGAAAAATGATAACGAATCTTAATCAATTTTTCTCTTCATATTTCTCTTCACATATATCGTCGATTCAATTCGCTTGTCTAATTATGAGTTTTCACTGATTGCATAATTGTAGGTGATTTGCGATGCGCGATTGACAGGAGGCGGTACGATTTCACATTGCTTCATAAATTTGAATGATGAGTCCTTCAAACAGAAACCTTCTTCGTCGTCGTTCTATCCTCTCCACTTCTAAGCGATTCCATCACAAAATTCTCTGAATCGTCCAACTTCCGATCGTCGGTAATTCACTCTTTGGTCTTTAACCATCGTTGTTCAATCAGAATATTTCAATTTTATACACACATACAAATTTTTTTTTCAGAAGCGTAATAAAGCGACGTTATGTTTGTCTCAGTTTACCTGTCTCCGTCCGGTAGCTCACATGTATTGACCACTATCCGGTAGCCAAACGTATGGAATTTGATGCATATAATGTTCACCACTGGCTGACCGCATGCACGATAATTCAACCTGATATATCCACATAGAAACGTGGAGAACTGTATGCTATAAGTGAAAACAACATATAAATTAATAAACAATAGACGTGTGAAAAAATGCCTTCATCCTTTAATGGAATCGAACCCCTTGCATGGATCTTCGACGAAATAATTTATGAACAAATTAGGAAATTAACCCAACAGCCTAGGAAAGTGATTGCCCAGGAAAAGATAGCGGGAAAGATCATACGGTAACAACCGCTCCGATATGCTGTTCCATTTGTTTTTTCTATATACCGCTTTGCCTTGAAAATGCCATCATGTTCATCAAACACTCGTGTAATGGCTAATAGCTTGGTAATTGCGAAGATACAGTGGCATTGTGGTGAGCTGCAAATGTAAGGAAATCAAATATGTCCTCCTTATTCTCTAAGGTAACAATAGAAACATACAGTTGCGCGCTTATTTCAAAACACTTCACTCATATTTGCACATATTTTAGAAATGAACGTTTGTGCTTATTGCATTGAATGTTTTAACTGAACGATTATTTCAAAAATTCAATAAATTTCTATGAATATTTTTGCAAATTTAATAAATTATTCAAAAAAGTTCTGTTGCGTTTTTTTTTTTCAAAGTTAAACGGTATTAATCTAACTTTCCCTTCGAATTTCTCCAATATAATATGAGCAAATCTACTAAGATGATGTTCATGAGATGTTTTACACTTACCGAATGCATTGATGAAGTGATTTGCGATTCGATGCAACTCTTTATGATTTATTGATTGATTATCGCTGATTAATTCCATTCATTAACAATTAGAAGAGATAATTTAATTTCTATTCTAAAGGTGAATATTTGATGAGGTCATTGTTGGCCATAAATTAAAACTTTCTAGATTTATGCAATCCATCTATTTATTTTCCATTCGTATCAAATAAAACAATATCTAATAAAGAAAATTTCAAAGAAATTCTCTCAAAAGATTCGTTCTTAGATCATTTCAAGTGCTCATCGAATAATAACGATTCATATCAAACATTTTACAACAATAAAATTGTTATTGATTAAATAAATTAGCGTTGAATTATTCGTGTTTGAAAAA
This sequence comes from Ascaris suum, assembly GCA_013433145.1. Lineage (NCBI taxonomy): Eukaryota > Metazoa > Nematoda > Chromadorea > Rhabditida > Ascarididae > Ascaris > Ascaris suum. The sequence goes on along the minus strand of CM024183.1, from coordinate 1,695,817 downwards.
ATTTGACGTTAAAATTTGTTGAAAATCTGAATTATTTATTACGAATCTTTTTTTTTTCTCGTGAAAAAATTTTTTTCACCTCTATTGCCATATTTTCCATTGTGAAAAATGTTTTAAAAAAGAAATGAAACTGAAAAGTTCGATTATTGAGAGCATTAAGCTCGTTGATTAAATTTTCAGAATCCATTATGTCGATTTCGATGCAATCACCGCAATGTTTAGCAAGGATTGAACTTGCGGAACAACCAATTTTTACAATAAGCCTTGTTCTACGAGCAATTCTATCGTTTATCGGTATTGTTGCTATTCTATTGGTTGCAAAACGAGAGGTTAGCTGAAAGAATATATTCGAATTCCGCATATGTCGGTAAATGCCGGCGTGCGTCTGCGTATGATTGCGTGTCTATATATATGTGTACGGCTTACTGAATTCTTACTGAAAAAAGATTTTTTTTGTACAAAGTAACTCTAGAGAAATACTTGAAAAACCTCTATGCTTAAACTTTGGAGTTCATGGGTCAGCGGCGAAAAAAAAGCGAAACAAAACGTTATCGGTCAATGCTTGATTGGTAACAAGTGGTGCTTATACTGAAAAATTGTTTGTCCAAATAGCACACCTTCGATTAGAATGCTTCCGATTACAGTCAGGTAAGATAATGTAAGCAGTCGATGAACGCCAGTGTAAGACGCAATTATGCTGCGAATTCCTCGTGTTAGAACGGCTACCTCACTTATTATGTGCTGAAGATACCGAAATTCGCTTTTGCGCTTACGCTCAACGGTTTTGGTCTACTTTGCTGTGAGCTATTGAGAGATGGCTTAGAAAGGGATGGTTATTAGGACAGTTAAGACAATTTGTGGTATGCGATAGTGATTAAAATCGGACATCACAGCCGGACTCACATCACTTTTAGAAGGCGAAAAAGTACTGGATGGAATAGACTTAATGGTCTGACGATATCACCTCAAAGACAAAAGCAAAGATAGGTGCTCAACTCTTCGATTCGACAGTCTTCTGACTTTCATCTATGGCGATGAGACATGGACTCTGAAGCTGGCTGTGGTTGGCTGTGGCGAAGCAAATAACGGAATGAAAAACGTTGAACATATCAATCCTATGCCACAAAAAAAACAGATTAACCTCGACAGATGAGCCAAGCCGATAACACTGTGTATAAAGCAAGAAGAAACAGGCTGTGTTGAGCTGGAGAGGATGAAGGGGGGTAGATGGCACAATAAAACAACGAGTGGTGGTTACTGTGAAGGGTGGTGTGGTATATAAGCGCGAACAGAGGTCTACTTGGCTGATCGTTGAGCAAATGGAGCAACAAAGTCGAACTAGTAGTAGCAATACGCCAAAATTGTATGTAAGCTGCGAATGACGAAAGAGTTTGAAGACGAGGCCGTGTATAATGGGACCGTTGTTGAATTTCGAGCTGATGAAGATACTTCACGAAGACTGAAACCGGAGCCGAAAAGATCTTTATGAGTTGTTTAGTTTTTCATATTTTGGAATCATTTTAAGCAGCATTTTATTTTACGTGAAATAACTTCTAATAAAAATTCAAATGTGAAGTGCAATATTTAGGTGTAAATTTATAGGACAATGATAGTTTACAATGTTTATCTACTTTTGTTACCGCAAAATTTTGCAATTCTTATTTATTTTTGCAAATTTACGATTGCAATTGCATATTGGAAATATTGCGTTTGTGAGTGTTATCGTTATACGCGTGTCGGTGCCTGTCTGTCCGATAATTTCGAACCGGAAACTACTGGAGCAGAATTGCTAAAAGACATTTGTATATTATGTCCACAAAATTGATAATTAACTAAAACTGACCTCCTACAGCGTCTACACGTTGATCCATCATCAAACAACACATCAAATACCATCGATATTTGAATGCGGAAAAGTTTTGAATGATTTTTTTGCAGATTGGGTCACAAAAAATTGAGATTTTTATTAAAGATTTGCGCAAAGGGTGAGTTAGTTAATATATAATAAATAGCTGCATTTCGTATATTTGTTACCAATTCGTAGTTAATGGAATTGATTGGTTAGATAAGAAGGAATGCAAAGCACATATTGTGCCAACCTCCTTGACATTCTTTTTCAATTTTTTCGTTTTATATTGCACTTCACAATGTCACTTATTGCTTATTATTTTATGCAAAGACTACACATTAATACTCACTCATAATAAGGAAAATAGGAAAACGCGCCAACGGAACTATCACGTTCATCAAGCCAAAAATTTTAATAAATTTTCAGCAAGAAATACAATTACAGTCTTCATAATTGAACCGACCCGATTACCTATTGAAATTCTCCACTAAAAAATATTTTCTTTTGGCTAGATAAATATAAAAATATAAAAATAAAACCGGACAATGAAAATGTATGCAAATTTTCTGCTTCCTTAAATATCTATAGCTACTTTCGACAGTGACTAATCAAAGTGAAACTTGACATAAAGCCATCTTTTAGTGTATGTTATACACGCCAAATCTTATAACTGTAGTTTCTGTGGTTTCTGACCTGAAATTACCTGGTGGACAGAGAGACAAGCTTGCACTAATACAAAGAACATCAAGAGACACAACAACCAATAAAAAAAGACACGATAGGATGTCTCCATACTGTAAGGTGGATATAAAAAGAGAAGGAACAAAGAAAATGATGTACAGCTATTAATTTGATATTCATTCACTTAATTATAATATTCACTCGAATATTTTTATGACACTCATCGAACAAAGTGAATATTACGCGCACATTAGCGTTCATTACAGCAGTAGCACAATTTAAAGAGTACTAATTAATATTAGTTGTGTTGAAAGTTTCAATTCATAAATACTTTAAAATGAAATATAGATGCTCTATAATTTATAAAAGTGATAATTTTATAATTATTGATAATTAATAATATTGTCTTGAAACTTTCAATTGGTAATTATCTTAAAGAGAAGATAGATATCCGATAGTTTAGAAAATGATAATTTCATTTTATTAATAAGCCTATCATCATTTTTTCTTTTCTCTAGCAAATATTTCGAAATAATTTTTTTTTTCTTTTTTGAAAGAATATTTTTCAAAAATTTCAGATAAAACTTTGTCGATTTCATCCAAATGCAAGAATTTTACTCTTTACGCATTATTTACTTGTATGGATTTCTGCAGTGGGCGTATTTTTATCTGCTATTATTCATCTCTATTTTTTTGATATTCGCCCTGCAAAATTTCCTCAACTATTTCAATTAGATGTATGAATTTTAACTCATTTTGTTTATATTGTCCAATATTTTTAGGGAGTAATTATCTCCCATTTGATTTTAATGATTTTATTCAAATGTAAAGAAAATTTGAATGAAACTCCATATGATAATTATTTTAATGCAAAAATTCTCATATGCAAAATTAAAGCACTAATTATGAGGGAAACCAAACGATAAAGTAACCACTACGTAGATAACCGTTGCTTTCTAATATCATATATGCTCATATGATTCGTTATGCTGCAATAATGAGGGAACGACAACATAAAAGAAAATTGTTGAAATGGAATTTTCTCAATATTTATTAAAAGATATTTCGAATAAGGAAATAAGCTTGAAAAAAAAAAGCTAAACACGCTATAAGTAGCAATAGAAAAAAAACCTCTTTTATTTAAGTTGTTTATCGAATTCCAACCAAATTTGTGGGAAATTTCTTATGCAAAAATTGTTTTATTATGTCAGTTATGCTAATTATCAATTTTTAATGATAACGGACTTACCTGAAAGAATTTTAAAAAAGCGCGTCGAAACTATCTGTGAATAAAGGAATCACTTGAAAGGCTCAAACAAACATTTTGTACCGAGCCTTAAGAGTTCCATAGGATATCGGAAACGATCGACTTTTTCAGCATTGTTTTCAGCGGGAATATTCTTCAGGTGAATTATGAATTTATTTAATACAGGTGAGTTATTACGGATCAGGTGATATTGCGCAAGTTAAAGCTTTAATTCTTTAAACTATTGAGAATCTCTTAACCGAGAAAACTATCGCTTGATTGAAAAATGTTATCGATTAGACGAATATCTATTGGATCACCACTATGATCCGAATAAAATCTGATGAAAACTGGAAATTTCTCTCATACATCTGATGGACCTGGTGCACCTGGTTGACGGATAATATTACGATTGATTTCTGGTTACTTAAGTAGGAAAACAATGAATATAACTACTGTTGTTGAAAATAAGAAAATGTGCTATAAATATTAAACACAATAAATATCGCTTATAGGAATGTGCTATACCATTTGGTTTTAATGAGATCTTTATACGTTGGATACCAATATTTGGCAATAACGGTTCAATTACAACATTTGCTGGTATAGCTATTGAACGATGTTTTTCAACGATACATTCGAGGCAGTATGAAAAGCGTGGTTATTTTTGTGGGATAGTCGTCGGTGGTATATGTGTAAGTGAAGTTAATTTTTGAGCTTTTTTCTCGAACTTATAAATGCGCTAGTCGAGATTATTTTATTAGCGTTATTCACTATGAATAATTGAATTTTTTTTAGTAGTTCTTCATTTAGAATTAGAAGAATTTCGAAGTATAATGAATGATTCTTTTTTTTTTGCGCAGGGCATATGCCTCCGCTTTGTATTTCGATTTATTTTGTATGTATGTATGCCCATATATATCTCTCTCGATTTTTGAAATAAATGTGTAGCTAGCTGTTTCTCTTTTTCTCACTCATATATTTATGCAAATCGACTAAAGATCAATGTTCTTAATGCGTGAAAAAGGAAATAAATTCTATTAAATAAAAAGAAATATGAGTAATAATAAATTAGCATCTAACATTTGTTTTAAATTTCAGTGCTATTCTAACGATCAAGTTTACCTTTTAATTTTTGCACGTTAATTCTCTAATATTATTTATCCATATGTTTTATGGTAGTAATATTACAGGTGTTTGGTGCAGCGTGCACTCTTTACAGCTTATATTTTCCTCAATTAAGTGGTCGTTTGAGTGCAATGATTGTAAGATGAGATTTTATTTATTTTTGTTTTTTAATTTTTTTTTTCTTTGATTATCTCTTGTTCTCTTTCACGTCGAAAAAACTTAATGAATTAGCGCATGACTCTTGATTCATAAGCTTTGTTTAAAAAAAAATCCGACCCCTTCCCTCCTCCTCTTACATTTTCCATCCAAATTACCTGATTGAAATCGTTTTGAAGTTATGGATTTCTACCTCACAATTTCTTTCCATGCATTGTAAATTTCATAGTTAATTACAGAGAGCGTATTATAGAGCTTAACAGGACTCAAAATTAAACAGCTAATGAATTACCAAACCCGCGGCAGCAGACATGGGAACAGAAGTTGATTGTACTAGCACTGATATAAACTATTGAAATTGACAGTTCTCTTTACCTCAAATATTTTGCAGATTCTATTCACAATGGCAGGTGTTGAATTGATTGCAATCCTTATTTTTGTATTTCTATACATCTGTAATGTAGTTTGGAAGAAGAGCAAACATCATTTCTTGGCGAGTCTCTCTCAGAAATATCAGGTAAGACGTTGAGGCAATACATCACAAACTTGCTTGTATTTATGCTGTCTCCTATAAGAGGAAGAAATATTTATAAATTGAAACCAAATGGATTATTTTAAATTAATCGTAACGATTCATCCACACTTTGAAAGATGAACGACGGCGGGATACATAACGATATCCGCCGGAAGTAGATTCCAAGCTTATGCAATGCATAATAGGAAATTGTGCACAATTTGTATAAAACTCATTCATAGAATAAGAAAAATTATTTGTGCTGCTGAAAAAATTTGGGCAAATAAGAGGCGTAAATGTCGGATTTCTGAGAGAAAATTTAAGAATTTTATGACAAATTTATGAAAAAAAAATTTTTTTTCTTTAAATAAAATGAAATTAAAAAACTTAAGCTTGTGATATTTTAATGATCCCATTTGAGAGATTTTTAAATTAATAGTGTAATTAAGCGGTATACACTTAACGAAAGTATACCAGACACTAATTACGTCTGAACACTCTTTGACATTCTGATATTAGAAACCAAATAATCAAAACCATGTAAGGCTTTGGTGCTCTAAAACTGATTGGCAATATTCACCGATATCTATCAATAATATATATTATGTCAGTTTTGCAAAGAATGGAGAATAAATTTTGTAATTTCAGATAATTTCCCTGTGTTTCTGAGATACTACAACATCCATTAAAGGCAAAAGCTAAGTACAACATTAAAATCACACAAAACCTATAGAAGAGAAAAGTCCTCATCGCTTAGGCTGAGAAAATATTCGCCCTATAAGTTGATATGAAACACACAACATTTTTACATCAGAACCATTTAGGTACAACAATTTCGATCATCAGACGAATATATTAAGGTCATTCTTTAGAATATAGAGGTCATAGGCAGCATCGTGAAGGATTAATTTTGAGATCATCAGCAAAGAGCCTAGTACTATTATGAATATTATCAAAAACATGATTATTGTGTGCCAGAAAAAATGGCTTCCAAAATATTTCCCCAAGGGATGGTAAAATGAATTGCCTATGGGTGAAGTAAATATGCGCAACTCTCACTTGCAAGCTTCGCTCACATAAAGATCTGTATGATTCACTTAAGCAAGAAGGAGATGACGCTCTACTTTTGCAATTTCTAGGATAGCTTTTCATGACAGAGCCGATTCGTGCTCTTCAATTGATCAATACACAATTTTGGCAATTCACAAAAAAAGCGAGCCACATATGGAGGAAGTAATTTGCAATACTGTGGAGTGATCGGGAAGCAAATTGAACTACGCGTCAAAATTTCCATGAACGCTACTTGAAAAGTTCTTTACCACAAAAATATTACGGCTAAAGCATATATTATTTTCCGCAATTAAATTTAGAATTTAAATTTCACAACTAGGTTCGTGGATGAGGTTAACAAGAGCGATACTGCCGAAAATTTTTTCAAGCATAAAACTGATATGATTGGACTCCTTATAATAAAAAATTAAGTTTATATCAAAGACAATCCATCATGCAGAACTCGTTTATTCTGTGAAGAAATTTTGAAGGATCAGATGAACAAATATGAAATATTTGGTAGGCAGAAATTAGAAGAAAAATTTCGACGGCAATGATTTTGAGGTAAAGCAATTAGCAGGTCGAAGCGTTGAGGATATAGCACCAACTTCAGCATCATTTAAGGACACAGCCAATCCTCCTTCTCCTTTATTTTTGCATTAGTTTCACGGACCTCCTTCATCCTTCGTGTTAGCTTCGCAATCGTAGCCTCCAATGTCGATTCACTGGTGGGGATGTTGAAGGTGACGGCCATGTTTCCAAATTAACAACAATAAAGGGTTTTTTTCGACCAGCAAAACGCCCACTCTGAAATATTTTGACTGTAGCATGTGCACTGAAATTAATACAGAAAAGAGCTACTGCGCTGCTCTGCATGCGCCTTAACGTTGATAGCTGATACGTGTTGGAAGAGCTTACCCTGATTAAGGAATAGTGTGTGTACATCGCTTTGTTTGAATGAGAAGCGTTTGCTTTGCAATTTCGACTAAAGTCTTGATAGTAGGATAGCGCACGCGAGCGGGCAGGGAGGGCCTTCTCGCAGAAAGATATCAGCAGCTTCCTTCTCCAACCAACTCTGCTTCGGAAACTTGAATCGATCAGCGTTACGTTGTTGTAAATTGTCGATAAAACGATTTTAGGAGGGAGAGTGGAGGCGGAGGACGGAGGACGGTGGTGGGGGAGGGGATGGAGTGGTGGAGGGGGGAGATGGTAAGGGGAGAGTGTACAAACAATATGCAAAACGAATAACTTCTTCTTTTTACATAGAAGCACATGAATCATGTTCGTTCAATCTGACAGGAAGTCTTTCTATGCTTCATTGAATGTTACGCGTTGGCTGAATTCTTAGATGCTTTCTAATGGCATTTTCACCAGATGGGCGTTGTTATAAATATGCGAAGAGAAAGACAGAGAGGGGGGCAGATCGAAAGAAATAAATAGCCGAACGTAAAGAAGCGTGACATGAGGTATGGCCATTACAAAAGCACTCTAATAGGTGGTAAGTATGAAAGAATTGAAAGTTTTTTTTTCGATGATTTTTTCAAAAGCAAACTGCATGAAACGATGATTGCCTCTGATGTCAACGTATTATTACAGGTAGAGGAAAATGTACGATGCATTCAACTTCTTATACCGTTGGCTTGTGCACATGCAACTTGCAATTTACCCACTTGTATTTTAATTCCGATATCGTGGTTCATTTTTAGTGAAAAACCTATACCGAATATCTATTTCGATTTTATTCCCTTCTACTATTTACTTCTACCAATTGTCTTCTTCACAATCATTCACAAGTGAGCACTTGTCATTGATTATATAATATATTAGACGACTCCAGAGTTGCAATCGTCGGATTTTTTTTTCATTTTTGTAAGCGGTCGGTCACGCAAAAGACCCATGTAACTGATTGTGTTTCTTAATGCCTAGCATGTAATTCTCAAAAGTGTAAAAAATGTACCAGAATGGCTGGTGCGATTTGTGCTTTAGTTTCTTATTCATATAGGCAATTAACTTCATGAGTTACTAATAGATAATAAATATATCAATCAACATCTTTATATTTTAATTCCTGACCACCTGTACAGGTCATAGACAAACACGTATAACTGTTTATCTCCAGAATCAAAAATAATGATCTAGAGATGTCTGAAACATATCTATGAAATTAAAGCCTCGAATTTTTGCAGTCGTATATTTTCAGTTGCAAATTCCAAGCTTAGTGATTGTCGTTAAATTTAATGAATGAAATGAGGAAAAAATTCTGAGAGATTAGCTCTTATGCGTTCATTTCAAATTTGCTCGCAAAGGTGCATTACAAGGCGATCGTATCTATTCGTATTTATATGTTTGTATGCGTTTGTCTATGTGTTTATTCAGAGGATTTAACTCGAGAACCATTGAAGAAAGAAGATACGAGATTGAATAATTTAATGAATATCACAGCTAGGTTTATGGCATTCTTCACGTTGTTCCATAGAATTTGTGAGGAATTATGTGCACATTCGAAGGTGCGAAAATTCTGCACATATCTCATAGCGGTTGCCTTTTCATTTTCCCCGGTGGGAGAGAATATAGAAAATGCGAATCTTATTTAGAAATTGAATATTTATTGCTCGTTTATAATTTATGGAAGTGCCTGATATGAGGAGCGGAATATGGAAACATATTGCATATACTAAGCCTCTTGCCATGCTTGCCTATTTGTTTGCTCTTACACTGGTGTGAAACGAAGAAACGGCTGATATAAAATGTGTGCAGTTTTTTTCTCAACTTGAGCTGTCTTTAAACTGTTTTGAGGCTAATTAATCAAGGGTACGATCTATGGTACTGCGAAATAATCCTATGGTGCATACTTATCTAATAATTTTTGTAATTTTAGTTTCAATGGTACCCAGCTGCAATTACTAGATAGATAGATAGATAGATAGACGCAAACATATTCGAGCGCATAGATATGGTAAAAAAATTGCTGAAATAATATCATCGTCTGCTATTCTTCAAATGTGAATACCATTTTATAGTTTATCTCATCGATATTGTATTTTTCAGGCGAACGAAAGTGAAGCGAACAAAAGCACTCCTCAGTGAGACATCCGCTAAGCGCAATCATTTTGAAATTCTTGGGCAAATTTTTGAAGGCGCTCGAAATAGTATCGATACTAATAAACGTATAATCACTTATCCAATGGCAAGGTAGAAATGTACATATCATCGCATATTCAACATTACAGTATTTTTATGATAAAATTGAAACTTAGTGTAGCTTATACGAATGACGTCATAGTCATACCTATTTCCTAATTCGCATCAATGTTCACAGTGAGCTAATGTGTTTTTGCGTTATTAGCCAATATGAGTTGTTAGCTGCTATGCCAACAAAAACATTAATATTTGAATATCATTTTCCTTCACAACGAGGGAAAATGATATTCAAATATGGAAAAATTTTATCGATCGCATTTTCTTTAATTTTCTAATGAACTATAGTTGCATAAAGAAAGCTTCATTCCGCGATCGGTCAGATTTTGCTTGCAAAAATTTAGTGGTTAAGCAATCTGGATATCTAAGGCTGCTATTAAAACTGATCAGTTGCAAATGTGTTTCGAAGGTTTAATTGATACCTTCTGTTTTATTCATTGTCATCTGATAATACTACTTTTTATGAAGTAAAATGTTTCGTCTGATATATATATATATATATATATATATATATATATATATATATATATATATATATATATATATATATATATATATATATATATATATATATATATATATATATATATATATATATATATATATATATATATATATATATATATAGTATGTACTTGCAAGGCTCCTGAATGGCCAGGAGAGTTTCCAATGCGCAGTCGTCAACACCCGCATAGGAACTTGCAAGTCGGACTTCATCTTTCTTTAGTTCCATTTGCACTTATCCTCTTAATAACTCTCTGTAATCTGCGATTTCTTCAAATAACGAACTATTGTGTGATAAAGACTTTCAAGTGTGATAAAGATGTATAAGGCAAAGTGCGACTTTGCTTTTAAACAATCATTGAATAAAGCATTTTTCCCATTCGGTACAGTCCAACCCTGAAAAGCATTTTTTTAAAAATTAATTTATTTGATGTATTATAGAAATAAACTTCAAAAAGCGCTCAAACTTTTAAAAATATCGAATAGTTCATTTTATTTTTTGTTTATTTATAACTTCGAATACGGTTGAAAAAAAATATATCCATTGCGAGTCTTTTTTTTCAAATAAGAGAGAAATTTTTCGACGGAGGAAAATATTTGCTTGTGGAGTTGAGTTAAGAAAGTCGGCTCTTTTAATAGAAGCTAAAATGAAGCAAAAATAAAAAAGTGAATGTGTCATCATCGATGGCAATTCCCGAAGATAAAGCGTGCAATAAAGCACTTGAATTAGTCTCTCAAGTCAAATGTTCCACAACGTTTCTGCATGCCTATAATGTTCGAGTGATTCACGTCTGTCTTTTTTTTGTTTGTAAATTATTTTGGAATTCAACAGTTAGATTTTTCTCACTAAAAAAATATTTTTCAAATTACATTTGCAATTTTTTTTTCTCTTCAATAAATATTACTATACAATAAATAACTTAGAAAAGTAACAAAAATACACCAATGTATTTGAAATACAGATTTATTTCTCATCTTCTACATACAATTTTCTCAAAAATTTTCACACTGGATTATTTCTGCTGAAAAAGTTCCCTATTCTTTGGGAATTTTTGGGAAAAACTTTGGGAAAAAATTTTGGGAAAAAAAAGAATGAGGCATCATCATTCACTCTCATCGCCATATTCGATCATTGAAGCCTTAAACAAAGCGATTCGATCAAACCATTTAGACGAAATAAGAAGGTGCCTCTTCAACGTTTTTTTTCCTATTTGAGATATTCTACACTTCAAAAATATCGTCATATAGAGATTTTTCTGTGGAACTGCATGGTTTATTTTAAAATATTTCATTAATTAAATTAACTATTGAAATATATTTATTATTATAATGGTTTATATACTTGAAGGTGATTTATAAGAAGTGATCAAGAAAAACATCATAGCAATTTACCGATGTCTCAATTCTCTATAATGAGGTGTTCATCATCATAAATTTTTTTAAAACAATCGACGATCGATGAAGTGAAAAAGCGTTGAACGATTATAATGTTCAAAATGCGATTAGCATTTAAATTTTAATGTTATCATCGATAATCTTTAACAATTAGGATCCTTTTGATACTTATTCGGAAATTACAGGTATCCATCCGGCAACAAAAATTACAGGTAAAATTACGCCCTAGGAATAGCCATCTGTGAGCGATCAAATTCGTTTCGCTAAAAATTAGCGAAAAAATATCAAATGCTTGTTTCGAAAATTTGCTTTTAGCGTTTGAATATTACGACGTTTACTTGTGAATAATGCAATGATTAAATCTTAGCTTTTGTTTTTAATATTCATATTGTCATAACGCTTAAAAATATTCTAATTTTCTAATCCTTTCAAAAAAAATCGATAAAAAATTTTCATTTTCAATAAAAAGAAAAATATTTTTATTATATTCCATTTTTTTATAAGCTCAAATTAATCTTCGTTGGAAACACAATATGGTTACAATTGATAGAGCCTAAATGAAACCCTCTATATGACAAAGAAATATTGAAATATTCCATTCGGTACATGACAAATGAATGAAGCGAAGAGAAGTTTTGCGATTGGGTTGACGTCTTAATATGGCTCATAAAACGTCTCAAAATAGTTGCCACAAAACTTTATGACCCTCATCGGTATCGTAATCGTAAACACACATCGAGGTCGTTACGCTTTTTCATTGTGCTAAGCAATTGTTCAATAAGAATTAAATCGGAAATCGAACTCAATGTGGCATTCTATATCTAGAATATTTCTATTATATATTGCACATATTTTTCGTTCTTCAACTCTTTCAACTATGCAATTACATAGTGAGACTAAATTTGTTCATTTGAAAGCTGCTGGAAGAGAAATTGAAAATTACTTGGGAAAAGGGATAGATGTGAGACTAGGATGAACGGAATGAATTGAATCACTAGCAATGATGAGCTAAATAATGCATATTATGCAAATTTTTTTCTCATGCTGTGTATTTTGTACAAAATTGGCACACGAAGAAAGAACGATGAGATTAAGACAAAAAAAGGGTCCATAGTCTTCATCGACAAAAATGCATGAAATGCGACAGGCATGAGAAGCGGCAGACATGAGACCCGACAGATATGAGGTGCGGCAGATATGTAAGAAACTCTCATAGAATCTTATAAAATGATGAAGTGATGTTATCCGATGGTGTTTCGACCGTGATAAGTGATCGTCGGCAACATAGCATCATCCAATAGCATCACCTAGCCGTCTCAAAAACACTTTTGCTCTATAAACAATCGAAGAAAACAATTTAAATCACGCTTTTTTTTCCTGAAATGCAACTAGTAAAATCCATAAAATAAATGTAATTCATAAACAACTAATTAATGATGGCTTTATTCTAAAAGCGCTTCTACGTAAATCATTTGAATTTGCATCGGAAATATGCAAAATTTGCATAAATTGTACATTTTAAACACACAAGTCGAACCGAATACATGATATTTTTTGGAACTGTATGATATAATTACTGATTTAATTTTTAAATGCATTATTAATGTAATAATCAATATATTCTATCAGTTAATTTATATTAATAATTATACTATTTTAAGTAGATAATGCTGTATTTGCAAAGAAATATGAAAGATGTAATAAAAAGAGAGGTGTATTCACAATCATAGCGTTTCATATTTGCCTTCATTCGCATTAATATTAGATTTTCGCAGTTGATTAGACGACAATGAACTATGTCAGCATTTCTTTCTTATGTATTGAAATTTTTCGAGAGTGTTCTATTTGGTACGTTATCCTGAGAAAGGTCATGACAGTCATGCAGGTAGTTTGACCTTGACGAACATCCAAGATTTACAGCTTCACGTTTTCTTTTACAGGATAAACAATATTATTCTTTTCCACGTCAACTAAATCTTGATGCTCAGCTCCAATTCGAAATTACTGCTCCATCAGCGTCAAACATTTCGAGGCGACAAATTCTCAACATTTCTCTACAACCGATTTGACATTTTTAGGCTTTTTTTTTGCAAATTTGCACTGGTAGAAAAACACAAAATGCAAATTAACGGAGGCGTATTGCGATCGCTTCATGTCTGAACCTATGTCTATGTTTCTGTCTGCCTGCTTGTCTACCCGCTAGTTTGAGCTGAATGGTACAGTCCATACGCACGATGACATAACCTCCTATACCAACATTCAGGTGATCCATAACCTTCAAAAAATTGCATTCATTCAACAGGTTACTGAAAAATTATGTGCACCTTGCAGTCGGTTAGATTTTTATATTATTCCTATGAAAACGCCAAAAGAGAATCGATTGCAGATAAGCGCAAACTTCTAAATCGTCTAAAATATGAATGGATCATCGATGAAAACGCTTGCTGAGGTGTGCAGAATTGCCGACATATCGCACGTGTCCATCTAGCATGCTTCTCCCATCTTCTTTGAATAGTTCGATCGCATGAAACTTAATGCTTCCCAACTATAATAAACCTTTTTAAAAGATGACTTACGATTCTTTTCAATAGAATGTATATCACTTATGGACATGAATTGTTAGTGTTTTGCTTTTAACTGTAAACGGGTTAAGGAAGGCAGAAGGGAAAGGGAGTTAGTAAAACTGATGAAAATATGTTTGGTATTTCCCTATCAGCTGCGGTTTAAATATATTTCAGTGACATTTGAACGGCTAGTCTTGCAATGGTAAATACTATGAGTGGTATAGAATCATGCGATATATAGATGCATATAAATATGAATATGTAGCAGAACATTATATGAATAGGAATCCAAGAAACCTATAAATGTGACTGCCACAAGAAAGCAGGTGAAAAAGACCGCAATTGATTGGAATATGAATAGATGAGGTGAAAGGTTATCAAGCTTTCTAATGAACGCTATGCGATCGAACAAATACGAATAGAAGAGAATTTCATAAATTGATAAACCGATCGCTAAAGCTAAATTTTTTTATTATTGTCAAAATCTCATCATTCGTTGTTTATAGGAGCGATAATGTTTATTTGAAGAGAAAGAAAAATATCTAAATGAATGCAACGAAACAATATTTAGACAAAATATCGAGGAGATACTTAATTCTTTAAATCTCATATATTTTATGAAAGTAATACATTTAATTTTTTTAATTGTAAACTCGTTGAGTTTTATTTCAATGCAATTTGAAAGTTAATTTTTTTTTCAATGGAGTTCTTTAATTTGAACGAAACTTCTTCATAATCTATACTTATTTTGTACCTACTCTCGTGAAGAATCTCTCAATCATCTCTACCTTATTGTAATTATGTTGCAAAACATCATTATATGTGAAGAAACGTTTTATGATTTTAATGTACATAAGTATAAGTTTGATTAATAAAACATTTTCTTAACTATGGTGACAATGTGTTTGTTGAGTTTCAATTTTATGTTAATTTGATTGACTATACTCTACCTTAGTTCCGAGAAAGACTTATGTTTTTCCTTATTTCCGAAAGGACAGTCTTGCTCTACATTTACAAATCACCTTAATATATTTAAGAGGTTTTCCTTGCAATTTTAGCTTATCCCCTCATTAGTTTCCGCATTGCGCGCTCAGCGATGCTTTAACGGACGTATCATTGATAGGGATCCAATAGAGAACGAGCAATCGGTGAGCAGAGGTGAATATTGAAGGAGGAAGAAGGCGTGCCTCTCAATGTAATCGTAAGCGAAGTTAGGGGGAGGGGTATAGATGATACAACCCATGATGTGCATCGGTGGGTCGGTGGGTCGATGTGCCTCAATCGGCCGCCTTTTCAGCTTGCCTCAGCCGAATGTCCGATGCGTTTGTGTGCCCGCTTCGGTGAATGGCTTTAATTGCTGCGCTGTTGTTTCTTGTGTGTGCGTATGTGTGTGTATGTGTATGTGTGTGTGTGTGTGTGTGTGTTTTCTAGAGGCGTGCTGTTTGCAAACGTTTATGCAGCTTTGTTCACCTCGTCACAGCGAATTTCTTAGCACCTTCATATTGCTGATCCCATTTTGTTACGCTATCAATTTCCGCTTATATTAATTCTATTAATTAAAAAAAAAAAACTTCTTCCACTTTCAATTTCTTTAATTTAATAAAATATCACATAATTTAAAATTGTGATCAAGTCTCGTTTCAAAAATTCGAACTCATGAAGCAAAATTATGCGGAGTTTTTTAATATAAAGCATTAAATATGCTTGGCAATAATTATTAATATGCATCTAATATTTTTTTTATTCAGACTGTTTTTTTTTCACAAAAGCGGTGGCAATTTTTTGAAAGAATTTCTAGAATTTTTTTTTTTTTTTTGCGTATTTACTCTGTTTTATGTTATCGGACACCTATTATATTCTAATAGTCTCTAATTATCCCGTTATCGAATAAAGTATGATAACTTAGCAGTTATAGTGAATAAGAAGAGTATATTTTTTTCATATTAATATGATTTTTTTTTTCAATATGATCTTAGAATTGTTTTTTTATATTTGCAAATTAATTTCAGTGAATTGCAAAATTTATATGTGCGGAATTTTTTTTTTTCATCTCCTTGAGTTTTTTTTTTCCAAGTTTTCTCGATGAAATTCCCGATTTAATTAAGCGATTAGTTGATATCGAAAGTGTAAATCAAAAGAAAGAGTGGATCCGAATATTTTAATTTCTATTGTTTATTTCTAACTAACATCTTTACCATTAAAGACGATCACTTTTTGATGCGAACTTAGCTAAAAATTAATTCTATTGATGAAAATATTTGCAGTGTTATTTTTAAAAATTGAATTATCTGAAGTGACCGGTCCTTTTCATGAAAAAAAAAATATAGAAATGCTCAAGTTGCACACAGACACTACAGCCTTCTTCACTTTTCTCTCTTTTCTTTTATTGTTGCTATCGTCGTAGTAGGAAATTTCGAATTTCTTATGAGATGATCCGCAATTAATGCGGTTGACAAAGTTGTCGAATGAGCGTAAAATTTTGAGAGCAGTAACCCGGAAATTATCAAGAAAGCTCTCAAACTTGAAAATTATCAAAAAAAGTTTGAGCATGAAATTTTAGCACGTTTTCTCGACATACAATCTCAACCGCTAAAAATTTATGTGAAGGAAGCAATAAAATTCAGTTTGCTAAATCTTCTCAGTAATGCAAAAAACGCCGAAGCTTTCTTTGAAAAAATAAACTGTTTTATAAGTTAAACAAAGGTATGAATCCTTTTAGTGAAGAAAAAGAAATCCGAAAAATCTACAAAAAAATTCCAGAAAAAAAATTTCTAAATTATCGAAGAGGGGAAAGGCGATCGAATCTTATCCGATATGGCGGATGTACTAATGCCGTTGAGACTAATCATACCTATTCTTTTTGATTGATTGTGCATTAGGATTCGTGGAACAGATTTTAATGCAAATATGTCAAAAACATATCCACACTTAAGCTCGTTGAACATTGCTTCACGCAATATGAGCATATCTTTTATTACCTCTATAATGATTCTTTTAATGCTCCATTTCGTTCAATTTATGTCCTATGACCAATAATTTAGTGTCGTATGTGGCAAGTTCCCCATCCAGCTTATCCGATGATACATGGAGCTTAAGAACTCTCTCTCTCTCTCTCTCTCTCTCTCTCTCTCTCTCTCTATATATATATATATATATATATATATATATATATATATATATATATATATATGTTTATTTTATTCATATTTATGAATGATCAATTTACTACAGATTCCTGAATTAGACGCCCCGTTGGAGTTTTGAGACGAATCCAACCAAATTAGTTCAGGTTTAATGATCCAATTGTATATAAAGAGTGATTACACTCGGTCATTATTTGTACATCAGCAAATTTTGATCTATATAGATATCTTTTAACCATTTCTACTATACCTCAACGTTTCAATGTTTTTGTCAGCATAAATTTGCATCGATGTTAGAAGTTTTATTTTGCATAATTGACCGTAGGCCTTTAGTATTCAGCTGTTGGAAAATATTCGATAGCTGTATTTGAATCTTGCACATTGAACAAAACTACCCTTATTTCTTAGGTTTTGCACTCCTTCTCATCCATACTATAAAACTAAATAATCGCATCCAAATTTCCAAATTTGGAAGATTTTTGGGAGTTGAGGCATCTCGATTCACCTCGAAACAGGCGATTTAAGCGGGTTTAAAAGAGTGTATTAATAAATGGTGTCACAATGAATGTATCCAATGCTAGCTTCTTCCAGTTAGTTCTCCTTGAAGAAAAACTTTTCCCATATAGGCTTCCATATAGGCCTTGATGAAAAGAGGCACGAGCATTCTGCAGAGATGCAGTGATATGTCGCTATCGGAAATGGCTACCCAAACGACAACACACCGTTAGGTTTACGTCTTCGCCAATCTATGAGATGCTTTTGTTTCCGGTGCTACTGCACTGAGTGAAAAATAATATTCATTGTTTTCCCCTATCGTAACAGCACAATTTTAACAGTGATCGGCTGCACCAAAATTACAAGCATACTACGTGAAGAGGGCTGGTTATCAAATAATGAAAGAAGATTTCGTATTAAAAATGCTGGAGATGATTGTAAAGAGTGGAACTTCTCAACTAATTCATGCGATCATTGTGCAAATGAAGAGGATCCTCTTAACTTTCTATAGTTCCCTTATTTTTATGAATCATTACAGCATGGAGGTAGGTTGTTTCATCTGTTCATTAGGTTGCTTTTACCTTCATTATTTGTGCACATAAATGATGTGAGTTAGTTTGTTGGTCATATGTAGTGCATGTTGTGTCGTTGTTGGTGATGTCCATAAATCACGGCAATACCGCGCCATTGAACGCTCTCGTCTATCGATTCAGACATCGTTTCGGCTGTGACGCTTTTATGGGAAGTTCCACTCGACTATTCCTTTCTCCTTAGATATTGCTTTCATTCATTGCATTTTCTATCTTTTTATTTATTTTTTTACTCTCTGGATCTGAATTTTTCCTCCAATTTTCATAAAAATTTATTACTTTTATTTTTCAAGTTAAATGTCTTGATTTTTCTCTTGCAATTTATCATTTCTCAAATATTTTTAAGGAAATTTTGATAGTTTTGATAGTTTCTATTTAACTTTGTCTAAAACACTCGTTCCACAAGTTTTAACGATCTGCACAATCTTCAATTTCTGTAGCGAACATAACGGAAAGAAATGTTAACGTTCGCTCATTTAAAAGAATAAGACACTTTATCCTATGTCGAGTTTCAACTGTTAATTCGCGCTATAATCGCGAATACTTGAAGCATGAATAGGATGTTCGCCCCATTCGTCGAATGATTTCATAACAAAAAATTATGCAGTATAATTTTATTACTCAATTTTACTCATGTAATAATATCAACGTTCACTTATTCGAAATAACACTGAAAATATAATTTTTAAATATCAATTTCATATTGAAATTCGTTATTTTTATTTTATTATTCAATATATTTTTTGTGCATTCAATTTTTGATATAATTTGTTTGAAGTAATGATATCCGAAATACAAAGAGAATATCTAATAACTGCATTGATTTTTGAGAAATTTGCGAAAGAATAGAGAGGAATTTAGCATAGTCACTGAAATTTTAAATAGGAATGAGGCGATAAAAAACTTCTCCAGGACCTCATATTAAAAAAAAAAACTTGTCGGAACTCAAAAATCTAGAAGACCAGATCCTATATTCTTCGGCGTCGACTAAATCATTAGTTATAAAGTTGAAAATAGGTTTTTATACGAACATTAGCATACTTATATTGTGGGTTTTTTTTTCTTGGAGAATCTCTCACGTTGGATCACTTCTGAATTACTGAGATTGGATACTCCGCCCTCACCTCCACTCAGCCAACCTTATTATATTACCTAAGGGCTATATCTGGGAAATTTTCTTCTCTCCATCTTCCTTATTGAAGCCCTCTTTGTCTTAACTGTAAAGATGTCCTTCCTGGTTGCCATACTAAAATGGCAAATAATTTTCACTATCTATTCCTTGAAAAGTGGATTTTGCATATTTCTCACAGTTCACTTGCACTTCATAGCGACGGTGCATTTGTAGGATTTATTAGCGCATTCATTATTTCCAAACGAAGAGGGGGGGGGGGGGGGGGAGGGAGGGAGGGAGAGAGCATTTTTGAGAATACTAAAAATTCCACTTAAAAACAAAGGAAATGCAATATATTAATAATATATAATATTTTAAAAAAAACTATTGCAACCTTGACGGGAAAATTTGGAAATTTTTATTCGTTGAAGTGAAAAAACGAAATTTTCAAATTGCACACTTCAATTCTGAAATGATTGCTTTTATAGCAGCCAATAGAACTGCATACATATACTTGCCCTTAGGCAGATCATTGAATCTTTTTATCAGTATACATTTTGATGTTATCACGAATTAACATACGATAAGGTATTATGTATTCAATGAGATTTATTAAAAACATATCTAGCGGTGTATTTATTGCAGTTTTTTTAAAGCTTTCATTCATCCGGCTCTACTAAAAATACCATTTTTCGTATAATATCAAGAACGCCACCTTACCTCTCTTTATTTCTAAAATGCGCGGCCTGCGCTGTTGTTAAAATGCTTTTTATCGACGTTTCATAGCCCGTTTATCAATGTTGCCGATAGAAATTATGACTGATGCAGGGATGATGAGGTTTTCAGGTGAGTGCCACACAAAGATGGGAGGTGCTGTAATTGAGAATGTCAGCAATCGTAAGCTATTCGCTATACTCGCCTCTCTTCTTATTACACTCATCGTTTTCTTCTTACTGGGAGCAATATACTGTAGGTTATTCATAATTTTTCGATGATTTTTTTATGAATTATTCAAATTTGACGCATATTTTGAAAAAAAAAATTTTTTTTTTTGCATAATTATTGCAGCAGTGCAATTGCATAATTACAATAATCTTGACGTACGCTGTATTCTGGAATATTTGTTGTTTTTCTCATGTTTGTTTTACATCCGACAAAGACAAGTAAAACCGACAAATACTGCAACAATGCATCCGACAAGTAGTGCAAAACCATCGTCTTATGCTTTTTTTGTCTATTTTTGAAAAACGTTCCATTTAAAAAATAGTTGAATAGGACCATAGGACCTTCTATATGCATTTTCAAGGTAGTTTTATTATTGTTTACTCTTTAATGGACGTGAACATTTTCAAGACCATATCACAGGTTTTGTAGAAAATTTCTATACGTTTTCAACAGCATTTTCATATATATATTTTCACTAAGATATGTTGATACATTTGGTTCATAATAAAGTATAGTTGATCAATGCTTTATGATATATTAGCTCAGAGAATTTTCCATTTTTTTTCTACCATCAATTTTTCTTTTACATTGTCGTTTTTCAACAAATTGCTATCCCTTCAATATTTTTCAGAGTAGAATTAGTTTTTTTTTTTAATTTTTTTTTTTCATTTTTATGGATCAAATATTTTAGTTAGATTCATATTATAATAAATGAAAAAAAATAATTGATATAATTGTGTGATTTTATTTCAGTGATTTTTTCTCACATTTCTGAGGCAAACGACGAAAAAATCAAACTCAATATTGAACAATTCACGCCTATACAAACATGCACAATAATAAAACGTTCACACTTGAACAAACGTATTCACTGTGGAGTTTTTTTTTTTTTCGACGACAATTTTTCTAGTTACCGTAATTTTACCGTAATTTCTCTAGCATAGTTTTCTCTATGTTTATGGCAATTCTTCTTTATTTTTTTCCTCATATTTCTATCTCAAACTTCAAAATGGTGTTTCGTTCATTTTGTGATGCATCATCGTTTGCTTGTTTATTTCAGCGCCTCAACCGTCTTCATCTATGGAGTTTATAATGATCAAATGTAAAGATGATGAAGGTGGGCGTAATCCTAAGAATTGGTTCTATATAAGACCACCTGTGAGTTCATATTTAAGTTACTTTTAAGTTTTCGATAATTCATTTCAGCTTATGAAGAAATAAATTTTTTTTTTCGTCAGCTAATGTTTAAATTTTTCTGCTAATAGCTGAATAAATAAGTAAATAAATAAATAAAAATTTTTTTTGAATGATATTTAAATCTCCTCTATTATTTTCTTAATTTTTTTCTCACATTTAAAAATTAGAAAAATGAAATTTTTTTTCTTTAATTAATAATTTTTCTTTTAAACTACAAAAAAAAAATTCATATAATCAATTAGAATTCGATTCAAATTCATCAAATATTTCTCATCAAAAGATTTTGTAATTAAAAAAAAAATAGTTGCGAAAATTATTCGAAAGATAAACGATACATTTAAAAAAAAACTGAAATGAAATTTTAATAAAAAAATGAATTTTCACTAATTTGCAAAACGATTGTAACTGAGTCATCAACAGTGAATATTTTATACGTTAGTGCTTTATATTGTCGTTGCGTTCGCATTTTCTTTGCAATTATTAGGCGATATACTGATTTTCTTGGATCTTCTCAATTCAAAAACTTGGCGGGGGTGGGAGGGAGGCCAAAACCTTGGTGGAGGAAGGAGGGAGATCAAAACTTTGGCGAAGGAAAGAGGAGGATCAAAACCTTTACGGAAGAAGGGAGAATACTTTCTAGCTTTTTCATCAGCATCATTATTACATCATCTACAAGATTATAGCAACATCATAATGGAAATTTTCACTTTTATTGGCAATTTAAAGTTGTTTTATTGATGTTATATTTGGTGATAATGGCTTCTTTCTATCAGGGGGGGGGGGGGGAAGGGGGAAGGGTGTGGATAAATCGAAAGGAGGTGGTAGTGGAGGTATAAATCGTCCTACTACCACTGTTCCTTACAACCATACATCATTCACTTTCAATAAGTGGCAGTGCGACAACATGATTTAAGATCGCCGACTACCGTGTCTGAATCTCTGCAGAGAATAGAATAAACTCTAAAACTTCCGTTCATTCCGTATTCATACGCCAAGACGCACACCCATTTTATAAGTATAACCTCTTGCTGTTTCTGTGCTATGGCAATGTTCAATCACAAGATTTAAATTAATAACGATTTGAAATTCTGACCAATTTTTATACGATTGTGTAAATGTTTAATTTCACCTTTGAATTTCACACGTTGAAACGAAGAAACTGGAAAAAAATTGAAGCCTTATCACGGAGGTAACTGAACAATAGACGGTGCCATATTCTATGTGTTGCCTGTAAATATACCTATGTGTTACTTGCAAATGTACTCGTATTCGTAGTCGAATTTAATGAAACAGATGTTTTGCAGCATTGCAATTTGATAAGCGATCTTGAGCATTTTACACCTCGATTCAGCGACATGCGTGACATAGTCTTCGTTGCTCAAATGCCACATCAACGTGACGGGGTTAATCTGGAATATTCGGCTTGGTTTCAATTCCTTCTTGGACTTCTCGAGGTCGATATCGAGTACAACTCACAGTTTGACCTTGGTAACGATTCTCATTCACTCATATATAATGTTTCAAATCGTTTCTCAGTTTTCACAACTTAGGCTTACCACCAGAAATCTTTTTACAACTTTACAAAAAAAAACTTGTAACTTTACAACTCGAAATCTTTCAAGAACCGAAGAATAAAAGTAGTTAGCAAATCGCTGTTACGATTCTTTCCAAAATTATTAGCAAGCAGTAATACTCGAATAGCTACTAATTAAAAGAACTGAATAATTTTCTGAAGAGAACAAATAGAAATTATTCTCTCGATTTTTGTTTCTTAAGTTTTATTCTTTTCACCTTGATATCGTTGTTGAGACATTTCCTTTTTCTTTAAGTAAACATTCAAGGCAAACAAAAATTTCAATTGCAAACACGTAACGCACAACTCGTAAAACACAAACTCTGGATATGAAAGCTAGCTAAGCTCCAGATGGAGCTGCTTAACTTTCCGATTATCCTCTTTTCTATAGGAGTCGATAGTTGTGAAATTCTTACAATATTCGAAAATAAAACGGAAAATTTTTGGCATTGTTCCGAATAGTTTTTTAAATGCTAATTTTATGCTATAATTTAAACATATGTCTATTTCTAGCTGAAAGTGCGCTAATCCAACTTGAAATTCGTCTTGGTTATCGAACTCGTTCGGATGCACCAAATGAGTGGCATGAATTAATATCGACCAATACTACACGCATTCTTGAATGCTCTCCACCACAAACGGTGATTTAAAGCTATCCTTTAGTTATTTTTTATATTCACTAAAAAATAGTAATCGACATTTTCCTATCACACAGAAATTAATGATTTCTGTCGTTTAAATATGGTTACAGTAGAGGTCCGGAAAAGTGGTGAAATTACGGTAGAGACCTCCTTGTGAGTACGGTAAAGCATGCATTGAATTGGCGGTCAGTACTTATAGTCCATTCATAATGGAAGCCGTTGTGTTCTTCCTTCTTTAGCTAGACCTGCTGGGTCGTTTCGAGGCAGCTAGGGCTCATTTCTTTCAACTTACAGTCAAATATTACGTATCTGTTATCACTGTCGATGCAGTTAATGTTCACACTCTTTATTAGATTTTATTTTATTGTTTTGCATACAATTAAGAGGCTTTATTTACTATGAATTTTTATGCCTGCAGGTTTATTTATACCTACTGGTTTATTTATACCTATAAAATTAACAGACTTTATTAATAGGTTTTAATAATAAAAGCTAACTAAGTTTATTATACTTCATTAAACACGCACGCTGAAACTGATGTTTTTCGCCTATAGAAAGCTGAAGGTCATATGTACGACTGTGCGGCAATGGATCTATTCGAACTTGGCTCCAATCCATATCCATTCTATCTAATCAACCTGCGTCTACCGGTTGATCAAGAAGCTTGTCGTCGTGATCCAAAAGGTCCAAATTGCGCTATCGGACGAATCAGTGATCTTCGAGTTATCGTATGTATTTTATAGAATTACTCAATAATCTTTTATTTTTTATTAAAGAGAGATGTTATAAATTCTATGAATTAAATTTCAGTCTTAGATTTGTATGGCCATCTTCAATAGAAGGAATAAAATTCCCATGTGCTTTCTATCCTTTGAAAAAAAAATAATTTCATCATTAGCCTACTTAAATTAGGTGCAGACAAAGATCATTAGAAATGACCACCATTTATGGCTATGGTACGCGTTGAGTCGAATTTATGAAATATTTATTTCGATCTGAATTAAATAGGAATAATTTTTTAAAATAGAGATTGGCACCCATTTAATTCCATTACACCACATATTAATTCCATTCACAGTGTCTTTCATATCAGAAGTTCCAGCACATTGATTCATCGTATCCGCAGATCGACGCAACATTTATTGCAATTTTATCAAGACAATATGCAATATCAGGATTGCTAAGCTATGTGCTGTATGAATGCTTTCTGAGAAGTCGTATAGCTACGTTCAAAATTTCATGAGGTAGGAGATGAGAGATTTTCCACAGGTGATACATTTCCGGGAAAGCTTTAGAGAAATATAAGGAGATTGCAGGATAATTAGTGGGAAATATGAGGAAATTTTAGATGAATATCATTTTTAACTTGGAAATTCTTAAGAAAAAAAGCTAATAAAAAATTTTTTTTCAGGCGATTCATCAAAATGGTGGATTCACTGCTATTTGGCTATGGATGAAAACAATTGTTGCACCATTTGTGATTGCCGCTGTTATGTGGTATTGGAATAGAATCGTTGCGCTTAATCGTTATCCATATCTATTAGAAAAGGCTATTTTTGCTTTAGGATTAAGTCTTGCGATATTAGATTGTAAGTTGCTGTTTTCTTCTCTATAAAAATTGCATAAATATTTAATTTTTTTCTATGATTTCTTTTTTTTCCTCATAGTGAAATTGTTGTAAACATTTCGAAATTTTTTATTAATTCTTTTCACACCGTAGAATTTATTGGTCGATTTTTGGCAAAATATATTATTATTTATTATTAATAAAATAACATTATTATTGTTGATATTAATGCCACTGATAATATCATTATTATCATTAGTTTTTTTTTTTTATTATTGAGGTATCGAAATTTAGTTTGGAAAGACCATAATGCCAAATTTAAAGAGTGAACATTAAAAGGTCGACAGGAGAATATTATTGCGCGAAAGAACGAAATGAGAAAAATGACAGATTGCTTTCATTTAAAAACCTTTGATTTCAATATAATTTTACCCCTTCAGTCAATAATTTTAATCCGTTCATTAATATAATTGAATAATAAAATATTTTACGAAATGTTTCAATATAATTACTTAAATATAGCGAAATATAATGTAATGTGATTAATACAGAAATTTCTCGAAAAGAATCTTTTTTTTATCCCTAATGGGCATTCGATGTTTTCAATATTCATATGTTAATGCTTAAGGTCTAATAAATGTTTCAGAATTAAAAGATATATTATTCTATATTGCACAAAATAATTTTTCCTCTTTCATTTAAGCTTCCTTGAAAATTTCGTTTCTCTTCGAGGTATCATATTTTAGCTGTTCAATTTGATTAGGCACAAATATTGATTGTACTATACCGAATACTGTACTGTATTGTACTGTACTGTATTGTACTTGATTAGCACAAATATTGTACCAATTTGATTAGGCACAAATATTGATTGTACTATACCGAATACTTTATAATACATCAAATTATAGCGTTCTCTATGAAATTACTATTTTTAGTCCCATTGGAATGGGTATCATTATGGTTTCGTGCGCCTTTTATGCTTTTAGTTGGTGATATTCGTCAAGGATTATTTTATGCAGTTCTATTCAGTTTTTGGCTAATTTTTGCTGGTGAACATCTTATCGATGATACATCAAGAAATAATTTGGTAATAATTTTTGAAATTTATTCCTAAAAATTGAAAATTTTTTATTGATAAGATTTAAGGGGTTTTTTTTTAAATTTCAAATGAGTATATTTGAATGGAATCATTATTATAGTCGAAATCGAATCATCACTTTTTTTTTAAATCGGTCATTATATATGTTGATTCATATATGTGATATCTGCAAAATTTAAGGAGGAAGCACTCTATGTTTGTATAAAGCGGAGGGGGGGGGGGGGGGGGAGATAGTCGTGATTGAGTTTAGATTAATGGATCATATATGGGATCTTTTTTTTTCGATCCGTCTAATTCATATCTACACGTAATCAGGTGATATGAAGTAAATTATAACAGGTAGCATATTAGAACTTGAATAAATTATGGCAATAATCTTTGTATAAGAGGTTAGTCGGTGCATTAATATTACTATAATATTGAGAATATTAATGTTGCTCTCAAGATTATACAACTATTATGTGACTAGAAAAAATATAAATAATTGCTGTTGCGTATTTATTATTCAATTTTATTTCTGTGTTATTATGAAATCAGTTTTTAAAGCAAATAATAAAGTCGATAATTTTGCTATTTAATCGATTTGAATTCCGCAATTTCAGGCTTCATATTGGCGAAATTTAACTGCCGTACTTGTCGCATCAACTTGTTTATTGGTGTATGATATTGCCGAACGAGGTATGCAATTGAGTAATCCATTCTTTAGTATATGGGCATCGGAGAATGGATCAAAACTTGCAGTAAGTTGATTAAAGCATTGATTTTTGATCGTTTAATTTTGTTCAGTTAAGTGACGCATCACCTTTCAACACATCCGGTGAATCTCATTCTCTCCAAAAATTTGCTCATTTTTCTTCAAATTTGCATACAATTAAACATTGTTTTATATTGCGACATTTATGACAATGTTATATATTTGAGGAAAGTACCTTAAAGGTTGCTGTGTGAAAACCTTCGAGGTTCTTATAAGTTCTTATAAGCTGGAATTGTTCTTATAAGCTGGAATTGCGAAAGGAGGCTAGCAATAAATTTTTCTCCTTTTAAAAGTCATGGAATAAAAAAATGCCTGGCACATCGTGCTACTCATAAACGTTCTTTACCAGCCAAAAAATTAGGTTTTTGTTATATGGCCTAGAAGAAGTTGAATAGTGGAGATATTGATCTGAATTTATTGTTACAGTAATTGTGGAATTATTATCTCGCCTCTTTTTATCTTCTTTATTCTTAGGAAATATCCTCCTCTATCAATTCGTGCTTTCGTTTTTATATGTTTGGAGCAGGTGTAGTGACCTTTTGATAAGGTGCAACTAAAATATAAGACGTCTGTAATATCAAATTACAATATATAAATATAAATTATAAATATGGGAGAAGATACCATTTTCTTCTGAATCTGATATTATACCTCCAGTATGTTAATCTGAATGTTTACATTTGTCATCAAAGCCTTCCAGAATCCCTTCCTTCAATCCCATCTTTAAAAAAAAGGAGGGCAAATCCATCTTTCTGTGGCAATGAACGGAAAAAATTATCGAGCGCTTCTAGAGTTTTTCAATCACGGTAATAATATTTTTACATAAAAGTATTTAATTTCAGTATACTGTTGTGTATATCGCTTCAATATGTGTAATTTTCTATTTTTGTTTTCTCGCATATAAAGTTTGGAAAGTATGGTCGACAATAAAAATGAAACGATCTGCTCAACTCTATCGTACTAATGAGCATCGTCGTCTAAAGGTTTTCTATAAACTATTTAATATTACATGCTTTTTATTTGTAAACTATAAAAAAGAGATAAAATATAAGTTATATAAGTTCTATAGTGATCGAAAGTTTCAATAATAATATTTTTTGAACCTTGGTTACTTTTATAAGCTACTGGATTAGAAGAGTGGCCATCAGTAGACTATTTTAGCGATTTTAAATTCTTTGTTTCTTTTTTTTTTGGGATTCCGTTTATCATGAATAATGACATAGTTGTGCATGAATTTTTGAAGATGAAATTTAATTTTCCAACAATTTTTTTTAAAAAAGTATAAAATTTTGGCGTTTTTTGTTACAGCAATATTGGACGACGAGCAAAAGAGAGAAAATGGGTGATGGAAGAGGAGGGGGTGGAGAGAGGAAGAACGCAGTTCCACCTCTTTCATCCTGCTATTGACAAAACTTTTAGGAATATGTGTTTTTTTTTCTATCTTCATTCAATTGTGATACGAGATTATGAAATGAACGATTAATTCATTGTCGAGTACTACAATAATTTAGCATATCGCTTCTCTCAAAAAACTGCAGAATTACATCGGGTATAGTGAACACGAAATTGAAGATAAGTGCTATAAGATGCTGATTTCAAAAATGTTCTCAGATTGAGGTTGGGCTTTAGTTGAGTTGAGTTCTTAGTCATTTGGGTTAGTCGGAGGTTGGGGTGGGAGTTGGGGGAGGTAGGAGGAGCCGAGAAGGGAGGGAAGGGGTTCAACGGCTTCGATATTCATCAGCAAATATCCCATTTCAGGTGGAAGCAATAATATATCGGTTTAAATTCCTTATGTTTTTCACACTTGTATGCGCTGCGTTTACGGTAATCTCCTATATTATGAAACAAGTAAATTCCTTTTTTTATTTTTTTTCTTATTCTCTAATTTTTTTTCTTGTGAATTTACTCTTATTATCGCAGTATAATAATTTAAAGTTAGAACATTTATTTAAATTTACTTAATTCAAAAAAAAAATTGATTGAGATTTAAATATAAGAAATTGGACTACCTTAACTGATCATTGTAATATAATGGCAAATTCACTGCGATTTTTTGCATTGGAAATATTTATGAAAAAAATAGAAATGAGCAGATTTTCTATAATTTATCATACTAGAATTAAGAGAGGATATTTTTGAATTTTTTTTTTTTTTAAACGAAACAAACAATAGTTTTTATATCGTAATCATAAATTTTTTTTAATGCTGTTGAAAACATCTTTTTTTTTTTGAGGCGTATAGGCTATTGATATTGATTGATAAATAAAATAAGAGAAGAATTACATTAGAAAATTTACCTTAGTTCATCTATTATTATTTAAATATAATGATTAAGTAATTAAATAATTAAATACACTTAATTGAATTTGTTGCTTTTTTTTTTCAGTATGGAGAGGGACAAATCCATAGCGATACACCAACGGAAAGTATTTTAGTGCATTCAACATCAGCGTTTTTCACAGGAACTTTTGGAATGTGGAATATTTATGTGCTTCTACTCTTGGCGTTGTATGCACCTTCACATAAACACTACGCTAATGCAAACGGTAATCAATTCCGCCTTTTTTTTTCTATTTGAAATGCACCGGAAGTTTTTAAATACGCTTTCGAAAAGAAAGTTATCACCTTTTTGAACCAATTAATGATGGTATATGCGGGAATGTATGGCGGAAGAAAGTATAGAATGATATGATATGCGACTTTCTGACAAATTAGAAGGTCTAATGTTGTAGAAATTATTAAATTTCATCAAATCAAGTCATAAATCCCCTCTTCTTATGATTATAAAACTTTTTTTTAAAGCAACAACTATCAAACGCACACAACTCGGCAGTGATGCGATTCTATGCCAAAATTCGGCATTCGAAATTCTTCAATGAAAGAAAATTAACACGTCTTCATAGAGTATCGGCGATATCAGTTAGGATTATGTGCGATATTGATCAGAGATGTATGCGATATCGGCGAGGATAAAGATTTCCTTAGAAATATAAAAGAATGAAAATTTTAGTTAGAAGTATTGAAAATGTAAAGCAGAAGTTTTTTATCATCGTGGAAGTGTAGCCGATGAAGGTGTTGCTATGTTCTTTCTGCCTTTAAAGGTGGAATGTGCTAATAGCACAATTGACAAACATTTCTTGTTGCGAGGAATGATACTTCAATATGCGATTTTTTCCATAGGAAGCCCGACCTTCAAAATCAAAGCCTGCATGTTACAAGAAGACAGTCAATCTCGGTCAGTAGTCTGGTTTGTGGAAGCTTCCTGCTCAACCCTCACTTTTTAGCCATGACAAGAAATGGTCGCTCAACGGTTCCAAAATAGACCATTGGCTCACCGAAATGCTGCAGTCATATAAATAAATAAAATAAAAGTGCATCCTGAGAGAACCTTTTTTCAAGTCTTAAATACTACTAATATTATCAGCATTATCAGTAGTACTCTGAAGTACTCATAGTTGTGGTTATCGCATCGCTACTAGCTTCCATAATGATCTTATTTTAGGAATGAATTTTATTTCATTTTTCACCGAATATTTTCGTTGTCAAACGTATGGAGTTTTCAGTGTTGGCGGATGAAACAGAAGATCTGATGGATGGTACGGCAACCGAATCCGCCGCCTTAACCACATTTGTGAAACCGGCTACTGACTGAATTGGATTCACAAAGAAGGGAATTATTTTCTTCTGATCGCTTAATGAAATACAAGACTTATTGCATGAGTGGCAGTTTGTTTGTTGTGAACATCGATGTGCCAAATTTTGCATTGTTCTTAGTTTGGACGCAATTATTTATTTTTCTATTATAGACATAATTTCTTCATGCAAAACATAAAGGGATCAAGTGGGTGATTTCAATACTACGAGAAGTTTTCTTAGAATAAAGTTTTGATCAAAAGGCTATTATTGATTTATTCGTATATACTTGTGGTCGATATTTGAAAATTTTTCTGGTCGGCATATTTCCTGCTTTTTCCGGAAATGAACTTGCACCTGAGTTGTTGTTAGGTTTTTTGAAGTAATAACTGATCCGATGGTGAAGTATTTCGTAGGTATTTTTTTAAATTCGATTTAGCAATTATATTTATATCTTAAAATATAAGCTTGCTTATTTTTTTAGTTTATTAGGTTTTGTTGAATATTTTAGCTTTGCACACGATATTACTTCAAATTTCGCCAACGTTTCGGCACTTTGCCAGCATCAAGCACTGAAAATCGATTGCTTTATATATTTAAATTGGAAGACAATCTAAACAACCAGAAATAGAAAAAGCAAAAAGGGAGGGGAATTAATATGTAATGTAAGCTGTAAGTGAAGGAGATGGGAAAAAATAATGGGGAGGAGTTGCAAAATACTGATAACAGGAAAGTGCACAGATGGATCTTATGTCATATATTACCTGTTCAATTTTTAATTTTTGAAATATAATACTTCATCATAATTCAGCAACGTTTCTAGGTAAAATGGAAATTATGGTGAATATCTTCTTATGGATACTAATATCTTATGGATATTTTCTTGTGGAGGAGCGAAAAACAAGTAATATGTGGTTGGACAGACGGGAGGGATGTGTACGGCGAAGGAAGAGAGACAGTATTTTTAGCAATGGTTTAAGGATGAAGCACAGATCATATCGAGAAAAAATTGAGATACTGAAATGTTACACGACTGTGTGTAGTTCAAGATGTTCGAGAATGTTCTAACAGGAACGAGCAATAATGGATGGTCTTTGAGAAGGTTTGCGCAGACGAGGTCTTTTTGCAAATAGAAGGGACACATGTTTGTAGGGGGATGGGGGAACCTTTATATACAAGGAAAATAAAAGAAATGAAAAATTAGTAACCAATATTTTATAAATAATTTCATATTTAGTAATTCATTGATATATCCTATGCAGTAAATTGTTTCGCTTAATTAACTTTTTTATGCAAATAGTCGTTCTTCCGCTTAGATAAATTTTTCTTGCGTTTTGTTGAAAAATTGGTCGTTTATATTTATCGAATAATGGGAAGAGTCTGTTTTTTAAGCTTTATGAATTCTATGATGATGAATTGCCAGTTGAATATATTTCGGCAGTTCGCCTTATCTCTTCCTTTCTTTTTCTCGAGGGAATGCTAAAAAGGCATATCTTTATGTTTTTTTTTTTGAAATAGCCACAATCCTAAACTAGTAGAGAGACGCATAACGATTCAAAATATTACACTTGTTGTCATTCGATTTTTTACGATTACGCAGAAATGCATAAAAATTATCAGACGATCTCATTCGTTCGATCCAAACCCATTTATAAGTTTTTCAAATGGGCACCGCAGTCGGTTTTACTTCATAAGATGGAAGGAGGAGGAGGAAGGACGAGGAAAGCGTTGAGAAATGTTTGAATCTGTTGCATATAATTCCTTAGTGAAAACCTTTTTGGAAGGTTGAAGAGGAGCGCTCGTTGAAGTAATAATAAAACATTGGCAAGATAAAAATGGCCATTGTATCACTTTTTTTTCGCCTATATTTTATTTTTTTTTCTTTTTATCTATTGCTTTTAGAATGTGTGCATTATTTTTTTTTTTTTTGGTTCTTTAAAATCCATTCTTTGATATTCTGCATAGGTAATTTTTCATTACTGTTCTTCATATATTCAGCATTTTAGAGATTTTTACTTTCTCAAATATTACATCTTTACTGATGTAATTTCGTCGTAGCTAGAAGAACGTTTCGAGGTGTATGATGTAATAAACCTCTAGGTAATAGATGATGTGGTTATTTCTTTTTGATATGTTAGAGATGCAAATATGTGAATATTTCTTTCATATGGTTTCTTCTCATGTTAATGACTTTTTTGCTAAGTCAACGCAAAAATATTTTCTATACGAATCTCTCATTATTGTATATGTTCTCCTATCAATGATTCTCTAATATATATGTGTTTTTTAATAATGCATCCCTTCAGTTGTTTTTTTTTTTTTTTAAATTTTTAAATAAACATATCGCTATCCTCGCTAACGATTTTTCTCCTTCTAAAGCAAATAAAAAGTTTTTTTCTTTTCATCGTCGACGTTATCAGATGAGTTCCAAATCGAAGGTATATGTGTGTTAAATGTGCTCCGGCTCCGGAGCCGATAACTTATTCTCTAGCACCTCGATTTATTGGAATATTTTTTGACCGGATTTATTTAAAATAACGATTTTAAATTAGATTTAAAGCCAAGAGTTTGAAAATATTAGCCCATCTTCAATCAAGTATGCTAAGATAAAATTAATGATACTAGATATAGTTTAAGACTATTAGTAGCTTCGAATAAGATATGCAAAGAAAAGTTTTATGTTGTCAATTCCGCTCTCAAAGTCGTAATCTTAGTAAGGTGATTTGCAATGCATTACAAGAACGAAAGGTGTAAATGGGTGTAAAATCTAAGAAAATAGGTGAAGAATGCGATATAAGATTTATTTACCACTACGGGTATAAATGAAGTATCAATTATGGGAAAACTTGAGGCAAAAGAAGTGCTAGAAGGATAAAAAGATGTGACCACCGATATACATATGAACAGATCAAAGAGCGTAAGTGAAAAAAAAATGATTGAATTAATATATTTCAACGCAGCTGTTGATGCGAGTTTTAAAACTATCCTTATATAACCGGGTTGGAGAATAATGTTTCGAGCAGGAAATCGCATTTTTCATGGAAATACATCTTCCGATCATAGAGTGTAATTGTTGAATTGTTTATCCCGCATTATATTTGCCCAACCTAATAGTTAACAAATTAATTTCCCATTAACGCCTTTATAGAAATATTTCCGTTCGATCATCTCATTTGTTGTCTTTATCTACATGAATTATTTATTTCGATTACTTCGTTTATTTTCCGTTTCATTTAACCGGCATTTTATCATTTATCGTATCATTAACATATTTCTTTGGAATTCCATTTTATTTATTTTTTATGGTTCTAATTAAATCTTATATTGTATTCTTTGGGGCTATAGTTTCCAAGATTTTCATTTTATGGTATTACGATTTGATTTGTTCTTCTTTTCGAATTGCTCTTTTGTACGATATGATGCATTTTATAACACATTATGTGTTATGATTATGACTATAACAGTCGAAACGTAGCATAAACTTCTTATGGTCATCATGTTCCGCACATTGGATGATTCTCAGCATGTTTAATTCTATTTCAACCAACATAATAGAACTGCTAAAGAAATCGGCATACCCACATATAATAATATTTACCTGATCGACTACTTATATATCAGACTACCGTATTGGAAGAGACGGCATCTTTTAATTCAGGTCGCTCGAAACTACCTGAGCAGGCTTCACGTAGCTCGAAACCAACTAAAGGGTTCTATTTCGGTGCCACCTTCACAGAGCCATCGTCGGTCAGGTCATCTGAATCGGTAACGCTTTCTGAAAATTGGAAAGAATAACAAAAAATTCAATAAAGAATTGAATTTAATTACCGCCTGAACACAAGATGTTGACGTCGGTGTTATTAATGCAATGCTTGAACACCTCTCTTATATAATATTTCGTCATTTATAACTCCCTTCCATTCTCATACGGTCTACTTCGGAATAGATAATAATTTTGAGACCCTAGGACTTATAAACGAAAGATACGGTGATTAAAACAAGGTTTGTTACATTCTTATATGAAAACTACCGTGTGAAAAAAACTTGGAAATCAAGAAAAGAGTATGAAAAGCATTTACGATTACGGTAGTTTAGCATCAGAGCGTAGATGTAGGGCAAAATTCAGTAGCACTAAGAATAGTATAAAATAATAGTCTTGGAAATGATGATTTGGTAAGCTCAAACCTTAGAGCAAACCTTCTCGAGTGGGGCAGTTTTTATGCTAAATGCAGTTGTATCTGTGTATTGTGCCAAATACGGTCGATAAGTTGCCAGATCCGGTCGAGTCGACTGTACGATGCAGATACAGTCAACTATATATTCTTGCAACGGAAGTTTACTGAAAATTTGCGTAATCAGGTATAGGAGCCACTTGATTGTGCTGCTACCCCTCTTATTTAGTCGACCGACCGAGCACAACAATTAATAAGCTAGAGATTTTGCATTATTCGTTTAAAAAGTAACGCGTGATCGATTAAAGTCTTATGAGCACATCAAAAACACACTAACGATCAAACTCTCTGGCTCACTTTAAAAAAAATCAGCCTTCAGTACGGCGTATTGTTCACGTACTCAGTTGCGTTGTTTATATTCGTCACAGGTCGTTTTCTTTTTCTTCATGTTTTTATTGGCAAATTTTTATGTCGTATTTAACTGCAATATCGATCATTTTTGAGGCAATGAAATACGACATACTTTTTGAAATGCAAATGCAAAATGTAGATTGCAAATTTTTGAATAAAATTGCATATTTTCATGCGCTTTTTTGCAAATTGCAATGGTTTAAATATTTTCATATGCAAAAGTGCTCGTTGCAATTGCACTCTTTTTTTTTGCAAATTGTTGAAAGGGGAATTCTTAGGAAAATTTCGAGAGCGAATTAATTTCGTCAAAGAAATTCATTCGCAGCAATCAAACATTGCACTTATTATGCGCTTTTGCAAATTTTGCACCTGCATAATTCGATTCTAACGTTATCTTATAAATAGATGCATTATTGCTTTAAATTATGAACATATTACTGCATAGGTCTTTTAATTTATTGGAAATTTATGGAATTGTAATGATGAGTGCAATTGTAAACGCGCACCTATCGTACTAAGTGGATTGATGCATTTTTCCACGTGCCTCGTTAATTTTGGATAGCTATTAAGTAGCTAAAGGAATTGTGAAGGTGCGCACTTCCAAACGCTTATTGCACTTGCTAGCAATGAACACGCTTGGGGTCGCAAGAGCGAACCGCTTCCAGCTATCTCCTCGCAGCACTGGCCTCATCGAGCAGCACTCTTAATAGCCGTTACACAGGTATTGCACATACATTCTCAGGTAAGTGTGGCATTCTCGATTATAAGAAGCATTTGTAATAGGTGATATAAATGGATCATTAGTCTGTCGTGCGCGACTATTTACAGCCACTTCGAGTTTCGACGTTCGCGAAACGGCTCACAAGCCAACCCGAGTTCTCCCGGCACTGAAGAGCTTAGAAGGCAACCGACCTCGCGAATACATCAAGCCTTCTACTCATGTGGCTTGTGAATTGCTCGAGCCTCAGACATCGCCATTGGCCATTCAGAGCAACAAGATTGGATAGTTGTGGCACTTTAAGCGCGTCCTAGGCGCCTCCATCGTCAACTCCATCCATATTCTATATCTTCATAATAGCAAACGTTTCATGTATTCAAATATGAACTGAATTGAACGAAATTGGATCTGTCTGATAACGGCGACAGATTACAATCTTTATGTGCCGTCTACTATCTCAAGTTTTCAAGTGTGTTTTCAGCTTTCTTTGTTCTATTTTTTATCGTTTTTAATTCGACATTTATGATTTCGTCGGATTGAAATATTTCTTTGTGAGTGATTTCCTTTTAAATTGATAAATGATTCACAATCGAAGTGATGACTTAAGTGACAAGTGATTTAAATTCCTAATAATTATCGTTTTGCCTAGAGAGATATCAATAAATAATGGATTTTGTTGAGAATCTAAATAGAAAAGCGAAATTTTGACTTCAAGAAGTTTAAACTTCAAGTTCAAGTTCAGGATGAAGCTTTACTTTGAACGATAGAAATATTATTTATGTATATTTTAAAAATATCGAAATTGATATTCGTAATTGCAATCGATTAATAGTGTTTCGTAAATAGATATTCGTAAAATATTCGTAAAATATTCGTAAATAAATATTAATAGTGTTTCAACAAAAAAATTTTCTCTATGAAGAAGATTTTTTTCAATTGTCTCATCGGAATTAGATATGTGCTTTACGGTGTCTTACATTAAATACAAACAACTAAATGAAATTAGGTTTATTTTTTCAATTGTTTTTAAAAAAATATAATGTAATTAAATGCGCCAACCGTCTCGATGGAACAAACTCGTTCATTAGGGGAGGTATTTTGAAATATCGTCTTTGATGACTTATTAATTTTGTTTAATTTCAAAAATTAAAATTTTTTTCATTGAAAATTTTTCAACATTGAACTTCCAGGAAGACGGAGATAAATCAGTTATTCAATTCTTAAAGATTTAAGTTTAAGAGAAGTATTTTAATGATTTCGAATTGGAACCCAGTTGTTGAATAGCTATCTTATATTAATTAAAACTGAATAGTTACGCATATTAGCAACCAAAAATTAACTTATGGATCGAATATCCTCAACGATTTTCGATCGAATTAATTTCTATACCTATTTCAGTTCGACTATTAGTTGTGGTTTTAGATGAGTCTACAACAACGAAGAATTCAATTTGTATCGGCAATAAAAAGTGATATTTCGATAAGCATCGAATTGTAAATTTTATGCATAACTTTAAGCATTTCTAATGACTATTATAGAATATCTTTATTATATATTATTATAATATTCTAGTGCACGTTTAATAATTATGATTATTATTTTATAAAATCTAATTTTAAAAAATAGTTGAAGTTTAGTGGAAAGTATTTTTTGCAATAGTAATATTAGCAAAAAAATTTTTTTTCAACCGATTTTTTTTCTCATATTAAATTACTTCTTTACATTTGAAGTTTGCTTAAATATTCATATTTCTAAACGGAATTTAATTTTGCGTTTTCAAACTTTTAAGCGATAATATAGAAATTCTTTTTTTGAAAAATTATACTTTCATATAATTTAGTTGCAATTATTCATTAAATTTTAAATTTGTACTTAATTTTAATCTTTTTTTTTCTTTTTATTAATTTCCGAATATGATCTGAATCGTTTTTCGATTATTTCTATGCATCCCGAAATTGTTTATAGAATTTTTATGTTTTTAGTGTAATTTATAGTTGTTTTTGAGTATCAATATTTTTTCGAAGCTGTCTTACTGTCTTACAGTTTTGTGACATATTTTCTTCCACTTTCTTGAAGCACATAAATATCATCGCAGTTGAGAAGAGTCTTCTTGATTCTATAGTTGTATCCTATTCTAATGCGTCTGCCCTTTCTATTCATTTATAATGAAAAGAAATTCTTTAATTTCTCGTTAAGTGTGTAAAGGTGCACAGACATTCTCAAGCCTCTTTTATTACCTTTAGCTGGAGGTTGTAGAAGGGATTGACCTCAAATGGATATTACATATCGATGTTAGAAGGCTGTCTTAGCGAAGATATTTCACAAATAGACGATTTTCTAAGATTTTCTAATCTGCATCTGAACAGGTCGATTCTCTGGAGTCGATTTTCGAGATGCAATGCTGTAACTTTGACGTACCTTAAGTCAACGCCCCTGACAGCGGATCGTCGAACATTATTCTTCAAGTTATCGGCCTATTGACCGTTCCAGTACACCCGAATTTCTCTAATAAGTTGTGTATCAGTCGATATTTTTGTTTTAAAGTATAATACACATTCTTGTACCCGTTGTTGACTTAAACGCGATGCGAATTTGAGATTAATGTTTTTTAAACATAGCAGCTCTTTGTCGCTCAGTTATTTTAACGACTGAATGAAAAATGTCAATGTTGGAAGCAAAGCGTCGAAATTGAGAGACAGATGGTGTCATCACCTTTATTTTTTGGAAATGATGAAAGTCAGATCGATTGAAGCCGAAAAATTTGTATGGTCTTAGGTGAGAAGATGAAATATTGCGACATTTTTTTAAAGCAAAATAGCCCACTGCAAGCTAAAATGCATCTCGTCAGTCAAATTCACATGCAGTGTGATCTACGACTTAAGGCGTGACGTACGTATTATAACCCCTAACCCCTTTAATTCACGGCATTGCATATACTGCCATCTTCACATGCTGAAGGCCCGATCACTCGCCCTTCCCTGTCCCCCTTTCACCTCTCCTCTGCGTTTCAGATTTCACAGATGCCCAGAGTTGGGAAAGAAAAAATTGCAGAAGTGTGATATAAAAGAATGCTTTGCAAACATGTTTCTTCTCTTAAGCGATGAAAATTCAAAATAACTAAACGTCGTTATCTTGTTTCTTTTGTTAAGTCTTGCTTAGAAGTCGTTTTTTTTGGTTTGATTGGCTCTTCGACTTTCTAAACGCACTTTTACATAATTTTGAGGAATATATATATTTTTTATATTGCTATCGATTCGTAAATTTTTCAGCGTACTCCTTAAGACTGCCATTGGAGAAGGGAAAAGGAAGAGGAGGCAAACTCTTTTGTAATTTCCGATCCTAGAATCTTCGGTATCTCATATCTCGAATTGCCGATTCTATTTAGAAGTTTGTCAGTTATATGATTTTTTATATATATATATATATATATATATATATATATATATATATATATATATATATATATATATATATTCTTATACGAAATTATCTCGTCACTATTATTGTTGGATTTTTCAGTGACTTTGTTATGTTTCGATGACTTGGAATGATGTAAATGATTTTCTCTATTCTATACTTTTTATATGGATATACATTATTGAGATCGCTAAGCGTTGAATTATATGAAAATGAAACCGAAATTTAAAGAAACAACTATAGAATATAGAGATTTCAGGAACTGAAATTTGAGTTGAAGTGCTTTCTTAAGAAGTGAACGCTGAGCTCTTAATAATATCAGGATCCATCCATAATTCAAAACTCCGCACTACGACTTCAGTTTTATTTGTTTCCTAAGTACAACTATGAGCTTCATTAATAATTTCAAAAAATAAGGCTCTTATTTTTGTATGATTTACAATACAAGTAATGAGCACAAACTTTTAATTATATATCACAAAGTAATTGAAGCAACTAGAACAATTTAGAGGCATTTAGAAGCAACTAGGAAAATACTTGTGGAATTTATTATCCAATGTTGCTGTTATGAGTACTACCTTCTATGATCTTTCTTGTCATATTTTCTACCGAGTTTATTTCATACATCAGCGTATGCAATACTTTTTTATATTTAGCCGATTAGACAGGTAAGAACGGATTAACTTTAAGCATATTTGCGTATAGCTCTCGACAGATTTCTATCGTTGACTTTTCTTTCGTTTTCTTTTGTGTGATGCCGTATAGCCAGAGCAAATTAGGGGATATACAGA
This sequence comes from Ascaris suum, assembly GCA_013433145.1. Classification (NCBI taxonomy): domain Eukaryota; kingdom Metazoa; phylum Nematoda; class Chromadorea; order Rhabditida; family Ascarididae; genus Ascaris; species Ascaris suum. Next base: position 1,655,272 of record CM024183.1, on the reverse strand, counting down.
TGCGTGTTTTGCAATGGCTAGAGTTCAATTAAATGAATATATAGAAATAAAATTAGGTTCATAATGAAACGTTGTTGAATTAAATTCTGCGGGAAAAAAGACGAATTAGTGGCTTGATCTTTAATCAACGATTTTATTTAAGTATTCATTGGAAGAAGATTTATTTTTCGTTTTTTTTTTTTGCGAAATTCTTCCCTTTATTAAGTTCCACTGAATTAATTTTGAAAAACTACGTCATCACCTGGGCTTATAAGGGATGGAAACGGTAAATATGCACTTGCGAAAAATCTAGAGTGGATCATAGTTCGGTTCCTGCAGAGTACTCGCTGAGATTTTTTCTTTTTTTTTTGCATAATATTGATAGAAGAAATCAATTTTGGCAGAAAGGTATCTCAGAGGAAAATACAAAATTGAAGCCAAGGCTTAAGAAATTATCACATTTTAAACCCATGGGAAATAAGTTATTCGTCTATATTGCTCACTCGAGGAAATTTTTTCATCAGTATTAAAAAAAAACTTTTTTTTTGGAATAAGTTTCTCATATAATTGTAATAATCAAATTTTTAATGAAATATTTTTATTACCAGTTAACTCATATTGCTCGAATTAATTTATTTCTCAAAATAACGCAAATAACATAGAAAGTCGATAATCGATTTGATCAAATATGCATAAAAACCGATAGATAATTTTTTACTTTCTGATTAATTACAATTTGATTAGAAAATAAAATAAAATATTTTTTAAAATAATTTCCCTATAAAATTTTGTATAATTTTTTTTTGAGTTAAAAAAAATTCTCTCTTGAAATATTTCCAATGTTTTACTCGTAACTAATAATTTAATTTAAATGTTAAAAAAAAAAAAGAAAAATCAACAAAATTATCGAAAATTGATAAGAAACAAATTTTTAAAAAAAAAGAATAAAGAAATTTAAATTGATGAGAGTGCAATAGTTAACGATTTCAAATAGAAAAACAATGAAAATCACAAAAACGATATGCGAAAATTTTGTTAGGAAATTAAAAAATTCAAAAAAAATAAATATCTTCAAGAAATAGGAGTAGTATTCAAGCAGAATTTTAAAGACTACAATTATAGGTCAATAGAAATGGTCACATTATAATTCATAACCGTTATGAAATTATTTGGAGGAAGTGAAAGAATAAAAAGTATAATCATGTTGATAAAGTATAATAAGTAAAGTATAAAGAATAAAAGTATAATAAAAAGTATAGAAGTAGAATTATATAAATCCGAATAAAAAATATAGAATTTTAAGTTCATAGAGAGATGAAAGAAGAAATAAAATATAGAAAAATAATTGATAAATTGAGAAGTAAATGAGGAGAAAAATATTGTTAGAAGTTAATTGTGCGAAAAAGTAGTAATTGCATATCGATTTTTATTATTTCTAAAAATAGTAAGGTTGTTACTATTTCATAAGATTTATATACAATATACTGAATACAATTGAGTGAGTAATTGTTCATTTTCGGTAATAAAACCTACTGATTACTTTCTAGTTTGTTAGATGGTATATTTGATGATGGTATACGATATAGATGGTACGATCGTTAAAACCGGAAATAATTTTTAATTTAATTGAATAACATTAAATATAATCTCATAAACAACATTTCATTCCAATTTTTCAAATAAACCCTAGTCGTTTACTTCTATAAAGTAAGAAACTGTTATGTAGGTAATATTTAATAATAAAATTAAATGAAGTATTGAACATTTCAGATTTATTTACCACTTTATTTGTTGCTTTGAAAATTTTTAGATATTGATGATTGAAATGCTGAATATCATTAGTGAGGATTGTCCTATTGAGGGGAACCAATTTTTACTTGAATAGCGGTAACGAGTATAATTTTTCATAAAACGTTCCTCGCATTATGTGTTTATCAAACGACGTCGCGACATTGATGCTCTCGAACTATGCCATACTTATGCCGCCTTTCGTCCTCCCACCCTCCCTCAGCCCCACTTCTGTGCTGTCTTCAAAGATTGTGGTCACCGGTTGATGGTTTACGCCAAGAGTAAAATTTCAACCATGGCCATATTTTAACTATACATTTAAAATTTAGAAATATGTATGCTCTCATCTTGAGATGCTTACCCTCTTGGAGGTGCGCTTATCGACGATGAGATTTTCGCATAGCGATAATTTGAATAAATTTTTAGACACTATATTTTAAATAAACTAATTACCTATTTTCAGATAAGTTGTATTATCAATTACAATGACGTCATCGACACAAGAGATCAACCTCTACGATATGATATTTCATATTTTCTATGCTATAACCGGAATATCTGGCATTCTACTAAATGTACTACTTCTATACTGTACTATATATCGAAATCCGAAGAGTTTAAAAGAGTATCGTATAATCATAATTAAATCTGTTATTACCGATCTAGTGCTGATCCTTTCTGTTGCGTTCGTCGAACCAAGGTAATTGTAATTATATGATTTAAGTACAGCTCACTAACAGCTATTTCATGTGCTTCTTGTATATTTACTAGGTAACAAAGTTTTATGGCAAAGATATATTTGTACGTATGTGCGTGTCCTTGTCTGTCTGTATTTCCGGTACTTTCAATTTGGGAACCGCTAAATTTAGAGCTACAGAAATTGGAAGCAATGTATATTTTATCTCATGTTGATACATTAATTTTGAAAAGACTCAGAAATATTCAAATATGACAAAAATTTGCATATATTTTGCAATAATCGGATAGTCATTTTATAGCGGCTGAGTCAAAGGAAAACATTTTTTTTTGTAGATTTTAAGTCAGTTGGATGAGCTATAACATGAAACGAATGAAATGTGAAACTGACTAAATAGGTAAGTGGGACAGAAAATAGCATATCGTGACAGCTTTTGTTGCACTCTTCTACTCTCGTCTTTCTTAGCAAATAACAATGATCGATCGATTAGCAAATAACAATGATCGATGAAACGATAAAAAATAGGTATCGAGAAAAAACAATAGTATATGGTTATAAAATAGCGCTGGTTTGAAGCTCTAACTTTAGATGCTCTAGTAGAGAGGAGAAAAATGTCCGAAGGATAGAAAGATGGTGGTTTAAAGCCATTCATTTATCAGCTTGAATGAAGAGGATGAAGTAGATCGCTGCTGAATGTTGCGAGAAATGTTCTTCCTCCCTTCTCCCCCTCCACTTCTCACGTGATGTCAAAGCGTCAGAAACAGAATGGCGCCGTTGCGGGTAAAAGTAATCCATACTCTTTGAGTCTGTGTGTCGGCAAGCTGTCGGAGCGTGGGATTCGGCTAATAGGGTATACAAGTTGAACGGTGATTAGCAAAAAGTAGTTTCAATGCAAATTACGTTTAAGTAATTTCATTGGTCATTCGTTTCAGTGTCATTATTGCTAACTTTCGCTTTATTTCTTAACACAAAATTTGCATATAGAGAAAAATAGACGTAAAAAATAAATAGACAACTTTGAAAGCATAAGAGAGCATCATAATAGATAACTACTTCAAAATGGATGACAGGAGGTATAGGGTTCGAGTTCCATTCACTTTGCACAATTTTCTCTTCAATATTTTTAAATCCAAATTTCACGTTCACAATAATATCGGTTGCAAGTAACAGATGGTTATGCCTCAGGGCTATTCTTCTATATACATGAGCTTTGCTCAACAAATAATTATAAAGAATTTAGGATGATAACGATAAACACAATGTACGTTCATATTGTAAATGGTCCAGCTTGTTATTTCGGTCATAATGTAGCGTTCGTATTTTATGGCTTTACACTCAATATGTTCTTCTATACGATAATTTCATTTCCGCTTCCATTTGCATATCGTTATTATGTGATAAAGAAACCATGCGATCGTCGCAAACAACTTCTTTTTGCATCGATTGGACTATACGCTATTGCATTTTTGCAACTGGTTTGTTTAGACAACACATTTCATTAATTATTTCAGCTCAAATCGATTGTATCTTTTAAAAACCGTTAAAATAAGGAAAGTTTTTTTCTTAAATTATTAGCTTCAATTAGATGAATATTCAAAATTCTCTATTTATTTATTTATTTATTTATTTATTTATTTATTTATTTATTTATTTATTTATTTATTTGTATATTTATTTCAAGAAGCTAATCGCTATGAAAAAGTGTATAGAGTGATAAAAAATAAATTACAGTAGAGCTAGTAAATGGTTTAAATGAACGGATTTGAAAAAAAGAAATACAGATATTAAATAAGGTAGAGGTGAGAAAAAAGTGAATAGCACATAAATTGAAACAAGTATGAGATTTTTTTTAGAAGCCACAGAGATATGACAGCCGCCGACCACGATAAAATTTTATTAACCACTTGAGAGTAATGTAAGAGGCAGGTTCGTTAAATACGCCTATTTCATAAGAATTTCTTTGTAAGACCTTGCGATATTCTTGTCGAATCGCATTTGATGACCTTAAAAAGAAGAATGAGAGAGAGAGAGAGAGAGAGAGAGAGAGAGAGAGAGAGAGAGAGAGGAGAGAAAGAGAGAGGGAGAGAAAGAGATAGGTGGAAGAGGTAGAACTTTGAAAGCGAAATTACAGAACGGCCCCTTTAAATCAGTAGTCAATTTTGGAGGGGTATTTCTTTACATTTATGAAGAACGACTAAATAAAAATACATGTAATTTTACGAACAAAGAGGAAAATGGAATGAAGACAACTTTATAGTTCGAGAGCAAAACCATTTACTACCGCTTTAAAAAGTTCCATATTAGAAACTTTGATGCAAAGCTTACAAGAACAAAGAATTTCACCTATATTGTTTTTAATTTTATTAATACTTCATAGGTTTAAAAGAAAATATTTATGTCAACGTTTCTACGTTTTATTTTCCATAAATGACGTCATAATTGTTTCCATTTTTGATGATTGTTTTATCCACTACACCTCACAACGATTTCGGTCTTATGCGTTCAGATTTGCACGTGTTCTTGGGTGCTCCAGGAATACAGATATATGAGATTATGTACGTTTATTTTAGTATTCATATAAACAAATGTATGCATTCTGAAACGGTCTGTTGTGGGATAGGATGGATGGGGGGAGGGGGGGACAAGGGAGGAAGCGGAGAGGGATGAAATTCTATGCGGATAACATCTAATACCCAAATTTCTTTAAGTATTAATGGTCTATGATATGCATTTTTTCACGCTTTTCTATATTCACGCAACCATCGTCGTTTTCCTCGATTATCGCTGTTACTGATGTTCAATTGTCAGTTGAGACGGTTGTATTCGTAGCTTTTAATTCAAAGTAAACAATTCTTTTATATAAATCAAAAACATTTCACAATAATCGATTGCGCCTTTAAATGGAATGTGTAATCATAACTGGGTTACTCAATCACACTATCAACGTTTCATCCCATTTAATTCCTATATACAGGATATCAGGAGAAGGCTGAAAGGGGGGGGGGGGGGAGGAAGGAGTGAGTGACTAATAAAGCTGCTTAGTCGGTGAATTACTGCAACCGACCAACACATACAGCAAGGTAATCACGAGGGTCAGATGTGTAAAGCCACCGATTAGGTTCCGTAGAAAGTTGATAGAAAAGTTTATTTCTCATGAAGAAAAAAGCGCCTTACTTCTGCAAATATCAACAATTAGCCATTATAGAAATGGGCGAAATATTGCTATATATATGATGGATACTTGTTCGATTTGGATAGATTGCACTATGCAAATGCATTATTTGAACTATTTTCAGTTGGTATTTTTATTCACGCAAACCGATGAAATGTATGTACGCAAATTCCTTAATCGTCATCTACCAGAAATTGTGGAAGGAAAAGTGATATTTGGCACTGATCTGATATTAAACGCGTTAACCATCATCATTCTAATCACGATTGTTGTTACCCCATTACCCGCATACATTATGATAATCTATTATCGCTGGAAGGTAAGTGTAAAATCCGTCCATATTGAATAATAGCATATATCTATTTTACAAATAGCAAATATCTATTTTACAAAACATAGTGAAGTGGTTAAGTTGTTTGTTCGGAAAGTGGAAGGTTGAAAGTTCGAATACCGTATGAGTTGGGAATTTTATTTCTCCAAGATACGCGGAAAGTGATTCTATATACTAAAGTCAATTATTGTTTCGATTACTTCTATGAAATTCACAAAAATCGATTCCATCCTCTCAAAGCATTCCGAACATATGCCGAAGGATTATCATCCAAGCGCAACAGAAGAATTTAACATGTGGTATATGTGAATGACAGTACTTTGGTAGATGTATGTAAGGTAATCTACCTTTATTACAGGTGACCACAGCATTGAAAGGTCAAGTTGCACATTAAGTGAAGCTACTATATCCACACATCAAAAGTTAATGAAAGTAAGTAGATTACGCTAAAAGAAAAACTTGGACGTCTTCCAACATTTATAAAATTTTACAGTCGATAATTGTGCCCTATCAAAAATTTTACCATACATAAAAATATTGAAAGAAAAATGCGAATATTAATGAGTATATGAAATGTTGTTTGAAAATTCTATGAAAAAATGCTTAAGCATGAATGATATTTGGCAAAAAAAGAGGTTTCGTATAGAAAACCAATCGTTTCTTTTGCACTAAAATTATACGATAAAGAAAACAAAGAATTGCAATATTATGTAATAGTAATATATTCATCGAGATTGATAAATATTGCAATCGTGATCGTTTGTTACTTTTAACGAGTTGTCAAAGCACAGCCAAAAAATATTAGTGGGAATGTCGCTTATTGGTGGAATGCCGATTTTTGGAAAGTTGTCGCTAATTGCACGACTGTCATTGCATTTTTAATTGCAATTTCTTCACTAATTGCAATTTTAATTCATACTTTATATTTGAATTACTTTATGAAGGTTTTAGCATATTCCATTACATGCTTGATTATTGACGCAGTTAGTGAACTATTAGATGCACTGTCAAAAATAAAGCGCTGAGTTTTTAATTTACAATTTACAATTGAAATATTTGTTGTATTTATTTGCATTTTGAAATTGCAAACAATATCGATTGCAATTCTCGTTTTCAGGCAGTAACAATTCATGCAGCACTTCCAGCTTTCTTTGTTTTTACACCTATATTTCTCTATTTGATTGGACATATTGGTATTCTGAATGCAACAATCACGGAATATTTATTATTTGCAATGGTTTCTTGCATTCCTGTTGCGAATTCATTCGTTACGATCTACTGCATCAAACCATATTACAATGCAATCAGAAGGATGTTCCATGTGCAAATCTTACAATTCACTCTTGATGGCTTCATTGCAACATCAAACGCCAATAAGGTTATGGTCATCGATGGCAGTAAAAATAACACAAAGATATTTAAAGTTCGATCAACAGGTCATGGTTAAGTCTACTTCAGCAGATGTTTCTTGCTATGAACCTTCATCAAGCCGTTTCCCTCCATCGATGCAGCCGGCTGGCAGCCACTCTTTCATCCCTCTTGATTCTTCGCTTGGCGCATCCACGTGGTTTCACGTAGGTGCATAAACTTGTCGTTCCATCTCAACGGCGGCAATCCTGATTTCATGTTTAGCATTTAAAAATTCGGTTTATCCATCGATCCAGTCCGGCAGCTCCTCCTCGACTTTATGCTTTGCACTGCTTTTTCGACTTCTCTCGGTGTCACATCCGGTATAACATACGTGGTGGTTAAGTAAGGACTTTTGAGGGTAAGAACTGACGAAAAACAAATTTCTTCTATTTGCCTCCGACCCTGCTGTTCAACGCGCCTTCGTTCGAATAAACACAAGATGATGGTCTCAAACTGTGAGATTCTTAGCATCTTCTGCCTCTGCCCTCCCTCCTCTCCCCTCCCCCCCCTCCCCCCGCCTTCCACTTTCCTCATCACCGTCACTTTGAAGGGGCAGAATGCTGCACATAATTGAGGACCATTTCCTTTGCTCTTTTTTTTTCCATGACTGCTGTGACAATATTTATCACTTGTTCATTTGCTCTTTTTCTAATGTTTATTTCTCAACTTTTTTTTCGTTCTTCTGGAGGAAGGTGAGAGATGGATCACACTCTCTCCTCCGTTTGCGTGCTCTTTCAGCTCATCTTTTCTCATCCCTGTTTTGCCCTTCCACCGCAGACATCAGCGGTAGGCGGAGGTGCGCTAGAAGATGATCGCACAGGAATGTACAAGGGCAGCGACAGCGGGTGCAGAGATCACCAGAGCAACTTCAAGAAGCGACCATATACATAATAGAAATACAAAAAGAGGATCAAATATTTTTAATTGCTTTTTTTTGTGAGTATCAGTGTGAATGATTGATTGAACTGATAAATTACAGAAAAAACTGCGGCATTTAATGCCAATCTCATTGTATTTATTTCCGACTATAAAGTGAGAATGGTTTTTTAAGGTTTGCTTTAAAAGAATTATGTCATATTGCGCACTCAACGATATTAATATGCAAAAAAAAAAAAAAAATAGAGTACGATTTCTATAAACAAAACCCAATATAGCTGTAAGATTTATCAAATGAAACTGTAACTAAATAGTAATAACGAGTAGGTTAGGCGAGGATAAGAAAAAAGCAAAATTAATGTAGAAAGTTGATGAAGAGATAGATCATTCTCAGAAAAGTTTATTGAGGATTCAAAAAAAAAAAACGGTAAAAACATCGAAAACGAAAAACCCATGAAAAATGAAAAATAAATCCCCAGAATTTTCCATTCTTTCATTGACTACGCATAAGTTTATGAAAATAATATCAATATAATGAAATCGAGGGATATGTTGATTTTTATTTGCACAATATCGTCTAAGTTCATTTATTCATAAAGCATCATATATATTTACATTGTTTTCTTATGCAAATATTTGAAAGTAATGTTTGCAGAAGCATTTCTATTAATTTCTAGCAAAAAAAAGAGTGCAATTTTTTTATAACATGTATTGCGCTTAACAAGGTCCAACTAAAGCGTATTGTAATGGCTGCAAAAAATATTTTTTACCGTATTATCTATCAAGTCGACTAGTTTCAGAACAACAGAAACAATGATGCTCTTCTAAATGGAACCACTTCCTCATCGTTGTGAAGATGACGATTACAGTGAAACACTATTTCGATTCGTAGTATTCAGCCATCCTCTATCTTGTAGGTTATCATTAAACCGTCTAACGAACGTTGCTTATTTGAATTCTCGAAAATGCACAATATCTACCGATAGACATAGACACAAACGACATTTCTTTCCTGAGCATTAAAAAACCGCCATGAAAGCTTTCAAAAAAAAAACATTTTTTATTCATTGTGGGCTCGATGTAAATACCGAATCGACAATATAGCTTCCGATATTGCGATAAGACATGCGATGAAGTTTTATCGAAAGCAATGCATCAATGGATTTTAGTTAGAAAGCTTATGATTTTCTATTGGTTTTTATTGTTGTTAATGGTTTTGATGTGCTTCAATTTCTTGTATTCGAGATGCCATATTGCATGATAACTGAATAGAAAGATCCTTCCTTCTATTGCCATAATACCTCTATTTCATGGTAGTCTATTTAAATTGTATAATACTTATATATATTCGTATCGTATAATAATAATAATCGTTTTTAAATTGTGAGTATGATTGTCGATCACTCTGTCGGCTAGTCAATAAATGCAAATTTTTTAATAAGGGTTTATTTGCATAATTAATTCTATTTTATTTACTTATCGTTGAATAGAGAAGTTAATGAAGTTCCAAATGTTTTTTAAAGATTGATATGTTTTAGCGCTGAGAGGTTTCTTCTTTTTTTTTCCTATTTCTCCGCATATTTTCGTAGTAAAATCGAAGCGATTTTATAAAATATTATTGAAATGAAATACGTATTCAATTAAAAATATTCTACTTAAAAAAAAAGATTGAATAATAATAAAAATTTTCACGTTTTTTTCTACTATAAAGTTTGATGTATTCTATTCAATAATAATAATTTTTTCTCTAATAGAGCGTTATTGTTGCTCGAATTCTATTGTCAATTCTAGTGTATATTTGTATTGCCTTCATATCAACAATGGTACTAACGAACAATAAAACAACAATGGTACTCTTATATATTGCTATAAATCTTTACGCACTGATATGCGATAGAAGAGTGGAGATTTTTTGCAATCTTTGACCTTTCCAATGTCGATTATTGTTGACTTACAATGAAAATCCATTCGCAATAATATCACTAATGATTCATTTTTGCAACTTTTTCAGTACAATCTTTTATTAAGTTTTCAAGTTGTCTAAAAAATTTACATTATGATGGAATTTAATTCGCCTAAATTTATAGAAAAAAAAACATGAAAATATAGAATTTGATAGGTGAAATATAAGACGCTAATAATTTCCGAAGTGAAATCGATATATTTCTTCAACCTACAATTATTAATATTTAATTTAATTCTATATATATTTCTATATTAATTTCAATTCCTATCCTATGGGAACATATCTAGTTTCTGATGATATCAGTTCGATTAATTCAATTCTCTCTCAACGTTGATTATATCTTTTTAAAATTTTAATAATATAGGTGTTAATAGTGGAAATATTTTAGTAATTACTGCACAACATTACTAAAAGTATGTAAGTACCTGCAGTTCTTTTAAGTAGCAATATTATATTCAGAAATGAGACAATGAGTTGTTGGTCGCTGCGGTGAAGCGGGCGACGTATCTGGTATGTAACGCTTGTGGAATCGTCGATGCACGACCTATCGGCTTCATATTTCATTTTTTGTGATAGAAAAAAGTATAGTAGCTATATAAGCTTATTGTTTTTTTTCATATCAGTAAAATTATTGCCGCATATCAGCTGAATAGTTTGATTATAATGTCACATATCAACGCTTCACAAACAGTACCTATTGTTTAGGCAGCAAAATTATTCGAATTTATCAGTTCAAGCATTAAAAAATTGCTTATCACTTTTCTTATCAATCAATACTCTTTTATGAGTTGAGATTATTTAAAGATCATTTAAAAACTAAACATTGTGCTAGAATTGGCGCAATATGCGTTATTTTGTAAATTTCTCACCTACTGAGAGATACCACAAAAAAATTTACCGTTGGATTTCCTGTTTGGTGAATAATACAGAATAAGATTTTATAATCATCATCGTTTGTGATAATAGGCAAGTATTTTGTTATTCCTGAATTTGAGCTTTAAAACAACGATTTGAAGACTGCTCTACGACGCGACATAAACGAACTTAATATAGTGATCAAAGCAATTTTCATAGAGACGTATGGACACAATCGTGAGGAAATCAGTTTTGAAATATAGTTGATCAGTAAATTGATTAGCTGAAATATAATGCGTTCTTTGTTATAGCTGTAATGAGATCACATTCCATTGCTTAAAAAGGGCGATAATTACAAGAATAACCCAAGATGGGCTAGTCGAAAATTACTGCAATATTAGTTAATCTGCAATATTACTAGTATTGCTCAGAGTAATTTCTAGAAAATACGATCATTACAATAAATAATTAATAAAAGTATCGTATCACTTATATTCAAAAACATTGAAATTTCGTTGAAATTTGATGGTTTAAAGGATTATTAACGTGAACGAAATTTTATTCTCATATCAGAAGAAACAAGATTGGATCAGATGATATCGTTTTCAATTTTAATTTCAAAGGTTTGCTTTCATTTTCGTTCATCGTGAAAATTTCTACTCGTTGGGACAATGCTCTATGAATATGGTTGGTGACTGTAAATTATACTGGTCGAATTTATTTCATTTTTTTCAGAAGGAAATAAAACTAAGACAGTTGAATTTCCTTGCGAATTAAAAGGATATTTTTGTTATTTTCCTTATGCAAAATGATAGTTGTTGTTTTGAATCTATATGAGTGATGAATATTGAAATTTCTTTGATATTTTAAATATTTTGATTTTTTAAGAATATTTTTATAGCACTGATCGAATTTTCTCGGAATTCCACCGAAAGGAATTCCAGGATCAGTAATAAAAATAAAGGATGCTGCATAATGTATGCGTTATTAACTATGAAAGAATTATTTATAATTATAAAACTATGCTTTATATATATATATATATATATATATATATATATATATATATATATATATATATATATATATATATTATATATATATATATATATATATATATATATATATATATATATATATATATATATATATATATATATATATATATATATATATATATATATATATATATATATATAATATAGTAAAAAGAATTATTAAAGAATTTTCTTTTTTCTTTTGTTTAAAATAAGCCCATTATGAGGGTCGTTACATAGTGATGTTGTAAGCGCGACTATTTTATCGGTGATTATCACTAACAGTAGAGCAAAGAATTTTTCGCAAACAGTACAAAATCGTATAGCACAAATTGTTTGTGGCACATAATGCGTTCTGCATATAACGTTTGTTGTGTTTCAGCATTATTCCTGCTAATGTGCAAATTTTTTTTTCAATATTCTTTTAGCAAATAACCGTTTAAATTTCTAGCACACCTTATGCTTCTAGTTGTGAAGACTTTTTTTTTACTTATATAATATTTATCAATGAACAATCGGTGAATAATAACTACGAATAATTCAACGTAAAACTTGATGATATGAGGTAAATATAACGTTTTTGACTTATACTTCTGTAGTAGTATAAAAAATCATGAAATTTTTTTAAGCTCAGTTTATGATAGATTTTTTTTTTTTCAATTGAATTTCATCCGTCAAAATTTTTTTTGCCCATTCTAAATATTTTTACTCACTCTGGGGACATTATGTAAATAGGTAAGCTATTCACCCAACAGTATTTATACAACCTTAGAATCACAACGAAACCACTAAAGTGTTGTGGTGTTTCTTTGATCATATTACTTCCGTTAACAAATACAGTTACCTTTGCTGTATAAAATTATACTACAAAAAGTGTACAGTAGCTGCATTTAGAATATAATTGAGTGGAAATATATTTTGTTGCACGAAGAGTACATAAAACATTCATTGGAGAAGAAAGAAATGAAAGTTTGGCGGAAGAAGTGATGAAAAATAGCATTAAAGCTGAAAGTTAGAAATAGAAGAATCTTTGTTTTTTTTTCAATTATGAGAATAAAGAAAATTATAATTGCTTGCGCGGTTTTGTTTTCGCTTTTTTTTTTGATGTGGCAAAGAAATCTTTTGAAATCGGCTATTCGAAGATAATATGAGTATAAATGAATGGTCTCTTACTCCCTCCCCCTCCCCCCCCAACGCCCCCACTCTCCCCAAGCCCACCATCCTAAAAATCAGACATTGGTCTGAAAATTTCATTAGCTTCTATTCCACACAGCTCTTCTCCAACTGAAGATGAGTCATTTGTGGAACTCGCCCTTCTCGTTCACCAATGAAATTTTGACCCGACTACAGTGCTGATCAAGTTTGTGAGCTATATAGTCGAATCACAACAATTGCTGCATGAACCGCTATGATCGATCGCCATCTAACATAGGAGATTACAGAACGTAAATGTTTAGTATTGTCACGCCATTGCATCTGCATCACTATCGCTTCGATGTTTATGCTAATGCAAAATATTTTTAACTGCCAGTTAGTGTTGAATTTTCGACAGTATTGTCATGCAGTAAAAAGTGACTTTTTAATTTATGTTTGCTTATGTTGAAATCACAAGAGAATCGTCGGAAGTATCGAAATTATTTACTTACTTGAATAAAAATAAAATATTTTTTTTAGTTCATCGAATTTACAATGAACGAGACAGGCGTTGGATTTGTTGCATGTATTATCTCATGTATTGCATTTGGTTTTATGTTTACACCGCTAAGGAAATTCGATAGTAGAGATGGTTAGTGCGCATTTCTTATCACTTCTTTGATAAGAACTTTCTCGAAGAAAAAAAAAAACTGCCGTTTTTATTTCATAGTGCACATTTTTATCAATTGATAAAAGCATGATAACAAAACTTTCAAAAGCTATTTTAGAAAAGCGCTTTGTATCTTGACCTTCAATTGTAGGTGTTCTAGTGACAATTGCCTTGCTGTAAAAATACATCTTGTACTAGAATCACCTTTTTTGGAATGCATTCTCCAATATAAGGTGTTTTGAGGTACAACCTTGAAATCTGAAAGCGGAAGTATTTTCCATGCAAATATTTTATATATTTGTAAGTATTAACATAAAAATGTATGTTTTATATATAATACAAGCTTAATTTTTACCCAAAAATTTGAAAAGATGTTGATATTTTCAAGTATTAGCACTTTATAAAGATTATATATATATATATATATATATCGTTTACGATTATCCTACCATGTCGTTAGTTAAACAATCAATATTTATATTACATCTTATAAGTGTTATTTTTATGTGTTATGAATATGTAATTTGAATAGAAATTTGAATTTGAATATGTTTTTCCTATACCTTCATTTAAATTTAAATATGAAATATATAATAAAAAATGATCATTTTCATATAAACCAGTGGGGATGTACTGCCAGATTTTTCATTCATTTTAGAACGACGTTTGATACTAGATGTGATAATGTAACTCTAATATATGTGGGAGATGGGAATGGCGAGGGAACTAGGAGGAAGTTGAGGAATAGCCCTCTCGCCATCTATCCCTCACATGCAATATCAACTGTATCGTAAAAATTTATCCAACATGAATTTTTTTTTCCTGTTCAATTTCTTTGTTTTCATCGAAGCATTTATACATGAAATCTAATATACCAATAATATAATCGTCTTATATGATTTGAATAAAATGTCGAAAAAAATATTTGAGGATTTTTTGTGCAATGGGTGGAGTGTTCGATGGTATTCGTCGTAGGTTATTTGATCAATATTGTACGTAATTTTCCACCTTTCCAACCTATCGCCATTATTGGTGGTTTATTATTCACTACAGGTAAATAAGCGATTTATCAATTCTGTTTCAATAATTAATTATAGAGTGTTATGAGAGTATTGTCAATAACTGAGAAGAAATTCTTATTTACTATTTTACTGCTTACTGTAAAAAATAATACTAACTATTTACAGCATAACGATTATAGCAGATAGTGACTGCACTTCCCATTTCGTTTCTTTTAATAAACGATAAGCAGAATACCTTCTCATTGATATTTCCAAATGGTATAGTATTTCTCTAAAAGTTGAATAGTGCTCGCAATGGTTGTTGGCAAAATCACTAAAAAATATAGAAGTCTCAATTCTCATAACATATTCGTTTTTAATAATTTTTCTTTTCTGTTTGCTTTTAACTTCGGAAATTAATTTCTTTTAAGATATTAGCAAATTTCTCTTCAACAATAATAGATGAAAATTTAAAATGCATAGCTTAGATTTTTATGAAGAAAAAAAATTTTTCTCTTTTTAATGCATTTTTCTTTATAGGCCAAAGATCATTTATTGATTTATTCGGCTAATGGGGATAAGTCTATTTCATGAACTACCTCATAAAATATAATGATAAAAGAACATTGAAATTAAATATGCATAGGTGGAATTACTTGAATAATAATAATAGTTTGGTTAAGTGTGCATGGGTGAATTTGAACGATTATACATATATTCAGAAACGAAGCAGATTATATCTAATAACTTTTTGTAGAAAATTTATGAAGATTTACTATTCGAAATACATTGTTGTAATTGAAAATTTTCAAGAATTTTTTCGATTACATTTCTAAGTGAATTTTTTTTTCCTGAGTAATTAATCATTTTTATTTGTCTTCTCGGTTATAAGATTCTAATCGATTAATTTTATTTTTTTTCCCGGCAAGTTGTTATTTATTATTGGCGTCTAATGCATATACTTTCATTTATCAACAATAGATTGGTCGTCTATAAATTTAAGAAGCTTTTAAAGTGGTTTATTAATTCGCATATGCTTCATCAATTCATCAAATACTCTTCTAATTACACCTTAGCGTTTTAATTAATATTGCATTTAATTAATATTCGTAAGGTGTTTACTAAATGAATGATAGGAAATTATGCTCAGGTAACGTTGCTGCAGTACCTCTTATAAATGGACTCGGAATGGGACCTGGTATGCTTATATGGGGATCGGTACAGGTATGATTTTCTCATTATTGACATAATTGCATATTTCCATTTCGAGGATGAGATTAATCGCTTCGGAAATGCAAATTTTTCCTAATGTTGAAAATCTTTTGCTTCATATATCTTAAAGAATTATTTATTGGTCTGACATCATGAACGCATCTCTCCTTCCTCTCCTCGGCTCCCGCTCATCTCCACCTCATTTCCCTCTCCTTCCTCTTCTACCTCCCACAGATTTCCAAAACCCTCGAAATTCGCATCGTTGATCGTTTTCTGCAAATTTTCATAATATGCCACGCATTTATTAATTCTTTTCAGCAACAAATTGCTAAGTAGGATTTGCAAGTGTGCATTTAATTACAATATATATTCTATAAGATGCTTTATATATTCAGCTTGTTCAGGTAATTGCAGGTGATTGCTGGATGGAGTGCCGGTCGATTTGGTCTATTTCATACAAAACCACAGCATGTGTACAATCCGACGATGAATGTCAGTGGGCTTGTCTTGGTTCTTATCAGGTAACAATACACCTTTGACTTCCGATAAATACATTTTATTATTTCAAAAAAATGAAAAAAACTCGACTTTTATTGAAAGTATGAACATCCTTTAGCAAAATATAAACCGATGGTTAATTATAGTGATAGCAAAAATCATTCACCGATATAGTAAAACTTTCATCGTAGTTGTATGACTCCGAATATACTCATTAATGTCCTATGAATTTTCAATTTTAGAGGACATATTTTCAGTAGAAATCTGTATTCCGCTTCTTTTTCCCCCTTTCTATCCCTTTATAAAACTATTTTTGAATTATCGTTTTAAATAATAGGTGTTATATCGTCTTAAAATGTTTTTTAAACAGAAGTATTCAATTCGAAAATTGTCTATTTTATTATTTTATTATCATTGCCATAGTTTGTGTGATATTTTATTCTTTTTTTTTTCAATGATCACTTAATCGCCGAATTTTTTATTGGAGTTTTATTACCAATTGAATTTGTTACGAGTCGTCGATGATAATATTTCTTAATTGTGTCCATTTATTTTCATTACAGAGACGCTATAAACCCATAAATTTCTAACAGTATATGGCGCGATGTGCAAGTATATTATTTTAGTGATATTTTTCAATGATTTTGGCGTTAATTTAGCACTTTCACTTTTAATGTAGCAATGATGTGGTCACTAATAATAATATTCTCCTGGTCACATAGTGGTCACAATAGTAATTTTTGAAATATGTTAATTTAATGGTCACATTTATGTGTAGGAATTTTTTCAGTAGTGTGATGTTTTTATTTGTAAAGCATGAATCACAAGAGCAAATTCATCTCGATGTGGAGAAGACCGACAGCTCACCTTTCTCCATCGATAATATTCGTATCAATTATCGAATAACGGGCAAAAAGCTATTGTAAGCATTCGTTTATGTCAAAGTTTGACGTTAAAGTGACCAGAAAATGGCCATTTTGACCAATAATCGATAATATATACATTTTTTTAAAATAGTTTAAGCTACGTAAGACTAACGAATTGCTTATTGAAATATTTTTCTGCATGATTAAAATCATTTTGTTTACATTTGTTATGTAGCTTTAAAAAAAAATGGCGAAAGAGCCTTCATACTATTTATGCAAAAAAAAAAACCATTCTGAAAGTTTTTTCTTTTTTTAGTAATAATTAAAAAAATTTTGAAAGAGTATTCAATGATATCTGCGAATTTTTTTTTTTTTTTGATTTTTTACATCCATACTGACAATAATTAATTCGATGTTGAAAATTTTCATTGTGTTTAGAAAAATTTCCACCGTTTCAAATCGATTAATTATCGAAGCATTCAACAAAACTATCATCTCAAGTAAAATTCATCAACAATAGAGAATTTAATTTTTGATTAATATTTATAATGTCGTTTTGAATTGAAATTGAAATAACCATTTTTGAGTATTTCAATAAACGAGTAATAATCGATTATTTAAAAATAAAAGTAATTCTATAGTTTTTAATGGTTTTTTTTTTCAGCTATACGGGGCTTGCAATATTTATTGGTGTTTTACATGGTTTTATGATGACACCTATTACTTATATTATTGAAAATATCCCCGGCGCATCCACTAACGGTATATTTAAATAGAAATTCTTTAATAATTTTATATTTTTGCTAATATGTGGAATGCAATGATCCTGTACAATTTGCCACTTGTTAAGTTTTTTTTTTTATGCTGCGGTTTAGGATGCTCATCGCTATTAATGACAGCTGTATGGATGCGTTGCTCATTTTGGAGTATATCCAACAAAATTCTCGACAAAAAAACCCTTAGAAAAGCATTAAATCTTAGAATAAGCCCATTTATGAACCCGTCTTCCGCTATTTTTGTTTTCTATAAAAATATATGAGTTAATATGAGAGGGGGGGGGGGGTTTATTCGGTTATATATTTTTATTAGATTTTTTTTCTAAACTATTTTCGCTATTCTAAAATAACTTTGAAATAAAAGAGACGATACCTCACCTTATTTCGCTTTCGACATTTATGACGATTCGAATTGACTGATGGAGGAATGAATATTCGTTAAAAAAAGAAAACAAACTTTTATATATCAATAAAAATATTTACCTCGGAAGTTTTGATATATGTTATCATTACTAAATGTGTGAAAAAAAAAATCAAAATCCAAAGCGTTCAATGAGAACTTTTCGTGTTGAATTTTGTCATCTCTATTTATTTTTATTTTATTTATTTATTTATTTGTCTATTTGTTATTTTTATTTATTTATTTATTTACTTATTTATTTCAATCGACAGAGAATTCATTACGAACAAATGACTCTTCACGTCGCTTCCACCTGCCCTGACTCAATGCATCTCTGATCCAGATGGCTCCTATGATCTTTAGGTCGGCTTATACTTCCTGCAGATCGGTAGGTCAGCTCCAGGATTTAGGCTCGTCACCTGCCCGTCGGACGCTGACGAGCCGATCCATCGTTTTTCCATGCATGACGGTCGCGACTTATTCCGCCGCCCTCGTCCCGATGAAGGTGCTGGGAGGGGTGGCTCTGTTGAGCGGAGCCAACAAGTCTGGTCGGAACTTACAGCCGAGCGTGCAGTAGACAAGGGAAGAAGATGAATGAATGTTGTCATCACATAAAAAAAAATGCAAAAAAAATCTATATATAATCTCAATTCAAATTATTATTCAATTCTAATCGAACGCTGAATACTCGCCCCCTCCCCCCCCCCCCCCTCCCCTCCCCAAAGAAAATTCTTACTGGAAATTCGATTGAAGATATTTTTTTTCAGTGTTGGATTATATGTTTGCACATTTTTCGAGTATTTTCGCCTTTTCGACCGTTTATTATTTTGCATATTGTATCTATAAGCGGAATAAGCCTCATGCTCCATCAAATTTGGTAAGGAATGATTTTCCATCGGATATGAAATTCACTGTTGGCGGAAATGAGGCGTATATAGTTGTTGGAATTTTTAGCTGTATCATCTCCTTTTTTTTGGAAAAGCTATTCCTAAGAAGGTAGATGATCAGCTTAGCTTATGCTAATCACCAGTACGATAATTAGCTTCGATTATGCTAATTTGTTGATATATACGGTAGCTGTAATGATAGACTCTTAGCAATTAGGTGTCATAGAATCTTTAAATCGTTTAGTGGAATAAATCTCGGGTGAGAGTGGAGGGGGAGGGGTGAGGGAGGAGGGGGGGATGGAGAAGACCACAAGGGTAACTTTGATTGCATTTAATAGAAAACTATAACTGTGGGAAATATAGGTATAGCTTTTTTTTGCAAATTCCGATCACTATTATTGCACAGAAATTGTAACACGAAGTTTATCTCTGCCTTAATGGTTTCCCTTTTTATAATAATAATAATAATAGTAATTATCTTTATACAAATCTTTATTTATACACAATATCTCTGCCTAAACGATTTCTTTATACACAGTACGATGTGTATATTTATAAAGGGAAGCAATAAAACATATGTAAATAAATATTGCACACCAACCCAAAAGGTGGTTGACGAAAACAAATATCAGAGATCCTGAGGAATAGAGACACATAGGAATGTCGGAAGAAAATACAGGTGGTAATTAATCATAGCCGATGTGTAGCTGATATCGCCGATAGATCGCACTGCTCCAAGCATCTCTTAAAGCATGATAAATTATTAACCACTACCATATCATATGGTAAACAGTTATCGATGAGGTTGATTCCTAGACAAACACTACAGCAGATATTAGCACTCGAAATGTTTTACTTTGACTGATGTTCATAGACCGATGAACATTTTTTGTGGAAATGGCAGCACAATACTGAAAGTGAGTTTTTTGCTAGAATCGACTGGAATGCTCACAGAATATTTGCATAAATCAACAATCACAGTATTTACATGAACAGTTAACTCATTGCCAAGGAAAACGTGCATTTAACTCACACAGAATTAGCTGATCAGATAAGGTAATAGTTATTACAGGTATTACCATCCGCTATATATGGCTTCCTCTGGAGTACGGGCATGGTGCTGTTTTTCGTTTCCAATAAACTGCTTTCACAGGTTGTCAGCTTCCCGATCACAACAAGAGTAAGGCCATCTGTCATTGTTTACCTATTTCACTTGACAGTAGCAAATATATTTGTTTAAACAAGGTAATTTTGGCGCCAATTTTTACAACACTGTATTTCATTTGCATAGATTTATTAATTTCAATGTCAATACTTGCCGACTCTCTCAGCGCATATAGCCGCTAAACTTTCATTAAATGGAATTTTTTTATGTCTTCAATGAAACAGAAATCGCCAATAATTGCAATCTTTAATTCCAATAATTTCATAAATTCCTCAACTGCAATAATTTCAGTCTTTAAGTTGTTTAAAATTTCACTTCCAATCCTATATATCCAATTCAGTATGAATAATTTATTATTCAATCCTGTTTATTCACTTATCTCAGATATTCTCTTATCGCAATAAAGATATACAACTGCAAAGGTTTACAGTGTTACCGGAGATTATAGTGATATATTCAGCTTCATCTATAGTGATATGACAGGTATACCGCTTGATATAGGTATAATACAGGTATAGAGCTTTGATATAGATACACCGCTTGATATAGGTATAATATAGGTATACCGCTTTGATTTTAGCGATGAGGCTTATTACTGTGTAATTAGAGTTATTTCATACTTCCGTACACATAATTCAACAATCTCTTCATAATAAATCGAAAGTCTTTTTTGAAAATGATAAAATTTTTTCAAATAAAAAAAATTCATCAAAGAGATTCATTAAGAAGTTGAAATTAATCCCTAACGGGGAATAATCATTGCGTTCGGAAATGAATTCACAATAATTACCGTCAAATTTCATTGAAAAATTAATAATCTCCAACTGATTGGTTTTTTTTCTTGAATAAAAAATTTGAATGAAGTGTTTTTAGATGAATATAGATTTTAAAAAAATAATTTTTTTTTTCAGTTACCATCAACAATTGGTGTTTTAACCGATGTTTTCATTTTCAAAACAATAAAGGTACACCATCATTACTTAAAATATTTTATTATAAATGAACCATAAATAATAACTAAGAAATTCTTCATCGATTTTCTAAATATACAACGACAAATTTTTATTTATAGGTTAATTTCTTGAAAATACATTGTCATTTGAGGTTATTTGGATTTAAAAGAACCTTCACTAAATCATATAATGAATAGTTTCATCGAATCGAAGAGACAGAAGAATGGCTGGTCTTAACCACCCCCTCCCCCCCTAATTTTTCATCCCGTCCTCGTAACTTATCGGTTTTTGCTGTTTAAATAGTATAACAATCCTTTGCCGAATATTCATTTCAAATCATGTAAATAAAAGTGATATTCATGATATTTGCCGAGCAAATGATACACAGAATTCAAAAAAACAGCGTACAGAAAACCTCGAGGAGTCTATAATTTCATTTCCTCGATAGCAAAGGATCGATTTTCGAATTCTCGCTTCATTTTGCAACTTTCATTTCCTCTTCTTTAATAATTTCATAAAATAATTCATTTAATTTATTTTTATAGCAAATTATCTCAAGATATTTGATATATTTTTGCCAATTTTAACCATATTTTAGGGTGCAATGAATTTATCATTTTTGATGTTCGCAATTGTGGTCGGATTAACAGGAGATATACTTCTCGCATTATCGAATGTCGAATTATAATGGAGTATTTACGTGGATGTAATTCGACAAGTGCAAATAACCTCATCTATCATCATAATCTATCATTAACGAATCTTCTGTAGAATATATAATTCTCGATGGCGAATATTTTTGTGCAGGATGCATCACTTTATCACTATCTAATACTCATTATTGTTTTCTAATCAATGAGAGCATTTAAACGATGAGAGAAAAATATTCACTCATATCAAACTTCATTTGTAAAGAACTCACCTGTATTATGTGTAATGTTCCAACTTTCACCTGTACAGTGGGGTTTTTCCACTAGCGTTGATCCCCCCCCCCCCTTAACAGACTCCTCCCCGCCCCCTCGTTTTTCTAGAAAAGGAGGATGTGAAAATGATGATGGGACCGGAAGATATCAAGGTCGTGCTGCATCTGTTCTTTCTTAGTTTGTTGTTCTATTCAACGGCATATCAATAATGAAAACATGATGTCTAGTCGAGAACATCACAACGCAATAGTCGTATTTGTGACGTTCAACTCTTATTAGTTAAGACAAAAGTAGGTACCATATTTTTTAGAATATAGCCTCGCCTCCCCCCCCCCCCTCCTCACTCTTTCCTTTTTTCCTCTAGTTGCATCTTTAGAAATAAATTCCTTTAACATTTTGGAAGGCAAAATAACCTCCTCTCTGTTTCTCTTCCATTGCAAAACTTTAAAAAAAAAGTTTTGTTTTTGTTATGTTTGAAATGTTGTAGAGTCATTTCGGCGTGCAAAATTTGGGCGTGGCGGAGGGAGGGGGGGGGGGGGCGGGAGCATTTCATCAACAAAACTCCCTCCCCTTCACCTCAATTATATATGTTTCCCCTCCTCAAGCATCCCTTATTTACAACTTTCAGGAGTCTTAATGAATTGGTCGCAGCGAAAGATGGTGACTTCCGTCAATAACGCTAGATTTACGGAAATCACACATATATTATCATTTTCATCAGTATGATTTCATTACGTTTTTCGAGATGCTTTATTGTTTTTTTCCCCATTTTGAGATAATCTCTATTTTTTGCATTCATTGTATCGAAATGAATGAAATATACAAGATAAGAGACTCATCGTTTCTGAAGCGAGTGTTGCTCTTCTTCGCTTACCTGCAAACTTTGCAGAGATATTCACCGCATGTCGTTCTTCTCAAATCTAGTAACCACTGTCAAGGTTTTATATATAATATATATATATATATATATATATATATATATATATATATATATATATATATATATATATTATATATATATATATATATATAATATATATATATATATATATATATATATATATATATATATATATATATATATATATATATATATATATAATATATATATATATAATGACATAAGATAGAAAGAATCGACACAAAAAGCAGAAAAGCGGCGAAAAACTCGTTACTTGTCCTCTGTTGATGCATACAATTGTGGATTATTAAATAACAATGCTAAAACCTTATTTATACATTATATCAAAGCCGTTTTATTCGTTATCTTATAGAAATAGCCTCAGTGTAAGCTTAAGGGCAGAAGCAAATCTCGATGGCGAGCGGCTATGGGGTCGGTTTTCTCTTTCATCTCATTTACATAAATAATTCAGATTAAACTCACACATTGGCAACTTTGCAGAAATATTCAAATGCCACTCACGACTAGGAGAGTTGGAATTAATTCCTGCGAAACGACTCATAGAGGAGTCGCTCTCCGAAGACGCACCCATAAGTGGTGAACAGCAGTTGTGTTGTCTTGTTTTAACTGATAAGGATCCTCGCTATACCGTAAAATATTTTCACTATAGTTGCAAATAGTACCATCCGTTCAAGTCTAGATTATCCGTAATGCCCTATAGGTATATCGTAATCTTTTATCAATAATAAACTTAACTATTCAACAAGTGCAATGATTTTACTATCAATAAGATCATCATGAAACTGTTTCTTAGAGCAAAGATCATCGAGCAAAATCAATTCACTTATTATCGATCGCTAGAATTTTAACGATTTGAGGTTTCGGCGATCGATAAAGATGAGTGAATTATATGATGGTTTATTTAATAGAACCGCATATTTATTGTTGAAATTACACATCATTAAAAACGTTTTTGCGTTGTCAACGACAAATCGAGAGATGTTTATAACGATGCCAGTTGATGATCAGTGTGTAGGTTTGGTGCCGATATCGATTCGTTTGTTGGTGCGAACATGTATCGGCGATCGAGTGATCATTGTGAATTGATCATTTTTATTGAATTTTATACTCATCAGGAAATGATCTCTGATCGGAAATTATAGAAAACCATGTCTGTTAAATTTTAAGCATATATTGATTATCAATAAAATCCATCAATTAAATAGGTCGATAATATGCTTACTAAACTTTATACTACCATTTTTTTTTAAATCTTGTGAAGTTATAACGAAAGAAAGTGTTAAGGTTGGCTGTTGGTATTTAGAGCCGAAAATTTAGAGGTATCTGAACAAGTTTTTTTTTTAAGGAATTGGTGATTAATTAAGGCTGATTGATAGATAAATGCTCAAAAAATTTTAGCACAATTTTTCGTTAATTACCTCTCATCACATATGGAAGGAAGATAACAAAGAAATGCATTATAGCACTACGTAACAAAGAAACGTGTTACAATGATATGTCTATTATTTGCAACACTTTTTATAAGCAATGATATAAATATATGTGTACCTATATATTTGATAAATGCGTTATTTTCGTGTGTGAAAAAAAAAACCTTCTATTCCTCTTTTGTAACTGATTTATACGGGAGGCATTTACTCATGAGCTTACTATGAAAATTACTCTTAAAGTTAAGGGGATACCTTTTTGTGGGCTAAAGTTCTGTTTTTTTTTTCTCACAAAGAGATTCACTACTAGGAGTCCTTTTTTTTTCTGTTTTAGCAAAGATCTTCCATGTTAATTTGTGCTGTTTTGTAGAAATATATCCCTTACTATGCACATACCAGCCTATTAATCCCCTCCCTCCCCACCTACCCCCTCCCCCATCTTAACTTTGTCTCTCCTGCTTCTAGTTCCTCTGGTGTTGTTTATGGTCGATGGTCTTTGCATGAATCTCTGTCCCCCCCCCCCCCCCAAATGAAAAGCAATGCATGTTTATGGTCAATGGTCTTTGCATCAATGAATGATGGTACTAGTATGTCAGCTGCGAAGTGGAAGCATGACGTCATTTAGGAAACTGGGGGAGGTAAGCTGATTGAAACGACGATTGAATAGGCAAATTGAAAGCGGAAAAGAAAAACTGAACATCCAGAAAACGTAGATTTTTGCATGAAAAGTGTTTTTTCCACAATTATAAAAGAGCTCTTTTTTTGAAGAAAATAAAATTCCTCATAATATAGGTGATGTTTAATTTATTCGTTTGTGCATTTTTTTTAATATGCGCTAATTTTCAAATGTTCGTTGTATTTAAGCGTTTCTAAAATTATATATGTAGTATTTCATTGGAAAATTTTTTTTCATTTCAGTCTGAAATTTGGAAACTAGCCAATAAATATTTTCAACTTTCTACTTATAACAATCAAGTACGATGAGTAGTGAAACGGCAATCGGTTTTATTGCTTGTTTTGTTTCGTGTTTTGCATTCGGCTTTATGTTTGCACCACTAAGAAAATTCGACACACAAGACGGTGCGTTATTGTCTATGAATATAAATCATAAATTTGCATAATTGATTTCAACTTACAACGGAAATGCAACATTTGTTTCCAGGAATTAATTCATGAATACCTATATTCATTTAATTATTTATTTAAATTTCAAATTTAATTCCACATTTTATTGCCAATAAATGAATTATACATA
Source organism: Ascaris suum (assembly GCA_013433145.1). Lineage (NCBI taxonomy): Eukaryota > Metazoa > Nematoda > Chromadorea > Rhabditida > Ascarididae > Ascaris > Ascaris suum. The sequence continues at coordinate 1,629,072 of CM024183.1, read as the reverse complement.
GACAAGAGGTTTTTTTTTTTGGATGGAAACTATTCTTTTGTTGAATATGAAAAAAAAATCGAGAAGATTGTATATTTGGGCGGAATAGGAATGAAAAATTATTTTCTATTATTTGAAAAAAAAAATTTTTTTTTTTGAAACTATGCCAAATTTAAGAGAAAAAAAAACTGAATGCATAGTTTCTTCATATTATAATTTCACTAAACTATTAATATATTTGTTCACATCGTTTCATTAGAAGAGATATTATTTCAATTTTTTTGTTAATATTCTCATTTGATAATCGTTAATAATAATAACGAGTTTCGGAGAGATTTTTTTTTTAATTAATGAAATTTTTAATTAGTTCAAATGAAATTTTTGCTAACCACTAATAAATATTCTCGTTGAGCGCTTAAAATTGATTTGATTTTCAATTTGAATTTTTTTTTAATCTATTAGAAATTTTTTTTTTTGTTGAAAAGATAGTATTAATTTTTTTTAAAAAAAAGTTTGATTGTTTTTTTTTTGTTTTGAAAAAAATAAATGAATCAAATTTTTTAGTTGTTAAGTTTTCAATCTATCATATATAATTTATTATTATTTTGAAGTGTATTTTATAGGTTTCTTTGTTCAATGGATACAATGTTCAATTGTGTTCATCGTTGGATTTTGCATAAATTTTGCGCGTGGCTTTCCACCATTCAACGCAATTGCCACCATTGGTGGTATTCTCTTCGCAACAGGTAAATAATAAAATCATTAAATTTAGAAAATTGATTGATTTTTCGCAGGTAAATTATATTTTGAGATGAAAAGTCGGGAAGTTTTTTTTTATAGGTTTTTCAGCTTTTTTTTGCAATAATGAAGAAGATAAATTTCGAAATTGTTTATGTTGAATTGTTGATATTCTGTGGGGGTTTTTGTCATTTTCAACTTTATTGATTGATTTATCATTTTGTTCAGGGTTCAAAGGTCATATAAATTCCCCTGATAAAAAAATGAAACTATCAGGTTGCCTAAAAATAGTAATGACGGTGTACCACTGCGAAAGCTTCAACTAAATTTAAGAAATGTTCGCCAGATTTTTATCATGCCAGATGAACAGCTTGCAAAAATGATGGCTAGGTGTGTGATAAATAATTCAATAAATGGGTTCATATTATTTCGAGAGTGCTATATTTCTGCAGTTTTTTTTGCAATCTATTGCATAAATTTTTGTCGCCTTTTCAGTCCATTGCAATCATTGCAATTTTATCCTTCAAAAAACGAAATTTTCGAATTTGATGTGCGTCCGATAATACAATTTGAACTATTTTAGAATATAAAATTATTTGTAGATAAATAACACAGCGAATGGGTATATAATTCATTTATTTCACTGGAATGCATAACTGTTTAGCAATACATAAAACGCTGAAAAAGTTTATGAGGGATGATTCAATCGCCGCCATTACGCACTGCTTTGCTCTTCGTAATGCAGCTAACCGCTTTGTATACCTTTATCTAAAATACATACATATAGTTGCGCTTTTGTTGGTTTCTCGATTTATAGTCGGTAGGGGGGAGGGGGGGGGAACACAGGTGAGGAGATGTCCTCGTTTGCGTCTATTTTATAATATCTTCCAGGAAACGTTGCCTCAGTTCCATTGGTTAATGGACTTGGAATTGGTCTTGGTATGCTGATCTGGGGATCCGTTCAGGTTCATCTCTTTTAAATTAAAAAAAAAGAACGAATATGAGAAGAAAAAAAAACAAATTCCCTTAACAAAATTACGACTACCATACGTTAATTTACGCATCTTTAATTTTAACTGTATTTTTCATGTGCTTTTTCATTTGAAATAAAACTAGAAATAAATAGAAACATGATTAGGATTATAATTATGTGAATATCAAATCAAATAGATGACCCCTTTTATTTTCAATAAAATCTTTTTTATTTATGAGATTTGATGAAAGTAAAATAAAATCGGTTCCATTTTAAATTTCATTCAGTAGTCTTCTATAGTAATAAATTCGTTGAGTGTATTCATATTAATACTTCATTATGTATTATAATGATCAATATAACTTTGAAAAAAAGTTTCATAGTATACAGTTAATATTATTCTTATTACTTCATCACTTGTCGAGATATATCGCATTAAAGGCCTATGAGTATTGAATTTCTTTCGAATCCTAGAAAAAGAAGAAAATGCCTTTTCTTTATATTAGAATTAGGGCGGAAAATAACCGACTATCAAAATAACCGACTTTCAAAAATAACCGAAAAATAACCGACTTTCGTGTTTATGCACCATCATGTGTAGGGCTATTATAATAAGAAATTATACTAGAAAAATTATTGAAATTTTTAGTGGCAATTTTATAATCGAAACTTATAAATAAAAGTAGAAGTCACATTTTTTTTTGAATGGATCTCAACAGGTATATGAAGCAACTTCGAGTTGTTTTTATAGGAAGTGAAACTTTTCGGCGTCAATCTATGATCTTTTTTTTTTCTTTTTTTGAAGAAATAGAAGAGCAAATGTTAATTTATAGGTGACAGTCGGTTGGTGCGTTGCACGATTTGGTTTATTTGGAACGAAACCACAACCAGTTTATCACAATCCTATGAATATTACTGGTCTACTTTTAACACTCATAAGGTTATTTCAAAGAAATTACCTCTCCATAATAATTTTCTCGACTCTGTTAATCACCATATTGTTATTTTAAATTCAAATTCAGAAATACCTAAAGGTATATTTTTAAAAATTGCTGTCGCTTCCGTGAAAACTTCACAAAAAAAACATTGCCAACTTGAAGAAACTATTCTTTATCAATGAATTAATTGAGTCAATTAAGTGCATCGAATATTGGCAATTATATCGGAAATGTCTAATGAAAGAAGTGGTTTTTTTTCTACAATTTTTGGTGTTTTTTATTAAATGAAAAGAAAAAACAATCTTTTATAAAATATGAAACTTTTATACCGATAAAAACAAATATATACATCTATGTGTTTAACTAGATATAATAATCTTAAAAAATAAATGAATATGCAAATCTTAGAAGTTGCCGAATAATCTTAAGTCGGGAAGCACATGAAGGTGTACCTAACGATATTTGTAATTATTGTAATTGCTGAATGAAAACATGTTAAGCATGCTAGCTGAATGTATACAATGTGCGCGTTTTGTTCTTTCATGATAGGCTATTATTCTCCAGAAATCTTATGAAAAAATAGCGAACCATCATAAATATTTTATGACGACTATATACGTCTAACCGGGGAGACGAGAAGGGAGGGGGGTGGGGGGGGGGGGGCTGGAAGGGGCTGGAGTGATAAATATTTTCAAAAAAACATTCCTCATCTACATTATCATTGCGAATTAGTGAACACATTTAGTCATATATTATAGTCTCATTTTTTCCCACCCCCCGCCTCCATTCATTTAGTGGGTAAACGACTTTTGCAATAGTATAGTTCCTATTTAAGTTTTTTGTTCAAATCATTCATTCAAATAAGCGCGAATATCCGTAAAAATATTTTCTAAAATAGATTTTATTTTAATTCAGTGCATTCATTTTAGTGGTGTAATGTTTGTATATTGTGAAGCATGAGTCCAAAATTCATGAGCAGACAACATCGTTTCGGATGCTGCAAAAAAGCGATATGCCAAATTGAGGAGCCAAATACGTCGATTACTATATCCACACGTAACTTCATTCATCATCAGCAAGAAATTACTGTAAGCGAATTACTAATATGCTATTGCTAATAACTATTTTACTGCTAATTTGAATGATATCTTTTAAATGATTTATTAATGATGATGTCTATCCACATTCATGAACGAATCTCATAAGAGAGTAATTGAATAGTGATGAATCTATCGCTAATAAAATATGTTTACAATAAGAAAAGTAAAGCATAGTCATGGTTCGATCTATGTATTTGGCCAGGTGAAAAATCCTAGAAAGATCGCAAGGCTGATGGCAAAGTTGGTGAGAGAGACGTGAACGAGTGCATAAGCCGATGGAAAGTTCCCTATCAGTGACTAAAGTTCATGCTGAGATTTGTCATTGTTATCAAAAAATTTTCGAG